>CM072151.1:21197563-21797563 GCA_036850595.1 Rhyacichthys aspro
TATCCCATTTGTGGGGTCGCGGGTGGCTGGAGCCTATCCCAGCAGCTTTGGGCCTTAGGCGGGGTACACCCTGGACAGTGGCCAGTTTGTCGCAGGGCCTACTAATAATTAAATTATCTTAATGCCTTCTATGTATTTTCTATTTTTCCTTTCAAAATCATCCCAGGGCCCAGAATGTACCCTCTGGCAAGCCAGTTCTGGCCCACGGCCTGTATGTTTGACAACCCTGTACTCTTATGGTATACTTGTTTCTGAGTTGCACTTTTCACACTTGAGATTACCTGTAATTCCAGATCATTGTAATTGGAAGAGCTCGCAGTGAGCAGCAGTAAGGAGTTCCAAGAACTGAAACTGACAAAGTTGCCAAATACTACAAGCCCTTACTCGGACAGAACTCACACAGTAAAGATGTGTCTCATCTGGTATGTAGCCCACAGCACATTGTCTATGTGAACCAGGTGCATGCCGCTATTCTGCATTGTACAGCACTTAAAACAAAAATATAAATAGGAAATAAGGCACCAATGTTCCCTCTAAACATTCTCAGCGCACAAGAAAATCTATGCAGCGCATAAAATAAAATTCAATATAAACGTATTAAATAATATCTAATATTAGACCTAATCTAATCTAATTAATTAGCCCAATAATATTGTTTTCTGTACCATTTTGCATTGTAACTCAGTGAGTGTCAGGTGTCCAGCCAATGATACGATAAGGTTCACTTACGCTACGCAGCCAATCATAGCATTGACAGTGCTTGCATATGTGCCCTGCCTATTTGCGCCGTGCAGGTTAGCTAGCTAACAACAGTGCGGCGGAGTTAAGAGACGCAAATGCTAACCCCTTATCATGGCGAAACGAACGGGCAGCGACACATCCACTCACCAAGCCAAAGTAAAAAAGAAATGCTGTAATTTCATTCTTTTAATAAGCCATGTAACTTGCTATGATCCAAGGTTTTGAACAAGTGTGATACTGGTGTGTGGCCACAGCGTGCACAGTGGTCCTCAGTGTGCTCAGGAAGCTTGTGTATATGCCCAGACACATGAAAAATTAGAGGGAACATTGCAAGGCACCAAAGCAATGCAAATGTTAAATGTGCTGTCGGTGGCTCACCTGGTAGACAGCTTACTACATTTGAATCCGGGTTTAGCTCGGGTCATTGGGTCAGTGTCGTTCCCCTCTCTGCCCCTGTCATTGTAAAGGCTAAAAAGCATACGCTTCTGACCTAAACAATAGCAGTGAACTCCCTCCTCTTTAAGGCCACAATATGGGTGTGCTTCGGTGGCACACCAGGTAGAGTGGTCCACTGCTCTATGCCTGAGCTGTGCTGTAAGTTGGGCTGGGTGGTAAGACTGAGAAATAAAGGCAATTTAGGTTTGCTGCCACTGTGTCTCCATGGATCAGATCTGTTATAATTTCCACACCAAACAAAATGGTGCTAACAGATGAAAAACACAAACTGTTAAACTGAAGCACATGGTTCATTTGCATGAATCAACAAATCACACTGAGCAGAGCACCTTAGGCTACACTGTTACTACTACTCATTTCCTGCCACAAGGCAAAACCAAAGGCATTGCAGAAATAACATAACTAACTTCTCTGTTGATTTTTAGTGTCTACCATCTGCAGGGCTCTAATTTAAGCTGGTTTGCTAGCAGCAGCATTAGCCCAACCCTAATTGCAAGCGGCAATTGCAGTCCATAGCAATTATACAAAAGACAAGCATTAGTGCCACTCAGTCTGGCTTAAATAAGATGCCTCGGGCCTTAGGTGTAGCGGTTTGACGTATAATAAAACCATACACCATACATATAATTATTATTCATATGACAGCATAACTTTTTTCCGCTATAAATTATTCTGCTAATCACTAGAGCTTCTCTCTCTCTCTTTTTTTAATTTTTTATATAATGCAAGGATAATAGACGTTGGGAAGTTACCAAAGGAGACCCACCTTCTAGTATGGTTCTTCTTACACAGGAACTGACTGGTTTGGTTTACATCCACAATTATACAGTATCTCACAGAAGTGTACACACCCCTCACATTTTTGTAAATTGTTCATTATATCTTTTCATGAGACAAGACTGAAGAAATGACACTTTGCTACAGTGTAAAGTAGTGAGTGTACTGCTGTGTAAATTTGCTGTTCCCTCAAAACAATTCAACACACAGCCATTAATGTCTAAACCGCTGGCAACAAAAGTGAGTACACCCCTAAGTGAAAATGTCTTAATTTGGCCCAATTAGCCATTTTCCCTCCCCGGTGTCATGTGACTTGTTGGTGTTAAAAGGTCTCAGGTTTGAATGGGAAGCTGGTGTGTTCAGTGATCACTCTCACTATCTCATACTGGTCACTGGAAGTTCAACATGGCACCTCAAGGCAAAAAACTCAAAGAATTGTTGCTCTACATAACGATGGCATAGGCTAGGTCTGACGGTGTCAAGTGTGTATGGCGGCAACCAGGTGAGGAGCACAAAGACAAGTGTGTCAAGCATGGTGGGATTGTCATGGTATTGGGCTGCATAAGTGCTGCTTGCACTGGGGACAGTTACTGCAGTGCTGGAAAATAATAGTGGCAACACAAAATGTTGACACATTGGCCCAATTTTGATATTTTCTCTTAGGTGCATACTCACTTCTGTTGCCAGCGGTTTAGATGTTAATGGCTGTGTTTTTTTTTTTACAGAAAAAAGCTTGTATAACACATTTACAGTTGTACAAGCTGTACACTCACTACTTTACATTGAAGCAAAGTGTCATTTCTTCAGTGTTATAATAATAATAATAATACATTTTATTTATAATGCGCCTTTCTAGACACTCAAGGTCGCCTTACAACATACAGAAAAACACAATAGGACATATAATCATTAAAAACGCTCAAAAACAACAATTAAGAACAACATTAAAAACCACTATAGAATACATAAACAGGTCAGTGCAGTTATGGTGAGAGTGAGTAGGCTAGTCTGAACAGATGAGTTTTGAGTTTGGTCATGAAGTGTGGGAGTGAGTCTGTGTTGCGGAGGTCGGGGGGGAGTGTGTTCCAGAGCTGGGGAGCAGAGCGGCTGAAGGCTCTACTCCCCACGGTGACGAGACGGGCAGGAGGGACTGAGAGCTGGAGAAAGGAGGAGGAGCGGAGGGAGCGGGTGGGTGTGGAGATATGGAGGAGCTCAGAGAGATATGGAGGGGCGAGGTTGTGGATGGATTTGAATGTGAGGAGCAGTATTTTATAGTTGATGCGGTATGTGATGGGGAGCCAGTGGAGCTGTTGCAGGACGGGTGTGATATGATTGGTGGAGGGGGTCCGTGTGACGATGCGGGCGGCTGAGTTCTGGACCAGTTGAAGTTTATGGAGCGTTTTTTGAGGGAGACCAAACAGAAGAGAGTTACAGTAATCCAGGCGGGAGGTGACGAGGCTGTGCACGAGGACGGCAGCAGAGGGCGGGGTGAGGGAGGGGCGGAGTCGGTGGATGTTTCGGAGATGGAAGTAGGCAGAGCGGGTGACATTGTTGATGTGGGAAGTGAAGGAGAGTGAGGATGGACTCTTTACCTGTGAGGGGGTGATGGCAGAGTTTTCAAATGGAATGGAGAAGTTAGTGATTTAGTGTGGATTTGGTGCCGATTAGGAGCAGTTCAGTTTTATTGCTGTTTAATTTAAGGAAGTTTGTGGTGAACCAGGGTTTTATTTCACAGAGGCAATTTATCAGGGAAGAGGGTGGGAGTGTGGAATTTGGTTTGCTTGAAAGGTAGAGCTGGGTGTCATCCGCGTAGCAGTGAAAGTGAATGTTATGTTTGTGGAAGATGTGACCAAGGGGGAGCAGGTAGATAATGAACAGCAGGGGCCCCAGTACTGAGCCCTGGGGCACACCTGTGGTGACGGGGACAGGGTGGGAGGTGTTGTCACATGAATAGATATAATAAACAATTTACAAAAATGTGAGGAGTGTATTCATTTCTGTGAGATTCTGTATGTAAGGATACGCTGCTGTAAATGATTGCATTATTGCAGCCGTTAACATCATATTCATCATCAGTTTAAGAGGTCAGCATACAGTATCTTTATACCCGCGTGAGGGAGAAGTTCTGTTCAGAAATTTGAAAGAAGGGGACAGATGAATCACCGAGGTGACAGGCAGCATTGAAACTGCATTAAAGGAAGTTGCGGAATGATAAAAGGAGGGACATGCTTTTCTAGAAAATCAAGTTCATGTAAAACACCTGAGAAAAGGAAAATTTTCTTAAGAATCAGATTGACTAAACAAAATTACCCATCTACTTCTGCTGTTGCTGTTAACAGTAACAGAAGTGCCAAATATGGACCTAAATAAAAAATATAGTTTGTATGTAAACATTGTCATTGACAGCTATCACATCTCAAAGAAAATGTGATAACCAACGGACATGGGCTTGAGTTTTTAGGCCCATCTAGGAAATACTTACTTTTAAGAAAGTTGTTAAATGTTTGTTTCTGTCCAATATTGGCTTCTCTGTGCTGGTTACACAGTTTAGAATACAGTTTCCACCATCTTGTGGTCCTTACGCCAAGCCAAGGGTTTTAGTTATCAAGCTCCTCTCGTGTGAAACCTACTTCCAAACTCACCTCACAGACACCTTCTACATTCACGATTAGATTTAAAACCTTCCTTTAGTATATTTAGGACTGTTAGTTATAGTGCTGAAGGACCAAATTAAAATGATAAATTTGAGTTTTTGGATGATATCAAAATTAGCCATATTGCCAAACTGAATTTGATTGATACAGGTTCCTAAGTCCATGGCTGTGTCACACATTAATCACTATTTAGTGATTACGCCATTTTGTAGTGGTGTCCGACTGTCTAGTAACTGAAATGAAGAGCACTCACAGTTTCCCACAATGCATCAGTAACAGTAGAGAGCAGTGATGGTTACTAGATGGTCAAAATAGACCATAATGCTTTGCAATTTATTGTTGGAGAGCAGTGTGACTGTGGCATGTTTATCTGAACACAACAGGTTTAAATGAAACGAGTCAGAGGCACTAGTTTTACGATTTGTGGAAACGTATTTAGTTGTAAATTGTTATTAATAAAACGTTACGGTGTTAAATCACAAACGTTAGTATTCTTTCTTTTTTTTCACATGTACCTAAGTCACGTCACTATTGGCAACAGAAAACAAACGTGTAGTGTCCAAAACCGTTCACAACTTGAGAGCACTATAGTCCTCTATAAAGTGCAGCCCTATATATAGTGATTGAGGGGTTAGGGGCTAGGGAGGGGATTCAGACACAGCACCTGTCTACTTTTCTCCTTTTTGACTAAACAATTTTTGGTAATGAAGGTGCCACGGAGGGTAAGTTCATTGCCCTCGTCCATCTTCATGTTTTGGGTCTCAGTGTTATGTTCCTGACTAAAACAGTGTGATCTCCAGTGGACAAATTACGAACAGCAGTTACTTTAATTTAGAAATTTCAGTCAATGTCCTATATGTCAATGAAATTTTACGCTTTTCAAATTCACCCCATGGGCTAGATTGTAACCTCTGACATGCCATACTCAAGACCTTATGTGTTAAGGTTTTAAAGCAAATTCAAATATAAATTAAAACTGTGTGAACCCAGATTTTACTTTTAGTCATATTGCCCAGCCCTACTCAGTACATATTGTCAGGTAAAATGCAAGTCTTTGTAAGATCCTTTGTTCTGTGGGCCACATAACAGAAATACAAACAGACAACTTCGGTGGTGTGCGCTCCATTGAACACCTTTCATTGCAATTCAGGTGGTCTTTAGGTCTAAAAATATATGCTGGAACAAATCCACAAAATACAAGTTAGGTGCTGACACAAGAATAAAGAGAGTTGAGTTGAGTTGAGTTGAGTTGAGTCTCCATTCTACCGTGGGACAGTGGCACTTCTGGAGTGGCTCCAAAGGGGGAAGGTCCATACCAGACAAAGGTAGGTGCTACAGAGAGACACATAAAAGGTGGGTTGGGAGGAGACAGGAGGCAGACTCAGGATGATTAGGCACATATGTTCTCATGCCTGAAGGGAGTGAGGAGTATACACATGTCTAACGCCATCTCAAGGAGACCTCAGTGATAAGAGAAGACTTGAGAGTGTATTGGCCATGTCTCTGTTTCTTTACCTCTCTGTGCTGCTGGTGAGTGTCTATGCCTTTCCATATCCTTTTTTAGCATTTGACATGAAAAAGGATGAAGCTAGAGTTTTGAGTTAAGTGATTTTTGATATAGAACAGTCAAAAAACTTGCGAAGATATATTGCTGCAAAATATTGTGTGTACTGTACTTATTTATGATGGTGTCCCTGAGAATAACAAGGTTCCTTGTGACATTTTTGTCAAAATGAATGATTAGTGCACCTGGTTTGGGTGCAGGAGAGTGAGGGTTCAAATCCCTTGAGGACCAACCCACAGGTCTCTGAGCTGGTCCCTAGCCCAGGAAAAATGGAGAGGATTGCCTCTGGAAAGGGCATCTGGCATAAAAACATTGCCATGCTCCTCATATGGATTACTCTGCTGCAGAGATTCCCTGGGGGTAAAAAGCCAAAAGGAACATACTTTGACATTTTTCAATATTGTGCAGCTTTTATTTCATTGTAAGTAAATGAAGTTGCAGGTCTTCTTTTAAACTGATTGAATTGCATTGTACAATGAAAGTGCAAAGGTCATCAAATAGTCCCCTTACAGTCATAAGGTTCTATCTGCATTCTGGGCAGTTTTGATTCATTGAGGTTTTAACATGGAAACAGTTAAAAAATGCAAAAAACATTAAATGCACCATGCATAATGTAGTGTATGCAAGTGTCAGATGGGCCCTTGATAATTCTCAGGGGACAAAATCAGAAATTAGAACAGTGCCCTCCTTTAGAATCATTACACATCAATTCAACTACACTGCAGTCTGATAAAGCATAGTACAGCAGCAGAACAAATTCTTCATATAATGAGATGAGAAATATGAGTAAAACAACAGATTAAGCGGTTAAAAAACCCCTGTATGTTAGGGATTATAAGTACAGGTTTCACTGTGATCTTTTATGACGCTCTGCAAAGCATGTTGGGGAAAATGAGCGGAATGCTTCGACTTGTCAGCAGTCGAGCTTCTCAACATACAATTACGCTGCAAGGCATTTCAGTGTCCAACGTTTACCAAGAGAGGCACATGAGTATATGACAAAATCTAATGCTAATACTGTTTTGAGTCTTTCTGTTAAGATAGATAACCCCTGCCATTCATTTTTGTTTTCATTTACATTGTAAAAACATATAAATTAATCCTAAATTTAAATGGCTAAAGCTTCTCAACCCCACAGACCCTCACAGGAAGAGAGGGTTTTATGCTTTGTAGTAAAACTGTCAGAAATTGTTCAAGTAAACTGTGGTCAAAGTATTTTTTGTCCGCCTCATATCAAAACACAATTCCCGTGCGTATAACTGTCTGGTGCTTTCTGATTAAGTATAAAAAATAAGTCTAAAATTATAGCACCGCTTACTCTAAAAATATGTGCAAAATTTGAGAATCATATCACAAACCTACAGCGTGTTTTTTCTTTTTAAAATTCACACAGAGCTCCACAGCACAGTGTAAAATATGTGCACGCTAAATTCTCACCAATTTTTGTGTACCTTGGTATAAAATCCACTAAAATATTGATGCAAACACGTAATAGTTTTACAATAATAATGACTTTATTCCAAATACATCTATGTGAAGCCAAAAACACATAGAACTATTACATACTATTTTCAGACAAGACAGACAAGAGAGAGAGGAGATATAAAGAGTCTAAAGAGAGACAGTTTTTTATACATTAACTCTCTAGAAACAAGGTAATAGTAAGTTTTAACCAATGTTCTCTTTATGTAATGAAAATAGCCACTGAACGTGACATTATAAAAGGCATTGTTCAGCAGTGATATTTGATTGACTGTTTAGAATGAGAATAGGCTTGGTCTAATTAATTGCTATCAAAATGAGTTGTTTCCAGAGAAAAGGCATTTCAGGTGAGAAAGGTGTGTTTCCTCCTTGTTGATGATATCGTTATTTGGAACTTGATTTATAACCTTCTCAGATTGAAAATGAAAGATATTTCAGTTGGTGTTAGTGAGGTTTAACTCTGTTGTCAGTCATTGTCTTTTTAATTACAATACACAAACTTAAGCAGTAAATAAATGTATAAAATACTAGCTGAAAATGCAACACGACTTTTGTTTTGCATACAAATAAAGTATATCAGCTAATGTAAGTAAGCTAACTATTTTACTATTTTGTCTTTTTTAATGAGCCACAGATCAATATCAGACTCTGACCAACTTTACCTTTTGATTTTTAAAATAATCTGTTAATGTGTATTTTTTGTGTGTGATTTATTTAATGGTTGATTTTATTTGCTTAACATTGCATATCATAGTAATATTTAATCAAACACTGATGCTAATAATAGACATGAAAACAGCATCTAAACTTAGGGCAGGGCTTTCTCATGATGCAGCTCAGCCACATCAAAGCCTGTTCCCAGGTAGGAGGACTCGATGAACCAAGGGCTGATGATTAGCAGCACCTGCCTTCAACTTTCACTCTTGAACGATATGAAGGTAGTGGGGTGTACCTGCTGTACCTGTGCGTTTTCTCTCGTCGACTTCATTTATGTTGAAGCAATTCTTTGACGTATCTGTTCATCATTTCCACTCAGTAAAGTGTTTTCCCTTTCAAACTAAAATATAGTTCAGTGAGTAAAACACTAAATACTTCTTCAATCTCTGTCAGATGTGGTTACATGAGTCAACTGGAGGGATAATTGTGGTACTATTAAAGTATAAACACAGACTTGATGAAATAGCTAAATACTAATCCATGACATAACGGTTGAATCATTCAGTTGGTTTAAGAACCACCTTTTTTAATGTTTCTGAGCTCAGCATGTGGCCAGTCTAAGCCAACAGTAAATGTTAAAGTGCCTTTGTCTTATCTACAGATGTTGGGTGGTGCATCATGCGGTGGAGTCCCACAGTTAAGACGACAGAAACGGGAGTGGGTCATCCCTACAAAGATGCTAAAAGAGAACTTTGACTATCGGAATTCCAGCTACATCGCTCGGGTAAGTGACAATGGCATGGTTAGGTACACTTGTTATGCAAGATGACTATTCGTTAAATATATTCTTTTTTTGTTTTGTTTGTCTATAATACCTTTTACTAATATACTAGTTAAATAGTGATAGAGCAAAGTGTTTCTCACACTGTTGTACAAGACCATCGCTGGCTTCATTCAGCACGTTTATGCACTCTAAAAATCCAATCATTATCAGATTTCTGGAGTTATCCGATTATTCAAGTGATCATGTAAACAGCATAATCTGACTTCCTTTATCTTATAATGGCTGTTATCTGGTTATTGAAATCGGATTAACACACCTCGATTTCGTCCCAATATCTTTGTGCGTGTATACCCAGTAATCTGATTTATTTAATTCTTTTACATCTGTGAAGAAATCCAATAATGGACTGAAACATGTAAACCGGGGTTTCTTGATTACTACATTTATGAAGTGCATGTGAACGTGTCACATCCAATTTTTACAATATCATTAATTTGATTACTTACAGTTATCTGCTTATTCTGGCTCATTGAGTGGGGCTCGGGGAGTCTTTGAGATTTGTTTTAAAGGGGATCTATGTACCTTTTAGTCAGTAGAGGGCACAGATCCATCTACAGCAGGGGTTACCAACACAGTTCCCGCTGGCACCAGTTTGCCCACATAGCCCACATGAGGTGAGAGGAAAGTTCTAAAAACAGCAGTAGTCATCAATGAGCTCCTCATTGTTAATAATTGTGAGGAAAATTTACATGATTAGACGGTGTCTTCACACAGTTATTTCAGAAGTGTGTATCAAAATGGTAGCCGTTCATAATACTCAGTACCTCTCAGTTTCAAAAAGTCTCTAGAGACTCTGTGTTGTTACAACAATAGTTGCCGGAACAAAAATGCAGTTTGAAACGAGGGTCTTTGAGGTCAAAACAGTTCCTGTAACGCAAGGCTCAGACGCACGTAAATGCCCAAAAACCATGCTATTCTTCATCTACACCTCCTTTTAAATTGCCTACTTTACATAATATTAACTTATGGTAGCCTACTTCATTATTATTAATGGCAGATAATCATTTGCCTTCTCTGGTTGTTTAATATATTCCATACAACAGGAATGTCCTGCCACTCTTCCCTGTTTCACTCCAAATCTCTCCAGACGCTTACTCCTCGTCCTCGGGACAATAACTCCTCCATAAACCGCTCAGAGACACTTAAGTTGGTAACAGCCCACGCTGAAATAACAACCGCTCCTTCCTTGTTAAACTTAAGAAAAATTGCCCAATGCCACCGCACAAGACTCTCCTGTCAGAATCATGCAGTTAACTGGAGTTTCGCTCAGTATGTAGGGCTCCCTTTATTTGAGGCGTAAAGCACTCACTCACACTTGTTCCAGGAAAGTTACATTGCAGGTTTCTGTTCAGCTGAGAGTACTGTGTCAATGAGATAGGCTTTAGAATATATATTTTTGGACTAAAAGTTATATGGTTCCCCTTTTAGACTGGAATTTTTGAAATATAATCATGAAGAAAGTTCTTGTTTTTGTATTTGGTAGTATTTAGTAGTTTTTGTGTGTTTTCCAGTGAATCAGAGAATAAAAAAATGTAGGAATCAAACCAACTAATGTTTTAATCACTATATATATATATATTACTAGGACTTAACATCTATATTCTAGTGTTATGACCATCAATATTACACAGAAGAGTGGGTGGTACTCAAAGAACCAAATATGTTTTGAGGTAGAAGTGATATAGATATGATACTAGTTTGCATCTTATTGAAAATATAGGTCATTATAAATGAAGTTACAGAGAAGTGTTAGTGTACATAAAGTGTCTTGAGTATAAAGTACATATTCTATGAAATCTAATGAGTCATAGACACAAGTTATCTTCTATTGTACATGTTTTGGAGTTGCAGAAACAAATATTAAAATCAGGTCTTACAATAATGAAATCAAAGGTGTCCTGTCCATTTGTCTGTGGGTGCTAGGGACTGGAGACAGCATGCTTTATATTAAGGGAAATGCACATAGCCACTGTGTAAGAACTGCTGCTTTACTATTGTTTTGTGGTGGCATTGCCTTTTGTTTTGAAATAGCAAGGGCAAATATTAATGAAAAAGGTAAAGGGGGGTAGAGCTGTCTTATACAATTTGTAAAGCCCTTAGAGAAAAATACAAAATATCTTGATGTACAAGATAACACCAGCTTTAGAATGTTTTACTATACAAAATGCAAACAGAAACATGACCTTCATCTTAGCTATTCTTAAGATAATGCTTATACTAAACTTTTTAAGCATTTAAATATACACCTGGGAAAGTTCTCTTGGGCAGGACTCACTCAATCATGATGGAACATGAGAAACTGGAAGGGCTGTGGGAGAGAGAGCACATAGCAGACTCCTGATTGAATCCCATCTGTTTCCCCACAGCCTCGAGATATAATAAATTTGAAAAAGGATAAATCAAGGTTGGGGTCATGTTCAGATGAGACCACTGCAGCCCATACAAGACGAGGCGGAACACTTCATGACCTGAGTTTTAATGGTGCCAGATCATTAAAACTGTTGATTCAGCGCCAGTTCAAGTTCAGACCGTACATTTGCTCAATGTTAAAACAGTTTATATAAACCTCTGTATTTCCAAGGAGACAGGTTCACACTAAAACTTAGAATGATGTGTGTCACTCATCCGCCCCCTGGAGATGTGAGTGTGTTCACATACACGTGGACATTATCCTGCTTCTCACAATATTTGGTGTGTGGCGTTTACATGAATTAGACAAACCTGGTTATTAAAATCCCTCTATACATGACTGTCACAGGACAAGATTTAAAAAAAACCAAAAATGTGTCTTTAAATTTGCAAAAATTGACATTGAATTAAAGAAAAAAATGGAAATGGTCAGGAGAATTAAATTATAAAAAAGAATGACACTAGACTGATCAAAAGGATACAAAAAAAGGAATCATATTTATCATAAAAATAGCCCTAGAAGCAAAAAGCCAACTTGAAATTTGTCAGTTTAGAGACATAATAACATGAACTGCCAGAACAATGTCTCATTTTAGTTTAACTGTATCACTGCACTGTGTTAAAGCGGAGTTATGTGGGGTTGACAATGTCTTCCTCAAGACCAGAGATACAATGTGTGAACATTTGAAATGGGGCTAAAGGTTTGCTATGGCAGTGCCAACCACTTTTTGCCAACAAGGGTAGAATCATGTGATCGAATAATATCTGAATGAAAAAAAATAAAACTGTGTCTCCAAAGTCATAATGTGGTGTGAATAGCAGTTGTGGTTGAGGAAAAAAAACAAAAAAACAATTAAGATTGTATTTGTGTGAATGACAGATAAGAAGTAATTAAGTGCTTTGGCTGCTGTCACCATCACAAACAAAACATACTGAACCAGGCGGTTTAGCCAGAGGCTAGTGTCTATGTCTAATATATACATGAGACAATCATTCTAGGAAAGTGCCTAATAATTTAGATCTGTGGGAACTATCTGCAGTAGCTGATGGACTTGGAATGACATAAGCTTACTGATTCTATTTGCTTCTTTTTACCTTATTAAAATTTTTACAGCAGTGGTGCAAAAATTACGTAACACTAGACTTAGAAGCTACATTTTCATTGCTAAAATGTAGCCTATAGGCAAAATGAACTAAAAGGTTCAAGCTATAGAAGAGCATTTTGTGTTTAAATATGAAGCTATTGCATTAACATAATTCATTTTTCACAAAATTGAAAATCTTTCTAAAAATATGCAAGTCAATTTTTTATTTTTTTTTTCCTCCAGATTAGGTCAGACCAGGACCAGAACGATAAGCTGTACTACTCTTTGACGGGCCCTGGAGTTGACAAAAAGCCTTACAACCTGTTCAGAGTGGAGGAGGCCACTGGGTTGGTGTATGTGCAGGGCGTTCTGGACCGAGAGGACAGAGAGACCTACGTTGTGAGTATGTGTGGGCAAAATGATCAGTACTGTGCGACGACTTAAAGACCCTTCCACAAGTAAAGTCTAAAAAAACTGTGTGAATTCTGATAATGGTAGTAGTGGTATTTCCCATTCCGTTTGATGAGGCAGCAAACTAAAAAAGTAAATATAATGTTTTAGTGGTTGTTGTGTACATGGTTGATGAGAATAGAGAAAGTCAATTTAGCATGGTAGCTATAACTTCATGAATTACCCTACCGCGCAGGTACAATCAGCCTCACAGAGTAGACATTAGGCTGTGGAAGTTGGCCAAAAGAGACGAAAGACAGGGTTTGCAGTCTGTTATTTTTATTGGTGTAACTTTCAACAACAACAAAAACACTTTTTAGTGTCAAGAACATAAATCAAGTCTGCAACATCTGACATACCTCAACCTCCTCCCCCCAGCCCTTTCCACATAAAACTAACTATCCTGGTGTGAGATTACTATATAATTAGAATGTTTGCCACAACACGAATTACCACTTACTCCTATCTTCTACCCACTCAGTTACAGCACACAGAAAGGCTGGTTTGCTCATGCCATATTTCTGCACTTGTCAGCACAACATATGGGTTCAATGACCTTGATCCCTTTGGCCTATGCAGTGCCAATTGCTCCTATATATATATATATATATATATATATATATATATATATATATATATATATATATATATATATATATATATATATATATATATATATATATATATATATTAAATACAGTTAAATATAGATGCAGCTGCCATGTACATGTTTCATTTGCAAAGGCAATCTTGTTTATTCACAATTTGCAGTTTTTGGTGGCTAATGCTTATTTCACCATTGAAAATGTGGTGTGCACAGTCAAAAAATACATTAAGAGTTAAATTAAATAAATTAAGATTTAAATTAAAGTAGATAATTAAAATTGGCTGATTGCAGCAGGTCATATCATAAAGCATTAATTTATTTATTTATTTATTTATTTTTTCAAGTACACCTGTTTAATGGTTGTAGGATTGAACAGGAAGATTGTGGCAGGTTTTATAACGTATTACTCCACATTACCCAGAATTAAACAATAACAATTCTGGTTGCTGAGTTAGTAGCAGTCAGGTGTGCAGACTTTGATAAAAGCAGAAGTTACGTAATTCTAGACAATACTAGCTCCAAAAATAAATGGCTATGGAATAAAGGGGACTTTCACATCTGCACTATTTGAGCCAGACTTATGGACTTTCCAGTTTGGTCTCACCTAACTTTGAGGCATAAAGGTGCCAGTGGCACGGTCCAGAGTTTGTGTGGGGTTTGCATGTTCTCCCCAGGCTGGGGTGTTTTTTTTCTCCAGGTGCTCTGATTTTCCTACCAACATCAGAACACACTGGGCACCCCCTGGTGGCAGCTGAATTTCCCCACAGGGGTAATATAGGGATAATTATTATAATATTATTAGTAGAGGGAAAAACAGCTGCTCTTAGGTCCATTAAAAAATGAGGTTTCAGTCCAGACCAAACTAGATCAAGGTCTGGTTTATTTGTGGAGTTAAAGCACATTTTGCGATTGTTTATTCTTTCAAACATCAAAAATAGCAAAATAGAGGAAGAAGAATACAGAGAAGAAGTAGAATAGCTGAGTATAAGAGCAAACACGCTACACTGACAAAATATAACTACACCAAAGTCTTTGCCTCCTCCTTTATTTGATAGAGACAAACAATCTTAAATACTGCGTATGAATTTTTTTTTCCAGCTGGGAGCAAAGTAATAATAATGAGCTACGCTGATGTGTGTCTCAAACCAATCAGATGTCAGGTAAAGGGAGAAAACAACTCACGCCCTGGTGCATTACCTTCCATTTGTCACACATTCCAGTATTAAAAATGTGTCTCGATGAGGATGTTTTCATGACCACTTTAATGACCACTGGGATTGTTGTGTTTTCTTCTGTGTTGATCTTTATAAGTGAACCTTGTTTTGTCTGTACTCTTGTACAGCTGACAGGAGTGGCCAGGTTTCATAATGGCAGTGTGGCTGAGGGACAAATCGACCTGAGGTTCGATGTGATGGACGAGAACGACAATCCCCCAGTGTTTCCTTCTGTGCCTCCAGTCGCTGTCAATGAAAGCAGTCCTCCAGGTCAGTCCGCTCTGTCATATTGTAAACAATATTCAAACTAGTAGTAACAGGGCTACAAAAGCTCTACAAAGCTCTACAAGGCCCCTCACACAATCATATTCTAATAAAACAGAGCTGATAGAACATCAGTCTTAATACAATATGATCCAAGATCAGAGTAAAATGATCAGAAATCTGTTGAATTCAAATTTGAAATGTGATTTTTCAAAAGGCTTTTTTGTGAAGATATGCTTTTTAAAGTAATTTACAAGATGCTATTGAAACATTTTATTATCAAAGGGGTCAGTATAAAAGGTAAGAGATTTTTTGTTTTTATTAATCTTTTTTCTGACTTTTATTATTATTATTTTTTTTTTCCACATTCACAGCTTATCTCTCTTTACTATTTACTTCAAGCATACTTATTATTATAAAAAGGCGTAGTTAAGAGTCCTATCCACATTTTCACCATTAATATGTAAGCACCAGTGCCTCCCAGTGTTCACTCAGTGACATTGTACTTTGGAACATTTTTCAGATACTTACTCAGTAATTGAAAAAAGCGGTTTCATGTTCTATCCATTTGTTACTTTAGGCACTCTGGTTGGCACATTTACAGCTGATGATGCGGACAAAGAAGGCACTCTTAACGCCAAGATCAGCTACAGCATCATAAAACAAGAGCCTCCTGATGGTCAACTGCACTTCTACATCGACCAGGACACGGGCTCCATCTACGTCAAAGAGCTGACCTTAGACCGTGAGGTACATCAACACTGGCCACACACACATGAATATTTCTATGTACTAAAATTTTGTAGTGGTCAGGCTCTGTCTCGACTGCTCGTCCCCACTATTTATCTGTCACAGTCTTGTCTCAATGATTTTTACTTTTTCTCAGGCTCTGATGTAAAGGTCTTTGGAGTTTAAATCAAGATGAGCCAAGATCACAACAACTTCTTTATTTGTTCAATCCATGTTTAGATCAAAATTTGGAAACACTTTATTTTAAGGTCCACCTATTAACCATTAACTAACTGCTAATTAGCATGCTTATTAGTGGTTAATTAGCTCTTAATTGGTATTTATAAACCACCTGTTAATCCCTTATTCTGTGTGACCATATTCTACAACTAATTAGCAACTAACTAACATTTTTCCCCTTAATAAACTCATAATTACTGCTAATTAGTAGGAAGTAAGGAAGTTGTTGAACATAAATCATGAGCTTAATAAGCTTTGTGGAGTATGAGCGTTATTAGGGTGTAGTACCACAGGAATAGTCATTCTTCCTTATTAACACCTAATAAATAGGGCCAATTCTTACTTAACAAAGCACCCCAAAAGAGGTATTAGGAGTGTGAGAGTAACTCTTAATTAAATCCAATTCAGAATATGTGCCCTATTCTAAAGTGATGTTTTGATCATATCTAATAAACCAGTAGTTTAACACTTATTAAAATGAAATAGGTCCATTTTCTAAAGTGGTCTCCTCTTCACACCTAATAAATGCATTATTATATCACATGGCAGCAATAACTTGGTTATTCTTTTAAATCAGAAGTTATACATTGAAAAAAAGTTTTAGTAATATGCACATGTAAATTCCACTCAGCTACTGAAAAATACAATCAGCAGAAACATGTATTTAAACCATTCAAGTTTTTATTGAACCAGCGTACTATATTTTGAAACAGTTTACTAAACAACATTACAATCATAAATAGGTACTTTAGAATAGGGTACATATTCTGAGTTAGAAAGACTTAATTAAGAGTTACTTGCACACTCCTAATACCTCTTTTGGGGTGCTTTGTTACGTAAGAATTGGCCCTATTTATTAGGTGTTAATAAGGAAGAATGACTATTCCTGTGGTACTATACTCTAATAACGCTCATACTCCACAAAGCTTATTAAGCTCATAGTTTATGTTCAACAACTTCCGTACGTCCTACTAATTAGCAGTAATTATGAGTTTATTAAGGGGAAAATGTTAGTTAGTTGCTAATTAGTTGTAGAATATGGTCACACAGAAAAAGGGATTAATAGGTGCTTTATAAATACCAATTAAGAGCTAATTAACCACTAATAAGCATGCTAATTATCAGTTAGTTACTGGTTAATAGGTGGACCTTAAAATAAAGTGTTACCCAAAATTTCTATCGTGTCATCTTATTTCAGTTGGATTATCAGGCTAACAATGAATTTAAAAAGTGTCACACAGCTGATTACAACATAAAGTACAGCTGGCATTATCAGAATGACTTTAACCGTTAGCATTAAAGTAAGAGACACTGATTAATGAACTGTAGTTTTTAAGAAAATACATCCAAGACATGAGATATCTGTACTTCGGACAAGAGGCAGTTCATTTCAGACACATCTCTTGGTCTTCATCTGCCCCAGACACAAGTAGATGGTGTTAAGTCACAAAGTGAAAGTGATTATTCTGGCTCTCTTTTATTTTTGTTGAATTTGAACATGTTTTAGATTGATTTGATTTTGCTACAAAGATAAATAAAAACTGTTCAAATCCAACTAAAACCTGTTCAGATTCAACTAAAACCTGTTCAATTCTGACCTAAACCTGTTAAAACCCATCTAAAACCTGTTGAAATCTGACTAAAACCTGTTCAAATCCAACTAAAACCAGTTTCCATGAAAGAAAGAAATTATTGTTTGTGTGATAACTTTTGTAAGACTCAAATGGAGATGAAATCTCACATTCAAAATTGAATAAAAGCTTCTAAATGTCACCATCTTTGGCCCCTGAAAGGATTCTTATTAACTTTCGCGGCCCTTCACCACTTTGAGTTTGACACCACTGTGTTAAATGATCCAGTCTGACTTGTCAGGTTTGAAATACTGATATGCTGATACCTTTAAAACCCAGAGCCACAACTGCCATTGCTGTTCATATTGTTTCCATGGATGTGTGTGTACTTCTTACACAAATCAGCCCTGAGCATGCTTAAACAGAGTCATGACATTATGATCTGTCTTTGCTCTATCCTGCTTTTTCAAAAATGCTGGAAGGTGATCATTTGTTTGAGCCCCCTGAACACAGCACACATAAACTATTTAAGGAGCTCTCTCTGACCAATGGATAAAAGGGGACAGGATACTAGAAAATAGATTCAGTTTGTGCGTACAGCTATTTTACCCGAAGTTCTGGACAGAATGGGGCAAAAAAATGCATCAGCTCAATACATTTTCTTATATAACTTGATCTTGGGTGTGGTATTGATGTCTTTTGAACTTTTTTTGTCCACAGAGACAAAGCTCCTACAATCTGACAGTTAAAGGAATAGACATGGACGGTGCTCCGAGTGGCAAATCAGGCACTGGCACCATTGGAATCAAAGTAGTGGACATCAATGACAATGTTCCCACACTGGAGAAAGACGAGGTAGTCCTTTAGATGAGCGTGATAGTATATGTGCATGTCTTTGTTCTGCTACTAAATGTCTGTCCATGTGCTCAACTGATACAGTACAAGGCTGAAATTATAGAGAACGTGGCCCATGTGGAGGTGATGAGGATCAAGGCTATGGACCCTGACGAGGAGAAGACCGACAACTGGCTGGCTGTTTTTGATATTGTCGCTGGAAATGATGATGGCATATTTAGCATAAAGACAGATCCCAACACCAATGAAGGCGTCCTTATGCTGGAGAAGGTATAGATTTTTTACTTAATGCACAAATTGAACTTGAAACAACCCTTACTGGAGAAAAAACACTGACAAAATATCACACTATCAGGAAAAAAAGGCAATAAATATGTTGAATATTGCAAAATTGATATATCCATCGGTCAAACTGCTTCCACTAACATTTTTATTTAATAGCACAACAATGTCATATTGGTGATAAGCCAGTGTTTTATTGTGACTAGTGATGTTGCATATTGTGCCACTCTGCACTGTAACAATTGTTTTTTGTTTTTCTTTTAATTGATGGGGAGCATGTCTATGAAAAGTCCTGGCCCTGACCAGTTGGAACCATTCTTTTTGAAAGTAGCAGCAGACATTATCTCACAACCACTAACCTATATCTTCAATCTTTCACTGTCTACAAATAAAATCCCCCACATATGGAAATCAGCATTTGTTCTCCCCCTACTCAAAGGTGGGGATCCTACATTGCTAGACAATTACAGACCCATTTTCAAACTTTCTGTAATAGCAAAAATTCTGGAGTCACATGTCAGTCAACAGCTCAAAGACTTTTTAGCCACAAATAATATTCTGAATCAATTTCAGTCCGGTTTCAGAAAAAGTCACAGCACCATTACAGCAACTACAAAATTACTAAATGACATAATCGGGGTCCTAGACAACAGACAGCGCTGTGTTTATCGACCTGTCCAAGGCCTTCGATACAGTAGATCACGCAGTACTGGAACAAAAACTCCTTTCTATTGGTCTTTCATCACAGGCAGTCGGCTGGTTTAACAACTACCTCTTAAACCGAACACAGTGTGTGCAGGTGGATAGTGTATCATCCTCCTCACTGACTGTAGTACAGGGCGTGCCTCAGGGATCAGTCATAGGACCCTTATTATTCATAATATACATCAATAATCTGTGCCATAATATCCATAATGCTTCATATCATTTCTATGCAGATGATACTGTGTTATACTGCTCAGCTTCTTCACTCCATCAAGCCCTCACAGAACTTCAGTTGGCCTTCTCCACTTTACAACATAATCTGTCTGATCTGAAATTGGTTTTAAATGCCACAAAAACAAAACTAATGACATTTACAAATTCAAAAGTTCCAAAATCACAAGACCTGCCAACTATAACAACTCACAGCGGTACAATAATAGAGCAAGTATCACAGTATAAATATCTCGGTATTATTTTAGATAGCTCTCTCACCTTCACTCCTCACATTCAGGGTCTAGTCAAGAAACTAAAACTTAGACTTGGTCTTTATTTTAGAATTAAGTCTTGTTTGTCCTTCAAGGCCAAAAAACAGCTTGTGGCCTCTACATTTCTACCAGTTCTGGACTATGGTGATATCATTTATAAGTACGCATCAGCACAGTCACTACACCTACTTGACACAGTTTATCATGGAGCATTAAGATTCATTTCAAATCTTAAATCACTCATCATTGTCTCTTGTACTCCCGGGTCGGATGGGCACCACATTTTTATCTACAAATCATTACTAGGTCTGCTTCCATCATATTTACAGTCACACATGACAAACAAACCAACCAACAGCTATAGTCTACGCTCACAGGACCGGTTCCTCCTCTCAGTCCCCAGAGTGAGAACCGAACTGGGAAAAAAGGCCTTTCAGTTCTCTGGCCCCTCAGACTGGAATCAGCTCCAGGGTGAGCTGTGTGTTCGAGAGCTGGTCTCTCTGAATATTTTTAAATCTATGTTAAATGATTTAGAGAAAAGCCGTGGTGGTTGTAAATGTTTTATCTAATTGTTTGATACACTGATTGATATGTGTTCATGTTAACTGTTACCTGTCTGTGATGTGTTAAATGTTTCCATGTTTATGCTGCTGCCACTTGGCCAGGTCGCTCTTGTAAAAGAGATTTTTAATCTCAATGAGTTTTTAACCTGGTTAAATAAAGGTCAAATAAAATAAAAAAAATATGTAGCTTTATTTTCCCACAGGCTAACCCAGCTCTATGTTCCCTTACCCTAATCCAGAGCAGTAGTAACACAAAGGAAATAAAAGAAATACTTAGCTAGTTTAAGCTAAAGTAGACAAACACTTGATACTCATTTTTCTTTTTGGGCACACATTTGTGCATTAGGATGTATGACCTAAGTAAATTTTGTTTCACTGGGCTTGTTCATTGCAATCTGCTAAATTACCACCAGATGCCGCCAGACAACAACACATTCTCCATCTCTCTTATATATGATCATCTGTCTTGTTTTTTTTTTCCAGCCTGTTGATTTTGAAGAAACCCCTGACATCCAGCTCGGAGTGGTCGTGGCCAATGTTGCTCCAGCTGTGGGTGCAGGAGGTGGTGCTGGAGGCGGAGGAGACGGCGGGGGTGATGGAGGAGGAGAAGGGGGTGGTGGGGGAGGGGGGGGTGGTGGAGGAGGAGGGGATGGGGACGGTGAAGGAGACGGAGGAGGAGAAGGAGACGGAGGAGGAGATGGTGATGGTGAAGGCGACGGTGGGATGGATCTGGATTTAGGACTGGGAGTTGATGTTGATGCTGAAGGAGGAGCTGGGGTCGGTTTGGGAGGAGGGGGAGGACCAGCAGCGGGGGCAGCAGGGGGTGCACCAGGACCAGGACCCGTAGCAGGGGCGACAGGGGCTGCAGGTGGTAAAAAGCGCCCTAAGAAGAAGAAGAAAAAGCCAAAGAAAGGCAAAGTGTACGCAGTGAACATCGCGGTGCAGAACGAGCCCGAGGGCGGAGCCTTCAAACCTGCGGTGCTGCCCGTCTCCGTCTCAGAGAACCCCGAGGAGAACCCAGCTGATGGGGTGATCGCAGTCTACCCTGCCACTGACACCGACACGGGACAGCCTGCAGAGAACGTCACGTAAGAATACCTCCTGACTTGTAGATGAGTCCCATAGACAAATGTAACAGTGTACACATGTGCATGAAGAATATATAATCAAACTTACATTAACATTAAATCAATCTTAGTTTAACTGAAAAAGTCCAGGGTCCAGGTCCAGTCATTACTTGAACATCTAACTCCCTGCCCTCTAGGACAGAGAGAACCCCCTGCCCCAGCTGGAGAGTGAGACAGCTTGTGAATTGCAGTGGCCTAAGTAGAAATGTAAACTAATATTGTACTCAAAATAAATAATTAAAGCTCCAGTACCTGATTGTCTTTTTCAGAACCAAGAGAGAGAGAGACAATTGAGTTTCAAACTGAAGCCCCGTCCTTAGCTCCTTACTCACTCTCACAAACCTCTCCCAGGCTTTTCTCTCGTCTCGTGCCTGAATTCATGTGCACATCTTATACGCGTGCACAGCTCGAGACGGACAAGCTCACTGTTTATAGACCGCTAATCCTGTCCCAACACAAATCATGACAGTACTAGGAAACTGGTGTTAGTAGGTGAGGACACCTAGCTCTGAGAGCTGAGTGTGTGGAGCACTGAAATTATGGGTCTCAAGAGCGATACGTCCCGGAGACTACAGCGCTAGCAATATTAGCATTAGCAACATAAGGCTAAGCCCTAGCAACGTAAAGCTTACATGTTTGCAATTCGTTTAAAATATAACGAGACAAGAGAAACTGACTTAATGCTAATAAAAATATAGTGAATAGAAAGTTAGTTACCAGTCTAGAAGATAAGCAGCCAGCTCAGAGTCCAGTTTTAGACCAATGCAGTCGCGTAGTTCTCTCCATCTTTGGAATGCGGTTCCAATATTTATTTGCGTTTTATTTCTTTTATTGTCCCATTTGCGCTTTTCTGGTCTCTTTACTCCTGTTTTCCTTTATTTATGATGTTTAGCAGTGTATGCACTAACAGCTAATGCAGGAATAGCTACCTTGCCCTCTGAGACTTCGGCCGTCATGCTGTTTCTGTTTACCAGTTGTGTACGTGCAGACCATGGCATCAGCCAATGGGGTTCTCTGTTAAGTCCCTGGGCGTCAGGAGGCTTGTGATTGGCCAAGAACTCCCCGTCCCTGCGTTGGAGTTGCTCCTATCTCTATTGAGTGTTCATTTCTTAAAATTGTTTATAATAAGCAGCAGATGGCATCATAGAGCATGATTTTTTCAAAAATGATTACTTTTGCAATATACTATATGGGGTGTAAACCATTTTTCATCACTAGATGAAAAATATATTAGGTACTGGAGTTTTAACTTTTAGATTAATGATCATCATCAACTGCCGGCCCAGGGCCCACAATCAGGCCCCCCACAGCTTTATATCTGGCCCCTCAGCACATTTCCAAAATCAGAAGTTTCAGTTTTTCAACAATCTGTTCTTTTATGGGGTTTTTTTTTCCAACTTCAAATTACCTATCAAAGTTTTTATTCAAAAAAGAAAAACAAGAAAAGATACACAACTGTGAATAAATCTAATAAAATAATAAGAAAAGGCAAAGGTATGTACATATGTATTTATTAACTATATATTTTTATTTGAATGTCTGGTCCCCTGCAGCGCCTGTGACAAAACAAGGTGGCCTCAAGCAAATTTAGTTGATGACCCCTGTCTTAGATAAACACTTCCATAAACACTGTCTTTGTAAGATTTGTAATGTCTGAGGTAGAACATCTCCATCCCTCCAAACAATGAAAAGCAGTTGTCATAGAGTGCACAGTGAGACAGCCCCTAGCTCTCCAGTTAAAAGAGGGCTTGGATATGTACACAATAGGTATGCACTCATATTAGCCACCACTGTGTTAATAATAATGTAACAATAAATATACAGAGCACTTGTTATTGTCATATTATTGTATAGTGAGATGTTGACATCACCAGAATCTATTGTTTTGTATCTACAGATATGCTAAAGGCTATGATCCTGACAACCTGCTGCTGATCGACCCAGAAACTGCAGAGATCAAACTCCAGAAGGCTCCAGACAGAGAGTCGCCATTTGTGGTCAATGGAACTTACATTGCTAAAATCCTGAGTATGACTAAGGGTACGTGTTTATGTAATGGCCTTAAATATGTCCTATCCTCTACAGAAATCACAGTGAGAAGATATTTTTACTTGTGTCTAATTTCCTCAGACCTGCCGTCGAAAACTGCCACCGGAACCATAGCCCTGCAGGTGGGAGACGTGAATGACAATTGCCCCACTCTCACCAGCAATGTGGAGTACGTCTGCTCCGACACACAAGTGGTTAATATCACCGGGCAGGACGTGGACGGAGACCCAAACGGAGCACCTTTCACTTTCAGTCTTGTGGATGAGAGCAGCAAGAAGTGGAGGCTCGAGCCTTTGGATGGTAAGAGTATGGTTTTAGTAATTTTCAGTCATTCAGATTGATCATTCAGTCATCAATCTTTTTTCATTTGCCCAGTAGTCTATCGTCAATCCTCATACCAGCCATTTGCAAAAATAAATTAAAAATGTGCTGTGGCAAACTTTTTGATGCATTAGCACTGTTCAAAGGGAAGCGTCAATAACTAAACATCCCAAGACATATTTGTTTCTCCTCCATGGCATTGTGGGTTTTGTCGGGGAGAAAACTTGCAAACATACAGCACTTCAGAGTCACACTGCTAGCGATCGAACATTTATGTAAATTTGTCAAGCCGAACGCATTCTGTACTGTACAGGAGACACGGCACGGAGGAGATTGATTGACAATGGTCTACTGTCCCTTAGCCAATCAGGACGCAGAACACAGTGCGCGAGTTCTCCCTTAGCCAATCAGGACGCAGAACACAATGCGCGTTCATACGCTGTGAAAAAAAAGCATGCAAAATTGCACTAAAAAAAATCCACAAAACAGCGAGGCCGCGAAATGTGAACTGCGTTATAGTGAGCGACCACTGTACACATTTATTAATTGCTAGGACAAATGCAAGGTCAATATTCAAAGCATAAATAAAGCCAAAGCCAATTCGTAATCTTAACAGATATGCTTTGGTAACAACAAACAACAAACATTTTCTTACATTTGTCCCAGAGAACATAAAGTCTTCACTATTTCTTTTAAAGATATCCATGCATCTCTTCACACCCTGACCCCTCTGTGGACTGGAGTCAGCCACGTCTTGATCATAGTGCACGACAGGCAGGGTCTGGCCTGCCCCGAGCCCCAGACCCTGGAACTGCACGTGTGCTCCTGTGAGAATGGGGACATCTGTGAACCAGCGGGCATCCTGGGACGGAGAGGTTCTCTGAAGGAGTCAGCGGCTGCATTTGGAGGCCTGGGAGCAGCCGTAGTGTTGCTATCACTTCTGGCACTGCTCAGTAAGTAGCAGTTCACTAGCAAGGACCACGTTGACATGTTTATTGAATTGAAATATGATGAGAATAAAGTGATGAGATGATGTAGGATGAAACGTGGTAATGGTTCTGGGAATGCTAGAGACTCGGTTGAGACTCAGTTGGTTTAGACTCATACGGCTTCTGGGAAAATCAGAGGTGAGGTCAAGGTATAGCCAAGGTATGTTTGAGGTGTAGTTAACAAATGCAACAATTTTTTTTTGTTTAATATTGGAAAATCTATGCTGTAAATGTGTCTCATAAAATAGTTTTGAATGATCTGTGTTACAGTTGCTGCCGTCTTGCTGACCAGCTGCAGATGGGGACAGGGACCTGGATCATTTTCTGATATTCCTTTTTTTACTGAAGATCACCTGATAGCCTATCATACAGAGGGCCAAGGGGAAGATAAGGTAAAAGTCTTAAAAGCTATCACTTAATGATCACTTAAACACACTTAATCACGCGACAGTTATTTTAATTGTGACTTTTTCCTCGATTTTTTTCTAGTTACAAAAACGTATTATACTTTGCACACTGAATCTTTATTTGAAAAACAACCTTTGAGTTAAAAATATTTATCGTCCCTTCACAATACTCTGATTGGTCAGTGGGACCTTTCTATAAATACATTGTGATTGGTCTCTGCATAGGCTCTGACCCTGGTACTGTTCCATCACTCCTCTTATTGGTCGAGTGTGTGCAACCAAAGACAAATAATGTGGACTGGGCTCTGATATCACAAAATATGAACAATCTTGTTTGAAAAGAATACAATTTTATAATATTATTGGTTTAATGAGGGCTATTTCCACTGGAGCAGTACAGAACTTGCATTAAATTACAAATATATAGAGCCTCTAAAGTTTATAAAGATGGGAATAAACTGGGAATGTTTACTGCAGCAAACACTTGTACCTCCAGCTTCTCACACCACCATACACCAGGGTTTACTCTACTCTTTATGTTGATTATTGGCAAAACATCCTAATTTTAAAACTCTGCGTCAAATCTGCTGTATCTATCACATTGAAACTTTAGTTGCTCTTGTGTGACATCACTCCCTGGACACAGCTCAGTGGAAACACTAGCCCTGTAGGGGATGACCAGTACAAACAGTAACATACTCACCCGTCCTGTGCCCTAAAACTCAGCCATACATATTAGGAGTAGAATACACTCTTATTTGTTAAATATATTTGTGTAACTTGGAAACAACACCCTACAAACTGCCATGCTGTGCTCAACAAACAAATAAAGCCATTATATGTGCACACTCACTGTGGATATCCATTTCTCTTTGTATTTTTGTGACTTTTCTTTAGGATGTCCCTCTGCTCAGCTCTCCGGTCCAGCTGGCACCTGCAGTGATTTCCAACAAGTCTGTTCGGGCCACCACCCATGCCAACATGACCGCTGCTTACAACATGGCCGCTGCTTACAATGAGGCCGCTGCTTACAATGAGGTTGCTGCTTACAATGAGGCTGCTGCTTACAACATGAACATGTTTGAAGTGGGCGGCAGGTGTGAGGCCTACGGCAGCTTTGGGGAATCGAGGGACAGTCAGCGAGAAGTGTCTCTTCTGATGGAGGACCGCCTTCAGCTGGACTCAATTGTTGATATTGCACTTTCCGAAGAGTTTCTCCATGGATACTACTCGAAGGTTGGTAACAATTACTCAGGCAGTTTGAATAGCATCAACAGTAAAGTCCGCTCTCTGTGACGCGCTTTGGTGTTTGAACTTGATGTCTGCTCTATGATGCTTGGCTTCGAATCAACAAACTTCAATAAACATCGCTGATAAGCTGATTTTTAAAAAAAAAAAATTTAACTCCGAGTTGAGTGCCAAGTTGCCAAACATGGGTGACTGGGTTAAGAGGACAACTAATGTTGTAGAATGTCAAACCAGTTTAAAGACTATTCAAAGACCATAATGTGTTGTCCTGCTTCTATATAATCAAATCCTAAAACATTAAGAGAGGAAGGTAAAAGAAAAGCAAATTCTGTCATCAGCAGCTAGCTACAGCTTCTCAAATCTGTAACGATAAGTGTCTTTATAATGGAACAATTTACAGCCCATTTATTAGTCTACTGCAGCTATTCCAATTATATGCACAATCTGTGTTATTAGACAATTGAACCATTTGTGTTTATTTCCCTCATTCATATGTGACATTTGGTTTATTTGTGTGTCTAAACGCGACTGAGAGGCCGTGTCAGTTCAGTTTGTTATAGCTAGCGAGCTATGTTTAAGAAGTCTGAAGCTGATAGTAAACTAAGTATAAGAAGTCATAGCTGGAATCAGATAACAGAAAAATGTTTTTACGATCAGACAACCTCTGCAGTTTGTAGCTTAAAATCAGAGGCAAATTTAAAAATATATATTTTTAAAGTTTAGAGGCAGTAATCCCATCGTTGAAAGATCTCATTTTTGATTGGCCAGGGCAGCACAGTATATGTCAGTTCTGCAAATTTGCATCTGTTGTTTGTATTGCTTCAAGAAAATATCTGTCAGGTTTGTCATTTGTGACACGCAGCCAGGCAAATATGCAAATCTGTTTATAGATCTATTTGCACTCAGTTTAAATGTCCCATTAATGAGTTAAGCAACAACTTAAATCAAATATCTGTTAAATATCTGACATTGTTTTTGTTCATGTTATTCCACAGAAGTCCAGCTGTGCCGCTGTGAAGGAGAATTCAAAGGATACTTTGTTGGTATTCGAGTATGAGGGCCGGGGGTCTCCTGCTGGTTCGGTCAGCTGCGGTAACTCCCTGGCCTCTGATGATGACCTGCGGTTTCTAAATGATTTGGAACCAAAGTTCAAAACCCTGGCTGAGATCTGTGTTCCTCCAAGACCTCAACCAGTGCCAAAGCCTCCAACACCTTCAACATCTCCAACTGCCCAAGTGCACCACCCTCCAACAAATTCAGGTCCCCCAACAATTTCTGTTCCCAAAGATATGCACCTTGAAACTAAAATAAACCAAAGATCAGATTCAAATACCTCCAGGATTTATCGTCAAAGCTCGGTGCACGATCAGACCATGAACACCACGCAGAAATCTACGAGTCTAGCTCAAAGTGAAGAGGCAGCCATCCACAGCAAAGTCGAGCAGCATTTAAAGAGCACTCACATTTTCCAGTACGCTCCGATGAACCCTCCCACTGCGGCTATGGCTCCTCAACTTGGCCAGACACTCTTGTTGCAGCAGCAGCAGCCCATCTACTACATCACTGCACCAGTCTTACAGCCAACCTCACCAATCTTACAGCCAACCTCACCAGTCCTACAGCCAACCTCCCCAGTCCTACAGCCAATGCAGTACATGGTCCAACCTCAGCTCCAGAACACATTGCTCCTGGCTGAAGCTCAACCCCCGAACCTGCAAGGCGTAGTTCTACTCCAAAATGGTTTGGGATCCGTTGAACACGTTATGAAAACAGGGTACACTGCTGGGACTTTAGGAAGAAGAGGAATTGGGAGTGTTTTCGAGGTCAGCCAACAAGTTGAGGCAGAGGCGGCGCCCGGCAGTCAAAAAGCAAGGATAAGTTTGGGAAAAATGGGGCGAGCTATGTCAGAGGGTTGGATTAATTTGGAGGGGTTTCAGTCCAGTGTAACATCAGCTCATACCAGCAAAGTGACAGGTACAAGAGCCAAGGGGTCTAAAGGGGGGCAAGGAGGTAAGAAGAGCTTGAGAAAGATTATGTCTGTGGGAGAAGTCACCGAGCAGTGTGAGAATAGAACAGTGTTTGAGTCTTCTATTGTCACAGAGAAAAATGAAACACAAACTAAAAGCAGCACAAAGCTAGATTCAGAGAGTATGTCTTAATTATCATCCTTTAATTCAATCCAGTTTATTTACTGAGGATTGACTCATAGAGCAATAAACTGGTGAAAAAAAATTACATGTTGTCACTAGGGGTGGTGATTCATAGGACAGTTTTACTCGTATATATCACGATTACAATTTATGTTTGGTTTGATTGTGCAAAGTACATTACCTTGTACAGAAAACTATGTTCTCCTCCTAGTAAAACAATTTATTTATTTTTAGCAACACAAACTATAAATTACGTATAATATTGCATACTTTGAGTAAATATACCTTTACAAAAGTGCTCTGTGTAATGAAAATGTGTGAAAACACATCAGGAATTTCTGCAAATCCTTGTATTTGTTACCTACTCCAATTCGGCACAAAACTTAGTCAGTGTGAGTTGAAAGTGCAGCGAACATGAGTCATTAGTTGCTGTAACTGTCAAAAGTTCAGACTGTGCTCTCACTATTTATTTTTTATATCTGAAGACTAGTGGGGTTCTTTTTAATGCACTATTTAACGGGCAAGACACAATGGCTCCATTGTGTTATTAAAGGAATACTCTGGATTTTTTTGAAGGGGACCTGTGGAAAGATAAGCCTATGAAGATAATGGTGAGATGTCTGGAAAACATAAAGAAAAGCCATTGTAGTGTACAAGTATAATAACCAGAAGCACTGGTTGGGCTAACTTCAAACTGTGGCCAAACTGACTAGACTCCAACAGAGGAAATCTATAGTCTATGGTATCCACTCTTCCTTCAAGCACTGAGTCTCCATTGGTTAAAATAGTAAGGATGCA
Source organism: Rhyacichthys aspro (assembly GCA_036850595.1). Classification (NCBI taxonomy): domain Eukaryota; kingdom Metazoa; phylum Chordata; class Actinopteri; order Gobiiformes; family Rhyacichthyidae; genus Rhyacichthys; species Rhyacichthys aspro. The sequence continues at coordinate 21,227,287 of CM072151.1, forward strand.
TCTGTGGATTCTATTTAGCCTTTCTCTACCCACAATGCACCACAAGTCTTTTGAGGAAACGGCAGCTTAGAGCGGTAAACTTTCAATTTAAATATAATTTTATAATGATATAATATTATATATTAAGTGTAGGTTTGTTACATTGATGCAAAATATTTTACTCTAATAGTGTTTGGCCCAAAAATTACACAGTTCAGTTTTTAGTTTGTGTTAGTGGGGTTTGACTCATTTAATGATGCAATAATGCAAATAATGTAAATAAATGTGTAAAATACTGTGCTGAACTGATTATCTGGAATTTCTTAAATCAAACATATGGCTAATAAAAATACAAATAAACTGAAAAAATACATTTGATTTATTTAGAGCTAAAAATAGGGGCATGGCATCAAAGCCTGTTCCAAAAGATGCTCTTGTGGAGTAAGCCAGGACTCAATGCACAAGTGACACAAACAGCCCTACTCTTAGAGACCTGTCCCAGATGTTCCAAGGGCCCAGTCCAGTATTCTGATATTTGGTCATATCAGCAGATTTTATTAGTAGTTCATTAAAGTGTTGCACTAGGCTGTCAGCTGCCTGCGTAGACGGTTTGAGCTCTTTCCTCTTGAGGGTGCTCTTGCAGTTTCCAGCGGCAAGCAATTTTTTGGGTGTGTATACGTTCTTAACATGTACATTTTGTTTTTTTAAGTCATCAGCTTAAAAACCACAGCCATGAACTGCATTTTTGCTCATGTTTCACTGTTTGGATATTGTATTTTGTCTTTTATTTTATTTTTATTTTTTTTTATTAAACAAAGACCCACTTGTTTTTTATCACCTTGCTTTTCAGACTAAGCTAAAGGGTGTGGGACAAAAAGTGGGGTGTGCAGCTATGAAATATGTTTATGTTGCAATTTTCATATTCTTTTTTACATATTGTGGTGTACTCTTTTAAGAGCTATGGAACACATATTTCCATTTCATTATAAGACTATATTCAAGGTGCATTGTGTTGTGGTGTGCAGAACTGATCCAAAACTGATTACATTAAAACAGTTTCAATGCTGTATGATTGTTTCAATAACACTTGCATTTGCCTTTTTAAAAAACAATAAATAAAGGCATTTATGGTGAACTGAACCCAGTGGATCTTCCATTACTTTCCAGAGAAGAAAAACTGAGCAAATGGATTTTGTTTCAAAATTTATGTCTTAAATTATATATTAAGCTCTTTAGAATTTGTTAATAGACAAGAACATGTCCCTGCAGGGCTATCGTAGCTGACGACAGTAAGAGTGTTGTGGGGTCTTGTTTTGGATCAGAGATAAAGGAGACGTTTGCACAACTCCAAAACACAAAGGCTAGCTAGAAGAGTAATCAAAAAAATCTATATTTACACAGATGCACTCAGCTTGGACAGAATGATTTGTGGTGTAAATGGTGTCTTGAGTCTCGACTCTTCATAACCACCACTTCTGTCATGAAATTCAAGCACACTCTGGATATTGGCAAAGTTCAATGTAGAATAAAACGCTAAGTTTAGTACTTATTTATTCATCTTCTTCCATTTAGTCCTCAAAGGTGACTGGAGCCTATCCCAGCAGCTGTATGGCCAGTTAGTCACAATGGCTGACACTGGTTTTTCATTCCAGACTGCACAGAGATATCGTTTATCTGACATCCATCAAAACTACTTCAAAAAGAGATCTGTTCTTTATTCAAACCTGAAGCAAGTCAAGAATTGTTTTGGCAAGATTTCCATTCCATTTTCATTATACAGCATACACTTTTATTACATTCAGCGCATAGATCATTGTATCCGCTGGCACAGTGTTGGGGTAATCTTAGTTCGCGACCTATTTATCTGTAATTGTTCATTAAATTTGTACTCTGCATATTAATGAGTATTTTCCACCCTACTGTTTGTGTTCGTGCCAACAGAGAACAGAGGTAAGAAAATGAAAAGAGCACTCCTCCCAAACCCTACAGTGCAGTATGTCCTTGCATCATGAAAAGTTCAAGTTAAACATAAAGAATAAGGTAAATGTTTTCTGTCACTGTGTTTGATTACACCGCTGGCAACAGAAGTGAGAGACTTACAATATCTCACAGTGTCCTCACTTCTGAATAGACTTTAATGGCTGTGTGTTGAATTATTTTGAGGGGACAGCAAATTACACAGTTATAAAAGCTGTACACTCACTACTTGACACTGTAGCAAAGTGTCATTTCTTCAGTGTTGTCACATGAAAAGATATGATGAACAATTTACAAAAAAGTGAGGGGTGTATACACTTCTGTGAGATGCTGTATTTATGAAATGGATACTTACATTTGGATTTAACTTTGATGAATGTGGCAGGACTCAGAGTTATAATTAAAATTCATATTGTCTACAGTGAAAAGAAATGGAGCAAGAACAGTGCCTTGAGAATCTGTGCTAATAATGATATATTATATATGTATAATAATGTCCCTAAGCCTCTGTGACAGTTCCCCAGACTAACAAACTGTGGTCTACATGTCAGGTAATCAGTCATCCAAGTGAGAAAGCATGAGTCCACCCTCAGACTCAGACGTTTTTTCAGTAAGAATAGTGAACATAACAAAACATAACATTCTTGACTGATGATGCTGGTGGAGATGAAGAGGTGGAGATGTCAGTGCAGTGGTGGTGAAGGGAGAGTAGGAGGTAGAACAGGCATCTCATGAGAATTTTAAATCAGTTGTCCTCCATTTGGTGCTTAATGATACATCATTCATTCTTAGACAATGACTTTTCCTCCAGAACTATGCTCACAGATCTGACTTTTAGAAAAAAAATTATTCTGGCTCTTTGCAGGAAAACATTGCACCAGCTCAGTCTGACACAATTGATGAGTTGTTCTTTTCAGGATATCATAAACGATCTGTGGCCAAAATACTCTGAGCCAAGTGTAGTAATATGATTGTTATAATGATTGTATACCAAAAATGCAGATCAAATGTGCATTGCAGACTTGGAACTTCTCTTTGTTTCTTCTCTAAGTTTCTGCAGTGAATATTGAGACCTGATAAGAGTTGGAGGAGGGTGTCACCACAAGCTCAGGGTTTTCTGGCACAATTAAATGTTCTTTTCTTCTTGTGCACCTTAACTCCTGTGCAGACGTGCCTGTTTGTGTAACGGTGTGTATAATTCCACTTATCACGAGTCACACTAGGGAAGAGAGTATTTGGAGTAAATGGTACTGGGAAGTGACCACTGCTGTTTCAACAGTTCACCTGCTCCACCTCGTGGTCTTTCAGTGTGACGGGTTTTAATAGACCCAACACTAAGAGTTATACCAGTGCTTTGCCCCTGTAGTGGCCATCACAGGAGACTATATGTCACATGTTCCTCCTTAAACAGCTTTAAGAGACATCATAATAGCTGATTGTCTGAAAGGGCACAACAAATATGTGCAGGGTCTTTTGTCCCATCTCTGAACTCCCAGTCCATTATACATTAACTGAGACTTAGTATTAGAACTCAGAAGGAAACTCGAACAAGTAAAAGGTATGTTTTTGGCACTAGATGAGAATTTATTTAATTGTATTCAGTAAGTGGCAGATGGTCTGCAGGGCACACTATAGTGAGGAATGCAATGGAGAAGCATGCGCCACTTAAACAACTGAGAAAAATACACATTTAAACTTTTTTTAATAAAACATGCCTAGTTTGTAGCCTCTTAGTTTGAAAAGGAATCTTCGAGAAAATTCAAACTAATTCAGTGCAAGACTCTTTGATAAAACAAATGGATTTGGGTTATATGCCAAGACAGTTTCTACACTGTAAAACCTCCCTGGTCCTCTGTGGGTGTTAAAAGTTGGACACACATATTCTCTTTTCTCTTTTTAAATGTCAATACTATGAAAGTGTTAGAAAACAGCTTTGAACAAATTGAAATCCAACAGTGACACTCATAGAGACCAGATAGAGCCATACTCGAGATTTCAGGAACTTTCACTTAAGGCTCAGACAGTGTCTACTCTTGAGACACTGCAATGACCTTCAGTTTGACTCTTTGTGGATGTTATCAATGGAGAAAACAATAATGAGCAAGTGTTGAGAGTAAACATCTGTGATAAGACTAAATCATTATTTATAATTATTATTTAGTTATTTATTTTAACACTTTATGTACTATTTATGTTCAGCTAAACCTGTTCCACCTCTAAGTTGTCTCTGTCGATGTAAGACATGTTCAACAGTGACACACATCATCTTTACTCAGTTTTGCTGAAAAATATTATTAGTGTACATTAATCTGGTGAATGGGAGGAACACAATGATTTAAGGTCTTTGCTCAACTCTTGCTCATTATATTTTCTTCTCGGATAACATCCACAGGGACTCAAACTGAACTGTAAAACTCCTACAGGTCATGACAGTGTCTCAAGAGTAGACTCTGCGATATCACTGAAACATCAAGTATATCTCTATCTGGTCTCTGTGAATATCCCTCAGGGTCTCACTCATTTTGTTCAAGGCTGTTTTCTAATAGTTTCGTAGTGTTGAAATTTAACACCAGAATGTAGTTTATATGAGTCCAATTTGTCAGCAGTAAAGATATAGTTCATGTCAAAAAGAAGACAGTTTAAAATAATTCATTTCAAGAACTGGAGGCACAAGACTGACCTTGGTACAAGTTTAGTGAAGCACAACAGGACCGTGCAGAGAGCTACAGAGGGGCAAAAGAGGCACATACATTAAACAAGACCTGTTTGCCAATAAAATTCTGGTAAAATATGAGAGGTTTGCTGTGGACACTGTTGTTGATACTGGAAAACTACTGTACATTGATGTATAACTCATTTACTTTTGTAGGTGTCTCCTTTCAGAACAATCAAAAACTTACACATTAAGATTCCTGTCCATTTTTTTTTTCTGTTGAATGGGTGAAAGATGGTATATTTATTGGATTATGTGTGATGTTATAAAACATTATGACAAAGTGGGATTTAAAATGAGCTAATACATTCAACAACAAGCCTAATTTACTCTGTAGTTTGATAATAAAATGTAGTAAGAAAACATGAACATGGAAATTTCTTCCTTAATGCACTGTCCCCTAAACAACACATGAGCCCAGGGCTGGAGTCAGGCTCTTTTTTGGTCCATTTAATTTCTTAGACCAGGCCTCATTCTATTCTTCACTGGATATTTTTTATTATTTCAGTCTACCATGAAATAAGATTATGAAATAATTATTAAAATAAGACTGTCTTGTCAAATGTTGTAGCAAAAGAGACGCAATCTATTTATTCGTTAGTAACATAAACATAAAAACTATTTTTGTCATCAGCAATTTCAGTTTGAAATGAACATGCCACTGCAGCTCGTTATAGATTTGTACCTGTCCCAGACAACATGCAGTTTACAACAAAGGGCTGTATCTTCACAAAGGTTCAACAGAGATCCATGTAGCACATAGTTCTCTACATTCGATCATCTCTTATATGTAGGCCTAAAAAATAAAGCAAAACATGTTATAATTATAGACAGTGTAACTATAGGCCAAGTTTTCATGGGGCCCCACTGGGGGTTATTGCCCCCTGACCCTCCACATTGATCTGGCTCTGTATTGAGCTACAAACTCCATGGTTTACCTTGTTTTCTCTAGAAATGTTCAGCTTTAAGGCACCTCATGAAATGACATGTTACAGTCGTTTTTGTTACTACAGAGCATCACATGAACAGTAACAGACAAAAAGGCAGCTCCTCACTTCTGTAAAGACAGCCACCTCCAGCTCACAGTCCACTGTCCTCCACTGAGACTCAGTGTGGAGATAACGGGACATTTCCAGTCAAAGAGTCAACTTACTGTTATATGTTGCTGTGCGCGGTATAGCTCACGAAAACAGGACTGCCTGACTGAAAGTCTTTGAATAAAGTTTACTGCCACGTCACCAGAATGAGAAGAGTAGAGCATTTTAGTATAGCTTATGCTTACTACATGTTTGTGAGTTTCATTGCGCGAATGTGAGTGTATGTGTTGTGCTTTGGAATATGGCGACATCAGTGACTGTCGCACTTCAATTAACTCTAGATTATTTTATTTTATTAAGGCCTAATACACTATAATGTGATAGTGACGTCTGCTGAAGGACAAGGCCAGGTTTGAGTGCGCATCAGCAGATGCCCATCCCAGATCCATGAGTGAATGTTTATTTTTAAACATTTTCCTCCAAACATGCAGATCTCTGTATAGGTTATACCCATTTTATTGAAATGTGCCCTTGACAAAAGGGCACTTTTGGCATCAGGCCAAAGGGCAGGGCTCAAGCCCCCAAAGCCCCCTCTGCACATGCCTGAAGCACAGTCATTCTAAAAAAAGAAAGGCAAGTGTAACTGCAGAGGTCTTATCTCTGTCAACCATGATTTAAAGGCCAATAAAGACACTTTTGTGTGCCTCTTAGAAGGTGGACACTGGACTCCAATAAACAGAGGCTGTGTGCAGGGTAGGTGAAATATCACCATTTACAAAACTGATTAGTTGGCATCACTGAGCAACATTTGGAAACACAACTAGCATAGCATCGTGGCTGAAGGGGCTAACCCTGGGTTGGCTGCTGTTCTTGAAAATCCCCTCAAGGATAAATAGTCTTATCAAATGGAGTATTGACAGAAGTTACCATGTTGATTACTACCATTTTCTTGTCATTGCCTGCAGCTGCTCAGAGTCACACAACAGCCATCTGAACGGCGTTCACCTGATCTGAGCTCACCTGGACTCGACTTCATAAAATACCAGCAGAACTGGTTTTTGATGTACATCTCTCAAGGCATTTTCCAGTAAAACTGTCATGGATGTTTATTGCCCATGAGAATGTGTCATCAAGTCAGTAAGTCATAGGACCAACCTTATTTTGGGTCAAGGCCAGACTGCACTGCACACTTTCCACAATTACAAAAAAAAAAAGGTTCATGCTATATTTTATTTTCTAATCCAAAACAGTGCCTCACCATTTACAGCTTTTTCCAAAACAGAGATCAAATGTATCTTAGAGTGTCTTCACAAATAGTTCAATTCATTTAGTTTGCACCAAAACAGAAAATGATCAATTTAGTTTGGTCCGTTAACAAAAAGCCCCAGTCCAGCAAGCGTTCACACCAACAGTATTTTCTGCTGCCATTATTCACATAACACTGCCATACATGTAAACAACTGTCCTCTGTGCTAATCACACACCAACAAAAATATTATAGTGACCTTTTAAGTTATTACTTATGTTGTTGTAGCATTTTCCATTTTTATTTGAAATGACAACAAATAGACAAGAGCTTACCATCAACTTTGAGCTCTGAGTTCAGTGTCAGTCCGTTGTGATCCCAGTATTATCTCTGCCATATTAAACATTACCTGTGAATGAAATGCAGATATTTTTATCTTTGTTTCACTTTGCTTCCCTTTTCTTTGTTTTTGTTTTTTGTGCGTGTGTAAACAGATGAATTCAGTTCTAAAATAGACTTTTTCTCAATTTTTGCAGTAGCCATTGATTTAGTGTTTAGTGATTTAGTGTGTTTAGAGTGAGGGTTCCTATAAGACAATTAAACAGTCCTATTTAATTGACTGATTAGGTTTCTCCTCTATGTTGTTTTTACTTATTTGGTGAATAATAAAATAAAATTAAAAACTGTAGATGTAAACACAAAAACTGACAGGTTAAAACAGCATAAACACCATCAGGAATTTTAATCTAAAGCTGCCTGAGAGTGTCTAAACTAGCCATGTTATCAAGATACAATCTGTAAAACAAGTACAGTCATATACTGTATAAAGCAAAAGGACCAAAAGCAACAATCTGCTCCAGATACTCCACAATGTAACTCTGATGGGGCACGTTGCCAAGATATTAACTGAGTGTCACCTTTACTTGGACCAAAGCCACAGAGTATAACTCCTATTATGCTTTTTGAGCATCTTCCAGTAATAAATAGACAAGAAACAAGCCTGAAACGGCTGCAAACCGCAGACACTCCCTTATTTAGTACATGCTCTACACCTGAGCCACACCAGAGATGAAAGTAAAGCTGTTCCAAAGCCAAACTTAGAGGTATGTGTTAAGCCTAGCCCAGGTGCAACCTTCAGTATCTAGTGATAAAAACAACTCTAACTTTTCACAATTCAAATAATGACAGTAATGAACATTTCAGAGGTTTTCAGTTCTTTTACAACTACTACTACTACTACTACTACTACTACTACTACTACTACTACTAGTACTACTACTACAATACTAATTCTCATGAAAAAAAGACTTCTGAGCCATTACGTTATGAAAAGTAAGGTGCTGACCAAAGGCAGTACATCAAAGTAGCACCCGATAACCAAAAATATATATTGTCACTCTAATTTTGATGGTTCTTTGAGTAGAATCAGTAGAATCATGCCAATCACACTGACACAGTACCCTCAGCTGGACAGAAACCTCCAAAGTAACTTTCTTGTCACCAGGATGATGTCATATTGCACGAGACACGCGATGCATACAATAAAGAAAACAGGTCAATACAATGGACCCCTGCTGAGTCATATATGTACAGAATACACTAAAATAACCCTCACAGTTACGGAATGCATGTTCTTTTCTCCAAACCTGCCACTTGGATAGTGACACAGAGGATCTTTGCCCTCTACTGGTTAAAAGTTGCCCAGGGCTGCGTAAAGTTCCACAACCCGATTTGTTTTTTGCTGTTTCTGTCCCAGCCCCACCACTCTACCCCAACAGGAGCGTACTAACCTTTCCAGCTTCTTTTATTTCAAAAAAGGTAAAACAAGACCAATTTTTCAGCACAAAATACAAATATGTTACATTAATTCAAAGTTTAGAGCTAACCTGAAACTTTTAGCTTTGGAGCATTGCCAACATTTATCCATGTTTAATTAGGTGCCTGTTTCTGTATTTTTATCTTTTTTGAGCTGTTTCGCTGTATAACAAGAAGTATTTCATGGGTTATTTCTTTGTTCACTGACATTAAAGTCAACCAATGGGAACGTTCATTTTTAACGGAAACGAGCTGCGATTGGCCAAATTCCCACTGTGGACTGATCATTCTCATCTATTAAAATCTTTAATTATAAAGCCTAAATCACGTCTTGAGGTCTCTTTTTTCACAGATGACTGCTGTTACAATTAGCTGTTAGGTGAACAAACTAAATGCAACAGTAAAAAAAATTCAGGTAATGGACTTTTAAGCAATGCACTAGACAATGTTGTAAATAAAAGAGATACCTTTGCAATGAAGTCACACAAATACTCGCAACAGACTGTACCTGATATTTTTCTTTAAGTTGGTGAAAATGGTTTAAACCCCAAATAGTAAAAGCAATAATTTGTGGAAAAAACAGACTTTATGATGCCATCTACCGTTTAATATAAGGGATTGTAATAGATGAGAACCTTTTTTCAGGAACGAAAAATCTTGGCCAATCACATGCTCAAAAAAGGAGCGCTTGCAAGTGCATGTTAATGAACATACATGCAACATGAATGTAAACACACCAGATTGTAGTCATTAGGCAAATTTCCATCTGTTGTCCTCAAAGTTATAATAAAATAAGTACAGAATAAACTACTTTAAAAATAATTTCATTAATCAAAAAACACATACCACCACCAAACACATCCATCAGTACACACACACACGACATACACACGTAGTTCACAATATAAAAATAATACTCACATCCCTGTCATGAATTGTTCATACACACACATCAAAAGTATTCAGAGCATTTATTTACATGCCGACCCACACACTGTCATTACCTCATTAAAAAGCTTTTTTTTTTCCTAAAGAACCTTCCAGAAAATCTCCCACTTCATGGCATATTCATAAGTGGTCAAGTCTATTCTACGTTTTTGGAGGTAAGCAAATTATTGAATGATGATACCTAAAACAGCTGTCGGGTCATTTGTACCCTTTCAAAAAATACTGTGAAATGTTCTGGTTGCCAAAAGCTTAAGGTCTTTTAAGCAAATCATCACATTTATTAAAAAAGCTGTACTATTTATATTACACGGCAAACTGGCACTTTTATTTTATTTATTTTTTTCAATCAAATGTGTATGTTGTTTTGGCAGGGGGTAAAAGTTATCTTGGAATGTTGCCTTGTCTAATGTTAAACCCTGGGATAAAAGTAGAATGAGTTCTTGTGTGTGATATCACAAACCCATGCAGCTCAGACAAATCCCTGTCACTGGTCCACATTAAAAATCCTGTCACTGTGCCTCTGCTAGTCCATCACATTAAGCCTGTTACAATGATTCTTTCACTGCAGTTTGAGCTTTAATTGTTCTCAACCATGTAAAATCATTCTTTTTAGTCTCAGAATTGTTTGATCAATCAGTTTTCTAAGCTTTTTCACCAGAAATGGGTTATTGCAACAGTTTTTTTTTTTCTTCTTCTAAGCTTCAAAAAACATTATGACCTTAACTTCAGACTGTGAACCAACTTAGCTACAAACTTGAACAATGGCGCTGAGTAACTTTTAGTACAGATTCTTCATGGCTTGGCTTCCAGCTACATTTTTGTCAAGAAGTTATTATTCTGTCTTTACTTCCATGCTTATTTGCTGAAGGCCCTGGGGAGATGTCCACACGATCCACCTGTCATTTATGTAAAGCACACTGATGGGGGCGCTGGGGGAGGCTGAGTGTGTGCGAGGGTGGGAAATGTGCTGTGTTCAGTGAGGGATGAGGGTCTAGTTTTAAAATTTATGGACCAAATGATATAAACAAAACCGAAAATATATGGTATATTGGGAGAATTTTCTGAATAAGCAAGTGACTTACATGGCTAAATAAATACAGACAAATACAGGGCCTGCAGGTCCCTGTTAAATATACAAAAAATAAAAAAATACACCTCAATGAGCAACGTCAAACGTGATCAGCAACAGATAAAGTAACAGACAGATTCCATAATGAAAGGCTCAAGGCAGAAAAATAAAGATGTCATAGTGGATATTTGATGAAGATAAAAACTTTGTTGGTTTTAAGTTGCTTTTTGAACTAAAGACCACCAAATGTAGATTGGAAAAATATAATAATACATAATAATTTTACACATTGATAGTTAAAGAATGTATTGTTACCATTCATTTGTGTCGCAGTCAAGATGGAAGTCATTGGAATAGATACCAGGGAACTGTTCCAAAATCTAAAGAGTCCAAATCCAGTTTTGACCAAGTCCAATCTTATGGAGGTTAGTGTTTGGTGAAAAAGGCAGGAAGAGAGTAGAATTTTCAATTGAATTTAAAATGATGGAAGTTTTTATCCAATCACAACAATGATGTAGACAATTATCATTTGTGTTCTTTGTTGGGCTTGATGCTCAAGACCAGGACAAAACAATGGTCTTAAGCCATTATTTTTGGACTCTTGTGGAGGGCTGGGCCAACACGGTGGACTCAGTTATGCTCGGTAAAAATACATTGCCCATAGTTTAAACTTTAAACTATAGGCTCAACATGTGTATTAACCCTTGAGAACATCACTTAAGTCTCATCAACACCAAAGTTAAGTCACTTGATCTCACTTCCTGTGAGACCAAAAAACCTGCAGAAACTCTCATGATAACAGCACAAACACACCTCCTCTGTGCTGCAGCTTCTGAATGAAGCCTGAACCAAGGAATCAAAATTTACCCTCAACAACATTTACTAGGCACATAATACACATTTAACTGTCTATTCCAGCTGTCCATCACCAAACACATACCTGCCTAACCTGACCTGACAGAACACATGCAATTTAGAAACAGGGCGTTATTAGCCATATTGTTGTTGACACTATTTTTCACGGTCTTCAAGTGCTTTCAAAATAAAAGTATCATGGTTGTATTATGCACTGTAGTGTAATGTACTAAGCACATGGTATACACTCTTGGATTAATTCCTTTTTGATACAACATCCTGAGGGCCCAACGTGGCCCCTGGGGATTAAAATGCCCAGATATGTCTTAAGACTGGTCTCAAGCCCAAGACTGGTCTTGAGAACTACATTCATGTTTAAGATTTATTGACATTATGGGATATAATTGGTAGCACCATATTAGTTTAGAATTTTTTTTCAAATATTGTATGCATGGTGAACTTGTGGGATATATATAATGTTTGCAGCCGACAGTGATGATAAGTAATACTGTATGGTGACAGCTGTCTTGACTCCAACACAGTAGTGTCTGGTGGGAACAGTGCTTGTGATTTAAGATAAGTGCGGGTGTACTTTTCGAGCCTATATTTCCTCGCCAAGCTTGTCAGCAGATTGTTTGATCAAGTGCAGCTTCAGGCTTTGCTGCCCTTTCAAACTGTACCGACAGACACGCCTCTGAGAAACATGCACTCACTATATGTGACAGTGAAATCACACCAGCAGCTCAAGAGCAGCAGGAAGAGGAGGGGGCTGAAAGGTGTGTCTGCAGCACTGATGATTACAGACAGACTTCTGCTGCGAGAGGAGAGAACAGGTCGGACGCGCTCATCGTCGCTGCTGCATGGTGGGCCCTCGGAGCTGCCATGACGCGCTGCTCCCGTCGACAGGTGCTGCTGCTGCTGCTGCTCCTGGCGCTGGCCGTGGTGAGTAAAGATCAGCCATCAGGAAATTGCCATATTCAGGGCCATGCAACTAATTGGTTCTGAAAAAATAACTAGCCACCTAAGCATTTCCACTAGCCACAATTGAGCAAATGACATTTTATACTTGATTATATGTAAATGACTGTGGTGCAAAGTCATTTAAAATTAAGTTCTGTGTTACACCCCAGAAGATCATATTGGGGGTCACAGAGGGCAATGTACTTAAAGATGTCAAATGAAATGATTGTGTTGGGGATAACTTACTGTATGAGTTTTCTTAATAAATAAGAACAAAGCGGAGAGTTATTATATATAGAGGGATTGAAATATATTAACATTTTTTGACCATGCCATTGAATGTGTCTTTGCAGCAGTGTTCGTGTCAACTGTAGCCTACTGTGAGCTGTCATCTGTGTGTCATTTTTTATGTGTGAGGGAGTAGTTTTTTTTTCTCTTGTCTCTTACACTACAAAGTGTTTTCTAAGTGTCCGCTACGTAGTATGTATGGTTACTTCTGAGGGATGTAATGAAATATTTCACTTGAAGTAGTTTGTGTTGAAGCCCAGAGTCAAGACAGATCAGTCAAATATGTTCGAAAGTATTACTTGTCAAGCCCTGGCCATATTACTATCAGATATTGTACATATTGAGTCCATATTGCCATGACAAATTTGGACTCCTTCCCCAATGCAAATAATGAAGATATCATAATAATACTAATATTCACCTGGTAGAGTGCATGCCCTGAGCTCAGGCAACCTGGGTTAGATTCCAGCTCGGGTCCTTTGACCAATGTCTGTTTCCAGTCTCTCTACTATTCTATCAAATAAAGGCAAAAAGAAAAACTAAATGTGGCGTGCATACATTATAAATGTCATTATACTTTTTTATCAAACCATTTTTTAAGTAGCTTTATTGTTAATTGTACAGTACTGTATTGGCATATTATTATGCTATTACACAAATTTTACAAGACAAAAAAAAAATTCTCTGCTCTCATTGGGTTAGTGCCAATACTGAGCCCAATGAGCCCCTTCTATCAAATTTAATCATTTTAATTTTAATGATTCCTTTATCATCAGTCAGTGAGTGAATATTATATTGAACATTATGATGTAGGGTTGTATGTGTATAGAATTTGGTGCTATTAGCTTCTTTTGTGAGTCGCACAGACAATGATTCGGTATACTATATGTTATCTATACTTATAATATTTATTGGATTTGCTGATGTAACTCCTGCCTTTATATGCTTATGTTGAATTTACTCAAGAGGACTCATTTAAGGTAACATTTTGCACATATTGGAATATATGAAATCCAAATAATGAATATCAAAACATATGCTTTTGCCCTGAATTTTTCACTGTAAATCTGCTACATCTACTGAACTGGGTTACAAGTTGCTATCCCAGTCATTGTTGCTAATTGATATTGGGATTGAGATAAAATTAAAAGATGAGGGATTCATTTTCTCCCTGCGGCTTGACTTTGGGAGTGTGTGTCTGTGATGAGCCAGAGCCACTTTTTACACAATAGGCCTTTGCCCCAGATCCTTTCATGACAATCGAGACACTTCAAAAAGGACTTGACTTAGGCAGAAGGACAAAAAGCACTGACTAATCCTAACTTTTAACCATGAAACACACTGCTTTAAAATCATTCAAATAAATAATCTTGCTGAATAATCACGCTGAAGTCAGCATTTTTTTTTTTTTTCATGTAGTGAGACTGGCTGTATGGCCCTTATAGACTGTTTGTGCACTCCTTGTACAGTACAAACCTCACATGATTCACTTTGACAGGGTTGACACATACATGTGACCCACAGCTCCTCACAGACTGTGTTCTTTCCTCCCTCCATCAGCAAATATTACTGTGGTTCTCTATTTAAAGAGTAAACAGCACAAAGCAGCCCACGGCCTGGGCAGTAACACACTGTAGGACTCTGAACTGAAACATGAATTTACAGGCTTCAACATGTCCTGACAACTACATGTATGAATCCTACATGTAGAGTTTCAGTGGCAAATACCTATGATTAATGAAAAACTGTGGTATGTAGTAAGTATTTAGTTTCTTAAGCTTTACAAGACAAAGCCACTACACAATGACATATAAATGAACCAAGCAGTGTTGAGTTATTTACTATTATGATGATTGTTATTGCATATTTCAGGGAGGTTGTTAACTGTCATTTTGTTTATAGCTTCTGCTAATGTCATTTTGAGCTTGCTGACATTTCTGAACAGAGAAGTGGGAGGAGCCAGAAAATAATGAAAAGCACATTATTATTACAAAGGTCTTCAAACAAGCTTTGGAGAATATGTGAAGTTGAAAGTATGAATACAGCATAAAATTCCATCGGCGATAAATAAATGATGGCATGTGGAAATGATGTGACTAAAATGTAACTCCCGCTGCAGGAGATGTGTCTTGTGTATTTTCAGCCATCTCTTTGTATCAGAAAAGTCATAACATAAACTTTATAAACTTGTTTATAAAAATATGACACTTTCTGCCTTCCTGGTTTAGTGTAGAACTAATATGAAAGAAAAAAATAGCACCTGAAAGTCTGTACTAAGAGCTCACAAGATGTTGGTTTGTTTATCTAATTGTTGGTTTCAAACTACATTTTTTTAAAGCGGATGAATGAGCTTTCTATCACGCTGTGGTGACTGTTGTCATGACAACAGGGGGCATCCTTACTGTACGCTGAATGTAGTGAATGTCTCTTCAGAGGTTCATCCAGTTGAACAGGAGAAATAGAATTATCAGACCTTAGTAGGACCTATAGAGCATTATTAATATAGAACAAATGCAATTTCTACATATACAGATTAAAAAACATGCCATTTGTAAATCTTATATGTTTTTAAAATCAACTGAATTTTGTTTTTTTTTTCCCTCCACTTACACTTTCATGTGTTGCATTTCTCGTGACTTTGGTCTATAGTTTAATTATTGCAAACTTGTCCTTGGTTCAGTTTGGTGCACACCTTTGGATTTGGTCCAAATGGGAAAGTCCAAAAGTCTGGACCAAACATTGCAAGTGTTGAAAGCATTCTTTTGTGTTGTAGTTGCTGAGCAGTGAGGCCGCGTCGCAGAGATCCAAGAAGAGAAAGAAGAGAGAATGGATCATCCCTCCATCGAAGCTAAAGGAAAACACAGACTACACACACAAGGAGTTTATTGCCAAGGTAATAATGCTGCAGTAAAACAAGGCATGATATAACCTATTGATGTGGTACGTCCCACCTTTAATTACTGCCCCAGTCCCAGTTGGGAGAAGGTGTTTGTGGCTGGAAGTTACGGAACTACATACTTTAAACCTGAATCAGTGTTACTAAACTATAAAGTGAGTTTAACCCAGAGAGAGTGAGAAGCACCTGAAGGCCACTCTCACACGAGGGGACAGTCTGCTTTATGTTCATCATTTTAGTCTTCAACAGAAATTTAGAGGATGTCTAAAAGCTTATGCTCTGTATGGAACACAGGACATATAACCTACGAGATGTATAAACATCTGAGCCCATTTGTTAGAACAGATCCTGCCCGCCCAATGTGACATCAGAATGCGGCCATTATTTATTCGGGGCCCTGGTCCAACAATCCATCCATGGCTTTGAGAGAGATTCACAAACCCTGCTTAAATCCAGTTTCTAGTCTACAACAGTCCTAAACTCCCAACATTTTCCTTTTCTTTAGTTGGGTTTTACTTGCCATGAGCAGATAAAGATTCTGTCATGACTGACTCCTTTGTCTTGACTATTCCTTTGTCGAAGTCTACAGCTCCTACTTCCTGTGACACAGTTACTGAAAACTCACCAGGTTTAACATAATCTGATCCTTGAAAAAAGGGCCTACATCTATAAAACCTAAAACGTTTTACCTCTGGGCAATTGTGGAAAATGTTCTTTGTTATGTAAATATGTAATAATAAGATTCAATTAGTTTTATAGTTGTTGGCTTTTGAATTTATAATCCAATTCCTCACAATAACTAAATGACTCATGGATGGATACCTGCCACAAATGAGTTTCATAAACAAATGCTGTTTCAGTTAAAGCTCTGTTGGCAGTGAAAAGTCTGTCAGTGAATAGGCCTGTCTGTACCTGCTGCTGGATTAGTTACAGTTGCTCCCCACTCATTTATATCCATAAGTCACATGCGACCCCTGGGCTGTTATCAGACCTACATATTTTCATCTGTGCAGTCTTGTCTCTGCTCTCATTGGGTTAGTGCCAATACTGAGCCCAATGAGCCCCTTCTATCAAATTTAATCATTTTAATTTTAATGAATGAATCAGTCAGTGAATCAATATTATATTGAACATTATGATGTAGGGTTGTATGTGTATAGAATTTGGTGCTATTAGCTTCCTTTGTGAGTCGCACCTCTCTTTGAAATACTCTTCTTTCCAGTTTTTGCACTGTATAATGAATACTTCCACAAATACAGAGGGCCATTTGCCTGTGTCCATGCCTTTTCTGAGCTAAACAGCAATAAAGCCAATTAGTTAATACTTTTGCACAAGACACGGGTTTTACAATGGCACAACACCTTAGTAAAACTGACCAAATTATTTCCTGGACTAAGGAATATCTGTTTAGAAGTGTGCCATGGGAATTTTGCATTTCATGACAGTATTCTTTTGCTGTTAATTTAATACATTATATGCACAATGCACAGGTTCCACATAGCATCCCACTTCAAATATCCTGGAATAATATGTGTCATACCCTGATAAAAAAAAGAAAAAACTTTTAAGTATATGTTTCAGGAATATATAACACCAGGAATGAAGGAATATGGTGAGATCACACGTCTAAAACAAGGTTTTGTCACATTCTGATTGAAAAAAATGTCCACAGCAACTTTTTTTTTAAAAATCAGCTCTAACAGTAGTCTGAAGTTAGATAGTTCACTTGTCATAAACTGCACCCTGATAGTTTTTTGTGCATCATGTACTGGTTGTGGTCTTGACTTTGTCTTGGTTTCAATAACCTCTGGGCCTTGTCAGGTCTTAGTCTCAGTTAATGAGATCTTGACCTACATTTTATTAAATTTTACTGACCAGTCATAACAGTTTATGCAAAATGGGTGTGCTTTATGTGGTGCTCTGGTTTATAATTATAATCCCATTTTAGAGGTTTATTTTGCATATGCTTCTGACTGGTTGTATGTCTACCTAATTATTTTCAGAGGTAGTTTTATCAGCAACAATTTGTTGCACCTCCTGGAAATTAAGCTCAAATCAGAATAGAAAAGGAAGAAGTACAACTGGCTTTTAACATTGTGGGGAAAATCCTTTCTGGGCATAGAATTATATCCCTGCAATACTGTGAAGGAATTAGTGACACGGCAGGTTTCGGTTCTACATCCAACATTAATACAATATAAAAAACTGGAAAAAAAATAATGGTAGTTGTGAAAAATGCTAATAACTCTTCCTCGATTTTCGCTGGCTTAGATCCGCTCTGACAAAGATAAAGAGTCCAAGGTGGAATACTTCCTGACTGGAGCCGGCGCTGACAAGCCACCGTTCAACCTCTTTGTGGTGGATCATGAAACCGGTTTTGTACGCATCACTGCTCTCCTGGACCGAGAGAAATTCCCATCCTACAATGTAAGCGTTATCTTCTGCTTCCTCAACATGTTTGGTGTAATGATGTTGAATTTGCCTCTATTCATAATACATTTTTACTACAGCTAACGGGGATGGCTAAGTTTGCCAACGGGAGTGTAGCAGAGGACGACATACCGCTAGTGGTGACTGTCCTCGACGAGAACGACAACCCTCCGTACTTTGAGCTGCACTCAGGCAACATCACAGAATCAAGCAAGAAAGGTACTGGTCATGTGAAAAAGTTACTGCCCTCTTTTTAAATGGCATCAGCAAAGTGTATACCTCAACCTAATTGAAATGCTAAAACCTTCAGAGAACTGTCCATGAGCCCCAAAATCAATCAAAGCAACGTTGTTATCCATCTTTTGCAGGGACATTTGTCATGCAGGTAGAAGGCAAAGATGACGACCAGGCTGGGACCATTAACTCAGAGATTCACTACACCATCATTAGCCAGGAGCCGGAGGGCAATCACATGTTTACTATCGACGAAAAGACTGGCAAACTGTATGTCAAGGAGTCCACGCTGGACAGAGAGGTAAAGTGTACAAAAGAAAATCTTTTGTAAACTCAACAAACTACAAGACTTATTTTTACCTGGAATATTAAGGTTTGCAGCACTTTTAAGAGTTAAAACAAATAGCTCAAACTCTAAACTGCTGCTTTTGATGAGAGGAACAGCCTGGAGAGTGAAAAATGGGTTTTAGCTAGCTTTAATTAGGTGAACTCTACGCTGACTCTGTGGAATGAAGTAAGTGTCAGATGAAGTAAGTAAGTCCCCAGCGAATATACAGTATGTCTGTGCTGTGTACTCATGCTTGTACTCAGCCACCTTCATCAGCTAACCAAGAAAAAGTCCCACATGTCACTACTGCTGCTGGATGTGCAGTTTAGTCTGGTCCAATACAAGTTTTAATACTTCAATCAAACACCGTGTAAAGAGGTTTTGTAAAGAAAGAGCCACATGTACCACATTAACACTGTCTGAAGTGAAGTCACTGTTAGATGTATGAGCTGGTGCATGTGTGGTCGATGGTTGAGGGTGTGATTTTAACTGACAGGTGTTCAGGAGGAGTTTGTTAAAGTAGGAGCTCATGTGTCCCAAAAATGTGATCTTTTTGTTTTTGAAATCTAACTCTTTATATTGAGGCTGAAGGAATTGTCCCAATGTCCCAAGGAAATGGCTCAAGTTATCTTGCCAGTGATAGAACAGATTGCTACATGTCAGCAGCAGTTTTTAATTCTCATTAACAGTAATATGTGTATGTCTATTTGGCTTTGTCAGGTTCAGTTATATTGGGGCTACTTTAATGTACTCTAGATGAGAATGAATGCGTGTATGTATGGTTATGAACTGTGTATGTTGTTAATGTAGTTTTTCTATTAAAATTGTTGTCTATTTTCTCTATCCTAGACTCATGACTTTTACAGATTGGTCATAAGGGGCACAGATATGGGAGGGGGACCCGGGGGGCTCTCTGGGACCGGCACTGTGGAGATCAAGGTCTTGGACATCAACGACAACATACCGACTCTGGAGAAATCTGAGGTGAGGACTTTTTTGATGACCTCATATTGTCATAGAATGCAGATATGGAATGATTTTTAACAATGGCTCCATGTCAAAAAGCAAAGTGAACCCTGTTTTTTCTGCAGTATTCAGGAAGCGTGGATGAAAACGTCCATGATGTGGTGGTGATGAAAATCAAAGCTCTGGACAAAGACTTGGAGCACACAGACAACTGGCTGACCATCTTTCACATCGCAAAAGGAAACGAGGACGGCTTGTTCTCCATCACGACTGACAGGAAGACCAATGAAGGCATCCTGAAGCTGATCAAGGTAAGGGCGTGAGTTGCTCTCAGTCAGGAAAAAACTGAATGGAAGTCAATGTTGAGAAACAACCTTTTGTTGATTCCCTGTCGTCTGGCATGGTGATGTTTTGCCAGATTAAAGATTTAATGGGCAAAACCCGTTGTTTCCGTAATAAATGGTAAAGAAGAGTTAATTTTCTGTTAAAGCACTCTGTGAACTACAATTAAATTATAAATCAGCAGTCAACCCAGTCATTCAACGAAGAATCAGTTGCTCTACAAAGTTTAGCATGGCCCATTATACTCTTTTCTTCTTATGTATTTGTATCTAAATAGAATAGATTGATTGTAAATAATAAATAATAAAATTTTTGTAATGTGTAAGAGGAAACAATATCCATACAAAAAATGATTTACTATTTTAACAGACTGGAATCAGAATTTAGCATTTGTGCTGAGTGGGCACTATATTTTTCACTTAAGGCATATGTTGCAATTTTTGCCCAGTACCCTTGTTATCATAAGCTAGTGAACTGGCTCCACTGTCCGCCAGTGTTATGTTGTAAACGGTCATGCTCCCACACACTCTACTTATTCAGACCCTCACTAAATCCCATGTCATACATCTCCAGACTAGTCAACACTTGTCCTGTAGGGGTTATATTATGAAGAATCAAGAAGATGTGTCTTTTTTAATGTGAATAAATCAAACCACATAAAATGAAATAAAAGATTACTCAAAAATCCTGAATTTAGTATTACAGGGTTTTTTTTGCAGTAGAATTCATTGGTGCATTGCGAACCAAATTAGTCCCTTAAGCCATTTTCCTATGACCACTGTGAACCATTATTATTGCCCAAGAGGTATACCAGTATTATTGAGGGTGACAGCCCTAGTCTTTTGTAGACATTCTCCTGAAATGTGCTGCAATAAGACACCAAAAGTTAGGAGAAGGTCCAGGCATGATTCTTCTAACACCCTCTTTTGAATGAAAAATTGTTTGTCTCTTCCTGTTGACCTCCATTCAGTTTTAGAATTGGGGGACTACAAGTTCAACCTGAGAAGGCCTGACTTTGTCATTTAAGTCAGCGGTGTATTTGCAGTTAATCCTTTTTTCTTTAACCTCTTGTGATAGCCCGTGGATTTTGAAGAAGTTCAGAATCTAGAGTTGGGCCTCCTCATCGAGAATGTGGCCCCGTTTGTGGAGGGCGGCGCAATCATGATGGATGTGGGTGTCCAGGTGGGAGAGGGAGGAGCCGGGGCAGGCGCCGGGCTAGGGGCTGGCCTTGATGCGGGCTTAGACCTCGGACTGGACATGGGCGTGGACTTGAATGTAGGATTAGATGCAGATTTGGGGTTAGGATTGGATGCAGGATTGGATGCAGGATTGGATGCAGGATTAGACGCTGGTCTGGACGCTGGTCTGGACGCTGGCCTGGATGCTGGCCTGGACGCTGGCCTGGACGCTGGCCTGGACGCTGGCCTAGACCCGGACTTGGGTGTAGACTTGGGAATGGACGCAGGACTACACCCTGAACTTGGGGTGGGGCTTCATCCTGGACCAGGAGGTGGTGTTGGACTACATCCAGGTGGCAAACCAGTGAAGAAGAGGCCTAGGCCAAAGCCAAAGCCAAAACCAAAACCAAAACCAAAGCCTGACAAAAACTACCCCATAAAGATCTCAGTGAACAATATGCCGGAGGGGCCCGAGTTCAGGCCAGGGACCAAAGAGGTGCCCGTGTCGGAGGACCCAGAGCAAGCCACAGATGATGTGATCACCGTGTACGCTGCCATTGATCCTGATACTGGAGAGGTCGCAGAAAATGTCAAGTATGTACTGCACACTGCACAGTTTAATTAAAGACAGCAGTAAAGATTGTTAATATCCACAATAAATACACTACTCTGCTGGTACCTGAGGTTAGCTTACAGCAGTATTAGCACAAAGCTGATTTTGCTCTAATGCGTTAATAAATATGTGTGCAGAGTGTGCAAAATCCAAGATGGAGAAAATGCTAATGAAATTAGAGGCTGCTAGCAGAAAGAGGCACACCCTATTGTCATATCGAGTCAATAAATCGTTAAAAGTGTGAAGCCAAAAGTTTGCAAAAAAAACAGCAATACTGTAAAGGGGCAAATACTTAACTCTGTTGTGCTGAGTTTGTTGTAACGTGAATAATGATGTCCTATTTTGATCATTTCTGTTGGTACAGTTATGCCAAAGCCTATGATCCAGACAACTGGTTCACTGTAGATGAGGAAACGGCTGAGATCAGACTGAACAAGGCCCCAGACCGAGAGTCACCCTTCCTGGTGAACGGCACATACATCGCCAAGATTCTTGCCATCACTAAAGGTAACACAAGCTTTCTGTCTTTAACATATTTTTACACAGATTTTTTTTCCTTTTTACGAAATGGCGGTTTGAGTAGTGTTCATAAAAGGCTCAGATGAGAGGTGATAAATCATTTTGACAGACTTTTGACAGAACTGGTATGACAACTTGGAGTGGCTCTCCCAAGTGTGAAGCCTCGAGGTACAATAATGTGCAAACACCATGTACAGAAAAGTTGAAATGTCGTTATAAAAGCAAATAAAAACCAACCGCCAATTGTAAATGCATAGCAAAAAGGACATTTCAGTAATGGTGTTTAGGACAGAGGTTTACGTAAAAAAAATCTTTGGATTCAAATCAAACTAAAACTAAAACTACAGATTTTTTTCTGCAGTTTTTAAGTCATTTGTTGTGAACAAATATTTAAAGGTCTTTTCAAAAATATAATTGAAAAAGTGTAATTCAGCCTTTCAGTACAGTCATTATTTTTGGCCCTTACATGACTCCGTACCACAGACCATTATTTATCCTCAGCAGAGGAGTTTATTTACAGATTACAAACATATAACTTTTGCAGAGATGGTCCATGGTGATAATCACTGTCAAAGTTGCAGCACAAATCCCCATTTAGATACATGACTGGCGATCTGACTTCATATACTTCATAAACTTTAAATGTAGAGAAACAACATACAAAAAAAGGTGGTTGCTCCCAAAGAAGAAAAAGACAAACAACATAAACTTTAAATAAATATATGATGTGTAAATATATGATGACATATTAAAGTGTATAGGTATGACAACAATTCATTATTTAGGCTAAACTTGCCTTTTCATGCCAAACGCAAATTAAAACCCTACACAGAGCCAGGGGTGCTAACCTTGGGGATAACATAAAGCCCTGACTTAAAACTTGTGTAGTAGTAGTGTAGTTTGCATGGAAATGAAATATTTGCTGGCTTCTCAACAACCCTTATGCATGACTGTGAAACAGAAGTTCTTTGTTTAATTTGCATTTTGTCTCTTGCCTTTTCTCCTCTTCAGATATGCCTTCAAAGACTTCCACAGGAACAATAGCCATTAAAGTACTAGACGCCAATGACCACTGTCCATCCCTCACCACCACTTACGAAATGCTGTGCTCTGATAAGAAAACAGTCTACGTAACCGGAATGGACGAGGATCTTGATCCCAATGGCCCTCCATTCACCTTTACCATCATACCTGAGGGCACTCAAGGAGAATGGGACCTAGAGGTGATCAATGGTAGGAACATAGCCAAAGGCAACATATGTTCAGTTGTAGTTGAATTTAGATTTTCTCTAGGATTCCAGGAATATTCAGCATTATGTGGTCCATTAAGCACTTTTATTGTGTTCATGTAAAATGGCGCGCTAATAAATCATTTTAAAGCTATACTATCTCAACTGTCAATCACCTATTGTGTTCTGTAGCGTCCACTGCTGCTCTTCATTCCCGAGAGATGTTGTGGCCCGGTTCATACGAGCTGGAAGTGGCCGTGGCTGACGCCCAGGGTCTGTCCTGTCCAACCAATGAGATTTTCAATGTGGATGTCTGTGACTGCGTGAAAACCCCAGACTGCAGTATGAGGGCGGCCACGTCTGAAAACAGATCTCTGGACTTTGCCGGTCCAGCCATTGGCCTGATTATCATGGCTGCATGCCTGTTGTTGTGTAGGTTCAACTTTACCACTAGAACCACTTATTCCAATACTCTCTAGAGTTACCAGTGGGTTATTTTACTCTTACTTACACTACAATGTCTTTAAATTATATTATGTTGTTTTATTTTCCATATAAGATTAAGCTGATATAGTGCAGTGATACCTCTGTTTTCAGCAGTAGCTCGCAGTTAGCCCCCCTGATGACATAGGTGACAAAAAAAAAAATCTAATTCTTCACACAAAATACAATTTCGATCCCACAAATTAGTTATATCATTCCCTTCCATCCATGTTCCCTTCCTACGAAATAAGAAATCGTTCATAGTTAAGCACAATTTCCGGACGCTGTGTTGCTTCATATACTTTCAAACAAACTTGAAGAAGAAAGTCTACTTTTCGCACAATGGAATGATCTGATGGATTTTTATTTTAAATTGTGATTAACATTTAAAGACATCATTAAAACACTGAAGTCACATGGCATCTCTGTAACGGAGAGACAATTAAATGGAATACTGCACGCCAGGCAGTTTTACAGACAGAATGACATAACTAATTTGTGGGAACGATATAACTATTTCTTGGGAACTATTTCATTTTTTTCTCACCTATGTCATCAGGGGGGCTCCGTAGATAACAATGTTTTAGGTATAAATTATCTTAATTTCCCTATGGTAATTTTTAGATAGCTTAGACTAAATGATGAAATGAAATGATCAATAAAGCGATTTTAGAAAAGGCAAAAAGAAGTGTGATACGTTCAGGTTTGATATGATTCATTAAGAAATGGGATAAACATGCAGCTCCAGTGTTAAAAACATTCCAAAACACAAAAGTTTAAAAAAGCTTTTACCGAGTCTTTCTTTTTGCCTGGACCAGTTTGACTTTTTGTTTTGTTTGGAATTTAAAACATCTGTTTTTTTTATTATTTTGTTTTGCTTAGAAAAGATGATTTATGATTTCACAAGTCTTTTCAGCTTCATGTTATGTTTAGAAGTATATCCTTTTATTGCCAGTCAGGCTTTCAAAGCAAACCTGAAGCACAAATCATCACTAGAGCCGTCATTATTTTTGACCTTCGCATGACACCATACCGTGTCGACCATAATTATCCTCAGCAGAAGAACCTGTTAATCTTCAGCTGATAAACATACATCATGAGCTCAGCAGAATATGAAGACAGAACTAGGGTTGTACAATATTAGGAAAGCATGCAATGTTCAATATCTACATCAATGCCACATGATTTGCTAAATGATACATAAATTTCGTTTTGTATGTGGTAATATTTTTGAATTGCATTGTAACATATTAATATATATTATATATAACTGTAATTGCTTTTTTTCTTTTTTGCAGTCGTTCCTTTCCTGCTGGTCTTCTGTGAGTGTGGTGGAGCAAACGCCATCTTTGCTGATAAATTCAGTGAACTGCCTTTTGAAGCTAAGGAACACCTGATAGCCTACCACACAGAGAGCAGAGGCGAGGATAAGGTGGGCTTCATGTCTTTTTAATGAAATGGTACATGTCGCCCTGGTAGAGTACTGTTTAGCGAAGGTAACTCCTGAAAAAGCTTGCATTTTCCATTGTGCTCTGTGTAAGGGAGAAATGAGTGATGTCAAAAAGTGCAAAATAGTTTTAGTTTTTCTATATAACATACTATATTCCAAGCAAACTTAGATGTGTTGCCATTAATTAGAACTGAGTCCTCCGTTAGAGTTGTGCAAAAAGCTGGAGGTATAATACAAATGAAGAAAAGCTTATTTCAAACTTTTTAACTGTTAATTCAAAAAGCTGCACCAGATTTTTGTATTTCAGAACATTTCTTCCACTGTAAAAGCTGTTCTTCATAAGTGGTAGCTTATAGCTTTAGCATTTTTTTTTCTTCTTATTTTCTTCTCATCCGAAGAATAAGAAACGCTCTATTCGCTGTTTTTTAGGCTGCTCATTTTCGCTTCAATGAGGATTTTCTATCATTAAGTGTGCCAATTTGCTGACAAGTTGAGGACTTATAAACTTATTCAGGACACTTCTTTTGAAATTGCCTAAGCCTGTACTATTTAGTTTCAGTGGAAATAAGTCTTTGTATCCTTAGAATCGAACACTGACTTGTTCTGTTTGTTCATTGAAATTTACAGTCTTTGCAAATTTAACAAAAAAGTAAAAAAGTATCTTTTTCTGTCTTTTTACTCTTTCAGGAAGTCCCACTTTACAGTGCCCCTGTAATGTTAGGTTCCCAAAAGAAAGTAGATGCAGGACCCAACTTCTACGGCACTTCTGCAAAACACACTGAAACACAAGAGTTTATATCTACAACCTACAACAAATCTGCAGATACCTTCCAAGAAAATGTCCCGAATGTTGTGGATGGGGGCAGCAACTATAATTTGTCCAAGGACCTGTATAACCGCGAATTTGGCACTATGTACCGAAGGACGACTGTGGAGAATCATATGGCCTTGTTTGAGGACATCGCCCTCCCTGACGCTTTTCTGGAGGAGTACTACTCCCAGGTACCTAGGTGTTTTCTTAAATCATCATTGTAGTAAGATATAAGTTATAATAGTTTATTAAATAAAATACACACACACAAAAGCTAACTACGGTGGACCTGTATATGTTGGAGCTAACCCCGTATGATGTAGAATGTTTCTTTGATATTTAAATCAAATGGTGCTAATACATTTAAGCCATTACGATTAGAGTGAAATACACTGCTAACACAAGTGTTTTGTTATGTCTCTGAACAGAAGTCGACCCGTGCTATTCCTGAAAAAGACTCTCTGCTTGTGTACGAAGTCGAGGGCCAGAACTCTCCAGCCGGCTCAGTGGGTTGCTGTAGCCTCTTGGAGTCGGACAATGACTTGCAGTTTCTCGAGGACTTGGGACCGAAGTTCAAAATCCTTGCTGACATCTGCTCACCTCCTACACCCAATCCTCCACCTTCCACAACATTGAAGGTTACAAACGGTGTCAAGCAGAATGTTGTCGAACCGGTGCTAAAGCCCAAAGTGGAGCACATTGTTCAGACAAACAATACCAATGTAAAAACAGAGAAGGTGATATCTTCCACTGACATCTCAAAATCGTCTGTTAGCAGTACCGTTAGCTCCCCACCGCCACCTCCCATGACACTTCCTCGCACACAGGTTACTAGCCAAACATCAAACATTAACCAGCTGTCCAACATTAGCCATACATCTAACGTTAGCCATCTTGCTACTCTGCCTCGTGCAGCCCCGACAATAATACTACAACAGCCACCAATGTACTACACCACAAGCCCTGTAATGCAGCCTGTACAATACATAGTGCAGCCACCGCTACAGAACACTGTCCTGTTGGCAGAAGGGTCCCCTGACTCTAAAGTTCAGGGGCTTTACGTAGTCAGTGGCCCACAGGTGACTCCATCTGGCCGTGCGGTTGGTGGGCACCATGTAACCCATTCTAGTAAGGTCATCAAGGGTTCTGAAATGAGAGTCGGCTTTCCTGGAAGCCCCCTCAGTCCAACCAGTCCAGTGAGCCCCACAATATTTTTCCCTGGGAGTCCTACCAGTCCGACCAGTCCAGCCAGCCCGACACTGTTGCTACCAGGGAGCCCCGGTTCCCCAGGTATGGTCGGCATGGAAGGTTGGAAGATCATCGGTCCAAATCCTGATGGCCACTACATGTTAGTCAAGGATAAGAGTAGCCCAGGAGAGTCAGAGGGGTCAAACCCAGGCTCATCTCAGGGTACTTCACCCAGAGGTGCTGTCCTGAAGAAAGAGGCTGTACCTCCTCAGGGGGTCATAGGCCAGGCAGCCCACAACAGTGTCTTTGGCGTTCTGCCGGGACACACTATGGCAGGGGGATTGGTTACGGTTAATCAAAATTTGGGGAGCACTTGGGTTGTGCAGCCACAGCAAATACCGGGAATATCACCTGTGACAATTGTGGGGGTTGGCGTGGGGGCAGCTGAAATTAGTCCATCTCAGAATGTTGGCCAGGGAATTCCGCTTTTGGCACAGAGCATCAGTATTCTCAAAGATTCAAAACAAGACAAGAGTGAAACAAACAAGTCAAGTAGCGTTCCTAATACTTTAAAACCATTTAACTCAAACGTTCAACCGATGTCGCCTAAATCTCCATCTGACCATTTAATAGAGAAAGTAGAATCTCCAAAAGATGAAATGATATCTGATCAGATTAATCAAGTTATTGACCCAATTGAAAAGGTCCCAGATTTGCAAAGTCAGACTGCAGAGTTTGAACAGCAAAACCATGAGGTATCAACAGAAAGTTTTTCACACGAAAAGGAAGAATGCCCTGATACAAACACAGTGAATATCTCAGACATTCCAATCAACAGCACAGATGTAAATGTAAGCATAGAAGAAGAGTCAAATGAAATCAACAGTACTAATGTTATTGAAGCTGAAGTTCTAACTGAAATATCTGCAGACAATGAACCTGGAGACTTTGCTAATGATACAACAGTGGAACTAACTGAAAACCAACAGGAAGAACATTTAGACAATACTCCTTCAGAAAACAAGAATCCTGAAATTGTAGAAGAAACAGTCCAACAAATAAATAGCAGCAGTGATGAGAATGAGGAGTTATTGGAGGAGTTGCCTCAAGAAGAAGAGATAAAACCAAATGATGACGAACAAGGGCTATCCATGGATGAAAAGGAAACTTTAGACTCCACAATAAATTCACCATCTGATGAAAAGGAAAGCTCCCAAGAATTGTCCATTCTTGATCCAGAGGTAGACAATAGTGGAGTCGATATAGCAGACAGTGAACCTGTGGAGAGTAATCCTCCAGATGCTGAAGAAACAGCTGAAGTTCAAACGTTGTCTGCAGGCATTGACAGTTATCCAAAGGAGATTAGTGATGTGGAAGATGACCTGAATACAACAGATGAAAAAGATGACTTGGAAAAGAATGCTGAAGTGCCATCTTTGGATGAACAACCTTTGAATACAGAATCACAGCCAGAAAAGATCATTTCCGATGATAGCTGCAGTGATGCTGAGAAACGTGATGAAGCTGTGGACCAAATGGACTCTTTGGTAGCGCAAACTGGTCATCAAGATGATCAACAATTAGAAAGCTCAGGGTCTTCTGAGGAGGAAGAAACAGCCATACAGCAAAACAACCAGGAAGGTGAGTTTGAAGGACAAATAGCATCGGCAAGGAGTACACCCCTGAAGGAAGTTTGCAGCGACAATGATGAATTCTCAGAGGAGATGTCTCAAGATGAAGCAATAAAACCAAATGATGTGGAAGAAACAGTCACTAATCATCCAAGTGGAGAAGTCATAGATGAACATCAACAAGATTCTGAGCTAAATGCAGGTATCGACGATAGTAACATTCATCCATCGGACTCCCAGGAGAGAGATGATTCTGAGTTAATAGAACAAACAGACGACAGCATAGAAGAGCAAGAGGACAGTGATCTTGCACAACCAGATCCAGACCAAGATGTCTCCACTCCAAGTGTGGCATCAGATGAAGAAGAGGATGAAGATCCACCATCAGTACCGCTCATTAGTGACGAAGATGGTCTGCCTTTACAGGATATGGATGTACTTGTAAAGCAAACTGATACCATTTCAACAGAAGATAATGTAGAGGAAATTGTTGATGACCCAGAGCATGATGATAACGCAAATGAGGGAGAGGATGAAGAATCACAGTGCCATGAGAGCACTTCAGAAGATCAGGAAAATACTGAAGATGACCTCATTTTAGAAGATGCGGAGCACGACAAGAATATCTGTGGAACTGGTGTGCCATCAACACAGGAAAATGTTCAAAACGATCAAAATATACCAGCTGAAGAAACACCAGAAGCAAGTTCTCCAGTAGAGGTTGAAGACACAAGTGATTAGAATGAAGGGGACTATAATATTGTAGAGAGGTTACCTGAAGAAGTAGCTTCTGTTGAAAGTGAAGGCTTGACCAAAACACAAGAAGTCTCTAGTCAGGAAATCGTTCAGGAAACAGATGGTAGTATCTGAGGAAGGTGATACCAGCGCTGTTCAGGATACACTGGAGCTTGTTTGCAAAGATTAATCCTGTAATATTGATGACCACAGTGACAAGAAACATCAGGAAGCCAGTTCCGATGAGGTTTCTAATGCAACTGGTCTGGCAGAGTAAGTGGCTGACCCCAATATTTGAATTAATTTACACAAAGAACTCATTTTGTCTGTGAGTTCTGTTGCAGAAAGTTGGGCAGTTATTTTCTGCTTGTTTCAATTATATTAATGGGAACACACAGCAAAAAGAACTACTCACCTGTTTATGCAGCATTCTGGCGTTCCCTAAAAAAAAAAAGAAGCTGCCTGACTTGTGTGAGGTAATACTTCACTCAAGCTCTTTTTAAAACTTATGCAAACTTCAGACAAGAGTCTAGAAATATGTGAAGGTAGTTTCCACTAAAAAAACAGGCTATATCACAATAAATAAATAAATAAATTTAAAACCACTCAAATTTTCTATTGTTTGCACAAAGACACACTACATGACAATCTTACAGCAGAATTATTGTAACTCCTGAGATAACTGGGGCTGCATATAGATTATCTAAGGGATGAATCAGGCTAAAATCGGGCCAAAAATGCCAAAACTTTGCCCTTGCCACAGTTCACTGGAATTGCTCATGAGGCAATTATCATTCTTGAAAGTAAGATTATGCAATTTCGGCTATAGTCAAGTACAGACTGTATTAACTCCTTGCAGTGACGTTTCAATGTGGCTCTGCTTGACTGCCCTTTGCATAGTTAAAGTTCTATTTTTAACACATTACTTAAGAATCATTACATACTTACATATTTGTCGTTCATCTCATGCTTTTCTCCAGACTCACAAACTCGAGAGATGAGAACAAAACACTGTAAGACTATTTATGTGCAGTAATGCTCTTGTGTTTTAGCAAACGACAAGAACGTTTGAGGTTTACATCTTTCATTACACAATTTATGGGTGGGTTTGTGCTTACAAAGGGGGGGTTAAATCCATTTTGTGTTCATTCATTCTTCAAAGTTTTATCTCTACTATAGAACTATTATCAGGGTCTGCTTTAATGGAACAACATGTATCATTTCCTGTGCTTAACATAGCTTAACTGTCCCTTTTACATTGAGCTTTGTGTTTTCATAGACATGTAAGTGAAGCGTAGAGAGTACATTAAGTTTCTGCAGCTGGGACTTTCCTTTTGAGCACTTGACAGAACATGTTTAACTGGTTAAAGATAATGAAACGGTGATAGATTATAAACACTCTCTATGCATTCATCTGTGGGAGTTTATGTTGTAAAGTAGGTCACAGTTTTCATATTTTTGTCATGGGACATAGGGACCATAATTATACTTAGAATGTACGTAACATTGGTGTGGCCTTGAGCTGATTTGTAATAAATGATGGATTATATTTGATAATGTAAATGCATAAATGTTTCTTTCACTTTTTATAGAGTTTTTCCTACAGTTTGTCTTTTTTTGTGCAGAATGTATCGCAGTCTTACTTTTGGGGTCTCGTTGTGATGCAGTCAGGTGAAACTGTGAACCCCCTACCTTTGAATTTTATGTCGATTTTTCTAACCCTGGTGAGTGGGGTAGCCACTTTTTGACACTTTTTAAAAACATTGGCGTCGTCGACTTTTATATGTTTGTTAAAAAAAACAAAAAAAAAACAGGGGGGCAGTAACTATTTCACATGACTGTATGTGCCAAATGACACATGTTCCTGCATCTTGTTGAACGACTGTGACAAGCCAAAATAATTCCAATGTGCGTAAACAGGTGTTTAACAGATTCTTGTTTGAACATGCAGTTATTAATTCTGATCATCATCTATGGGAATTTATGATGTTTATGTCTTATTTTATGAACTGTCAATCAATGAATGAATCATTTGCATTGTTTTGGAGTTTCTCAATCTGAAAAGCCCTGAGATATTGTTCAGTTCATTAAGGCACAAAGCCACATCAAAAAACTGAATAAATTAATGTGAAAACTTAGGTCTTCAAAATGAATATATATATATATTATTGTACACTGTAGTAGTTGAGTGTTGTACATAGACATATATACATATATACAGAATCCCCTAGTCCCTAACACCAAAATCACTACATAGGCCTGCACTAGATTGTTGACTGTGGTGGATTCAATTAGTGAAAGGTTTGGACACTCCTCTGACTTTGGTGTAAATGTGTAAAAAATAAATCCTGAATTCTCCTTGTAAAATAAAATGCTGATATATAAGACAAATATACTGTATAATGAGTAGCTTTACTCACATTGATCAGAAAAACATCTGCTTCTTATCATGACTGGATTATTGCAGATCTTTATCACTGTGATCTCTCCGTCAGTACAAACAAAGGTAAGCAAACGTTTAAACCATAGTAACTTCCCAAGATGTAAACATTATCTGGTTTAACTTGTGCTTCTACATTGCATCTAGTGATCATTACTTATTTCACAATGCATTGTGAAAAATGACTACATTGGAGTCACTAGAAATTCACACACCAATACTAAATAGCATAATCACTATATAGTGCCCTATATAGTGACTGGGGAGTGGTTTTGCACACAGCCTTAGACTGTGTCAGGAAGTGTTTCATAGACACTATGTAGTGGTCATACAGAGATGACTCTATATTGTATTAGTACCTAAATGACTAGAGGACTCAAATGTGGCCATGTAATATTTATCAGTATTTATGGTCAGCAGTGGTTCTAATGACAGTGGGGGTCCTGGGCAGCAGTGACCTGAGAAACTCATTGTACGCTAGACTTAGAGCACATTAGAGGCATATATTATGAATCCATGCACGCTTGTTCCACGCCATATACCCACAGAGACTAAAAGAGACAAATGCTTTGGCAAAACTCACAATAGAATATTAACCTTTGATTGATATTAGGTGAATATCCTGGGTGTGATGTAAATTTGTATCAGTGTCACGCATTTTGGATAGATTTGTGTCCTTGTGAAATGGTAGGGTGCTCCAAAACTCACAGTCATAAAAGAGGTTTAGTTTTGTGAGAAATGAATTCAATATTCTGTTATTTTCAGGCTCCATATTTTGGGGTAAAAGGTTACTAGTGTTGCTTTAAATGTAAAAAATAAACCATCAAGACATAAATATAATTTGACATCTTTGGAGACCCCCTTTCCTCTTGAGAACCTCTGACAACATAAAAAAAAAAAAAAAAAAGCTTACTGTAGCTAACATTAGACTGATTTCTCTTTGTATAAACGTCTGCATCACATGATTAACAGGAACAGCAAAAACTGTCACACAGTGTCAGAAACTGTTCACTATTCGTCATGGTTCCCAAGTAGTGTCAGAACCATTGTCATGGAAAATTGAGAAAAGTGTCAAAGTCTGTGGCTGAAAAAAAGGGGAACAAATCAGAAAAAAATCAAGACTATGCTAAAAAAAAGGAACAAAATACAGACCAAAAAACCCCCCAAAAAAACAGCCTTACATAGAGAGGATTAGAAACGAAGGAGCGTTTTCAGACACTGCCACAGGCTTAATCTGAACATTGAATATTTGAGACACGGGGTTCATTTTCAAAAGCATTTTTTGTTCATTTTTGACCCAGATTAAGACAACATAGAACACTTATTTCGGAACCAATTGGTACCATTTTATACTACAATTGTGCCACCCCAAACTAAACCACACCACAACTCGACAAAACTTTGTTGCTTGCGTTTTGTAACCTTATTACACAACATAAGCCTGAAACTCAGATGTATGTCAGTTATGTATGCCCTGTTTTTTTTAATAAAGTGCGTGGGATCATTAAAACTGTGAGTTATTGTGAGCGACAGGTGCATGGACTCCTCTTTTGTGACTGTGTCGGAGTGAATGCCGAGAATGTGGAGGCGTCTCTAGCTCACGTCAAGCTGAATTTCGTTCCGCTGTGCCCCGAAGCGAAACGCGGGACAGCTCACCGCCCGGCATCACGCTAACACCTGTGCTTT
This sequence comes from Rhyacichthys aspro, assembly GCA_036850595.1. Classification (NCBI taxonomy): domain Eukaryota; kingdom Metazoa; phylum Chordata; class Actinopteri; order Gobiiformes; family Rhyacichthyidae; genus Rhyacichthys; species Rhyacichthys aspro. The sequence goes on from CM072151.1 coordinate 21,261,333, forward strand.
CCTCAGAATTAAGTCACAAGTGAAGTAATAAAAACATTGGCACAGTGAGAGGTAATGTGATGCCAGGCAATGGGGCTGAAAAGCATCTTTTGGCACCAGTTACTTGTTCCACAGCATAGCACTTTAACAACAAGGTTCAAACAAGTCAATGATGCACCTGTAAAACTGTCAAAGGTCACCTCCATCCAACCACACCAATTGTTAAAAATAAGGAAACACTATTGATTGTAATATGTAAATTTGATTGCAGTGACACAATAAACAACTCAATTTTCAAGAGACTGTAACTCCAACCTCTTAAATGCCCCTCTACTTGTCTGGGGTCGCTACAGTTTTTAATTTTTACAATTTTTAACAGCTGAGTGTATCAGTGTGAACACATATTTTTATTTATTTTTTTAATATGAAGGACAGTGTTTGTATTTTGTTGTCATGTAAACAGTCCCTTAGTCTGTTCAGTGGAAGAAGCTCAACTTTTAATCCAGAGAACTCTCACTGGTTTGTGATTGTCTGGTCTTGTATTGGTCTGCATTTGTCTGTGGTTTACTGCAAATTAGCCTCACTTCACATAAATAAAAATAAATATTCTGACCAGAATGTGGTTACCAGAAGATGACAGACCGTGCAGTAGTCGGAGCACACGGTGGAGGTAGTTACTGATTGTCCATGTGGTGACGTAGCTGTGAGGTCGGCTGAGGACGGGCCTTTAAATCGACGCGATCGACTGTGATCCTGAGTGTTCAAAATGCTCAAAGCCCTGAGCTGCTGCTGCGTCCTGGCCTGTGTGCTGCTGCTGGGCCACACCGCTCCCGCCCCGACGGTAAGTCTCTGGACCATTCAGGTTTACATTATCAAGGCCTTTACTAAACAATATGAACATGAACAATATGAATATGAAAGGGAATGGTTGTATGTCAGAAGCTGTATAGATCCTATTTAGATGGTGATGGGCTACGGAAGGACAAATACTTGATAACTCTAATAACATAGAAAATAATAATAGTTGGCTTTGCTGCATAATGATTTTTTTTGTAAACCCAATCTGTTCACTCCAGGGAAAACAGTGAATTCTGCGAAACTCCTGTGTGATATGTAAAGTTTACTGACCTTTGCCTTTAAGTACACTACATCCTGTGTTTACGGCAAACTCTAAGCTCAGAGGTGCTCTCACTTCAACAGTATGTAACCCTGTCTGATCAATGGAAGGGACTGATACACTGTACAAATACAGTAAATGGGACAGGATTTGTTCACAAACATATGGATAAAAAACATTAACAAAAGACTTACGCTGGACTGAGCCACTGAATACATAGACTGGGTTCACTAAGCCACACTGAAATTTGATGTAGCCAGAGTTTAAGAAGCATAAAACATAATACAATAATGATAGAATTAGACATGAAACCCTGCAATCTTAGAGCTCAATGTTCTCATTGGATTATACATCACTATTAACTTGTTTGCTATTTAGGTTGTTTGTGAGAAGAATTTCAAACTGTATATTGAATTTGTGTAGATGCCATAATACCACTTATGTCAGCCTGATGTGTAACTTTTGCCCAGGGTTTACTCTGCCCCTAGGCCAAAACGGTAGAAGATGAATGAATGAATGTTACAGTGTATATCTTATAATATACACTGTAACATTCATTCATTTCAGTTATATTCTGTGCACCCTGCACAGCAGATTTTATTCACTCGATTGGTTAATGGAAAAAGCCCTAATCTCCATTCAGTGCATGTGCGTGTGCAGGAGAAACATGGCGGCACAGATGTCACGTGTCCTTTGACGGTGAAGATCCTGGACGCAGTCCAGGGGACACCAGCCGGACCTATGGCCCTCAAGGTGCTCAGGAGGGGTCCTGACGGAGGCTGGACGCAGGTGGCATCAGGGTACAGCTCATTACATGTTATATATACATCTATACACATGTCAGTGTGTCTCAGAGCTGTGTCCTGTCTGCAGGGTCACTGAGGTCACAGGGGAGATCCACAACCTGGTCTCAGAGGAGCAGTTCACAGCCGGGGTTTACAGAGTGGAGTTTGACACTAAGGCTTACTGGAAGAGCAAGGGCACCACGGCTTTTCATGAAGTGGCTGATGTGAGTAAAGGCACAATGAAACAAAATAGCATAACTTACTTACTCTTAATGGTACCCACATTTTGTGGAAAAATTTGGGTTCATAACATGCACATGTGGTTCCAAGAGCAAGAGATGCAACCAGCAAGGCTTGCTGGTGTGTGCTCCTCTTTATTAGATGAATTTTTGACTTTGAATTTCTGAAAAGTGTCTTGTCTAATAGAACCTCAGTCAATTGGCGCAGCTAAAACACACATACTGTACCTGTGCATGTGTTTTTGTAGGTCATTAGTGTTTACACTAGCATGTTCTGTTAGTATGTTGACAGTGTTTGTTATTGTACTGTTGGTTCTGTGGCTCCTGGCCAGAAGTCCTCTCTTATTTACTCTCTGTCTGTTGAACACAATATGGCAGTTTTTAGGTGCCTCTCTTTAGCTTCCTGAACAATGTTGTGTAGACAAAGGCTGCTCTACCTTCTTCTTGCACAAGATTAAATTTAATATAAATGTAGCTTTTTTTTTTAAAAGAATTGAACAACTAACACTGCTGCATGTTGACCCTGCATTATCAGACTTCTGTGTTTGTAGGTGGTGTTTGAGGCCCACGCTGACGGTCATCATCACTACACCCTGGCTCTGCTGCTCAGCCCCTTCTCCTTCACCACTACTGCTGTTGTCAGTGGCGTTCAGCACTGACACCCTCTCACTACATTTATTTTGCCATCAATAACTTCTTGTCAGCATATTTACTCATTTTGTCACAAACTGCACAGAATTTTTTAAAACATTTTTTTAAGACCTCACACTCACACAAGAGATCGTTTAAGGACTTTTTCTATGTTTCAACATTTTTTGTTCTATATAAAGTGAAATATTGTACATATTGTACAATATAGCTTTTAAATCTATCAATGTGTCCTGTGTTTACTTCCAGGTATGAAGGTAAATAAGTCTTCTTTTGGATCATTTAATACCATAGTGATCTAGATTAAGTGTACGAAAGAGGAATTGGAACCTGCACTGAGTTCAGTGTGTTTTTCCCATGACAGACAAATGCAAAGTGTTACTCTGATGTGATTATGCACGGCTGAAGTAATGTGTGCTCTGATGTGTTCCCTTCTGTTCAACATTATACATAGAGCACCTTTTAAATGTGGACAGAAGAATGCAATGAAAATACAAATGTAGTAAAAATGGAGGGCAATGGCTCCATCCAGTGGCTGTTTATTGGAACAATGGGTAATATGTAAACTTAGATGTAGAGTGTTATATGGATTTCATGAATACAAAACACACTTTTTCCAGAATATGGCAATGAGTGTTTATTCTGTCTTCTGTCAACAAAGAAAGAAAACTTTACAAAGTAACGCTTCAACACCAGACCAGACGTTTGCCACTGTCTGTTACCGAAGAAAAGGCAGAAGTTAAACAATGGAGCCAAGTTCACCATGAAAAAAAAATACAAAATAAAAACAGTCCAGTGAATGAGCAGGTTGGTGCTACATTAACGTTCGTTTGGCTCAGTGGATTTCAGCTTCTCTCAACAAGAACTTAGTGGAGGTGCATGGCCTGGTGAGCCAGCTTTAGGACATATACAGACAGGGAATATGAACAATTGTAAACTGTATGGAGCCTATCATTTAAAATCAAACAAAAAAACAATGTTGGCCTTTGTTGAAGAATAGTCAGCTTCACAAATGCAGTCTAGACTTGTCTGTAGTTGTTGGAAGCAATGACCAAATCTAAGATGAAGCCACTATAATTATTCTGGATTCATTTGTTGTTGGAAACATTTGAAAACAAGTTTGTTTGTAGGAGTCTGAAATCAGAACAACCTGGTGCAATTTGGAGGCATGACTTTCTAACTTGACTTTATATCTAGGTAGCAAATAAATCCAGCATTGGCAGAGGGTTGGCGTTCCATTTAGAAAATACAGCCAAATGTATTGTTACAGTAATATCAGTTTAAACGTTAAAACATAGCAAAAACTAAAGACTGGTTTGGACAGCTTTGAGAAACTGACCCTTGAACTTTAAACAAAAGGCAAAAATGATATGACCATTAACAGTATATGGTAAAGTTTGGTATTTTCTCTTATGTAGAACAATTGCTGATAAAAATACTTCCTTTTCAAATGTGTAAGAGATAAATATTTAGATTGATGAACATTCTGAGTGTCTGGGGAAATTAGTAACACTGAGAGCAAACATGTTTGAAATAGAGCGTGAGTGAAAAGCTGCCTCTAGCCTTGGTTTACTGAAATGAACAGTCAATTTTCTTGAACACTAGGCAAGACCATGTTTGTAGAAAATACAATTCTCTCCATTAGCCACCAGCTTAAGCCATTTCTCACTTCTCTCGACTTGACTAAATACATTTGTGTAATGCTCTGGTAAAGGACAAGCAAAGTAAACACAGCGTTATATAAACTGCTCAACCCGGCTGAGAATTAATTCAGTCTCTGTTGATCAATCTGAGAAATGAAGCAATGAAGATTAAAACTTTTTAAATTAACAACTGGTCCAACAGGAGCCAGCAGGGGGTATGACAGCTTTAAGTCACTGACATGTTGAGGCAAATGCACGTGTTATAAAGTTGATATTTGATTTAATAGTTGGAATCGGGTGCAGTGGCAAACAAATAAATATAACAGCCTGAATTCTAACAAGATCAGTTTTTGGAATCTCTAATAAGAAAATGACGGACATTTTGTGGAGTTTACATAACGCTGCGTTGCCGTCAACACCGAACCCACTGCATTTGGCAAAGTGTTAAATCAGACTCTTAATAGACCTTATCTTGACACAGGGAACAATTTGACATTTGAAATATAATCTCTATAAAGCAATGAAAAAAATAAAGGCACAAATAAATACTGCAAAAATTGAAAAGAAAAATAATACAGCTTGTGAAATACATGGACACAATTTCGAATACTTGTGGAAGGCAGAGATGGTTTGCCTTCGCTAGCTTTTGGCATCTGGAACGAAAAGACGGATGTTACAAACAGTTTTTTGTATAAAGCTGCAAAATAAATGTTAATGTATGACTTAGTTCTGTAGCTTCCTTTCTCAAACTGCACTGTAGCACTAACACTGTTAAGTCACGGCAGCTGGAGTGACCCTAGAACAAAGGGGTTTTAGACTGTTTAAAAATGACATGGGTCTGTGAAGAGACAGAAGTACATTGCCAACATAAATGTACCCATTTTAAGTAGCATCAATACACATCCAGTTTTCTAATCATTTAAGTAAGTCAGGTCGTGATGAAAGCATACTACAGTGTGACTAGAGAGATAAAGGTGCACATAGTGAAAGCATCTTTACTGCCCGCTGGAGGCAATGAAAGAAAGAAGTTCGACTGGTTAAAGACCAAGCTTTTTTTAGTCAGTCTGAGGATTACTGTTTGTGAGATATAAGAGATGTGAGAGCAGGCTGATGGCACATCCTTGTTGTCTTTACTTGTAATTGCAAAAACAAAATGGCGCTGGAATTTGGCAAAAATATTGCTTTTAAAGATTTGCTTTGAATTATGGCCGAGCAACTTGAAAAGAAAGTTAATGCCCAAACTATAAGTCAAATACTGGTTTTCATTATCGCAATACAAACAGCAATTAAGGGGGAAGTTAAGGCATTAATGCTGTATGAAGGATATCAAATATGTAATACAAAAATGGTGAAAAGAAAATAGCTGATATGACACAATATGGAACTGTATAAACTATGCAGATCACCAAGGCGATGACAAATGTTCAGCCATTTACATGACAACAGCTCACTCTGGAGCAACATGTGCAATACTATTACGGTTACAACTGATAGTAATACATGGAAGTCAATCTGGCGGATTAAAATATTTGGCCAACTGGAGACTACAAATCAGTGGAAGTTAGTTGAGAGCTTAATATGAATATTGCAAGTAGGGTTCCACAATATATAGTCAATTTAACGCAATATCAACAAATGCAATATCCGTATTGCAAAAATCTGTATCACCTTAATGGTATGGTCTTCCATCTGACAGAGATACACACTGGGCTAATGTCAAAATCATTATTCAACCCAAGCCTTGAGTTGTGCCCAAATAAAAAAAAAGTTCTGGTTCAGTATTTGTTTAGCCTTTATTTAGCCCCAGGTCTGACGATTTTAAAATTAGTCCTGAGCCTTGCATTTCTTCACAATTTGTATTTAATTGAACTTTAACAAAACTTTAACCAAAAAAAAGTTGTATTAAGAAATCACAGGCCATATTGTGATTTTCAACATCACCTATCGGGTTTTAGTAGCATTGTGCAGCCCTTATTGCAAGTCATATTGTCATGTCAAGTTTATCAGTTTAGATGAGAACAATGTTTTTGGGATCTTTTGAATTAGATCTGTTGAGTGTGTTTTGACACTCACACAGCATCTGTACCGTTGCTGCTAGTTTTAGAAAAAACAACAGTTGTTTTGTTTGTCTGCCGGAAATTTTCGCATTGATTAGCACTGCAAACTCCAGCAAACACTAACATTTTAAGGGTGTCTATGAACGTAGATTATTTTTAAACACAAAACAACAACTTTTCTATTTTGTTGTTCTGTAAATGGCCACTAAGTCTGCTACACAGTGAGGTCACAGTGCCCCCTACCTCTTCAAACGGGAAACACACCATTGACACTAAATGCAACGACAGATCTCGGATGGTTCTGATGCTCGACTCCAAAAAGGCAACACATGGGAAAATTCCAAAACTCACCCTACCACTTGTACTAAACCCTAGCCTGTGTTACCATTACCATCCACTCACTATATGATAAAGCTATGAACAAATCAACTGTGTAAACATAGAAGGGCGCTCCGATGCTCCACGCTGCAAACTTCTGGGTTCACGATAGTCTCACTGTGGCTCAGACATCCCCAGAAGTGTGGCAGCGTTAACATGGAGACAGCCCAGGAGTTTTACCAACACTTAAAAAGTTACAAAGAAACTCCAGCGAGGCCATTTAACACCTGAACCCATTTGGAGACGCTTGTTCTCGTCAAAAAAAAGAAAGAAAGAAAGTTGCTTGAACAGAAATGTCACATTAAAACTAAAATGTCAGCGACAATACAGGGAAAAAGACAACTATTTTGCCTTTCAAAAGGGGCTTGTACAAAAACAGCACATAGGACACAGCCACAGTGCTATGTGTTAGGGCTGCACAATAGAGAACTAACTCAAACTTTGTAAATAATAAAGTCCTGGTTTAGATCTGGTTTGTTTCTACTTTTAGTACTAGTTTAATCTTGATTTAGTCCTGGTTCAGTCTTTAATATTGATTCAGCTCCTGCTTTGACCAGTGGACGTTTTTCCAGAGATGTGCGTTTCTTTATATTTTCTAAATCTAATTTATAAACATTTTTTTACTATCAAAGAGCATTCAATTATCATTATTGCAAAATAGTTATCACATATTGCATGTTTTCTTATTGTGCAGCCCTAGTATGTGTTCATTTGAATGCATACAATGGTCCTGATCACACCCATATTCATAACTTCTCGCTGAAGGTCTCAACAAACTCACTTGTGCCTTATATTCAGTTACTGGAAGTTTAAAGGTGTTCTTAATAAGTCAAATGAAAACTGTCAGTGAAGCTTTTGAAATGAGCACGAGCAGCTGCTAAGAGACTGAACTTATTTTATGAAAAATCCCTACAAAACTGCAACACATCAGAGGAATTTAAGCAGCAGTTTGCAAACTATATCATTACAACCAAATGGAATCTTTCCAGCAACAGCAGCTCTGTTACAAAGACATATGTCGGACTTCTGCATGTAGCTATTGTTTTTTCTGGTCAGAATATTGAGTTGGAGGCTTTGGCAGAGGAAAGAGCAAAGCTACCTCTAAAATCTATAATTTTTAGAGTCAGTGTGCACCTCTGGTAATCAAGTAGGTACGTGCTGCTGTGTATAAACAAAAGTCACATGATGAGTTTGTCTGCTCTGGAAACAAGACAAATAAAAGTGTTAGAATTATGTACACGATAAAATGTAACAAGGCACCTTTAAACACTTTTTTATGCCAGTCAGTCTCTTAGCTGCTATTTACACACTCACTGCACATATATATTTAAAAAAATCACGTCATCAACTATGAACTTTACAGTCAGTGTTGTTAATGGCTTGCACTTTGACTGAATACCATGAGTTACGTTCAACAATATATCACTTGCTACTTTCACGTTAACACTTTAATTATAAGTAGGTGTTCATAAATGTATGAACTGCTTTTCAACGATATTAAATTAAAGGTACTAAACAGGTGGGAATATTATCATTTTAGGCATAACTACAACTCTACATTGCTGTGAATTAAAATAAAACACAATATATTGATTATTGTACAACTAATGCGTTACAATATTATTGCTGTAAGCCACAAATGAATGCGAAAAGGTACTGAACAGTTAGTCTGTTTAAATAATTTGTACATTTGGTGTGAGCAGGACCTTTGTAAGCCCAGCCAGTTTGCCATACATCGTTTTCCACTGTATAGTCACTGTTTTATCGACACAAACTGCAGCCAGCAGTTATTTTGGTCCTTATTTCTAATGATTTTTTCACAGGGTATCTTTGGTACACTAACCACAGTTTCACATTTTACTTCCCACTCATGTGTTTGTAAAAGGGTCTTAAAGGGCCTCAATAGAGGAACCGAAAGTGGACTACTATGAAAATGTCACAGATCTGAGACCCAATGGCCAAACTGATTGTACACTCAGAACAGAGAATAAAGAAAACCTCCAAACAAACAATTCATGGTCAAATTCTGAACAAATAGAAGAGAATAACAGTGAACATCTGGTCAAAAATAATCTGCCTACATGTTCATTTTACAGCCTTAGAGTGCTCAAAGCTTTAAGTAATGAAACTTTTCACAGCCCTAGATTCTGACTGCGCCATTCAAGAACAGCAGCAGCACGAGCAGCGCTCAGGCTCGCCTGCAGTTCTCTCATTCTGGCCCCACTGACTGCCTCACACAGCGTTTAAACCCAGAGGAAAAAACACACATCCAGACACACACCACATCCAGCTCCAGTCCCCATGCTTCAGCGCATGGTACAGTACGATGAAGAGCGTCTTCACATGGTCCAGCACTACTCAGGAGAAGAATAAAAATCAACTATTCCAAAATAAAAACACATCCGAGACAAAAATATACACTCAAACGAGACCATTAACCTGCACTAAAGCACATTGCCTGCTGTAATGGCCGACCCTGCTCCCAGTACAAAACTCATAAAGCAGCCTTCTCCTACACTGGAGCAGCTAAACTCTTCACACAGTGCACCTCAAAGAGAAAAAGCAGAAAGGCTAAATTAAAATATATATATAGATATATATATATAGATATATACATCTTGAACTGAAGAAATAATTTATGTTTCAAAAGAAAAAAAACATCTGGTAAACAAAATAAATTAAGGCATGCAAAAGATAAAGTCAAATCTTCAGATTTGGATATTTTTTAAGCCAAACAAACATCTTCCTGTTAGGAAGGAACCACTCACGCTTATTTAATCCTCAGAAAGAAGGTAGCTGCCAAAAATAAAATTCAAACCCACTGGAATATCGCTGTATTATGCCCGAGCATTTAAAGGCCAGTATTTACATATGTGTTCTGTTTGAGGTTGATATTTACATACATGTTCATGCGGATTCAGCAGCAGTGCAGCAAAAACAAACGGCAAAGGTCTGAGAGACACGGCCAGGGGCGTTTCGCAAAGCCTCCTGAAGCCAAAGAAAATAAATAGCATTTATCAAAATTAAAAAATGTACATCACAAATATCTCTATTGACCTAGCTCAGATCCTGTTTGAAGGAACACTGTCGCCTAAACAAACTGATATGTATAAAAGAAAAGTAGAGCAGTGTTGGCTTCTAAGGTGACGAGAAGTGAAGCAGTGCGGAGCCGGGTTCTGCCACGTTAAGGCTTTGCAGTAAACGTCGGAGCTGAGATGCTGCTGCTCCCTCCAAAGAAACCAGGACTGATGGGACTTTTGGAGATAAGCCGGCACGGACAAAAAGACATGCAGTCACTCATCATTCCTCACTCACTCACACACACACACACACACACACACCACACACACATCAACAGTTCACTAGAAGAGACTTGCCAGTGCCTCTTGTTTTTTTTCCTCATTTTTTTCTCATTTGGATTTTCTCTTTCAAGATTTCTTGGCAGCATTACATGTTGCGTCTGTCCTGCGGCCCCATCCTCTCCGCTCTGATTGGCTGGAGGGGAGCTGGGAGGCCGTTGGAGGGGAGTAGGTAAGCAGGGGACAGCAGGAATAGGGCGAGTAGAGGGGGTGCTTCAGTTCAGTAGTCGGTAATGGGAGCCAGCTCGGGCGACAGGTCCACCGTGATGTTTTTGTACAGGCTGCTCAGCGTCATCATGGGGCTGTAGAGGAGGTTGTTGAGGCCATCCAAGTGTTGCCGCTCTTTAGAATACCTCAGCAGTTTATACCTGGAATACATATAAAAGCTCATTAGTACCAGCTAGTCAGTGTAAAAAGGGGAACAAAAGTTAAAAAGAAAAACTACAGTACAGTTTAAAAAAAACAATGGACTAAAAGAGTGGGCAGAGTTCCAAAAAACAACCAAAAAAACAAAAACAAAAAAAAAACAACATAAAACTTTTAATCCAGCTTCAGAACACAGGTTCCTTATGTGATGTCACCTTTTCAGCAGCAGATGTGGCTTACCTGCCCAGGAATTGCACCTCTCCCCTGTGATGGTGAGGGATGGACTTGTACTTCCCAATCTCTCCTTCTGGTCGTGTGACGTTCAGACCGGCATAGTGGACCCTGAAGAACATGCAGCTTAACATAACATTCTACTGTAATAGTTTAAGGAAAAGATGACAAAGAACAAATGACTCAACAAAGTGTGCTGCACTGAACTGGACCTGTGTCTGTAAAAAAATAGCCATATGCTAGTTTCCTGTTAATACCCATGTTCTCAATTTAATTGCTACACTTTACAAAAAGTTGCAGCCTCTGAATTTAGTATAAAGTGAGACAGGCCGTAAGCAACTGTTGTGTGAAGTGATTTCTGGTTAAATCAAATTTTGAAGGACAAAGCCCTCTCTTCTACAATCTTTCTATCACTAAACACACAACAGCATTAGAGGCTGGAACCCATTAAGAAGCTTTAATAGACTGACCTGTTCCACAAGTCATCATCCTCTCCTCCCCAGCCCCAGAAGGCATTGGGAAACCCATTAATCTTGCGGAACTGCTCCACAGTAAGTCCACTCACACCACCAAAGAACTCGCTGTATGGAAGACTGGAGAGAAAAACAGATTGGGTTTAGCATATTATTAATTGGGGTCTAAAAACTCAGCATGGGAGTATATGTGAACCCACGGCAGTGCCCTCGCAGACACTCACATGTACATGTACTTGTCCAGCTTGGCAGCAAAGTGGCGGGGCATCTGACCACAGCCGTAGTAGTTGCGGTCATTCTCAGGGATGTGGTCGACGTCGTGGAAGATGAGGCAGTCCCAGTCCAGGTCTTTCATGGCCTCCAAAAATCCAACGTTAAACAGCATGGCTCGGTTGAAAGGCTGGCTCCCGCTCTGGACAAAAGCACGGTGAACAACTTGAAGTTACAAACCATTCGCAATAAACAAGATGTGAAATAATAAGCTGAGATTGCCATGTTGAGTCTATGAAGCAAGATATTAGGAATAGGGATGGGCATTTTCCACAAATATTATATTCAATTTTTTAAGACAAACAATAGATTTGTTTATTTAAATGAAGTTTAATGAGGCACATGTTCATTTCTGAAACGTATTTCTGAATGTCATATCTGAACAAGCCTATTGGGGTATATGAACAGAAACAAAGTTATAGGCTACATCCTGTCTTTGTAGCTGAAAATAATGTATAAATGACGAAAGAAAGGAAGCATATCTCTTGAGATCATTTTTGCTTCAAGCTGAGTGGTCTTCTTGGCTCGCTCAGGGGTACATCTCCGCGTACCTGCAGTCGCGAATGCAGTGATGGGCAGCTGTCTGTTTTCATTTGGTGGGTCAATAATTATGTTTTTGTGTTTGGACTTAAAATGATTGCTCATGGCCGTGTTGCTATTGTGATAACTTAGTTTCACCTGACAAATTCTGCACACGACAAGCTCATTATTTTGTTGAAAGTAATTCCAAACTTCGCTATGTGGAGGATACCATTTTCTCATCAAATACAACACAAACCAATTTTCCAGTGGAAATTCAGGGTAACCCCACAGTTCTTTGTTTTCTCCGATGGCGGAGCCAGTCCGCATCAATCTGCCTAGATCAGATCACAACAACACGGAAACCGAATGAGCACAGCATCTGGATTGTAATACAAAAATATACCGACTAAGTTTATTAGTTTGAATATTTATACGTTTATATACATGATTAAGCATTAAGTGCAGTAAAATCTGCAACAACAAAGCTTTTTTGTGCCCAATGTAATGGGGAAAAAATCTGTGAAGTGATGTTTATGTGAAGGGAAAGTAAATGCAAATTAAACTTGTTTTCTGATCCTTTTTCTTCAGAATAAACAGTTGTTTTGGTCCCACACACATCTTTATCAATGGCTTTTATTGTACCATCTCGTATTCCTGCGCATGTTCTTTTGAGCTGCTCAGGGCTCTGTTGCACAGCAGATCTGAAACGCATCCAGTGGGTGAGGGTGTGTGTTGTCAGATAGTGGCGCTCCGCAGCAGAGGGAAGACACGTGCAGTTGAAATTAGGGGCTAATGCATAGGTTTAACTAGTTTTAGTTTGTGTTATTATGGATTTATTTCATTTATGGCCAGCAAAATAAATAAATAATTTTTTTTTTTAAATAAGCGACATTCGAATGGTGTTTTTATTTTTTGAATAAATACTACAGATTGAATATTTGAATATTTGTGCATACCCCTAGTTAGGAGTTTTAAAAGCAAGGAGTAAAATACTTATAAGGTTAAATGCTAGTTACCAATAAGGCCAAAGTACCCCAGAGGTTCAAAAAGCATTGGTGGAACAGGTATTGAACTATTACCATTTCTACAGTATGTCGCAGCAACACACACACAACAGGGCAGATGCTATACTGAACAACATGAACCATATCCTGCATTTGGCTGCTCCAGAGAGCAGCCAGTTGATGTCTGAGATCAATGAGCTGCAGGACGGAACACCACAAAAATTTCTTCTTCCTGACTGCCATAAGACTGCACAATCAAATCAGTCTAGGGCAAATGCTGCAGGAGACAGCTTCTTTTGACGCCAACCAAGTGACACTAGCAATTATTCTCCAGAGAATGGCTAAATAAGTTGAGAATTTCCTACAAATCCAGCGCTGTCTTGACTTTTGCTTCTCTGCAGTTGCATTAAAAACACACAGAGGATACAATCAAAAAACAGAGGAGCACTGTTAAGCCTGGTACATACAAGAACATGGAAAATAGTTTTTTTTCTTCAAGTGGCAGAAACAAGAACAAAGTTAGAGCTGACCAGGGGCCTCATTTGTAAAGTTTGCGCATGCTCAAAATGAAGGTTGAAACTTGCGTATGCTACCTTCCACGCCAAAGATGGAATCTATAAAAGTCCAACTACACATGAAAGTGTGCATAGCCCTGTGCCAGCTCTGACCCTGCCGTACACACTACGCACATTCTGGAGACTTTGCACAAAGGTGACCCACACAGAGAGGAGATGAACTGAAGCAGTTTTGACAAATTACTGTTTACTGTGTGTTTTATATCATTTCGTTTTAATTTCTCTCAGAAAATGTAGGAATAATACCGTTTTGAATAGAAAGTACGCTGTTTATTTTTTCATAATTTGGCTCAAGATTTCTATTAACAAAGTGGTTCACTGCGTGCCCGTGTGCTGAAGCCTCTGCATGTTTGCTGGAGCGTTCACTGAGCGCCATGGCACTACTGCAAAACACAGTGTTAAGTGAAGCAGGGGTGATCCCTGATGAATTAGTGGCTGGATTTATTAAATAATTATGGGACACAATCCTGTCCAACTCTTTTAAACGATCTTTTTTTTTTTTAATCTTTATTTAACTAGGAGAAAATCCATTGAGATTGGCAATCTCTTTTACAAGGATGTCCTGGCTATCCAAGATGAGGCAGCATCTGTTCAGGGTTGTTTCATTTTGAAGAAACTTTGTGTTCAATAGGACTTTCCTGTAAATACCTGCCCCGCACCACTGACAGACCACCACTGTGCTCCTCCACCTCTCACCTGTTCTACTGCACTTCTACCGCTCTACGCGAGCCACATATTCTAAGGATAGCCCATCTTAAGTATTTGTTCCGTTTTTAATATGTTCAAATAGTTTTAATTAGTTTAAATAACATGTAATAGGTTTAAATTATAAGAGGAGTGCCAGTTTCGCGGCATCATTTTTGACTGAAGAGCAGCATTCACAGGTGCGTAATCTGTTCGTGCCAACCAGTCACTTCCGTGTTTCTCCATAAAACCCACTCATCAGTGGTTCATGTTGGTTGATGGATTTATGCCTGCACCTTTCTACTTCAGGTGGGACTTATAAAGCAGACATTGTTGCCAGCTGTGCGTACGCCTGGTTTTATAAATCTGAATATTTTTGTATGTTCAGGACTTTTAGTCAGGATTCCACGAACAGTTTTATAAATGAAGCCCCAGGACATTTCATACTTTCATACAAGAAACTCAAGTGCAGAACTCGCATTTCCACGTTAACCGCTTCAAATTTCACACAATAGTTTTTGGACACCTAAAAGAAAAAAAGTTCTGCCCAGATGAGGTGTCAAGAACAAGCTGCAAGTAGTCCCAAACCACAGCTGCAAGAACAAAACGATGTCATTTTGTTCTTGCAGCTGTGGAAAAAAGAACTAATTTCTTTGTTCTTGGGGAGCATGTACTGGCCTTGAGGCACAAAAATTAGAAAAACAAAGCCGCTGGAGTTACTCTCTTTGCGTCTGCAAAAGCTGATTTTACAGCTTAAGATCAACCTGTTTAATGATACCTGCCTCGTTTATGCATAGATGTCTAACTATAGCAGTGCTCCTCAAACTTTTTTCGCCAGCGGTGCTTCATCCAATCACCTACCAAGTTTTCGACAGAAAGCGTTTTGCAAACGCTTTCAATGGGGGCTTTCCCAGATGGTACTGTGAAACAGACTATGTTCTGTGGAGCAGTTCAATCTGGCAGAGTCAGGTTATGAAACAATACCTGTTCAATGACATAGAAGGCAAACTGCAGCCGCTGTCTCTGCAGCATGGGAATGAGGTGTTGGAAAAGAATTGGCAGATGTTCATGTCGGTTTCTGAATGGAATTAGGATGGCCACCTATGAACGACAGAGACATGGTTAAATGTTTTCAGTGCTACTTTTGTCCATAAAATCTTTAAAAAAATAAAAATTGATCACAGGTACCTTCCAGCGAGGTCTGCAGTCCTTTGGTTTCCAGTGACCTCCAAACTCAATGTCAAAAAACTTTGAGAACTTCAGCTCTATCTCCTCCATGGGGATCTCTGTCATGTTTACTTCCATAAGACCCTCTAAGGAGATAAAAAACATATGAGACTATCTTCATGCCAAAATCTGTTGAACTTAAATAAAACAAATAATTTAAGTTAAAGCAGTAATAGACAAGCAAGTTTTGCTTTTAGAAGTCCCTCACAATAAGTCTAAGAGAGAGAGCTATATATTGTAAATCAATTCCT
This sequence comes from Rhyacichthys aspro, assembly GCA_036850595.1. Lineage (NCBI taxonomy): Eukaryota > Metazoa > Chordata > Actinopteri > Gobiiformes > Rhyacichthyidae > Rhyacichthys > Rhyacichthys aspro. Next base: position 21,277,141 of record CM072151.1, read on the forward strand.
CATCACTAGCAAAATTCAGTTTTAGAGCATCCATTAAGAAAAACTGTCAATTAAGTTATATATACAAAGTTTAACTTCCAAAGATCTCGTTTGTGGGCTTAAAACTGAAAACTTGACTCAGAATGGCCTATAACTGAAATTAAATTGGATTAATATCCTTTCAAACTGTTTACCATGTGCTGTGGTCTGAAACTAGAAAACAGATCATATTGGCGGCTGCAGACATTATAAAAGACCAATTAACAACAGAGTAAGTTCAGTCTAAGTAAAATGAAGACATGGGTTGTGTTTGTTGTAATTTGTTACATACTATGTACATTAATATGCATTGCCTCTACTAAATGAATGGACTAAAACTCAAGTGGCATCTTTGTTTACTTGTTGATTTTTTTTCATGTGGTGTGTGTATTATGGCAGACCTCTTTGTTTGTTGTCACTGAGTGCCTTTTTGGTGGGATGATTTCCAATAAATATTAAGCAGGCAAACTTTTTCAAGTGACATTGTGTAGGTACTTTAATAGGACATTACATATTTGACAACTTACAAAGTGTTACCGCTTTGCAGCTGTTTCTTATTAACACTGCACAAAATACTTCTAATTGTAGGACCAAGTCATCATTGCTTGCATCAGATAGTGACAGACTACTCACTCATAGAAGGTAATCGCTCTGGGCAGGGGAGGCTCTGGGAGTAGGTGAAGTTCTCAGGGAGGTATGTGGTTGGCTGGACCAGGTATTCACTGGAGTTTGTGCCGTCTGGATAGTCTGCAAAGATATTGCCATTACTACAAGGCTCATTTATTTAATGACAAACCTGTGGCCGCCACTTACCCGTGCCATTGAGCGTGCTGTTCTTGTTGGTGTACAGTCGGATCATCTGGCCAATGGTTCTGACATTGTCCCTCAGCATGATGCCCTGAGCCTGCACCATGAAGAAGTACGTGTTGGCTGCAAAAACAGGAAAACAGGATTTACTTCATACAATACACTGTCTGTAATATTTACGATGAAATACCAAAAAACAACTGTGATTGGTCATTTAATGCCAAAATAGTATTTCACCAAAGTGATGACACTAAATAACTTCAAACTCAAAAACTGCATAAACATAACGGTTATTTTTTAGGCGTACAAGTACAATATGACCAATGTTTTTGTAAAGTTACTGAGATTCGAGCAATATTACATACCAGTAATTCTAAAAAATGTTTCAAATTATTTATATCAATACGAACGATTGTGCTGGTATTTAGTATTATGCCATAAAAAAAGGTTATTTACAACTTATGCAGTATTGTCTGTATATTTGGTGTTCTGCAAACCACAGCTACGACAATATCACTAAATGCTGTAAAAGTGCAAGTGCAGTCATGTCATTGCTAGAAAAAAGGAAAACATGAAAACTTAGTTTGGGTTGGAACAATGCTAAAGATAATTGTAGCATTTCATAAACATAACTGCTGTACTGTAAAAACTGGGTCCATTAACAGTGAACATTGAATCAGAGCTATAGCAAAAAAACACAAAATAGTTCCGATCAATGAACAGAGGATATCTGGCCCATCAAAAAACATACAGCACAGTTTGGCAAAACTGAATGTTGAAAATGCTTAGAATTTTTTTTATTTATTTATTTATTTTATGTAAAAGCACTGGCACAGTCTGTGACTGAAAGGTTCATTTATTATTTATTAGAAAAAACAATAAAAGGTATCTTTACCCAGTGCCTTGGAATAGAGCAAGACAAAAATACTTGCTAAAATGTGTCTGAGATGAGACAGCACAGTCATATTCTTCACAGACTTTTAGAGACCTAAAAAAAGACTGGGAGAGTGCATCTGTATACTTGTGACTACATCAATATAAATCACATGAGACACTGGGGAGCTCCTGCAGACCTGGCAGACGGCTAATATCCATCCTACACCGGAGGGTGCTTCCAAAGTGTGGGACCATGGCAACCCACTGACAGCTGCACATCTGGAGGCTGTCAGACCTGACTGGACCTGAGCCAGTAGGACACTCCACAACAAAAGCCAACAGATGGATCACTGACATTTGAAGTAATGGCAGTCCTGACCGAGTGTTCCCTGTACAGTATACAGTAGGGCTGGGCAATATGGCGAAGAAATATAATCTTGGGGTTTGTTTTTTTCAGTTTTTCAAACTGTACAATTTGAATAGTGTGCAGCACAGGGTTAGAGAAAACTTTTTTCCTGTTTAATTCCAATGAACGATATGGCTATTTTTAGCAGTAAAAAATGTAATTAAATTTATCGCCTAGCCCTATCTATAACTAATGGTATTGTACTGTACATTTTATAGTTACAAGTTATAGAAAACATTTTGTGCATCTGGCATATACAGTAGCTATAACTTTTTAATCAGATGCTTTTTTTTTTTTTTTAAACCATTTTTGGGGTGCACACTGGCTCTCAATAAAATAAAAGATGCTTAACCAGGACAGGTGCTCCTCAAAATGAATAAATAGACAAATGACACCCAATGTATTTTAGGTTAAGTCCTGATTGGCCTGGGCAAGTCAAGAAACTAAAGTACAGCAAAGAAATCCAATTAACATAACCTTCTAATGTGTGCAGACTGAGCTGGGAAAAACACATTCTGTACAATGAGGAACATGTTTCTGCCATTACATTACACTAAGCAAATGTAAATGTGCCCGGGCATGATAAGACTTATCACAGAGGAGCCAGACAGCCTCGCTCAGAGCATAGGGGGTTATGTGCTGGGCATACAAGCAGGTCAGAGGAGAATGGCTATAGGATGATGCTCCAAGCCAACAAGGACAAACAGCATTACAGCAAAACTGAATAGCATGTACAGTTCAGGAAAAAGCCATTTCAAAGAGATAACTATCTGCTGCATTGTTAAAATGTATGTCAACATGTAGCACACTTCTTTCACCCTTCCCCACAGCCACATTTGTTGGAGGATGAGGAAGAAGCAGCAGTGTGTGAAACAGCAGTCCTTGAATTGAATTCCCAGCTGGATGATGAATGAAGCATGGGAGCGAGGGCTGGCGGTACTGAATAGAACTCCTCTCGGGCCACATCAGCCGCACAGTGCCGTAAAAAATATCGTAAAAATGCAGCAAATGTCAGCAGAACCGCAGGGCTACAACACACTGTGACCCGTCAGGCGTGGTCAGGCGAGAGGTGCACCCAGCTCCTAATAACTGAATCTGAAATTAAAATCTATACTTATTAAAGCTGCACAATATATTCACTGTTTATGGGTGATGTAAAGTTAGCATGCAAATTAATATCACAAAAGGCAGCTGTTATTCCATGGGATTTCGTATTAAAATGTTTGATGGAGCAAACCTATACCAAAAAGACATTAACATTTTTTTTCTTTTCATTTGAATGCACCACAATTTGATTTAAGGTTTTGTTTTGATGATGATATTTCAAAGGCAAAAAGTACATGTCTATCTCAAAGAAGATCATAAAATTATTCTGCTGTACTGCCATCAAAAATTTAAATGGTGATACATTTGCAATGTACTGTGCAGCCCTACTGTAATAATAATAATAATCTCTATTTATAAATAAAGATAAAAACAAACAATTATTATAAAAAGGCAAGAGGAAAAAAATGGGTTTTAAGAAGTGACCTTAGGATTGAGGAGAAAGTTGATTTTAATTTTGGTCAACATTGTTGTTTGCACCATATTCTGTAATGACTCTGAATGAAATAACACAAATCAAGGCTCATACCACCAGAACAAGTGTTCCAGTCTTATCATCTAATGTTGAGCCTGTGTATGGTGGAATCAGACTGCTGTTCTTAGCCACAGATGTGTTCTTCTGCTTCTCTGGCCCACAGGACGGTAGTAACTGAAGACAATCTTAGTCAATGATGTCACATAATATCACATCATCGCTCTTTGTCACAGCCGCTGACATTTTTAATGCTACTTTTTTGGACTGAATTTGGGGCATTCTTCTTAGTTTACTAATATACGCCACTTCCCTTCCTAAAATAGTCCTAAATGTCTTGTGAGTAATTTAAAAGCCTAGTCCTTCCCAATACAGCCTGACCCTATTGTGTATTGGATAGTTTGCAAACAGAATTTTCAAGCTTTGTCTAGTCACTAGTCCACTGGTGACGAACAACTCTCATTTAAGTACACTCAATTGCAGTGTCCATAAGATACAGTCAGTTTAAGAAGTACTCTTTGTAATTGCGCATCTTGATATAATTGTATTGAGGAGAATATGAGCAAATATTTGACAGATTTTGGAGATGAGGCTTTGAAAGTAGGACCCAAAAAATGTGTTCCAGTTGCATTAGATGCTCTCAACCTATATTTGTCCACAGCCTGTTGTTCCTCACACACAGATGTTACACCTCAGTCTGTCAACAGTAAAGGGCTGCAGTCAGATATGGGCCTATTTAGCTAAAAATAATGCGTGACATTTTGAAAAATTAAACTTTACTGAGTCATTTTTTATTTTCTTTCTTTCAAACAAGCCATTCTCTTCTAACCTCAAGCACCACGAAGGTATTTTAACTGGAGAATGACCGCTCCTACCATAACCATTCTACTGCTCAGTTTGAACTTCAGTAACATGTTTTGACCATGTCCCTCTACTACAAAGCTGGATAAGGAGTGCAGCAAGTTAACTTCGGGATTAACCCTGGGTTTCCGGCATCAGCTAACCAATCTGGTTCACTTTTTAGCAAGGTATATCTCTGGAAACTTACTCTGCACATAGCCTGCGCCGAACCAGGTTAGGTTCCAGGTAAAAAACAGAAACAAGGCCCACTGACCAATAAGAAACACAAAAATGAGCCGCAGTTGTGATGGAGGAGGGAAAAGAGGCTGCGTAAAGAGTGAAAAAAGGACACAGGTGTCTGCACAAGAGGCACAGCTGATTGGAGAGCGAAAGTACAGCAAGCTTTACCTAACAAAGTGATAACATATGAAGTCCTATCTTATTAGTTACATATACTAAATGACATTATGCTTAGAATGGATTCAATTGTGTGCATTATATTGTGATCCACAAATTAATAGATTCCACAACAATGATTGTAACATTCAAACAATAGACTCAACACTACCTCCTTGTTATTAGACCTAACCTGCTTGGTTTGTGCGTGTTCTTCATTTTGCAAGAATTTAGTGCAGTGTTTGTGTTTTTTTTGCCTCCAACAAGTCGATGCGATTGGTCGTTCAGTGTTGACTCCGCCAGTTTCACATGAACGCACTTGCGGCTCCAGAGAAAACTAGGGTTAACTCAACGAGATGCATCACCGTTTTGTGATACCACTGATCCAGTCTGAGATTGTTAGGGTTTGTCTAACCAGCTAGAAGAGACATATCTGAAGTACGCTCAACTAGTTTCGTACTACAAAGCCAAAACCAGCTACAGCCTAATTGCATTCGGTTGCTGATATGCGATTGATTCTATAATCGGCATTTATAAGCAGATGAACAGCTGTGAGTAATAGTAGCCACCAAGAATGCATTTGTGAACAATCTGTCCCCTCATCAATTATTAATAAGCCTTAATGCGAAACACAGTCATCAGTTATTCTTTGGCTTCCATAAAGGCTATTTCTGTCAGTGGGCAACCAATCTACTTGGCCAGTGTTATTTATTGTTTTACAAGGTTGAAAAGAAATAAATCCTTGCCAATCTACGCTCATGGGAACTTATTTAGATATATGGGTAACTTTGTTTAATGCTTTAATATAGTTAATCTGCAACAATATATCACAAATCTATCTGTATCGGAATATTTCTATCGCAAAGAGCTACTTGTATCACAATTAAATAGTAATTATTCCAACATTTAATCATAGTTTAGTCCAGAGCCTTCTATTTCTTTGCATTTTCTGAATCTGTTAAAACTTCTGACTAAATCAAAGAGCATTCAAATAGGGCAGCTCATACTGTCTCCATATTTCTAAAGTTTGATGTTTTTCTGTTATCGTGCAAACAAAGTAGGGACTATGAGTCCAGTTTTCCCACGCTTTTCATAAAGTCTGACTAAACCTTGGTTCAACAAGAATCTAAACCAAGAAATAAACAAAGGTGTAAAACAATTTAATCCAAGACTAAACCAAGTAGTAAACTGGGACAAAACTAGGACTTAAAGGATTTCTCACAAGACTAAACCAGGACTTTAATCCTTGACTGGAGAGAAGGGTTCACTTCTCTTTATTTAAACTGAGGCACCCTGATCTATTCTATGCCCTCTTATCTCCACTGTAGTCCGACAATCAGGCTGCTAACACAAGTGAATTTCCTCTAACTGCCGCTCCAGCAGAGCAGAAACCCAATGATTGCCAGTAAAAGCCCACACTATCAGCATAAAAATCTGCTCTGCACACCACCACATCCCTCTATAGCATGTGACTACTGTTAAGTTATCCACCATACACCACCACCGTAGTGTACCCAGAGCCCACAGATGCATTTAACATATCAATAAGCAGGGACATCAGAGCCCTGCAGAGAAGGACAAACACTAATGGAAATGTGTAAATGAACAGAGCCAATTATATTGTTAATTACTACCCTATTGTAGTACTGTTCCTTTTCATCAGTTGGGTTTCCATAAATGGGTTGGTTGTTAATAGATTTGGCCAATTGTAGGATGATTGTAGGTCACCTGTCCTTTCTTCATTGCATATTTCCATTACATATTACAAGCAATGATCAAATAAATGTGGTAAAAATATTTAAGGAAGGAATAGTCAGGTCTTGAGACATTTATGACCCTACACGTTCAAACTTAGTAAGGCATAAAGAATTATTACATTGCTCAAAACTTGTAGTGTGTAGGTGTAGTATTTTGATTGCATTGTGACCAAGTTTAAAAACAGCGATAACAGCAAAAATCGCAATGAAATAATTGCACGTTGGTATGTACCATGTCAACTTGATTTAAAAAAAAGGTTCACTAACTAAAAATTCTATCCAGCTTGTTGTGATTTCTAAATTCGTATTGCCTTTCCTAATGTTTTAATGGCTGGACCTGGGATATCATCGTTTACATGTCATCCTATTGGCTAGAGTTCATTCATTCGTTCTAAGATACGCGTTTGCAACACAAAGCTTTGAACTCGTGTAATAAAACATATATAAAAAGATACGTTACTAGGAAATACACTTGTTGAGAAAATAAGCAATTTAAACAGGACATTTACAGAATCTGCTGTGGTATTTTGTAGTTAGCTGGGAGCTAATTAGCCCGCTAGCAGCGTTCAAGAGTTAGCTCAGAGCTGGGCAGGAGCTGCATCATAATCCTCATAATCACATTAACTGCAGCTATAAAGCTGTTAGTGCAAAGTGGATAGAATTACCCGTGAGGACTAACCTATTCCAGGCGCCACATAAATGAAGTAGAGACAGGTGGTGGACATGGAAAAGAAGAATATGAAGGCCAGAAAAGAGCGGTTGGACATTCGCAGTAGCCGCCTCCAGTTCACCATTTTGGCTTAGGCCCGCTCCTCTTTTGCCGATATGAATCCCATAAAATACCTTGCGGTTTTAAAAAGTCCTCAAATACATAGGCGACAGTGACAGGTGTGTAGTCATTGAAAACGTGCACTGTAAAAGCCACCAGTGCAGCGCAGAAAAGGCTAAAGCTAGCGATGCTAGCTGGCCTGCTTTCCCTGACAAGAAATTTCGAGATGGAAAAAGCAGGCCTGAGACAGTAATATCAGGCAATTGCAAGCCTCACAGAACACCGCCGTTTAGCCATTTTGAACCAGTTCTACGGGCACACGGCTCAGCTGCAACACTTTTAAGGAATTTCGAAATAGTCTTCCATAGCTGCGGTGTCGCCAGCGAGCGTTTTTATCGCTAGCACTGACGGTTGATGGTCCGCGGAGGGGCAGAGCCGCCGTGCCTTCTCCCACACAGTCTGCTCTCAGCCGGTGCGATGCTCCCAACTCAATCGCTGCAATACTGGATGAAACGGCGCGCACAGGAGTCCAGTCATGCCACCGGCGGTCTCCACATGGACTCCGACATGTTGTGGTCTTTCAGGCTTAAATGTCCAAGATGGTATCCACCAAAACCGAGCTAAGATAAGCTTTAATCAGTTGGGAGACCTTTTCATTTTCTGCTGGCACTGCAGACACAGTTTCCGGCGGGTGGAACAGCCCCTCCCTCTGCACGTCGCCATGGAAACCGGAGTGAGCGGTGCAGTCGTCGGTGCAGTGACCGTCTCTATAGCATGGATGTGTAATAAGATCTGCAGACGCTAATGTCTCCTCATCATTCCCAGGGGACGGGTGGACATAACCCCTTTCCTAAGTGATGTCTCCAAGGATCATGTAGCCAAGGTTAGGGAATATGCTCTTAATGTAAGTTTAGAGCCAGGAAAATTCATGCACAAATAACTCCTACAACCCAAACTTTAGTTACAAGCCTATTACCTCACAGGTAATATGACCAAAAGCTTTTCAGTTAATGTACCATAAGAATTACAGAGAATGGAAAGTTGTGATCTCATGGTCCATAGCCAAATGAGGTGCCACTTTTGCTTCATCAGAGCTGAACTTAAGTTTTATCATTGTGTTTTGAAAAAATATTTGAGGTTCACCTTATAGTTGGCCACAAACATTTAGTTTACTTCACTGTTCTTATACAAGTGGGTCCTGGTAAAAGCACTCAAGCAAACTTGATTTCCTTTATCGCCATTAGATTTTTTTGTTTTAGCTATACAAATTACATACAGTCATCTCTCTTTTTAAAGTCTGATTATACAGCTAAAGATTTACATTATTCTTCCTGTTCCATGATAGTAATCTAAGAAAATACTTCGAGCCAATATATTTTTATAACTTTATGTCTATAAATTTTATGGTAAAAAGTTGTTTACCGTTTCTATCAATTTTGAAGCAGCTAATGAAATCACACAAGTTAGCCCCCAATAAATTATAATGGTCTGCTCCATGTAAAACAAACACACTAGTCTAGTGACATTTTACTTCATGTGGTTGTGAATTCTGTATGAATAAAAACAAACTGAATTACATACATTATTCATCACGTCCAAAATAAAAAAGAAATTCTACAAAGTTAGATAATGTTATACCAATCAGATCAGTTTAAGACGATATGCTTTATTTACTACAAAAGGTTCATACACAATATCCTGATAAACTGAATAGAGAAAAGCCAGTGAGAAGAAAGTCCGGTGAGTTTGTAAAAGGTGTATTCTCGGGGGGTAGATATCACTGTGTGGATATACTTCAGTTGTTCTCTGCCGCCTGCTGCATGATGACAGAGCACAAGCTTAACATCTGCAGGTACTCATCTGCACCATCTGCCAGACACTTATCCACCACCTGAAACAGAACACAAACACAAAATTTACATTTTAATAACTATTGATATTCAACATTAAGTCATTTTGGAGATTTAAAGAACACTGCCGGGCAATGTTGATCACAAAAACAATGGGTATCAGATGAAGCAAATGCATAAAGCTACATAGTCCCCATCAGCCACCTTTAGTAACATTGATGAATAGTTTCTGCTGTGGTGATAGTGCGGGAATGTTTTGATTTTTGCCCCTTTACTATGCTTCCACTAGGAAAATTAGATAAACAGCAGAAACTCATTTTAACTTAATCAGTTTTGTGAGAGAGGTGTAACGGTACAAAGGACAAAAATTATGGTTTGGTATAACAGGAATGTGCAATTACTACATATCTGTTATCACTGCAAAAAAGAAGACAAAAACTGTGCAGGACTAAAGTTGAATTCCATGTGCCATCAAACATGCTAACACTAACCGTTTTTTTGCATTTTTCCAATCAAAAACTGCATTGTATGGGGTAGAACAAGGACAGTGTGTTCTGGAGGTGCAGTAGTGTTCAAGAGTTCTCTTCTTCATGCACTGTGGGATTGTCCTGTTTGTCCTACCAAGATAACATAGACTAGCAATGTTATGTGATAAGTTGAGGGGTTAAGCAATTTAATGTTTCAATGTTAACATATAGGAAGAGTTTTAAAGTGCCACTACCCCATTTTACAAGATTCAACACTGCCATTCATGCCCAACAGCAGCCTAGGGACCTTTCCTGTTTTTCTTTTTTTTTTTCATTTTATTCCCCCTAAGGGAATGCTAGTCCTAGGGAATGCTAGTCCTAGGGGTGCACGGTAGCAGAGTGGTTAGCGCTCCTGCTTCACAGCAAGAAAGTCGTGAGTTTAAATCCCGGCCGACTCAAAACGTCCTTGGCTGATTGTGGCTGACTCAAACTTTCTGTGAGGAGTCTGCATGTCCTCCCCGTGTCACAGTGGGCTTCCTCCCACCGCCCAACTGTCAACTGGCAACTCTAATTGTCAACTCTAACTCTATTGTCTGTCAGTGTCTGTCTCTAAGTGTCAGCCGTGAGACAAACTGGCCATTGTCCAGGGTGTACCCCGCAACCCCAAAAAGAGACTAAGCGGTAAAAAATGAAATGAACATTTTATTCCATCAAACAAAGTTTAGAGCTGACCATGAGCTCATCATGCTGTAAGTATTTCTTCCTCATTAAACATTAAGCAAATGCATTGCAAACATTTATCTGCATTTCTCTTTGCTTCCCTTTCCCTATTTATGTTTTTTCTTTTTTGAGCAACATACTAACCAACTTCTCTGTTTTGCGGGTGGCCATCACTTCCTTTGTTGAGCTCAGTGTAGACCAATAGGAGAGTCCCTAATTATATCGAGATATAATTCATTTTAAGTCCACATCGCCCATTCTGGTGCAAAGTATGCTCAAATCCCATGCCAGTTCAGGAGCTGGGGTACATTTACACAAGTTTCAAGTAGGTTGCTGTGCTACAAAACAATTTATTCTTGCGTTTGACAGTGGAACTTACTCAGGGCCTTTAAATATTTTAAATATTTTTACCACAGATGGTGTTAGGTTATCAACAAATAATATCACTTCATTAAGCCTTTATCTTGTCCAGCTCAGAGAAGTGTCTCATTTAGCCATATATCATGTCCCTATTACATAAACTGTGGCTAACTCCATCTGAACAGAGTATTTTATAGTGTTTTAAAGTTTTATGTACTCATGAGTAGGTGTACACAGTTTCCTTGAATTCCACGTGTGCTTGTGGGTCCGACCATTTATATTCACAGATCTACACTCATTTTTGATAAATGAGGGCCATTATGCTACAACCAAATGACAAAAAAAGTTGTCAAAGTTTGTCTAGGATCTTTCTATCAAAAAAAAATGTAAAAAAAAAAATTCTACAATCTTTACTGAATTACCAGCAAAAGGTATGAAGTAGTCCATCAGACTTACCGCCATCTTCTCTGTGATGGCTGATTTCTGCTTGTCACCGATGTCTCGTTCTATGATGGCCTCGTGGAGCTGGCTCAGGACCTGTGTGCCTGCGTAGCCCTCATCCACCACATTCTATCACAGACATTCAGTGGGACAATGCCATTAAAGCAAATATATCAGAGCAACCATTTATTTTTCATATACTTGTCTTCAAAAACACCTACTTTGACTGCAACTTCTAGTTTTTCAAATGTTCCTCTGAAGCAGATCTCAAGCAAGTTATCAATTATTTTCGTAGGCACCACCTGCAGGAAAGAGACAACAAGAGCATTACAATCTAAACTTCTGTAGTGATTCAGACATTGGTGATTTTTTTGCCAAAGTCTCACCCCTGCTATTTCAATGACCATCCCCTCCGTGATCTCTTTGCCGACGCTGAGGCGGGCAGCGCTCTGGAGGTAAGTGATGGCTTTCCGCAAGTCTCCCTCTGACACTCTCACCAGTGCGTCGATGCTCTACAAGAAACAGTCAGCACACTTTTATAGTGAACATTTTAGTTAATTAGATACGCATTACATAATAAAATACCATGTCTTTCAACTTCATATCAACAAAATTGCTACTTTTGATATTGGCATTCAGCTTAACCCTATTCAAAAATTCCAAATAGTGATTATGATAATTTAACTTGGAGAAAATTAATAACCATTAACTGAATGTCACTTAGAAAAAGCTTGGCCCATAGCCCAAATTCCAGCTAGTGTTAGCGCAAATGCAGGAGAAGAAGTTTCCATAAAGATTAGTCTGGACTCAAACAGCCAAACTAACACCTGTCAGACTCGACAAGCCACAATAACACCGTGCACAACACTGAAGTCAAGCTTTGATTTATTCGAGCCTCAGTGAAAAACTACCGCGAAGGAAAACCCACCTCACAGCATAAAGACGTGAAGAGCGGAGAAACTAAAGCAGAGATATGCCACCTTTTGCTTCAGTTTGAGGGAGCAGAAGGACAGAAGAGAGAATAATTTACGGAAAAGCTTCAAGAAAAGCCTCTTTTTGTCTACAATTAAATCACTTTCTCAGAAACACCAACTGTGGGAAAAATAAACAAATGCAGAAAACATATAGAAGACAGATTATTAGGGCTTTAGTATTAAATATACTAACAAAAAAGGCAACCTTATGTGAGCCATAACTTATTGCTATATATTTTATTTCTTTTGTTTGTGGTCAGTAAAGTTAATTTCTCTGCTAAAAATAAGTGCTTTTCCACTTCATTTGTGATAAAAATGTCAGATTCATCAAATGTTGAACCAAGCCTGACTTTAAACCTGCTCCATTCCATCCACACTGGACCAGGACCAGACTAAACTTCTTCCATAAGTTTCCATAGTGACTGAGTCTCACTTCATGGTATGGAAATCACAACAAAATGAGCCAGACTAATTCAAATAAATCTATCTGATCGAGTTAGCTTGCTTCATGAAATACCCCGCATAGGCATAAAACATAATGTTTAGGACTTTTTATGTTTAGGCAAATACATAGACCACAAACACAAATACAGTGGTTACTTTATATAGGGCCTAACAAAAGGACAACCCACCATACATAATCCAGGTATTTGGGCAACTACCACTGGGAGGCAGTGTTGATCATACTTTCACACAACGAGCAAACAGAATATGTTTGGAAATATGACATTTATTCTGGTAGAACCTCACATCAAACCCAGTGTAATGTAAGTAATGAATATGAATCATTAAATAATGCACATACCTGAGATTTAGTGTGGTATTGTGTTATATGCATGAGTGACTGTATGCTTGTCCAAGTGCAATAAGACTTGACAAAACAGTCCTTACCTCTTTGGTATACTTTAGCTTCTCCTTTTCGCAAATCTCCAGCAGCCGCTCTTGTTGGATGTTATTGGCCAGAGGTTTGAAGCGAAATTTGGAACATCTGGAGGTCAGCGGCTCAATAATTCTACAGAAAGAACACAGAAAGACTTAGTTTGGATTGGTTAGAGACATGTTGTTCACTACATACGTTGTATTGATGGACCAACCTGCTGATGTAATTACAGATGAGGCAGAAGCGAGTGGTGCGGGACTCTTTCTCCATGGTGCGCCTGAGAGCGGCCTGAGCCGGCGCTGTCATGGAGTCAGCCTCGTCCAGGATGATAATTTTAAACGGAGGACACAGTTTCCCACTGGACAAAACACAAGGAACAGCTGATGAACACAAGTCCCGTTTAATTATTCTGATATTTGCAATTATTTCATGTCAGTCTGCCAATGTTTCAGTTAGGGAGAAGAAATTAAAGACTTAAAAGACAAGCCACTATGCCTTTACAGAGAATACTAGAATTTAACAGAAAAAAAGTTTCTTCTTCTAACTGCTGAGCTATACATTGAGTTGTGGCTAATGCTTCTACTAGCTCCAGAGCAGCTCAAATAATATCCATAATGACTCTGCAGACGCTGAAGACAATAATAATCAGGACTCAAATTACCTCTTTGATGCACTGGTTTAGTGAAGTGGCAGGAAATTGATAAATAGGGACAGTGCTTTGTTGGTTTAAGCAAATTAGAAATGTGCAGCAATTTTGCATCACTCTATCTGGGTTCTAAATTATGTTAGACCTGGTCAGTGTAGACAGAATAGTATTTAAACTTAAACTGATGTGTTTTCATTGTGAAGGACATGATCACTGCTAATCTGTGTTGGGATGAAGCAGAAAAGATTTTTAACTATAAAAAAAAAATTGAGTTTTTAGGTCTGTGGCAAGAAAAAAAAAATCACAATCGCAAAATTATCACAGAAAAAAACTAAAAGAAAACTCTAAATGTAATTTTTTGCCGATATTGCCCAGACAAAAAATAGGTGGTAGTTGTCAGATTGATGCAGCACTTCCACATTACTGTGTAATAATCCTTTTTATGAAAAAAACATTTCAGATCAGCAGTTTCTTACAGTGGTGGGGCTGGGCGCTTCATCAAATTATAACTACATTTACAAATTTGGTTTAGCTCACAATTAAACATCAATAGCAAGATAATGAAATAAAGCCAAAGCAGCCACAAAAAAAAGGGAAAACTGAGTGTTAACCAAAAGGCTGTCTTTATAATAGGGTGCTTTATAATAAAGTAGTCACTGTTAAAAAGGAAGACAAAAGAATAATTGTAATTTCAAAATGGCCTGAGATCATCGTGCTGTTAAAAGATGGAGTTCAGGCCCTCTGGGTGTAGTGTGTGGACTCACTCTGTGCGAGTACCAGCCACGGTGAGCTGGGCAAAGTTCTTGACCTTGTCTCTGACCACCTGGATCCCTCTCTCGTCAGAGGCATTGAGCTCCAACACCCTCTGCCTGTACAGTTCCGGACTGGACAAAACAACAAGGCAAATAAGGTTCAGCAAAACATAAAAGCATGGATAAAGATCCACACAAAAGTTTAAACAGATCACAGTAAACTTGCTACCTTTTTTGGTCTTTACTCACCCATACAGTTCTCTAGCAGCAGCCAGGATGGTCGAGGTCTTTCCTGTTCCCGGAGGGCCGTAGAAGAGCAGGTTGGGAAGCTGCACAGGAAAAGTGCATTAATCTGCTTATGACGTTAGCTAAAAATATTGTCAGGGATATTAAACTGCAACTGTGGGGGCTGCTATGAATGCCAAACACAATATTGGAGTGTACTGGTTGTGGAATAACTGGACAAGTCTTTATTTGTTACAAGGCTTTTTTTATTTTAGATTTAGATTTTTATTTTCTTTATGTAATATTTTGACAACAGACATATAACTCAGGCACTATCTATGGTTTAAGCCTTTTATAGTTTTAAACTTTCTTAATGCAGACTTTTTTGTCATCTTCTAGTATCCTTTCCCATTGATAATCTTCTTGCACCAGCCAAGTGGTTCTTGTCCTTAAAAAAATCCAGCTTTTACAGGAGATGCGGAAACCCCGAACAATCAGTAATGCTGCCTGACTGCCACAGCGCCAAACTCACATCTGCTCCCTCAAGGGACTTCTTCAGCACGGCTACCACCTCCTCCTGAAAGGCTACCTCGTCCACACATTTCGGCCGACTGGAAAAATCACACAGGTATCAAATATTTATTACTCTGGATTCCGGAACTGTGCAAAATTTAACTCATGTAATCTGTTTGTAACTTACTATTTCTCAACCCAGGGTACAGCCTTATCCTTCTTCTCGCCGCTGGGCCCTGCTGTTGCTTTGTCCCTCTGTGGTTTGCTGCTCTGAACGGTGGCTCCTTTCAGAAAAGCCTGCATGATTCCTCCTGATCCTGAAACAAGATGAGATGAGGCCCACGGAAGAGTAAAGTCTTGTTGTATTAAACTGTAATATAGACTGTGTAGTATATACAAACGTCAACCATTAGTCGGCAACTTAAATTAAAAACTAAAGTATTAGTGGTTATTTTGGATAGAGTAGAGCAGCCTTGGTGAATAGTTTGCAGAAATTGTATGATACAGCTAAACAACCCTGGCCCTCATTCTCTCTCTCTTCTCCTTCACAGCAGCAGCAGGAGGTAAAAGTATTCCACTTAAATTGAATTCATTGTACTTTTTACTAACTGAGCTATGATTGGCTGAGGACTACTCAGGAGAATCTCATGTAAGTTACCAGCAAAGTGAAATGTACACAGGGGATTCCAGGGGATGTCTTAACTCTTTAATGGACAGTTTGTACAGTATGTCTTTTACACGTTATGTTTTGATTCACAACCCCAGCCCAAATGGTTTTACAAAACACCACAAATTAAACTAAAGACCAGGAACCAACAATAGATGCAGTAACTCCAACACAACATACAAACTCCAAATTGATGTTGATATTTCCACCAGGCTTTAGTCTCAAATTATGGAACACAAACAACCACATCTTTCTGTTTTTATCAGTTCTTCAGAATATCTCAGGGTTTTCTGCTAACATCTTATTCTACTAAGTGGTGCTCTAAACTTACTGCAAAGGGAGAGAACAAGAGAAAATATTCGTTTTCAACTTCTCCTAAATCACAAACTTCCCTGAGGCTCTGTTCAGGTTCTGTTGTGCTGT
The DNA here is from genome assembly GCA_036850595.1 of Rhyacichthys aspro. Classification (NCBI taxonomy): domain Eukaryota; kingdom Metazoa; phylum Chordata; class Actinopteri; order Gobiiformes; family Rhyacichthyidae; genus Rhyacichthys; species Rhyacichthys aspro. Next base: position 21,293,504 of record CM072151.1, read on the forward strand.
GTGGCATTAAAGATATTTAAGCTTTCTCCCGGCTGATCGGGATGGGTTGGACACTGGTTACACATCTGCTCCATGGGCGGCTATTTCAGCACAGAATGGACTACTGAGTTCACTTTGACGTGTAAACCTGCACTGACTTTTCCTACACTACTTGCACTTATTACACTGTTTGTACTGTGGTAAACCTACTATTACAGTTACTGCACTAGATGTACTCAGAGTTAAGATCTCTAGTTTTCTGTTGCAAACATTTGCGGGGTTACACTTTATTGCATACTTTATGATGTATGCATTTATAATGCATGCTACGTGTAACATGCTAGTTAGTAACCAGCTAGCGTTTGTAGCTGTGGTTGATAGTTCTTTATGCTTCATCTCACTTACCTTATTTATAAGCACCCTCTTTGTTCGGTGAACAGCGTGCATACAGTACAAAGTCCAGGCAGTCTTTCTTGATGTTTACTGAAAGCCAGGCAGTTTTTTTTTTATCTGAACATGGCTGTAACGTGACTGTTTTGTTTCTGACAGAGTACAGCGCACGCCGCTTTCCCGCCCTAGCAGCAAATGTACTTCCGTCAACGACACTGGGAAGGAGCCAATCACAATCCTTAGATGCTGCACGTGCTCCAACCAGTTCTTCCTCAGTGGTTTTAGGCAGCTCTTATTTTTCGTGCACTCCAAACCCTCTGTTGTTTTCCTCCATATTTCCTACTCTTTAACGTCAATGAATTCTTTGAAGCCTATGTATTGGAATTATATATTATATATTATCTAATATATATTATATTATTGATAATACAAATGTGTATTACGTACTGGCGGGATATGTATGAGCTTAAAAAGCTACAAAGCCTTTAAAATAAAAATGTTCTCACATGACACAAAATTATATTAAGGAATAAATAGTAGAAAACAACAAAAGGAAGAAACAAAACATCTATAAGCTAATTTCTGCTACTGCCATTTTTAAAAATTGTCCTCCAATCAAAATATATTTTGTTTTATACTCTATACTATTTATACCACACTTATATAAAGATTAAATTTATTTCAGTGCCTGTATTTTGTTTAAAATGGTGGAATCAGTGATGAGCCAATGACCACATTCATTATATATATATCAATTTATAGAAGGCGTGCATTGCATTAAACAGTTTTTTGTATAATTTATGCTTAGAGTTAATGTCAGATCAATATTTAATTTTAAAATTAAGTGGACTTTCTGATGTATTGTTCAGACAAACAAGCGAAAACAAATATTTCAGGAGGCTAGTCCACTTATTTATATGTGTTCATTTCAGAGGGAATGAATTTTTCTGCAAACCACATTAGAAGAGGAATGAGCCATTAACATATCATTCACAAGACACAGAAGGTTACTGCCAGCTGCTCTCCGTGCCGGTGTCTTCATGTGGCTGTAATTGGCTGCAGATTGAAGATAAGTGAGCACTGTGGCGGAGGCAGGGCACAGATGTCTAATGCTTGACTCCCAGGGGCCAGAGGCTCACGGGACGAGGAGGAAGAGGAGGGAGGTGCTAATGCTCTGTCTTCTATTGTTTGTTGCTTTCATCAAAACATGGAGCGGGATCAGCCTCAGATCAGCACAGAAAGACACTAAGTGCATTTAATAAAACTTATTTAATAAAACAAACAGTATGTCATTTGCTTTAATTATGAGACAAGATAATATGTTTTATGGTGAAAACAGAGTCACAATGGAAGATAAGCACTTCTGCCTCAGAGCAAGAAGGTCATGTAAAAGTAGGTTCTTTCTGGGCCCTTCAGCTTCCCCCACCATCCACAGACATGTATGTACAGGTGAACTGGTGAATCTAAATGTCCGACAGTGAATGAATGTGAGAATGTGGCTTTTTGAAATATGGGTAAAAAAATTTTTACATTTCACATTTAGGCAAAGTGGGAAACACTGCACCAAAAGACTGCAAACACGCTACTATAAACTCACAAGGGACTGTTATGTCTTGATATTTATCTTATATAAGGAAAATATGTGGCAAGTTATGGTTATGTGGCCAGACGTGTGTTTTGGTGAAATTGTAACATGCCCATCTCTTAGAGGTCTTTGGTGGAGTCTGCCTGTTGAGACGTATGATGTCTTTAAAATGCATTTTTCCTTTTGTCATGCTAGGAAAGCATAAACATACATACTACATATGTTAAGATTCAACCAGGATGCATTCTCTGAAAAAATATTACATATGTTACCTCAAATAGATCATACTTCCCCATTTGTATTGGGTCGTACTGTAAAACCAAAGCTACAAGATTCACCTTCATCATAGTCCATCATTACTCCCCTCAGTCCGTTCCTGTAATCCGGGCTCCTTGATTTCCTTTGTGGACCCGTTCACCCCTCCCCTTCCCCCGTGCCTGCAGGCAGGTACTTTGGAGCAGTCCCTGATTGGTCTGCTCCATCAGTGACTCAGCTCCTTCATCAGAGCATCAGTCCTCATCACAGGAGCGGCAGCACACAGCACGAGGAGGCTGTCTGGTCTCTGGAACGGACTAACACTAACGCCTGAGTATGCATGCTTTTCAACACCCCAGTACTGTCTGGGTCTGGAATTATTGCTGCTTTTTTATGATGCTGCTGATGGAAATATAATTTGTTTTTTTTTACGGATATAGTTCAGTGGATCAAGAGGAAAACACAATGACATCTGGTTGAAATAGGTTTTGTTTCTAGTCACTATTGTCACTCTATTGTCTATTCTCATACTGCCTTTGTTTAATTTACCATTATATGGATATTTGTTACTATAATTGGATTTATTATGGGTGTGGCTATGGAGAGATTATTCAACTCTATTTGGCTTATGAGAAGATTGAACATAAATTCCTAATGAGATTTTGCTAAGTGGAAGATGGTCAAGAGGGAAATATTGCATGTGATATGTGCAGTGATCTATTTCCATTTTAATATTATTTTAACTATTTGTGCATTGTTCTAATGAATTTAATAGAAGTTCAGGTGGTCAAGAGCTTTTCTGAAAAAAGCAGTTTAATCAGATTATAGATCATCTCAATTAAGTAATGATTTTCAACCATTTCAATGCTATTATTTTTCAACAATTTTTCAGCAGTTCAGACAATAATCTACCATTTCAGTAAATCTAATCTGTAATAACAGAAAAGGTTGTTTGAACAGAATAAACATTTAATTAGACTACAGTCAAACAGAAAATTTCAGTTAAGATGTATTTTTCAATGATTTTTCAGCAATTCAGACAGTTTTCAACATATCGGTAATTGTAATATCTAACAAGAAAAAAGCTGTTTAATCAGATTATAGTTGTTAAGATATTCAGACAATTTTCAACCTTTCCGCAATTCAAAGATATAGAAACAGACCCAATTTTAACCAGGAAGCAGCAAATAGTCAAAACAAGGAAGAGATCGAAGGCAGAGGAGGAGGATAACGAGGAAGAGCCCAAGGAGGCGTGGCCAAGCGGAGGAGAGCAAACGGGAGGAGGGAGTAGGGGGAGTGCACACGGCGGCTGCGACCCACTCCCTGAGATGCTGGTGTGGCTCAGAGAAGACGAGATGTCGGTCCAGGAGATGCTCCAGAGGGTGCAGTGTGTCATCACTCATGTCGGTGAGTCACGCAGGCTATATTTAGATCATTAAGAAAGAGATTAAAGGAAGAGTCCATTTGTAAAAGCAGGATTTGAAGATGGAGTGATTTGGGATGAAGAAAGATATGTGTTGGTTGGAGACAGACCAGAGGTGAACCGGTTTAGAAGTGTAGTAGTGTGTTGAATGGAGAGATAAATGAGCTATAAAATCTGACCATTATTTCTTAACATGGTGCATCATAAAAACAGGACGTATGCAATGATGACCAATGCTTTGTAATGGATGATGCTTAAATGGAGTGGTTTTAGGTGAGTTGTTGTAAAGAGCTTTGAGGTGGACTGGTTGTAAAGTGGTTCCTTTTTAATAAAATGAATTGAATAAAATGATGGGATTCAGCAATTCTAATGTTTAATAAGAGAAAAGCTGTTTAATCCGATTGCAAGTAGACAGATCATTTCAGTTAAGTTGTCTTTTTTCTGCCATTGTTAAGATATAAAGACTTTTTTTTTTACCATTTCAACCTTTCCACAATTTTAAGATATGGCATATGCGAGCTATATATTCTAACTTTTTTTTTTAAGGTGACTAAAATCTACTAAAAAATGTTTTAGTAGATTGTTTTTAGAATGTTTTGTTTAAGTCTACCCACAATATTCGTGATTTGTATTATCATTTTACTATTCAGTTTACATGTCTATATGAGCAACCTGTTTACAGCAACATATTAACATATAACTATTATTTTGTATTTGACATTGTTTATTAACGTGACATAAACAATTTTTTGAAAACAGGGGTAATGTTTATTTGTATATTGACTATTCTTTAATGAATGACAATATATTTCTTATTCCAGTGTACCTTGTAGCAGAAGCAGAAAGATGCTGTGTGCACAGTGAGGAGGTATAGAAGTCCTTACACTGGTCAAATGTTGAATGCCCCAACCTAATGTCTTCTAAAGGTTATTACAAGGTTGAGAGGAGCAGAAGTGTGCAATTGATTCTGTAGTTATCAGCAGGTCTGTATTTACTTACATGGGGTTCAGTGAGATTTCAGCAGTCACTCAAACCAGAATTGTATTTTATAAAACCCATAGTATTACGTTCAATTCTGTTTTTTGTTTTTTTAGCGAGACATTGTTGTTTAAAAGCTTCACCTAAAGCAAGTGTAAACAGTTTGATTTGGCCTTTCAACCATTTGTCTTTTAGGCATTAAGATCAGTCGTGACTAGTTGACTAGATAGTGTGGATTAAGTTGAACTAAGGCATTCATTCATCTTATTCCATTAGGTGTCGCAGGTGCCTGGAGCCTTTCCCAGCAACTTTGAGTCAAAAGCGGGGTAAACCCTGGACTATCTACAGTTAGTTGCAGGGCTGACTCTTACAGACATTGAAGGCACCCATTCACTCTCACATTCATTCACTAGGGACTATTAGATTCACTAATTCACCTATTTGGATGGTAGCAGGATGCTGGAGTACTCAGAGAGAACGCACTTTGACAGATATGCAGACTCCTCACAGAAAGTCCAGACTAAGGCAATAATTTGAATTTCTCTTGTGTTAGGTCATTGTAGTTAGTGAGGATATTTAGCTTGGCTTTGTAAAACTATCTATTTCATTCGCAATTATTTCATTCAGTGTCCACAAAGTGCAATAAGGACAATGTCCAAACGTACAAATATGCTTTATTGGTGTTAACTCTTTTTCTAAAGAAATACAGAACTACAACATTTGTGTATTTGCCTACTGTTTCCTTCTTCCATTAATTTGATGAGATTAGTTATGACTTTCCAGTTTTTGACTAATTTGTATATGTTAAAGGAATAATTGTTCAGCTCAAAGTAATCTAAATCCAATTTAAAATAATCTTTAAAATCAGTTGTTAAATCAGTCTCAGTGAAGACCACTTTTTTAAGGATCCTCTTTTAAAATGTCTTGTCTCAGCCTCAGACAAAGAGGAGGGTTGATTTTTTGACCTGCTATGGTCTTGGTTTACAAGCTTTACTTTAGTAAGTTTGCGTTTTGGTCTTGGTTCTGCCCTGCTCTTGGTCTTGTCCTGGTCTAGTCTTGATCCTGACTTGGTCTCGACTCAGTCTTGCTCCCTTATAGTCTTGCTTATGACTTGGTCTTGGTCCTGAAACTGTCTTGCCCTGCCATGGTCTTGATCCTGCTATGGTCTTGGTTTTGGCACAGTCTTAGTCTCGACTTGGTCTTGCCCTGCCACAGTCCTGGTCTTGATTTTCTTAATGTGGACTAAATTATTTAAGTGAAGAATCAAATGGACAAGAGACACTATAGATGATGGAATATGAACTACTAAATTGGCATTAACTCCACAATGACACAAAATGGTGATGCAGCTTCCGTCGCTATCCTCCATTTTCCCACCTTCCTTTCCCCGCTCCTCTTCCTGTTCCTGTGTCTGTGAGGAAGTAGGTTAATGTGCCACGCTGGAGAGTAGTGCACGGCAGCCTCTGTCGCTGCACTTCCTGCGTCGCATAGAAACACAGGGAAGTGTAGCCACTGAGGGGGTGTGGGGCGTTACCATGGAAACTGAGCTCGACTTCCACCAATCGAGAAGCTCCTAATTGATTTATCGGGGGCCTGGTTCACACTGAGGCAGGAAGGCATGCCGCATCAGCGACTCTGTAGAGGTGAAATGGAGGGTTATGAGCATCATACAGACTTTATTAGAAAACCATGGCTTCTCACTTATAGTATACCTCTATCATCACATTTTTGACAGGATAAGCAATATCATTTTATGTCCAAGTGCTTTGAAGTCAATGTAATGACTTTTATACTGGTTTATGTAGTGTGTCTATGTGGAAAGCTGCAGAGATCTACCATTGAATGTTCCCATGTAACCACTAACACCAAAACAGATTTATTTAACTCAGTTTGTTGTTTGGTGACATAAATTGCAAGCGACAAATGTTATGTTACCCCTTCTGTTCAGAAACATTAAATGTAAAAAAGACAATATTATGGTGATGCTGATTGACTCCAGTAAGTAGCTGATCATATTGCAGTCAGTCAATAGTCAAGCCACTGAGTATTTGGTTGAACCTATTCCCTTCAAGTGTTCTGTGATTGTCAGTCTGCATTGAATCGATATGCTTCTCCAGCTTGTTGCACCCTGATATGTGAGCATCCAAAATAGATAATTGTCACTTTAACAAAGCTGCTCTTGTTGTGAGCACTTGGCAGCCATGTCACCTCACAGCAAGAGGATTCTGAGTTTGACATCTGGCCCAGGCCTTTCTTTGTGGAGTTTGCATGTTTCATGTCTCATGCTTGAGTGGGTTATATCCAGGGAACTCAGGTTTCCCCCACCCACATCAACAAACATGCACTGTAGTTTCTATTTAGTAACCTGACCAATTAGCAACACAAGATCTGGGGAGGGTACCCAGGTGCTCCCTGAGTGTCTGCCCACTACTCCCCTGCATGGGTTAAATGAGAGAATTTAAAGCCTAAGGGAACCAATAAAATGTCACTCCTCATTGACTTCTGTTCAAAATCTTTCTGAGGAAGTGGTGTGACTTTTGCTTTCCATGAAGCTTTAAATATTTTTTTTTAATTGAAAAGGGTTGGTTTAAAGTGTGCAAAACAGTATTATTAATCAATGCAACTTTAATTGGACTGAGATCCAAAATAATTTGGCGATGCAAAGGCATTTAGTCTGATTACATTTGATTTTCCATTGCTATTTAGCGAGGGCTCTGAAGCCATTGCAACCAGTGACATCTCAGTGACTATTGCATGTGGCATTTTTCTCTCAATTACGCAAAAAACAGTTGCTGTATCTTGTTGTCAATAATGTTTTTCATGTTAAAGTTGTTGATATGTAAACAATATGTGGACAGTGAGGTTGTGTACTGTTTGTGCTCTTTATCTTGACAGCATGGTGCATTAGTTCACCAGCAGGGAGCTCACTTGTTCACAACAAGTGAGAACCAACTGTTTTTGGGATGTAGCCAACCACACATACACACTCACTCATACTTTTCTATTCTATAAAGTGGACACCTGTGCAACATACAATAACACCCAGAATAGCTTGGCCACAATTTTTTTTTTCAAAACCAGTGTCCAGTCCACTAGTGTCCATCCTGAAGACAGAACGTCCTCTCCTCGTCACGGTCTCACAGTGTTGTCATGTGGACCAGACAATTGTTGAAAGCCCTCAGTGATGAGACCTGATTGATCTGGTTTGACCTCGGCTCAGAGTGTTCCACGTAAAATCACAAGAAGCACATCGTGAGCTGCTCTGAGTGGACTGACTGTCACACCAACCACAGTCATCTGATACCGGGACGCTGACCTCTGATCTGACCCAGCCTCTTCTGACAGACGAGTGTTGTTTTAAAGACGCTCACATCTGCTCCAAACACAACAGGAACTCAGAATGTATCCCAGTTGATGGCTTTAGGGCAGCATTTGTTTTCTGTTTGAGGAGTACTACAATGACTAGTTGCGATTGTTGAGAGAATTGCCTACTGTAGCAAAGCTATAATGGAACACTAATTCAATAGTGTAAAATTTTCTCAAAATGACACATAAAAAAAGAAAATTAAACCCCCTTTTCTGTTCAGTTGCATGAAACTTTAGCTTAATAAATAACACTTTTATCAATCAACTGTAACACTCATGATTTAGTAAAGATAATTTGTTTGTTTGTTATATATTTCAAACTATTATATATATATTTTTAAATACATTTGACCATGACATGTTGATCAAAAGAAAAATCAATCTCCGCTGTTCTTGATCATATTAGTCTTAGATGAAATTACATCAAATATTACCACCACATTGATGCCACATTACATTTATTTTTTCTGCCCACAGTAGACAAAGTGAGCTCTGCTTGTAGAGAGGGGCCTTCTTGTTTCAAATATAATATAAAGTTTTTGTTTCTAGTTCTAGTTTTGTTTTTGTTTTGTTTTTAATCACATAATGAGTTATGAGTCACTGATGTAACAATGGAAATGGATCTCTTTTTAATGGTAAAGGGTATCCTCTATGAATATGAACGTCTAATGTACGTAAGACTTGATACAATAACAGAGTGATGTCATTATGAGCCATCCTTGTCCTCCTTTGTGTTTTTAATCGGTTGCCGGGAGCGACACATCCACTGAGCCTGGCTGTAGTTTGACCTTTCTCACTGGAAACTGAAAGTCACCCATAAGGTCACCCGGCTTTGATACAGTAGCAGTGGTTCACACGGGCCAGAATCTGGACATGAATGTGACTGTGTGTCTTATCTGAGGCTGAGCACTAATCATCCTGACAGCGGTGCAGAAGGCCATTTAAAAATGTGCGTCTGCGTTGATGCATTATGGATGAGGAGCAGAGCGCTACGGTAAATTACCCAGCCTGCTGCCGCTCTGATGTCATCGGCCTCCAGTGGGGAACCTGCAGCGAGTCATGAGCTGACGTGGATGATGGGTAATGACAAACAACATGGTTTCCAGCAAGGTGTGAGCCTGAGTAAATGAGATTCTGCAGTGTCAGGTCATAAAGATAGTCATTTCCTACTGATTTTACAGCCACCACTTATGGATGTATTTTAAGAGAAATACATTGTATAGGAATATTGGATCTTACGGGGGAATAGAAAGTTTCTCACAACATAAGCACATTTTCTGCAAGAGAAGTTAAAGCAATCACAATACATTTCTGATGGACAAATGGACATTTGCCTGCAAGAACTGAAGTTCTGCTTAAACAAGTTCTGTGTGTGCTGTCAGTGAGTAGAGAACATTAATGAATTGTTTGATGTCCAGAGCATTTAGGTCACATTAGCTATGATATTGTTGGCAAAATAGCATTAGCATCAAAGAAATAAATGTGAGGGTGAGTTTGTAAAAACATACACCCTGAAGGCTTTTGACAACATTAGCCTTTTTCGGTTGTGATTGAGGAGAGCACTGACATTATAATGTAAGTATACTTCTTTTTTTTCTAAAACAAAGATAAACTTTGTGAAACAGGGCTGAGTTAACATTATTTGATTTTAGTGAAAAGCTTCTAACAACATCACAAAGGTGATCTTCTTAAAGTATTTCTAGGGATTAAAACAAAGTAAATGTTGTTAGACTAACAAATGTTGCAGTGTGATTGACTCAAACCGTGAGTTTGACATCTTTGAATTAAAAAAAATAAGAGTTCTAGATGGACAATGGTAGAACCTGTGCTTCCTTGTCAAAGACTGTTGCATTGCCATTTACTGGATGTGATTAGCACTCAGCTAAAGCCACATTACATCCTTGTGAAAGAAGTAGATACAGATAAATAGAGGGGCAATAATGAGCAGTTCTCCCTGAGGCATCAGATGAAGGTGGTTAATTTTTCATGTGCAATGGGACATAGGAGGATTTTCCTTCACACACAAACATACAGAATCTGTCTGGTTAATTAGAAAGAACGTATACAGTCAACTCCATTATCACTAATATTTCAGTATACAGTTGTTCCTCGCTATAACGCGGTTCACCTTTCGCGGCCTCGCTGTTTCGCGGATTTTTTTTTTTTTTTGTGCAATTTCACATGCTTTTTTTTTTACAGCGTATGAACGCGCATTGTGTTCTGTGTCCTGATTGGCTAAGGGAGAACTCATGCATTGTGTTCTGTGTCCTGATTGGCTAAAGGACTGTAGACCATTGTAAATCAGTCTCCTCCGTGCCGTGTCTCCTGTACAGTACAGAATGCGTTCAGCTTGCCAAATTTACATAAATGTTCGATCGCTAGCAGTGTGACTCTGAAGTGCTGTATGTTTGCAAGTTTTCTCTCCGATAAAACCCACAATGTCGACAAAACGTTCTGCACCGACAAAGGCACCTGCGGTCGCACCCAAAAGCCAGAGGAAGATGCTAAGGTTTGAACTTTGAGAGTGTTTAAACAAGAGAGAAATGTGAGAAAATGTTAATGCCTGTCTGAGAAAAGTGTATAAAGTGTGTGGTGAGGGGTTTTACAGCTTTAAAACATATAAAATAATTGTAAAAAAATAAAGCTGACTACTTCGCGGATTTCACATATTGCGGGTTATTTTTAGAACATAACCCCCGCGATAAACAAGGGACCACTGTACACTAGTTTTCTATACAGCAACACCGAAGCTACCTTCTCTATCATGATTGTCATTCATTTGTCATTTTGTACAAAAAGTAGCACTGGAGTTGAGTTGAGTATTATAGAAGTGCACATCACCTGCTGCTCAGGACTAAACCTAACAGCAGCGAGTGAAGGCTCACCTCAGAGCATTCTTCACACCAGCTCTGCAGCGACTTCACATATCCTAATTATACAGTATTATACATATGTGTCAAGACAGAGAAAAGGTGTTAAAGCAGTGCAGCTATTTCTGGATTAATGATTAATCTGTGCCTAGAACTGTGAAAACAAATGCATGCTCAGTTCTCAGTCTGACAACCTTCACATGTACAACACATACAGATAAAAGGGAAATTAGTAGTGTTTATATAAAACAAAATACTTAAAGTAAAACTAAAACAAAACCTATAAATTACAATTCCTTACTTCTTACATTAAAAGATATTATTGCACATGCCATTCAGGTTGTAGCATCATTTAGTGCAGTTGTTCTTGGGTAAATCCTAATAGCAAATGGAGCCAAAATGCTAAGAAGCTATAGCCTTTGTGTATTTGCACCTTTCCATGTGTCTTTAACAGCGACCTGTATTTTACCCTAATGTAGGTTTAACACTTTACAGATGCAGATCTCAGTTTAACATTGATATTTGTCATTGATAGGGAATCACAGGTTCTAAAATACTCCATGTATTACTCTGGCTCCTCCATGTGCTTTTATTTGTCATTCTGTACATATCCAGCAGAATATGGTCCTGAGCCTACAGTGAGTCGTAGCTTGTACCCTTTAGCTGCTGTAGCCTTAATGCTTGTATCAATTGAGCAACTAAGCCTCGCGCCAATTAATAATGTTCTCGACCCACTCACTGACAGCACACGCACCGTTGTTAGTCAGTTGCCATTTGCTGAAACCACCTTTCATCCACGAAAAAGGTATAGTTGTTTGCCAATTTGTGGATGCCAATCATATTTTCAAGGGTCTATAATGTATTCATAGATAAAAGTTTTTTTTATGCTAACTTATTTTCATAGTCTTATTAAATATATTTAACTATGGAGTAGTTCATTGTTGAGTGCTTTATCTGTTAAATCCACTTTTGTGTTAGGTCTGAGTCAGGCCTCTGTTGGTTTGCCCCCTGTTTAAATTTAGCTCAGTATGACCTTTTGATTCCGGACTATGGCAGATGCAACAATCACAGGCTTTACTTTGCATTTACATAGACATTACTAAAGCAGCCTACAGCAATTAGTCCCAATGAAAATACACTTTACAGCATGTGCATTGTAAGCACATTTCTGTATTCTATGTAATGCACAGGCCAGAGGGCAGAATGAAGTATTGCTGCAGGAAATCGATGAATGGGTCCTGCAGAGTGCCTCGGTCCTCTGTTTGTAATGTGGTTAAGAGGATTAGTGTGAGAGCTCCACTAACGAGGCACACAATTATACTGCAACATAATCTGCAAAACTTTTTTTTTTTTTCTGAGGCTGTGCTGTTTAACAGAAAGCAGTGGGAAACAAGAGTCGGATCTAACGTTAGCATGTTGTTAATGGCTCCAACATGGTCACATCAAGGCCGACATATTTCACACAGATGTGCTCAAGATGTGAAATATATACAATGGAGAGTATGTGCACAGGAAAACATGCTATTTTAACTTTATTTACAGCCTTGTTTTCATGAAGTTGTAACAAGAGGAAGGAGCTTTGTGGTTTCTATACACTTCCAGATACTTACATAAAGGGCTAAAGTGACTAGAGCAAGTGACAAAATACCACAAATAACAGAGAGGGGTTGTGCTCTCACAGTAAAGGTGAACAATAGGAAGGTCAGAGAAGAGTGGTCCGGCCACAGACAGCTGACAGATGGTTTCCTTCCAAACAGTGCGGTCCTCAGTTACATCACACTGACGGAAACTGTTCACTTTAATGTCAGCGACAGAGAGGCAAACAGAAGCGACTCCCAAAAGGGACACACCTAGTCCTGCAGTCACTCTTAGCTCATGGAACTGTGACTGACAGAGTAAATCTTTCTTACAAAGTCTTATGTTTCAGGTTTGTAGGACTTTTTGAGGTCACCACGTTTTAATATATAGTAAATGTACAGTATTATATAATGAATTAAGTAAGTAAGTTAAGCACACCTGCAAGCGTTCTCCTCTGTTTTACTCCCAAGGACAACGCCGATTTTGTCATGCACGTTTCTACAATCCTGAGACACTGATGAGGGACTTTTCCTGTACTGTTGTTGTGGCTTATAATTCATGAATGGAATAAAACCTTTTAAGTGGCACACATGGATCATACAGCACATTGTGTATACTACATACAGTGGATATAGGGATCCTACAAACCCTATATTTATACAACTAAACTTATTGAAATTTAAAGGTCCTATATTATACTATTTTGAACATAATACAGTGTATTTTGGATACATTTAGGTTACCATATCACGTTTTTCAACATGAAACACGCAATAATGATCTTATACAAGCGGTTTGGATGAGCTCTCATCATGAGTCCAAAGTGAACGGTCTGATTTGGCACTGTCACTTTAAGGCTCAACTCCCCCGTGTTGGCTCCGCCCACTCATGACGTTACACCAGCGCTGCGATGGAAACAGACTGAAGTAAACACCGTACATCATAGTAATAACTTTATGGCTTTAATGGCTTTGAGCGTAACTGAGCCGTATATCTTCGACCCAGAGTCTGATTCTGAGTTTGAAGAACATGAGCAAACACAAAGACCTCGAAGGCTTCTACAAGACGTTTCTGCTTGGTAAATGAGAAACTATTTATTGTGTATGTTTCTATGGTGTAGCCCGTAGCATAGTGCGCATTAACTGCTTCTGTTTATAGGTGCACATGTGGAAATGGCCGTACAATGCCTAGTTGAGAATGTATGCTGCCTGGTGACTCCTAAGGTAGCTGGTGTGCAGTGTATTGAAAGAACTATAATAAAGTAGCCTAGCAATGTGTAGAGCTATGCAGTAATGCTTGTTAGTAATACATGTTGCTGACGGTAAGTAAGCTAACACAGTAGCAGCGATGCTTCTCTGTGTCTGAGCTGCAGAGCACGGCACTTGTTGACAGTGCAGGAGAGAGGGGCAGGAGGAGTGTGGAGGAGCACTTCCTGGAGAGGAGTGGTTTATTTCACATATTGACGTCATTGCGTGAAACAGCTCGTTGAAAGGACTGTAGCTCAAACTAAATAAATTACTTAAACATGCGCGAATGAAACAAAACACAACTTTGGGTATGTGTTTGAGGTAGAAACAACGTGAGAACATGGTTAAAAGCTCAGAAAAGTCGATTTAGCATAATATGGGACCTTTAATGAATTAGTAGAATTTAATATTTTGAAAACTATGTATAAGGTACACCAGAAAGCCTTACCAACCAACCTTCAAAACAGATTTATAAAAAGATTAAATATTTATAATTTAAATTTAACCCAGATTCAGAACAGTGACAATGGAAAGGTGTGTTTCAATCAAAGGTGATAGTTTATGGAACAGTCTTGACAGTGAAATCAAGAAATCTAGATCTATGAATGTATTTAAAAAGTGTCAAATTTTGTATGGTGAAAATGTATGAGACTGCAGAGTAGTAGCTTCTGTTACTTTTTATTATGTGTTATGTAATGAAATAGAAAAATGGCTGTGTTACAGCTTTTATGATTTGATCAGAAATGTTAAATTGTGAATAGGGGGCAGACACTATAAGTTTATACTTCTTTCTGCTCCTTTTCATTCCTAATATTTAATTTGAATGTTAAACTGTTATAATTGTTTTTAATGAATGAAATAAACAATAAAATGAAAATGAAAAACTACATGCTTGATGGGAAATACGTTTGTGGCATAAATGGACTGTGGGATGTGACAGAGGTGTGTTGGCTTTATGCTGTAGCTTGAGATTGTCGCCTAGCTGCCTGTGTCACCTTTGTGCTACATCTCCAAAAGTCACAAACGTCGGCACAGGACTAGGCACAGTTTTATGTCTGGTATAACTAACCTAGGTTACAGCGGTACATGGGTAGTTCATCTTTTGTTTTGTGACTATGCAAGCTGTAATAATGAAGCCCCAAGTGATCATGTCCTGTAAAAGTAAAAACAAAGGTCTCAACGGACTCACTTTCTTTTCACATGCCTGGAATTCACACTAGAGACCCTGAACCTGAGCCATGTTTGTTTCCATTACACAATGTTGCTAACAACCAAAGCAGATGCTCCTCAGCCCTGGTTCGAGGTGGGAAAGACCGTACTGGAACATTCCTCTCACAGCGGACCACTGCTGTAAATCTGAAGTCCTGTGTTGTGATGATGGCTGCTGTGGTGTTTGTTGTCATGACGTCAGAGCTCCATTCTCTGCACTTCCTCTTCCTGTCCATGCTCCAGTGACAGGGGAATGGTGTTGGTGGGTAGTGGGGGGTCCATATCCTTTGGAAAGCATTTGTCTTTCTTGTGTCACCTGGCCCAGGTCCAGCCGAGCAGCACAACAACAGCAGAACAATAGACACAGTCGGACCGGTGGGTGAACTCTACTGTCTACCCTCATGCTCTCACTGTACTCTCTGTTAGAGTAATCAGAGCCAGACCTGAGCTGATCGGCTGAGTCTGGGTCAGGAGTGGCTCAGAAATGGGTCTCTAGCTTCAAGAAGAAAAACAATTGAGGTTAGGTTTGTTTGTTTACTAAGCCTCTGCAGTGAACAGGCTGTCTAATAGAATAGGGGTAGTGTAGTGTAAGGCAGCACAGAGGAGACAGTCAAGGGTTTCTTGGGTAGTTGTAGTATTTAGTGACTAGACTGGAACATGACAGGCATGACTGCTAAACATAACAGCTACAGATCAGTGCAGGAGGCAATTTTCATCAACAACTCTAGACACAACTCAATATTGAAGTCGTGTTGATGTTGTATTATTACCTGATACAGAGAACCACCACTTTATTCTACTGCTTCTAGTAAAACGAATTTATAGGTTTGCATTTCACGTGTATTTCAGTGACGACAGCAACATTTCAGAGTCCTCGTTTATAGGATATTAGATACTGTATATCCAGAGTGTGAGTTAAACGTCTGAGGCGCAGCTTACTTTGATCTGACAACAGTTTGAGTTACGTAGAGATCACTTTCAAAGGATTGCAAAAATGAAGAAAACCATCCACATCCAGGACCTGCTGCATCTGGACCCAGGACTTCAAGAACAGCGCTTCTTGAGCTTCAGATTTTGATGATGAGTGAATAAACATGGCGCTGTGACTCTCTCAGTAACTTTCAGTGAGATGGTTGTTTTATTAGATTCTTGGATTTACCTTCTGCATAAACCTAATGCAGGAGCTGAGTGATATTGAAGTGTAGTGAACAGCGCTGACTCCACAGTCGTCTTATGAGTCACTGTCCTCATCATCAAAGTGGAATAAAAATGCACTGTGACAAAAAAAATACCAAGCAAACCTACAAATGGCTTTATCTGTTTCAGTTTGCTTCTGTTTCTTTGTGTTGTTTGGCCCAGCAGCAAAGAGCAGTAAACACATGGAATGGTAAATCCCATTAGAAGAGGGCGACAGCTGTTTCCTCAGAGCTGGGGGACCATTTTCATTAATTATTCAAACCACTACAGACGGATCAGATACTAGCAGTTCAATGTTTGGCGTGGCTTTTCACTCACACGTGTTACATGTGTTTTTGCTGCTGTGAGAGGGAGACTCTGACTGTGACGGAGCCTGAAGTCAGTGACTTAATGCGTGATGCAATAGGGTCTCCTCCCTGCAGCTGAGAACTACTACAGATGACAACTGGACCTGTAGCAGCCATCGGGGTTCTCACGCATCCTGGGAAATCTTGATACTGATTTTCAAGTTGTGCAAATTCATCTGAAAATTGATTCAGATTTTCTGGGAATAACGTGTAATCTGTCCTGGGAATTCTGCTTTGTTGAGAATTGACTAAAAAGAAAAAAGACTGTTAAGAGTACATTATGTGTCTGTTAATGAGGCAAATCTAAACTGCCTAATCTAAACCCTAGTGAATGAATGTGAGAGTGAATGGTTGTCTGTCAATGCCTATGTCCTTTATTGGTTCCACAGTCTGAAAAGTTTTACGCTGTTGCCTTAAATCAAGACATAAAACACCTCTAATTTCACCATTATTGAATATACATAACTACATTCCAGTGTGGCATCAAGAACCTGAGACTGCAGCAGAAGAGCTCAGGATTTTCTGTCCCTTCCACCACCCCAATCTGGTAAATGTATTTTAGAAAAACTGAGCACTTTTATGCATTTATACTGGAAATGTAAAATAGTAACAGCTGTCAGGGTTGGAAACCCCTGTGACCTTTAACCTCCCCTTTACAGAAGGTTATAGGATGCTTTGTAATAGACATAAAATCACATACTCTGAGTAAGGTATGAGTTTATTACATGCTGCATAATGTAACAGTCATTTCCTTTCTTGACATCAGACACTGTACATTATGTAACAGTGAGGACCTACACCCTTTGGTCCAGAACTCCTCCCTGATGAGAGTTGGGCCTCCAGTTTTGGTTTACTTTTTATTTGATGTATAATGAATAAATAAAAACTTTTCTGAATGTTTTTTATAAAATATGTTGACCACTAGAGCTTAGATCAAATTTTAAATTTAGAGCATGTCTGGATAATTTCCTGTTTACCTCTCAGCTCCTCAACTGAACCTCATCCAGACATGTAAAGCACTTCTTTTGTCTTTGTTTTTGTACTGCTGTCTTTTGACCGCACTTGACCTTTTAAATTAGGTTGCCTAGTATCATCTAGCTGGTTTGTTATTTAACTAAAAAACTATTCCCCCTTAAGATCCAATATTCCTATACGATGTATTTCTCTTAAAATACATCCATAAGTTGTGGCTGTAAAATCAGTGGGAAATGACCATCTTTATGACTTGACACTGCAGAAACTCATTTACTCAGGCTCACACCTTGCTGGAAACCATGTTGTTTGCAAAGATAAAGCATTACTCCATAAGTGTAATTACTTCTAGTGTTGTTTCTTCCTTTCGACTTGGTTCAGAGCAAGGTTTCACTTTCACTTCTGCTCAGTGAAATAAGGAGCTGTAATCTGAGGATGAACAATACCCACTGACTGAACCACAGCTCGATTCTTATTGACCGATACCACACTGGATTCTATTGTTCCTCATGAGGAGATAAATGCACACAGTTAGGTTAAATATAGACCTTTACAACTGACTGTAAATAGTCTGGAGTAAGAGGATTTACAGGAGACCGTGACTGGCAGGAAACTCAGCAGGACTCTGTCTGTGTGTGTTTTCATTACACCTCACACTGACTTGGTTTACCACAGGGCAGACCCCACCCATATCTGTATATATATGGGTGGGGTATATATATATATATATATATATATATATATATATATATATATATATATATATATAGACCCAGTGTCCTTTTCAACATCAGTGTCCCTCCCACCGTCCAAAGACATGCTTGTTCAGGTAAATTGGTGAATTGGCTGTAGTGAGTAAAGATGATAGTAGATGACTGTCTGTGTCTGTTTCAAATGTTAGTCTGTCAATTAATTGATCTACAAAAGGATTAACTGTTCATTACAGTACATAACACCGATGATCTCTTTATCACGGGACCCTTTAATGAGTGGGACATATTAGACAACAGGTAAACAATTTGTCCTCAAAGTTGATGTCTTAGAAGCAGGAAAAATGAGCAAGCGTAAGAATTTGAACGAGTTTGATGATAAAACAATCACACTGTGATGGAGAGATGACTGTGTCAGAGCATCTCCAAAACTTGAGCTCTTGTGGGGTGTTCCTGGTCTGCAGTGGTCAATGTTTAATAAAAGTGGTCCAAAGAAGGAACAGTGGTGAACCTGCGACAGGGTCATGGGCAATCAAAGCTCACTGATGCATGTGGGGAGTGAAGGCTCGCCTGTGTGGTCTGATCCAACAGAAGTAGTTAGTAAAGAATACACAGTTTATCTTTATCAGTTTGCTGTGTGACTAGTCAGGCTGACCTCTGACCCCTGTGCACCGACGAAAGCCCCAACAATAGGCACGTGAGCATCAGAACTGGACCATGGAGCAATGGAAGAAGGTGGCCTGGTCTGAGTTTGAGGTGTTGATTTGGCTCCACATTCTCCAGATCTCAATCCAATCAAGCATCTGTGGGATGAGCTGGACAAACAAGTCAATCCATGGTGGTCCCACCTGTAACTTACAGGACTTGAAGGTCCTAGTGCAGTCCATGCCTCGACAGGTCAGGGCTGTTTTGGAGCAAAAGGGGGACCTACACAATATTAGGCTGGTGATCATAATGTTTGGTGTTTGATTGGTATCGAGTCCGGGTTTTCCGTCATCCAATCAACAGGTGACCAAACTGTGTGTTGTACATTTAAGCTTCGTTTTCCCCTGAGATCTGGTATTTCCACGTAAACTGTTTTTTTTTTTGTTGTTGTTGTTGTATTATAAGAGAGTATTATATATTATTATTATTCAACAGACCAGAGCAGTATTTAGCTCCACCTTTTCAAAAGTGGACCACACACTTAGAACCAAGGGTGTGTCCCCAAAGTAGTAAAGTGCATTTTTAGGGATGCTTCAGACCCCTTTTAGTGATAAAAAACACCTCTAAAGCATGCCATACTGACCTGACCTACCATACTGCTCAATAGAAAGAGCTTTAGCTTAATTTTTCCAGTGCACTAGTTCAGTTGTGCTAAATGTAAAAAGTTATTATCCATCTAAGGGATATAAAGGTATTCTATAGGGATTTCTAAGAGTGTCCACATCGGACCTGTCACATGCCCCCCATTTTTCTTCGGCTGGTGCTGTGTTGGAGGTGGAGCCTGGAGGAGGAGGTGGCTGAGGAGGGGAAGGATGCAGAGGAAGTCAGTGCAGCCTGAGGGGAGCATTGTGGAGCAGATCTGTGTACACGGTGGCACGCTCGGTCAGCTCGGGGTTTACAGCAGACTCAGTGGACACAGTTGTGTATGTTCTGAAGACGGTCAGGGCGCTGTAGAGAGGGTTATGGTGCAGGGCAGCAGGGTTTAGCCCACCTGAGTGAGAGTGGACTTCAGCTGATACGAGCATCATGGGATCTGTCATATGTAAGTCGAACCTGTACGTTCTTCTGCAGTCTTACCTTATGTGTGTAACATATGCAACAAGCCTCTCTTCAGTTAAACTTCCTTATGTATCCTGGGATTCAAAATATGTCTTGGTACAATTCCAACAAAAATGCAGTGTAAAGAGTTGAGCAGCATGTAAACAGCCAGCAGTGTGCATTTGAGGGCATTGGGCAAATTTTTCTTTGTGAAAATTTTTATTAAGTGTTGTTCTCACAAAGTTCAGTGAAGTCAGATTATTTCTAAAAGCATATGTTAAAAAAACCTCAGTTAACTAAAGTACTATACAAACTGCTCATTCTTTGTTTAAAAAAAAAAGCCACAATGAGCTACTTCTCTTACCCAAAACTATGACAAGATGTGATTGATTTAACATTCATTGATGCAACTCAGTTCTTTTATTCCTACTGAATAATGACATCACAATAGGCCACAATAAATGGATCAGGAACCAAATAATAAATAATAATATCTATCTTTATCTTGGTTTTTAAGAGTTCCTAAGTACCATAAAGTAAATAAATAAGTGCAAATAGAAATCCAGCTTTTCTTTCTGTGTAAATCATCTGTTAAACCTAAAAAGTCAAAGTCTTCTCTGATGTTATGACTTGATGAACAGCCTACATACAGCAGCAGCAATTTGTCTGAAAAACAGCCACAGCACTCAATATGTTTACATGCAGGTAGAGAAATAGGTAGGAATTATTGCCTGAGTCTGATTATAACTGGAGTTTTAAACGTCTCACTCATTTTTAAACCAGTGAAGACACATATATAGGGTCACGCTGCCACTGTCTATCCTTTGTCATTTTGCTGTCATGTTGTAAAATGTTCAGAAAAACACGCTAGTCTTTTGAGGTGAGGTGTTCAAGTGTTTTCCGATGCCACAGCTGCCCAGTAACAAATGCGTTGCTCTTACATTGTTGTGTTCATGTCTTTTGAACTTGTAAAGTTGCTGTGCTACTGTTGATATTTATAAATGACTTGATTACAGAGCAAATCAGCCGAATATATTTGCTCTAAATGCTACAAACGAGTCAGGTTTAATGTTAGCATCTTTTCTCTTTTTTGACAAAGGCTTAATGCTGTGAAATCAAATTCACATAAATGCAGCATTAGCCCAAGTGGACACAGTACTTCACTCGTGCATGTAAACTCGGAAAATGTATGACCAGGACTCATTTGGCCCATACACACCTTACTTTAAGGCAGGACACATTTGAATCAGTCTGATCAGATTTTAATTCCAGGTGTGAGGAGGCCCTAGATGAACTTAAACCTAGACTTTGAGGCTATCTTGTGGTAAAAGTAGTCAAAAGCATTTCAATATTGGTGCTGGTACGTAGATGTGTGTAAATATTACTTTCTCTAGTCAGCAGAGCTATGTTTGTGAAAAGATATAGAAGTTTAATGATGGAATTGTGGTCTCTTTGTCTGTTTGCTTGTGCCATTCTGTTGGAAATTGGTCAGCAGAAATTTACTTAGAAAATTATGAGTGAATTGAATGGGATAATGTTATAAAAAAAATGAAAGAATTAAGATCACTGATGTGAGGATTGAAGAAAACATAAAGCTTTACAAGTTACACATGTTAGAAGATGATAGATGTGCATTGAAATTGTCTGAAAAATCACGTAGTATAATTCCATATTTTTTTCAAATATGGCTCACAGGCCTGTGCTTGCCTGACACTGTTTGGATGTGGGCAGAAAACCTTGTTGTAATGACTCAAATAATGACAGACTTCACAGCAGTGCAATATGTTGACAAAATTAAAGGGTCCAACACTGAAGGAATTCCACTGGAAATGTCATTCTGTGGTGTTCTGACTGACATCACAGGGCCTGGTCGGGGTTTTTAAAAAGGACATTATGTCACATATGCACAAATATTACAGCAAACATCTTATAGATCCAAGCTGTGTTCGTAGTCCAGAACAGTTTTGTTTGTTGTACACATAGGTTGCCAAACTAAGCTGTACTACCATCATGGATCAAGCTCTCGAAGACAGTCTGGCAGAAAATGAACACAAACTTTTCATTGATGCAATGAATCTTGAGAAAGCATAAGAAGTGTAATCACTGCTTTTATCTTCTGGAGACACTGTCCATCCAAAAAGGATTTTCTTTGAATGATATTGCATTTGTTTAAAGCGTAAAAAAAAAGTTGCTTGTGCAGCCCTATACTTGCAGGACGTCCTGTTCACTGGAGGTTGTCTGACTTAGCTGTGAACACCTCATATGCTAATGTCCACTAATAGGCTTTACTCTTAAGGCTCAGATTATGACGATGAGGCTGTGCAGACGAGCTGAGAGCCACATTCAGAGACAGCACTCTCTCTTATCCACACCGTAGTTAGTTTCTGACATGGACCCAGGCCGGCTGTGTGTCCAGACGCTCCCTAGCCGTTGTCCCTCGTGCGGACAGTACAGAAGGGCTTATTCCACCGTCCGGATCTCCACAGCCGAGATGGAGTCCTACTACCACTTACTGGGGGCGTGTCAGCTGACGGACAAACCCACAAGTACGTCTGCCATCTCTGTCCAAAACTTGGGGTTGCTAACTAGAGTTTAGGTCTGCGACAGAACTGCTACTGTGAGTTATGGGCAAAGAGTTGTATTTATTGAAATTTAAACAAAATATTAAAGTGGATTATCATAGTTTTAGAACCGAAAGTGAACCAAGCCTTGAAAGTTGAATGACTTTTGTGTTTACTGATTACATGGCGTAGGGCAGGGGTGTCAAACATATATCCAGTGGGACAAAACCAGCCCACCAGAGGGTACAATCCAGCCCCTGGGTTGAATCTAAAAAGTGTGCAACTGCAATTTTCAAATAATCAAAAAAAAAAAAAGTGTAACTGCTATTCCTAATTTGTCCACTTTGTTGCACTGTTTAAGTAATTTTACCTCACTCTCTTGCTGTCAAAAAAAAAGAACAACAGTGAAGAAAGACAATAAAACTGACAAGAAAGACAATAAATGAATTGTTAGCGGGTCTAAGGAAACAAGCCGAGAGGTCAGTGATACAGCTTTGAAAGTTAGTGAAATTTTTTGAAACTTTTTTGCTAGCAAAATAGCGTTAGCATCAAAGTCATATTGTGATGGTAAGTTTGTGAAAAACATACATGTTGAAGGCAGTAGAATCCATGTGCCTGGGAAGCGACAGGCTTTTGCCAACATTTGCCTTTTTCAGTTTTGATTGAGGAAAACACTGACATTATAATGTAATTGTACTTCTTTGCACTAAAAGAAAGAGAAAAAATGATGCTATTATATGTTTCTATGCTATTATTTTCTGGTCTTGTCCACTTCAGATCAAATTGTATTTTTCCTCTGAACTAAAATGAGTTTTACAACCCTGGCTTAGAAAAGGGTGGTAGACAATAAATAGACTGACTGACAGTGGAGCCTTGTGGAACACAGAAAGTCGAGTCAGAAAATTGGACTTGAGCCACATTTAAGTCGCTCCACAAAGAGGCTGGAGACTTCACTCAGACCTGCAGTTTGGGACTCATGAACAATCAACCTCTTTCTTTCTCTGAGAAGGACTTGATTGTACTTGAGTGTTAATGTCGTGTACCTGTGCTTCTCCAACCATTTCCATGCCAGGAACATCACAGGCAGCTCTGACTCTTTTCATGAAAAGTTTTACCTTAAACAGTTTGTCCACTGACTTTGTGCAGTTCAAATTAAGATTGTCAAGAAAGCAATTTAAAATTTGATTTGGCACTTGTAAACACGCTCCAATAGGGCGAATTAGACGAGTCCGAGTGTTCACGTTACCAAACATGGTGACTTCGACTTCTATCCAGCACCATTTCAGCCAGACACACAATTCATCACTTGTGTAAGGTCTTGTAAAGTGAGCTGATTTCGCTGGAATACTCTGTGTCCATGTGTAAGAGGCCTATTATCTGCAGAGTCTGTCATTAGACATCCTCTGATTGTCTTCTCTCGCTGGCGCCTGCTTCCTGCGAACACCCCCCACCTCACCCCTCCACTGGTCCTTGAGGAACAGCTGAACCAAAAATAACATCACCTCTTGTCTGTAGAATGTGCGTAGACAATGCTTCCTCACTCTGTTGAAGAAGTCGTCATTCTCACCTCAAATGAAAAACGAAAGGTCGAAAATCGAAGAAGATGTCGTTTTTGTAAAGTGAAAGCTCATGTGGACTCATTGCAAGTTTAGCTGGTCATGTGTGTGTGAGAGAAGACATTATACAGCATCTGAAGACAGCCTTAGACTTTAAAAAGTAGTATAGGAGTTCCACAAGGGCCCATTCTGGTACCATTCTTGTTCATTAATTATACAACTCAGTTCTGCCACATTCAATGAGACAGATGGACAGGGGGAGAAATATAGGACACTAATACATAATATTTATGACTCGAAAAAAATATGTCTATTGGTATTTCACTACTAAGACCAAACAGACCAGACAGGATCAGAGTTGGGCCTGTGTTCTTAAATGACTGAATGTTTGTACCACACTGCTGTGCATTTTTTTCATCCACTTATTGACAATTAAATTCTGTGCAGCAGGAAATAAGACACGCTATATTTAACAACACGCTGTAAAAGAGATGCAGTGAACGGTACAAGTGAAGCGTACCACAGGAACTTCCCTTTACTTTGCTCACAAACCGTTAGATTTCACGTTTGTCATTCTCTTTTGTCATTTTTAAATCATCTAAAGGTGAGCTGGCCGTGGCTCTGTGGCACAGTTCACCGCAGGAATGAGAAGTATCTGAAAATATCCCCTTTGCCCTGAGTTCCGCTCACTGCTGTAAATCAAAGCCCAGGCCTCAGCTGGACTTGGAGGATCAGAGCCTACCACGCTGCTGACTCACTCCGGCCTGTGGGAGGATATTTACAGTGAGCTTTCATATGAACGGCTACCCAGACGTGCACCCAGCCACATGTGATGATACCCACAGGGAAGCTGCTCCAGAGACTGATGTTTTGGTTTTACATCGCCAAAAGTGACCGAAAATACATACTTCAAGATTAAAGACATGAGTAGAACATTTGAATAAACTCCGTCCTGCAGCATTCACCACGAAACCAGTGTGAAAGCTTTCATTTTCACTTTTTTTATTGTGCAATATTCCTGTTTTTCTTCCAGGCCTCCTCCTCTTAAAATGTCCCATCTTTATTCTGCAATATGCAATAGTATCAAAAGTATCTTAAATTAGTTAAGTGGTTTAAGCATAAATGGGACAGCTCAGTATCTCTTAAAAACCAGTGACATATCAGCTCATATGTGCTCTTTGGGTTCACTTTCAACTCATGGTTTTTCCACTTTGATTATCACTTTTGGCCCGCTGTTTAAAAAACATCATACCAGAAGAAGTAATCGTGTTTTTTTTTTTTTTTTTTAAAGATGCAGTCAAACAGTGGCTTTCAGTCTTGTTGCTAAAAAACTGAGAAATAGATAAGTCATATGATACTTGCTCTATTGTGTGCTTTGAGTCTTATCTTTTTTAAATTCTCCTGACATCCAAGATCACAATCGCAATTGAATATATACCTAAATTAAGCATTGCAACCTTAAGCAGACTATCCATGACTATCCATGTACAGTGCCATGAAAAAGTAGTTGCCCCCTTCCTGATTTCTCATTCTTTTGCACATTTGTCACACTTAAATGTCTCAGATCATCAAATAAATTTAAATATTACTCAAAGATAACTCAAGTAAACACAAAATGCAATTTTTAAGTGATTATTTTATTTATTAAGGGAAAAAAGCTATACAAACCTACCAAACCCTATGTAAAAAGGTAGCTGCCCCCCTTTTTAAATCATGAATTAACAGATGAGAAGCAAAGAAATTGACATCAGTCAGTCTGGAAAGGGTTACAGAGTCAATTCTACAGCTTTGGCACACCATCCAGCCACTGTGAGAGCCATTTTCCACAAATGGAGAAAATGGTGAACCTTCCCAGGATTGGCCGACCTACCAAAATTACCCCAAGTACCCAGCAGAGGTCAACAAGAGCCCACAACAACATCTAAAGACCTCCAGGCCTCACTTGCCTATGTTAAGGTCAGAGTTCAAGACTCAATCATAAGAAAGAGAGGGGGCAAAAATGGCATCCATGACAGAGTTCCAAGGCAAAAACCACTACTGATCAATATCTCAACATAAAGGCTTGTCTCACTTTTGCCAATATAACATCTTGATAATCCCCAAGACCTTGGGGAAAATATTCTGTGGACTGACAAAAGAAAAGTCGAACTTTTTTGGAAGGTATGTATCCTGTTACATCTGGTGTAAAAGTAACACAGCATTTCAGAAAAAAAACATCATACCAAGAGTCAAACATAGTGGTTGTAGTGTAATAGTCTGGGGCTGCTTTGCTGCTTCAGGACCTGGTCGACTTGCTGTGATTGATGGAACTATGAATTCTGTTCTCTACCAAAACATCCTGAAGGAGAATGTCTGTCCATCAGTTCCTGACCTCAAGCTGAAGCACACTTGGGTTCTGCAGCAGGATAATGATCACACCAGCAAGTCCACCTCTGAATGGATTAAAATCAACAAAATGAAGGTTTTGGAGAGGCCTTGTCACAGTCAGGACTAGAATCCGATTAAAATGCTGTGACATGACCTTAAAGGCAATTCATGCTTAAAAACCCTTCAATGTGGCTGAATTAAAACAATTCTGCAAAGAAGAGTGGGTCCAAATTCCTCCACAGCGATGTGAAAGACTCATTGCCAGTTATTGCAAACATTTGACTGCAGTTATTGCTGCTGAGGGTGGCACAACCAGTTATTAGGTTACGGGGGCAGCTACTTTTTCACATAGGGCTAGATAGGTTTGGATAGCTTAAAGACTGCTTTTTGTGTTTACTTGGATTATATTTGTCTAATATTTTAATTTATATTATTGATGAGCTGAAACATTTAAGTGTGACAAATGTGACAAAGGAAGGGGGCAACTACTTTTTCATGGCACTGTATATGTGCCTGTATTCTGCAGGAAGACCCAGTCATGTTGAGCGAATAGTTGTCTAGACATCTATAGTAAGCCTATAAGAGTTCCAGGCGCTCTGATGAACAGAATCGTGGCTCCAGAGTGGATCATGAGATGTTCAAGGCTAACAGGTCACATGTTGAGTCTTTTTGTTGCTGTTAGAATTCTACCATATCTGTACAAATGTGTGCCAAGAGGAAAATAAGACAGTTTGAAAAAAAAAATAGATTTGAAAGAATATTTTCTACTGAAATATGGGTAAATGATTTAAAGTTTATAGCTTATAAGTCACATGCATGGGTGGCTGGATGGGTGACCTAAGATGACTTGGATTTGATCACCTTATGTTCCATTGGGCTTTACAGAGGCAGTGAACCTCTAACCTCTGTCTGCTGACTTTTAGCACCACAAGTCAAGTGGGAAATGGGAAACTACAATATAATGAAGACATAGTAATAAAGATGTACTTAATGTTAACCAAATTTGACTTTTGTAGTAAACGGTGCATGTCTACTGGGGTGAACATGATAAATATGAACATTTCAATAAGTTTTAGATGATTCTGACAAGATCTGAGCTCCCTGAGATTCCCTGAAGCCATAGTCCTAGAGCAATAGAGACACCTACGGAGTTTAATTATGTTACGACATCATATTTGTAAGCTTGCCAAAATAAGGCTATATATGTATCTAGTAATTTGCTCAGTATTAACCTAATAAATATGGAGCTCCCCTTGGACAATATTGTGCTGCGGGAAACTGTACCAGACACAGTGAGGTATGGTTTTAATAAGACCGTGTCTGAATGTGATTTGGTGCGTAGGCTGGTAAGTGTGAAGACATGTGGGTGGAAGGGAAGGGGGTCCACTAAGCAAAGACCTCCCACACTCTCACAATAGTGTTACATAACTGAGAGGCTTAGTCCGACATGGGTGGGAGGACTGGCAGTGGAGTGGGCATTAGCCGCCAAAATCACAGATTCTGTTTAAACAAAATGACTTGGCATATGAATTTCGACTTGTGTGTTGTCAGTGAGTGGGTAGAGAACATTAGAGAGTGGCTCTATATAAAGGATTTAAACATCTAGGCGATAGCTGCTAAGGGCTACAAGCTACAAGTCACTGGATGCTTAAGCAGCAAACCTACCTTATCGAAGGTAAATATTTGTCACATTAGCACAGTTCTGATAAGTCTCTTGAATGGGGGAAGAGGAAAGGATAGAAACTATAGATAACCCATAATATATCTACTAACTAGTGCAGCTATTAAGACAAGAACAATTAAAAAAGTATATATAGTTGGACTTCTGTTTATTTTTCATTTTTTCCTCAATTTTGGGGAACCATATTACTTTTAAGAAGGAAAACGAAACAAAAAACCACCAAACAGCAATATGTCAACAGAAAAGCAGCCTGCAGTATCACGTTCAACCACTAGATGGAGTCCACTGCATCCCAGGGCCTATTAGAATGTCCTCCAGTTGGTGTGACAGGAATAGCCAAAGTGTATTGTAATTGTAAAAGTTCTGCAGAATGCTTTGTAGATCTACATTATAGCATTCTTCACAAACTCAACTCAAAACAATATACTGAAGTATTTGGTGGTGTTTTCCTGTTCTCAGACTGTGACTATGTATTTGGCCGGTGTTGTGGGACATTTGGTGTTTGATGACAGAAATGTGACCTTATTGTACTCCACCATCACAAACCATGTTTTCTCACTTCCTTTACTCAAAGCTTATGTTTTTAAAGGCGTCTTTACAATGGGCTCTGAAAAGGGAACAATGACACCCTCCTGGGAATACTGTAGTGTTTATGCACTTGTAGGAAGTAGTTCCTGAATCGAGGCTGACATCTTAATACGCATTGTGCTTAAAACAATATGTGTAGGTGTGCACGTGATGAGTGTGTACATACAGGATTGATGGCCATGTGTTTCCATGTTTGTCTGGGCTAGTGTGCACGTGTCTGAGCTATCTACATGTGGATTGTTCATACATGAGTGAGAACAGAGCGCTGAAGGGGTTTCCTTGGACTATAGCCACATTATGATTTCATTTTAATATGCATGACTTTTATTAGTAGAGTTCACATTAGGTCAGGCATTAGGGCTCAACCCATTTGTGTTATTTTACCTAAAAAGTAAATGTGTATATCTATAATGGCAATATGCATTTTACCTTAATGTGGGTTTAGCTGCTTTAACAATAAGTGCAAATCTACTGAGCTCTTTTAACAGTTTCTTTAATGAAGTAGCACAAGTTTTAAAACTACCTGTGTATAGCCCTGGTGCAATAGAATCCGAGTGATATACTATTTTTGTTTAACCTTTACACTACCAGGAAGTTCCTTGAGAAAAAATCTCCTTTTCGAGGAAGACCTGGCCAAGAGGCAAACTGGAAACAGTTACCAACAAAGTACAATCCTACAAACAGCTGACCTCATAAAAACTATTCAGTCCAGCTCAAGAATAACAAGTACACTGTTCTGTTAAGCAGTTTGTCTGAAAAGTAATGTAGTAAATGTATTCAGGGGAATGGTAATTGAGTCAGAGTTCAGGTAAACCCAGAGTTCTCACTTTCCTTCTTGAAACAGGCCCAGATCACTGACAGACCAAACATGCACCATTCTGTCCATGTCAGTGTTCAGTGCAGACCAGACCAGACCCACGCTGTGTTTTCCAGTCTGTCTGCCCTCCCACTCTCCCCTGACTGGCTCTGGGCTGCCTCTGTTCACAGAAGAGTTGTTCAACTACAGCTGGAGTTGGAAAATGTGACCACAGGCATTAAACCAGTGCTGTGCTCTCACGGCACAGCAGGGAACAGAGGAGCTAGTTTGGTTTGTTCGTATGGGACGATTACAACGTGGACGCTGCTGTGGAGCATAATGCAGACTCTGGAGGATCTAACCTGCTGCTGGACACAGTGCAGTCCTCTCCGGGTCGGGACTTTATGAGATTACGGTAGACTGCTGCAGTTTGTGGAGTGAGCAAAGATGAAGAGCGTCAAAAATGTCATAGGTAAATCTCCCCCAAACACTATTTAGACTTATATTTAAAGCTGGAGAAAGCAGTATTATTACACTTCGATTACACTTTTTTGACCTGCTTTTTTCAGTCCTACGCATTGTTTGAGTCATTCACTGGATCTGGTTGATAGATGTAAGTGAAGGTGACTAAAAGAATGACAAAATGTACAAAATCAATGACATGTCAAACAATATCAGAATATTAGCAGCTGAATGTAGTATTAGAATGTTGTTCATTAAGGAGGATTAAGGTCATAGACATTATATACAGTACATATACACTGCTTTGGCTGTTGGGACCGGTTCCATTGACGGGACATTAATGCCGGGGAAGAGGTAAACAAACATTTTCCACTTGCTGTCTCTCAAAAAGAAGATGCCAGAGTCCTGTTTAGCTTGGGATGCTTCAACCGGCGCACAATCCAATCCAGATCCCAAGATTTGCATTGTACTTGTTATAACATTATTTGGTAGCACTGTTGTAAAACCATATAAACATTATGGTGAAATTTATCCATAAAATCAAGAGCTCCCTCTCTTCTTGTATTTGTTTATGTCTGGGTGATGCCCGCCATGTCCAAAATAGCAGCAATGCTGACGTATCATGGCAACAGGCCGAAACAGCCTCTCCGTATATAATGTCTATGCTTAAGGTCCTGTCACAAAGTGATTTGTGCAACCACTAATTCATTTGCCGTTAAAATCATTTGTCATGGCTTTAAGTTGGTGGGCGCACAACACAGTGACGTGCATCAGAATGGCGGTCATGGTTGCTTGGTGTCACAAAGTATGACATGTTATAATATGATAGGGTGCAAAAATCACAGTTTGACAGGGGCTATAATTTAGGAAATGACGCCACCAGTAACATTACCTTTACAGACAACAAATGCTATATAATTTAGTGTTTATGTAGTTTTGTATTAACAATATCCACTCAGCACGCCACAGCTGTTTATCTCTGATCAACTGAAATGTCGTATATTAAAGTACTCAGTTCATAGTGACAGAATGTTTGTGTTGCTATTTCACCTGCTGAGAAAGAGATGTGAGGAGATTAGCCCCAGCATTAACAAGATGAAGATTTCAGAACCTTGTTTGAGTAGGCGTATGATTCATTTAGTGACCTTTAGAACAGTTTTACTCTGCCTTCAGTTTTGTCAAATGATACTTTGAACTGAGGCAGGTGCTCATGTCCAGTTTTACTTGATGACGTTCAATGGCACAATTCTGACTTGTTTCGGAGAAAAAAAGGGTCAAATATGCGGTTAATCCTGGCACATACCAAGTCAGATCAAACTGTTCTGACAGAGAATGTACTTAGCGCATTCTTGTGTAGACGTGATAACAAAACTTTGTCAAATTAATATTATAAGGTAGATACAATACACACAATGCAGTTGAAGACATGAGAAAGCAGTGTGCACTTTCTGTGATAAAAGATCAAAAGACCATAATACAACTTGATTAAATGAGTGATTTATGGGCTATGTAAAACTTGCTGTTGTTTTTCTCATTTTTATCCTGCCGCCGTAGTTACTGCTCTCTGTACTTTTAATAGAGCAGATATTGCCTGTAGAAATGCCTGTGATCTGCTGTTATTTTCCCATCTGCTGAGTCTCTTTTTCCTTCTGCAGTCTGTGAGTGCGTGATGTCGCTTACCAAGTATTTCCTTCTACCTTCAAACAGCTGAAGAGGTTATTTCAGTGTTATTGAAGTTACTTGTGTGAAACTGTTCTCTCTATTGAATAAACCCATTGACTCTAAAGGGCCTGCACATTGACTGCTTTGTTGTAGTTCTGTGAAGCGGCATGTATAACCCCAGGGATAAGAATTTCTGATAAAGCTGTGATTAATGTTTTCTTTCAGTTGCTAACTGGTAAATCTAAATTGCATCTAGTGATTGAAGGTAAGAGTGAATAGTCTGTCACTGTAAGGGTCTAAATATCAGCCCTGCTACTAACTGGCCTTTGTCCAGAGTGTAACCTGCCTCAGGCCCAAAGCTGCTGGGATAGGCTCCAGTCTCCCACGACCCCTGATGGGACCAAGTGGAAGGAAATGAATGAATAAAAGAGTCCGTAGCTTCTTTTCTGCTTCTTTCTTTGATACTGGTGGTACTCTCTCACCATAAGCCTGTCTCAGTCAGCCTTGTGCCCCATTTATGTTCCACCAGCGACACAGCAAAAACACCAGCCTCCGCCTCCTAGCTTCAAGAGTGACATATTCTGAAAAAAAAAAAAAAGAAAAGGTGTACATGAAACTTAAACTGGCCATTCAAAAGTCTTTTTTTTAAAAGATAAGAAAAATAAAAGTGTACAAATAAAAAAAATAAAAAAGATGAAACGTTTAGTCTGCAAAACCTTTTATAAAGCTCGTTATGCATTACAGTAAATGGGCAACATAAAAAGCAATACTTAAAACAAGTAACATCATGGCTAATTTGCATAAATAAACAAATGCTTGTCATATGATTGGATAAACATTACGATATTGCTTACCACTTTTTCTCTCACGATTTAAATTAATAACAGCCGCTCACTCCCTCTCTTGATGTTATCCCTGAGATTACATTTGCCTCACTGTCTTTGGTTGTTGCTGTTTTGTGGTTGTGAAACTGACTTTTCCATATGTTCTTGGTCGTTCTCCTGTGAACATAACGTTCCTCTGTGCTCCTGTGTCCTGCTCTGAGTTCAGACTGAAAGGTTTATGTTGTTTATCTATGTCAGGTTTATGTTTAAGTCTGTAAAAACAAAACAAAAAAAAACAAAACAATGGTACTTCATTTTTTAATTGCTAATAATGTCATGGTTTAGCAGTTCTGAATGATCAATAATCACACAAACTGCACTTTTTACATGAATTGATTATACAATATATAGAATTTGTTGTTTGCGTCACCCTGTCCAGATGTAGACTATTTGTGGTAAGTGCACTGCAAGCTATTTCCTATTAGTTAAGAGTGCAATTTTAGCTATTGTTACAGCTGGTGTAGTGGCATCAAACTAGGAGTGTTATGTGGTTTTATTACACAGCTGTTAGCCAATCAGTAATGATAACTCAGCCACGCATTGTACATGTTATGTTAGTATATTTGTTTTCATATGCATATATCAAGAGTCAGTTTGCTGCATATGTAAAGTGTGTTAATCAGTTTGTTTGAGAGTGACTAAACTCTGATGGTACATTTCCAGTGAGGGTCTTGAAATGTGACATCACAAAAACATTTAAAACCTCGTTCAGGAAAATATTTGCGTTTTGTCCTCCTTCTTGATTCTCATTTTTGACTATAGGACTCTAAATGGTCCATCTAGAACACAGTGTTTAGCTCTGTTTAGCTTCAGCGTTTATCTAGAGAAGGGATCATTAACTGGAAGCCTGGGGGCAACATCAGACCCAGAAGCAATTGAAACATAAACAAAGCTATTAAAATAACTCAAAAAGGACTGAAATTGACCTTTTTTCATAAGCAGTTGTTTTATGTCATTTTTCAACTTAATAAGCTATCAAAGTTTCCAGTCAAGAAAGATAAAACAAGAAAATATATTTAACTGTGAAGAAATCTTATAAAATATTTAGAAAAAGCATTGTGTTTATTTTTTTAACTATATATTTTAGTATGAAAGTCTGGCCCCCAGCAGCACCTGTGAGTAAACAAGCTGGCACTAGAGCAAATTTAGTTGATGACCCCTGAGCTAGAGTTTTGTCACAAAATAATGGTCCTCTTTCACCTTTTAAATCTAGTAAACTAGTATCTGTTGAAAACTTCTTAAAGGGGCTCATGGGCTCACTGTGTTTGCAACGAGGCCCAAAAGCAAACTTGTGTCTTTTAACGTTATAGTCTCCTTTTATCAGAAGTATTTTAACCTTTTGAAGTTTCTGGTGGTTTGCAAATGCCACAGAGGCTCAAAAATAAAAAGGAGGAACACTCAAAAGGAGAATAGACCGCAGCCAGAGTAATTTGCTGGCTGTGGTCAGAGTAAGAAGGCAGCAGCTTCATTTGAGCTGCTGACTTCTGTGCCAAGATAACTGCTCTCCACTCGCCTCAAGACACAGCAAGAACAGCTTTAAGTTTTCATTTGCACCACATGCATTCAGCTGCAATTTTCTTAGAGTTGTACTGTATTGTATGTGCAAATGGGTTTGTTTTCTGTGTGTATTTTTTATTTAATAAAGCAAAATCAGCCCTAGATTTGCCAAATAGCCAAAACATGTGTCCCATTTTTGAGAATAATAAAAACAGCCGTCACAGTTTGCCATCCTTCTCTAAAGCCTTCTTAGTGCAGAGAGTTGTTGTGAGTGGTTATATCACAGAGGTTATTCACGCTCTAATAGCTGTAGTATTTTTAATATCTCTGGTTAGTCAGCAGACTCTCTGAAGACAGAAACTGTTGTTCCTCTGTGAGGCCGCTGACCTCTGCTCCCTCCAGCATCAGCATGATTTAGAGTAATCAGCTATAGTCTGTATCTTTATTCTCACAGACAGAGAAAGACTTGTTCAGTGATAGAGCTGCAGGCTGAACTTCTGGACCTGGAACATGGACTGGCTCTTATATCCACCATACTCTCCATCTGAGGCTGCATTGTTGGCATTTACACATGTATCATACAAGAGACAGTGGTGACAGCATATGACCCAGTTTTTGGGAAAAGGATAGTTTCCGAATGAGAAATACTCCGCAACCATCTGTGTGTTTGTTTCTGTCCTGAATGAAAATTACTGTCAAAGTATAGTCATTAATGAACTCATGACCAGTTTGGAGCTAAATTTTTAGCCATCACTTACTATCGTGCTGTTCAGCTTCATCCCCTAAATGTCACTCAGATTTCAATGTAAAAAATAGAAATATTTTTGTCAAGTTACACTTTATTTCAGCATTAAGGTAAGAAAGGTCGAGTCCCAACCTCTCACACTTGGCAACGTATTTTGCTATAGCCAGAATTCTCATGTAAAAAAGTTCCTCCAAATGGATGAACACACAATAAAAAATATTTTGGAAAAAGCTGAATGGCTCATTTGTCTAAGAGTATGATTCTTGATCCAGGAATCAAATCCCTGATGAGTCCCCTTTTAATGCTCTTATTGATCCTTTATTTGTGGTCTTTGGTACATGATAACTGAAGGAGTGCGAGGTTATTGATTGATTTAGGAGTCCCACTTAATGTGCAAAAGGTTCCAGCCCATCCCCCAACAGGGATTACCCCCCTGTGGGTCAAAGGCACCAGGAGCAAAAGAGAAGACGAGCACCTGATGGTCACATCATTTGTTATATGAGGCCTGAGGTATTTGATTTTCAGTGAGGGATGAAGAGGTTCCTGTCCCCAAATCATCTTCCAGTATGAAGTAAACTTGTGCCGAGCGGTGTGTAGTGTCAATGGACTTGGTATGTGTTGTCTGATGCATGGGTCACATTCTGTCAAACAGGAAAAAAGCCAGGAGGACGGTGTAAACAGTGTTGAGCAAATAATTCCTTGTGGAGTGTTATGCTGAAATCCATCCTTTGATCAGCCATTATCATTATGTTACTTTTATTCATTTTGTGTTACATTATTACATATTTTTACAGCCATTTGATCAACTGTAGATCAGACAGAGGTGTGGGTTATTAGTGGGTTAACAGTCTTTGATTAATGAAAACACATAGCACTCAGAAATCAACAAGTAAAGACTAAGGTGCCCACATACTTGAGGCTATCAACAGCTTTACCTCTCTTCAGGTTTCATCAGTTCTTACCGTTGAAGTGTATGTGTGTAGTTCTTCCTGACTGTGTCCTGTCTGTGCTGTATGTGACCACACTGTGTTTCTCTGTGCAGATGAGATCATGCAGCAGGAGATCCGGCCGATGCTGGCCGTCGACATCATCGAGCAGCTACATCGACAGTTCGCCCTCCTCTCAGGTTTGGAACAGCACTTTTCACTTCAACTAAAAAATTATCCATGCAGCTTCTCTAAACTGTGTGAAAGATCAGAGCTAATCCAGGATGCACAGTGTCATCTATAGTATTCTAGTATAAAAAATCGCACATCCAAGTATTATATGCAAATTAACAGAATATAGTAATGGTATTTTACAACTAAATAGAGTAATAATAAAAATTGTTACTATTGCACTATATTCTTTGTAATAAATGTAGATTTTTTGTATTGTTTTGATGTTCAGATTACAGCCATTTTCACCCATAGGATCTGTTTCAAGCAGTCTACAGTCAACTCAGCAATTAAATGCATACTCAAGAATAAGGCTACCAAAAGTTTTATTTTATTTTATTTTTTATTTATTTTTTGCACAACATAGTTATCCCAAAGTCATAAAATGTTTACATATATACAGTTCTAGTGGAATACAACCCTTGTTGTGTTTTTACGACTTCATCTCAAAGCTTAGTGACTATCAAACTGGATTTACACAGTGACCTAATAGGAACACTCATTAACTGATCACTCATTAGCCAACTGGCCTAATGCAGCATTACTGGATTAAGCCACAATTAGTAAAGAAATTATGCTGAATGTGGGGATTTTACATGGCCTCGATGCATTACACTTACCGTATTTTCCGGACTATAGAGCGCACCTAAATATAAGCCGCACCCACTAAAATTTTAAAGAAATATATATTTTGTCACATATAAGCCGCACCGGACTATAAGCCGCTGATATCCAGGCTGAGAAATAAGATATTTACATAGAAAGATTTTGTACCATAAGTGTTTATTCATAACACGGCAGTAAAAGTGCTGATCAAACAAAACAGAAAAGTCATTGATGGTTTTATTAATCTTCCTCCTGTGCACTAAAACCAAGTTGCTCTATTTTTCTTCCTCCTGCGTACTGAAACCACTGAACACCAAACCACTGTCACTTCATTTGTTTTCCATTATGAGGGGGTGAGGGTGTAAAAATATTACCGTATTTTGCTGTTGTGCGTCTTGGGTTGCATGTGCTAAGAATAAAAACTGGCGCTTTCTTGTTTGTACTGACTACCGCTGCCTGTCTTGTTTTTGCACTTCCTGCTAGAGCGCCCCCCTGAGGGCTGAAGAAAAATGCATAGAAAAGCTGCATCTCTGTATAAGCCGCATGGTTCAAAGCGTGGGAAAAAAGTAGCGGCTTATAGTCCGGAAAATACGGTACTCTTCTGATATTATTCGATAGAGTGATGTGTGAGAGGCCCTCGTTTAATTGTTGAAAGTTCTGACAAGCTGTTAAATGTTCTGGACAATCATAAGCCTTGTCCAGACACTAACTTATTTCTTGATGGACTTGATGCAGAGCTAAACTAAACTAAAAAATCAGGTGACTTAGATGGGTCTTTTGGTCTGAAAAGTTGTCCAATCACTGTTCCCAAATACGGGTGCATTTATTTGAATGGACAAAGTTTCCCAGCCACTAACAGAGTCATTACCACCCTTCACCAGACTTGTCCAGCCCAGTGCCCTCAGACTTTCCACATGTGTTGGGTGTCAGTCACTCTGCAGTCTGTGGTTCCTCTGGCATGTTTCTCATTCTTCTCTGTCAGCCAAATAACAACTCTTTCTCAAACTCCTATCCTCAGCATTACTCCTCTGCACAGTTATATAAGTTACACAGCAAGGCCAACTCCAGCCTGCTTTATAGTCTTTAATATGTGTGCATAAGTCTAGGTATACAGGCCCGGTTTAATACTCCCTTACATTCCTTCTGTGGTCGGAAATGAGGCCTTCTTTCTCGCCTTATTGGTAAAGAGTAGCTGTGTTAACAAAAATACCATTTTAGAATGTGACCTTTTAGGGACATATGTGGGTTATTAAGACCAGGACCTGTGTGTGTTAGCACTTCAGGAGCCAATACATATATACCAGGGAATATATGAGAGACTAGTGGAGCTCCCCAAGGTACAGTTCTTGCTCCATTCCTGTTCTCTTATATTGTACAAGTCAGTCCTGCCAGCTCCAAGGAAGATTGGGCTTGAGAAAAATAACTTTCTGTTTTAGTTTCAGAAACTCAGTTGTCATTAAGTCATCCTAAAGGTCTCAAACTTTGATATAGATTAGCTATGTTTCTTTACTACAATTTTAGTTTTTTTAAACATCAATCAAAGTACTATATTTTTATGTTTGAGTTTAATGTGGGTTAATGTACTGTAACTTGATGTAACTTAAGATAGACGTAAGATATATGTGATATTTGGAAGGGTGCCCAGCCATGATGAGTCACATAGTGGTGTTTTGGGTTAACTGTACACTGATATAGTCAGAGTTGTATTTACTTGTTAGAAGTAAAAAATAAAAATAATGAATGAATGTTTTTATAAAGATTTGCAGGTCACTATGTTTTTAAGTTTTAGGTAAAACAAAGCAAAAAGACGGTAAAAAGCCAATGACAATGAAAAATGAAAAATGAAAGCAGAAATTGTGTCTACTTATCAAGTACATTTAAACCAGAAACTGGATTTGGCCATACATACAGATGCACTTTGCACAGCTCAGTTAATTTCCTAAAGGAGTAAATTCTTTTAATGTATGCACCACACTGCTGCAACGTTTAATCATGCAGTAATTGCCAATTCCAACCTCCATCACGAAATAAAAAGAGGAAGAATGTTTTGCATGAATGGATTTTGAGCATGTAGCTCAGCATATTGACATTGTGTTTGTTTTGATGTGTGCTGAACATTCATTCTTGTTCCAAACATTATTCCCAGGAAAAAATAGTAGCTCACTGCTGCCATCTTGTGATGATCTTGTGTAAGTGAAGCGTTCCAATAGAAGTAGTTCATTAGCCTAACCTGTGTTAGAGAGGCAAAAGATTAGCAGTAAAAGTAAAATCCAGGTTTACTGTGGCTTCAAATGAACTATGGCCTGCTCTTATATAGTTTTGTTGCAATTTCCAATGTCCCAATATTGAACTTTGGCTGTTGGCTGAGAGATGCACACTCATATAAACAAAACGGGGAAATGACAATCTACAGGATTGTTAAAGAGGAGAATGTAAAGTAGTGTAGTGTAGAATAAAATGAATTTATATATGTTAGGGTCAATTTAAATTGTCAGAAAAATGCTGCAAATTCTGCTATATCAAACATAGAATGATATTACAATGGAACCACAATGTTGATATTGAACAAACCTTGTCTGTTTACTGTGACTAATGAAATGTAATGTTTTATGTGTCCTGTGATACAGGAGGGCGAGGGAAAGAAGGCGCCCCTATTATCACTTTCCCAGAATACTCAGGCTTCAGTGAAGTCCCTGATGAAGACTTCCTCAACGTGGTGACCTACCTGACCAGCATCCCCAGGTTTAACATCAGTCACTTTAGGCCTACTGACTATAACACTGTTCATTAGAGCTTTGTCCTATTTGATGTAAAATTATGATGTAATAAAAAAGTAAATTATACAGAAAGACAATTGTGTTGCATCCTGTCCTCAGTTTTAATCCCCCCAGCAGTAGCCTAGCCAGAGAAGCTAACCTAGTTGCAGTGGTAATTGGTCTGCAACTAGGCAATAGATAAAAGCATCTTACCATATAAAAATTTATTTTGATCCAATTCAAAAATGTTTCAAAAAGAAAAATATATTTTTATGCTACTGGTTTATCACACTGCATCAAGTGATAACATTGAGATTAAGTGTGATGTGACAATGGGGAAATTCATGTTAATTACTTGCAAAAGATGCAGACATCACAATACGTTTTGAGCAGTGCTGTTGATTTAAAATAAAGATGTCTTGTCTAACACATGACCATCACAGATAGACCTTTAGCTGCACTACTTAGTGAGCTCCCAGTGTCTGATGAAATACACTTGTCTCCAGTGTTTAAATACCACACACATTAGACTCTAATGCATTGTCTCTTGTGTCTCCAGCCTGGACGCTGCTAGCATTGGCTTCATCATCATCATCGACCGACGGAAGGACAAATGGAGCTCTGTGAAGGCCTCCCTCAACCGGATTGCGGTATGTCTCTGAACCAACAAGATGTAACAATACCATAATCTCATGATTAATGTACATGGTAATTACAATATCAGCTGATGTAGATAAAACCCCTCTCATCAGGGCCGAGGATTCTGGGGCAAATAGATTTTACTTGACTGAGGTTGACAATTTTTTACTGTGTTTGTCTGCTGCTGAAGTGAAGCTAGATTTTATTTTTCATCAGCATTAGCCTTCATCACAAGTCCGTAACAATTTTGGAGGCATTTGCTGTTGTGACAATGACAACATTAGATCTCTAACAGTAGCTCAGTGTGTCCAATTTATTTATAGAGCAAGGTTTAATGCTTTTAATACTTTTTCAACCAATTGAGTGCCTGAACCCTCTGTTTCTTTTTAGTTTTGTCTTCGACCCTTTCATGAGTACTATTGCTTTGTGATATACCAAGCTTGCAGGTCTTGTTCTTGTTTTGTTTATAAAGCATTTTTATGTTAAATATTTTCTTGGCAACCATCCAACCAGAGCAGAATAATGAGTTTTTCAAACTTAGATTCTAAACAATATATATAGATACAGTATTTTATTGCCATTCCTGTTTCACATCCAAGAGAAAAACAGAAGATAAAAAAAGATAAATAGAAAAAAATCAAGGCATGCCAATGAAGATACAATTTCTTTGCCTCTGTGCTGTTTTCAGGGGGCATTTCCAGGAAACCTGCAGCTGGTGTTGGTGCTGAGACCCTCCAGGTTCTTTCAGAGGACCATCGCTGACATCGGAATCAAACTGCACAAAGATGACTTTAAAATGAAGGTGCCAGTAAGATATATGTGACATACAACAACATTAACAACTTTTACTTCTTAAAACCTACATATTTATTTGTCTTATTTTAATATGTGACTTTTATGACTTTTCACAACCCTGAGAAAACATTAAAGATGACTATTTAGTTAAGGTACATGTTCCTCATAACTAACATAATGTACTACAGTATGTGGAGTTCACTTTTATTTCTTACAAATACTTGTGACATACTGGCGCCAACATCTTTTCAATAATTTCTGGTGCAAAGGTGTTGGTGCCATCTGCTGGTATGAAATAAAACTGTCACCAGAAAAATTACATTTTATTAGGGTATAAATTAAAAAATTAAAAAAAAATTGAAAAAAGTGCCTAGGTAGTAAGAGCTTTATTTAAAGTCACACAATACAAATAGTTTAAAAATCTCAAAAGTCTATAGATGGTGCCGTATTAATACAGTGGTATGGCATTGCTTCATTTTGAAATATCATCACAAAAACCAGGATATATGCAATACAGGTGTAATGGAAATATATTTTGGTACATGAACCTAGCTTGGCCAAATACCTTATTCTTTTTATATTCTATACAAAAAATTAGGCTGCTCCCTGTCATTTCCAGTTTGATTTTCAGGGCAAATGGACACAGATTAAACTGCCTAATAAAACCAGAATTCAGGGGCAGTACCAATAATGCAATTTTAAACGTACAACCATTTAGAGCAGTTGTGTCAAACTCAAAGCGTTAAGGGGCAATAGTAAATAGTAAATAGGAATCCTTTCAGAGGCCAAAGACTGTGACAAATCCAACTAAAACCTGTTCAAATCCAGAAAAAATCTGTTCAAATCCAACTAAAGCCTCCTCAAATCCAACTGAAATGTGTTCAAATCCAACTAAAACCTGGTCAAATCCAACTAAAATCTGTTCAAGTCCCTATAAAACCTGTTCAAACCACCCAAAAAACTTTTTCAAATGAGTCTAAAACCTGTTTAAATCTAACTAAGATAAGATAAAACTTTATTGTCCATAAAAAACTAAAATGTGTTCTAATGCAACCACAACCTGTTCAAGTAAATATAAAACCTGTTCAAATTAAACTAAAACCTATTCAAGTCCATCTAAAACCTATTGTTCCCTATTACATATCTTTAGAATAGTTTAGTGCTTTTTGTAAAGTCCCAAAAATATTACCTACCCAGTGAGAAACAAAACATTGCATAAAGCCTGCCTCAGATCAGACAAATGTTTAATCTCAGTCATAAACCTTGGAGAAAGGTTTGAATGGGAGGGTCTAGCTGGCCAGGTTAACATGGATCAATTGTTAGGGAAATGCAAACCTGTTAAAATGATTTCCGGAGAACTGATACATACAATTGTATTTCTGTTTCCTGGAGTGAAGGCGCTAAGTGTCAGTTGTGTTGACAGATTGTGATGCTGAACTCTCTGGCCGACCTGCACAGCTACGTCGACAAAGGTCAGCTGACCCGGGAACTGGGAGGAAGCCTGGACTACTGTCACAGTCAGTGGATACACCACCGAACTGTGAGTCACGTATCTTTAATCCGACTGTAAAGGGTTTACATAATGCACGTGAGTTGGTTCAAAAGGCCGTAGTGAATTTGGAACTGAAATGGATTTGGAACTTTTTTAGGCGATAGAGAACTTTGCAGTGACAGTGAAAAGCACTGCCCAGATGCTGCAGAAGTTTGGGACAGACCTGGCAGAGA
Source organism: Rhyacichthys aspro (assembly GCA_036850595.1). Taxonomy (NCBI): domain Eukaryota; kingdom Metazoa; phylum Chordata; class Actinopteri; order Gobiiformes; family Rhyacichthyidae; genus Rhyacichthys; species Rhyacichthys aspro. Next base: position 21,335,830 of record CM072151.1, read on the forward strand.
CTGAGTTGCCCAATGACGTCCAGTGCACCAAAGACTTGCTCGTTGCACACACCGACAAACACAACAACCTCAAGGTGAGCTTTCAAACACTTATAGAGGAAAATATAAAGATAAGAGTTTTTCAGAGTTCATGCGGAAAAAGTGGAGTGAAACTACACATCTGAATAAATGACCACTCTCCCTTCTGTTTACACCAGGATGAGCTGAAGCTGGCGCTGAAGCAGGGCACCACACTGTTGGGTTGTATCAAGGAGCAAGCGGGAAAGTCCGAGTGCCGCAAGCTCAACCCGGATGAGATGGAGAACCAAACCACCGTCGAGAGGTCACAGTGCTCCTCTATCTAGATTTAATGCAATTTATGAATAGGTTAAAATCATCCTCAGAGAGCAGATCTGAAGGTGCATTTGGAACGGGTCTGGGTTGCATGTATCTCAGTGTATTCACATCTTTATTGAGGTGTGAGACCTCATACTTCAGTTATGACACTTAGGAGAAGCACACAGCAGTATTTATGCTATTACTGAATAAGAGTAAGTTGCACCACAGACTTTTAAAGTTTAACAGGAAGTGAAGCTGAAGATTTTGCATTATGCATGGAGAAATGTACTCTTTCAACATGATAAAGGCAGGTAGGAAAGTGAGAACTGACTCCAGAGGGCACACATAAATGCCACTTGTGAATACAACTTGTCGTCCAGCCTGAAGGTCTGAAGGCCCCTTTAGAGTGTATAAATCACATTCCTGTTGTTTGTTCCAGGCTGCTGGCTCAGCTCGATGAGACGGAGAATGCCTTTGAACAGTTCTGGTGTAAACACCATCTGAAGCTGGAACAGTGCCTGCAGCTACGCCACTTTGAACAGGACTTCAGAGAGGTATATATCTGTTGATATTTTTGGTCTCAGTCCTTTTTTTCTGCCGGACCAATTGTTTGTACAATAGCAATGTTTAAGGTAATAACTGACATCTCAAATTCAAGGTCAAAGTGTCTCTGGACAGTCTGATGGAAAGTCTGACTGGTCTACCTGACACCGGGGATTGTGTGGCCAGAGTGGAACAACTGCTAAAGGAACTGAAATCACTGGAGGAGAAGGCTCAGGTCAGTCCTACACAGACTACCACGAGTGCTTTCATCTGTTCTGCCTATAGTTCACAGCAGAGTAACAAGGCTTTATTCCAATATTCATGGAGGTAACTTTGTGAAGCCAAGACATCAGTGGCACTTCCAAGTTTAAAAAAATGTCCTTAAAAAGTCATATTTTTTAGTCCCATATGTCATATCCCTGTCCAGTATGCTTTGATGTGACTCGCTGTAATCTATATTTTTGACCTATGCAGCCATCGTTAGAAAAGGCCCAGCTCCACGCACAGCACGGCGACCAGCTGATCCAGAGCAACCACTACGCGGTGGACTCCATTCGGCCCAAGTGTGTGGAGCTCCGCCGGGTTTGTGACGACTTCTGCAACGAGGCCAAGAAGAAACACGACGTCCTCTCCAAGTCTCTGCAGATCCACCAGGGCATTGATAAGGTCAGTACAGGGGTTAAATGTACTATGTAACTGTTATTGTTCCCTACCATGTATTATTTGTTACACGCTGGTAGATTTGAGACTGATTGGGCCAATACGTAATGTGTCACATGATCCTTATCAATCAAATGTAGCTCAGTTTTAATTCATCAACCAAAAGAGGGATAAAATGTAAATTGAAATATTAAAAAAAAAAAAAAAGAATATATGAATGTAATAGCAGTAGTGGCGTGGGGAAATACTTACATGTAAATCCTCTCTTGTGCAGGTGAACCAGTGGTGTGAGTCGGGCATCTACCTGCTGGCCTCTCAGGCTGTTGACAAGTGTCAGTCTCAAGAAGGAGCCGAGTCAGCGCTCACCGACATAGAAAACTTCCTGGAGTCGGCCGAAAAGAACCAACTCACTGAACTGCGCAACCTTCACAACCAGTACGAGGTCGTCCTGTCCGAGGAGCTCAAGGTCTGTGGCCTCTTTCTAAAGCCTCAGCTCTACCAAATGAAGTTAGCTGCAGGTTGTTTCTTTCTGAACTTAGTAATGTCACGATTTTGTACAATATGTTATGGTGTTTAATTCATTGTGAGTTTTAAATCACAAAACAAAGCGTAAAAGCCAAATAACTAACAACTGTTGATCCAAGATGTTCATTTTGTTGGAGTTTTGATGATGGCTCCCTCTGCAGGCCAGTGTCCTGAAGGCCCTGAAGCGGCTGGAGGATGTCCAGGAGATGTTTGAGAAGAGGAACGTCAGTTTAAAGAGGCTGTCGGCCAAACAGACCAGGCCTGTGCAGCCGGTGGCCCCGCGGCCCGAGTCCTCTCCTAAACGGCCCTCACTCAAGAACAGTAGGACCTCAGGGGGACAGCAGCGTATGTTCACAGCACATTTCATTTGTGTAAAATTCCATTCATTTATGTTTCATTTTGTAATCACAGTCTTTACTTGACTGAATTAGATACATTTTATCAATATATTTTAAGTGAACTCAACATCATGGTTTGTTGTTAGGCAACAGCATGTCCCTGCAGGGCTACCATAGGTCCTTTGCAGAAAAAAATCAACTTGCAATAGTGGTAGTATGATGTGTATAATGTTCCCGTTAATCAAAATAATTCCAAGTGTTTGCTCTACTTTACATGTAGCTCTTGCTCGCCGTGCGTCAGATAACTCCAACATTGGCAAACAGCCAACTGATACTGACCCCAACAAGAAAAAGAACATACGCAAGGCCAAAGGAGGCATCAAGGTATAGCCCACACATCCACATCAGTCAAACTAGCCCATCCATACATTGCTGCAGTGGTTTGATGGAGCAGAACAACTACAATAAAAAGACAATTTGAATATTCAGTAAAAAATTCTTGAAAAATCTCAAATACTTGCAATTATTATTATTATTATTATTATTATTATTATTATTTATTATTATTATTATTATTATTATTATTATTATTATTATTATTATTATTATTATTATTATCAGTTATGAATCATTCATCATTTATCATTTTCCCTGGGAGCCTTGGTAATTGTCTGGTTTGCCTATTCCATTGCAACACTTTGGACAGTAAAGTGAGACAGGCTATTTATTAATCATAAATATTATTTCACAATTTAACCTCACCATTTATTTCACATTTTAATTGAATTGGTTAATCCTTAATTTAAAAATTTAAAGTGACTTGCACAGAGTTTAGGAAATCTATTTACACATGCATTACAGCTCCTCATTGGTGAAGTGTGGGAGACTGGGGGTTTGATTCCTATGGAGCAACTCCCGCCACAAGGAGTTGCACTTTGGTACCAGTCGCAAGCCCAGATAAATAGAGAGGGTGGCATGAGGAAGGGCATCTGGCATAAAACCTATGCCAGACTAAATCACTAGATGGTTCACTGTGGCAACCCTTGCAGAGACCAGGTTTGGTTCACAAAGTGAGTTTAGGTTAAGTTCCCTCTGAAAATGAAACACCTTCCTTTCAGGTTTAACATAATCTGAGTTTGAACTGATCCTTCACCATGTAGTACACCAGCCCCCAGGGTCAGAGGTCATGAAAGTGCAGCCTTGAACCTGATCGTGGTTCCATTTCCATCCAGCAGGGGGACACATGCCTTAACCAAGTGTCATCAGCTGAAACAGTACTCCCTCTTACGCTCTGATCTTATTAATGTTTCAAAGCATGACAGATCAGAACGCACATCCTGAGGCGATTTGTGTTGTTTAAAAAACTTTCTCTCTGTGTAGTGATTGTCCTGGTGCATTAGACGAGAAAAGCCCCCTCTAGAACATATGAAAGGCTAGGCTCACGTTTCACAGTCCTCTCTCATCTCTGTAACACCTAACATTCAACGAAGTTCCTCTTTCGTGTTCACTGTATCAGGTTTCTGCACAGACTGAAACTAGAGCACAAAGACAGAATGCAGAATCCACAGCAACAGTCACTAAGATCCTTGGATTAAACAATAACATTATTTGACCTTTGAACCTCAAAAATGCAATTTTATTTTGAACATCCTAAAAACTCAGCAATATTCTAATCAAAGTTTAATGAGCTGTTACATGTCCTGACAAAGCAGGGTCAAATTTGCAGAAAGTACAAAATTTAAACTAATCCAGAGGGCTTTAGCATGGATTTCCATTTTGTTGAACATTGCAAATAAAAAGGTACATTTAAGTTGTTTTCTGTTTACTTCATTGTACATTATTTACATTAAAATACCTCATCAGCAGTGGTCTGAGTTTTAATAAAGCGTTAGTGTGTTAGTATTCTGGTCACTCTCTGTTCATGCTCTAGAACAGCATATAGAGATTGGACCATGTTGTTCAGGATAGAATATATTTTGTGACACCTTTCACCACCTTTTCGAAACTATCCCATCTTTTAGCTATTGATAATTTAGTCCAACAGACTGCTGCGTAAATACTTCCAAAAATCCAGGTATTCGTACAAAATATCTGTAAATTTATAGCCCAGTGCAGCTTGTTGTCGATATACTCTTAGCTTTTAAAATAAAGATCATCTCCAGCAATAATTAATGCTTTCTGTTTGATAAAGGGACCCAAAGTCATTGATCATCTTTTATGTTATGGTGCCATTTAAAGTTAGAGTGGACAGGTACATTCAGAAAACAGAAGTAAACATTATTAAGCCTGTTATACTGGGCATTCAGACAGTGAGACTGCTGATAATGGTAACAGAGTAAACAAGACATCCGAGCTAAGCAAACTTAAACTACTACTCGAGTGTAAACACCGAGAGCTCTTACCGTTGTCTTTTTAAATATTAACCCTTACCTGACAGATAAAATTGACAAATGCCTTGACAAACAATTTGACCGGTTCGTTGCCTTGGTTCACTGTGCTATAAAATGTAATATCTTTGTCACAGATCGAGGTGATGCATGAGGGGAGCCAGGGAGGGTCCACCCATGTGGTATTAACCAATGAGACAGAGGAAAGTCTGTCCAGCCGCCGCAGGTGAGTTCACAGACTGGACACAGAATGACTGTTGTTCAGGAAAAAGCTATGTATTAACAGTTTTTACATGATGAGCCCCTTACATACTGTACATCTATCTACCTTCAAATTCTTTTGGGCTCACAATGAAATATCTATTCTAAACCATTCTATTTAGGTGCAAACATTATTATATAAAGTATTGAAAAAGCTGGATCACATCAAACAGAAATGGAAAATCCTGTTACTACCCGATTTGGGTCAGAACGTGATTTGAATGAAAGTTTGGTATCCACATGCACTCAGTCTACATTAACTGCCATGTTGATCCAAATGGGGGATGGGCAACGTTGTGAATTACAGGAAGGGTAAGACTGTGCGTGAACTCATCCACCTTTGTAACTGTGATGCTTCAGGCCACTTGAACTTTGACCTTTTTCCAAATATGGTAACGGTCTCTGTAATTAGAAAATTAGAGACTGTGGGTCTGGGTGATGTCACACTCCCATCAACTGTCACTGGCCTTCCTATTTTCCAGGACATCTTGAACTATTTCTAATGTGAAATGTTTGACGATGACTTTTGGAATTCAAGCATGTATCTTCTCAAAAATAACTTAACATTAAGTCTAACACGACACCAAACTAAACTCATCTGAATATCTGAATCTGAATAAATGAGAAATACACAAGTAAAGGACTATAACTAGACAGTGTGAAGTCTGCTGTTTTAAATGTGAGGCTAAAATCAACATCACAGTGAGGCTGTTTAAATAGAGCTAATAATATAATTCTATGTAAATATGTGTAAACTTCCATAGTCATATGTTGAGGACATTACTTTACACTACAACCTTCACAGCATTAAAGCTGTTATAACTGAAAACTCCTTTCCTCACACTCATCTTAGAAGCATAGCGCTGTAAAACCGAACCAACTGGCCAGCTCAAAATATTAGAGTTTCAGACAGATGCCATCCCACTTATCTGCCCCTTACTCAATGGCTCGTTGTATGCTAACGTGAGATTGGCCAAAGGTCAACTGTACTAGTCTCTCGGCTGGCCTGGGAACGCCTCGGTATTCCCCCAGAGGAGCTGGAGGAAGTGTCTGGGGAGTGGGAAGTTTGGGCGTCTCCGCTTAGACTGCTGCCCCCGCGACCCGGCCCCAGATAAGCAGAAGATGGATGAACTATAGGCCAGAGTGAAGGAAAACTTACTTTTACAAGGCAATTGGTTCTAATATACATTGTAACTGTGCATTGGTTATACATTTGCAGCATTCACCATACACTTTGGGGAACAAACTATTTTTAGATTCCCTCTAGTTTTATAGGTGTATTATCAGGTTTATTACATATAATGTGTCATAAAACCATAAACTAGATAAAAATGTTGAGGACATCATGTTCAATACTTTAGTCGTTTTCGTTGCCAAGGCTCTAACCTAGTCTCCAATGAACACTGCTGATAAAAGGAGGTGTGATCTGTTCTTTGTCTTCAAATTAGACCTCAACAGGAACTATTATGAATGTGGAACATGATCCTCCTTCTGGTAAGTGCCAAAACAAGGAACTGTCAAACCTGTTTGACAAAATAGAAATTATCCAAGTGCATCAAGCTAGAACCAGTCTCAGCAGCTGGTTAGCTGTTTGGCAAAATAGAAATTGTCCAAATGCATCAAATTAGTACTATCAAAATAGAAATTGTCCAAATGCATCAAATGGCTTTTTCAGTACCTACACGTCAGAATGCAGGCTAAATGAAGGTTAAATGAATACAGGGATTTGTGAATCTTGTGTATTCCTTGTCATTAATCACTCGAATAGCTGTATTCAGTTTGGTGTGCATGACAGAATGTATGATGTGCCGAATAGAGAGTATATGGGCCTGATGAACGGTTTTATAAGATGTGAGGGAAGTTTTGCACTACATTTCACCTATTATGCTCTAACTCAAAAATGTGCAAGAAAAATATCAAGCAATGACAGTACGTTTTATTATAAAATACACTGTCCAGAAGAATGTGATTGTGGTTGTATCATCAAAACTAATGGAGCACCAAACCTTTTTTAGTCCTTCCAGTCTCACATTGACCTCTCCTGACTCTTCATATCATAACTTGTGATAGAATGTTTTCTGATTTCCCTTTGACATTAACCAAGCTGATGTATTGCTCAAGTGAAAGCCACTCTAAATACTTGCCACTTTAGCCTAGAAGAGCACTTTTTTCTGCGTCTTTTAACTGCTGTTTCAATATACTACATACACATTTCTGTAACGCATTTAAAGATTTATCTTAAAAATTAATTTCACTATTTAGTCTTTACGTTGAACAATGAGCTTAATCCTGCTTTTGTCCTTGATTAAGCCACTGTATTATGTAAAACATTTTGCCCAAGAGCAAGTCAAGTTTTCCAAATTATTAATTCAACAACTTTACTGCAAATTTTTGAAACACTGTGGAAGCCTAAACCTTGATTTTCCCAAACAAAACATGAGTCAAACAATTTTCTGCTTAAATGTTATCTCCTCGGTTTATTACAAGAATCAAAACACATTGCACAACACTGAAATGGCAGACACAGGAGACACGCAGCAGGAGGTACTATGTAAACGCCGCCCTGCAGGAGTACGTCTCCTGGTAGTGAGGCAGACACAGCAGCGCTACTCTGACCACCGTACAGTACACATTTGACAGAAAGCCCCTTGACATCTGCTGCACTCTGGGGTCCGTCGCCTCCACCCACAGCGAGCGCACATCCAGGGCGTGTCCGTGTGACGTGATCATGTGACTGTAGATGCAGGAGTGATAAGGCGTCTTGGCCTCCCCTGAGAAGTACACGTGCTCCTGAGGCGACACCCCCATGGCCTCGGCGCACATGCCCATGAAGACGTCGTCGATGTACATGGAGGAGTTCAGCACCAGCGTTGCTTGGTAGATCTTCGCCGCCACGTCCCCCGAGACCACATACCCCGCCCCGGCAGTGTAGTCTGGGTACGACGGCCACGGGTACAGCTCAACCGGGACGTGGTATTTGCTGTTTTTACGGCGAATTGGAGGGGCGCCTCTGTGGACATGTCCCACCCAAAAATTCGAAAACCCCTCTTGGCTTCTTTGTAGATTCTGCAGATATTTCACCAAATTGGGCATGTGGACAAAGATGTCATCATCAGCAGACATGACAAACCGAGCTTTAGCACAATACTTATGAGCCCAATGGAACTGCAAGATCAGTTTGGTGGTCAAATTGTGAAAGGTATCCATAAATTCCTGCTGGATTATGTCTCCGTACTTCCAGTCCTCATGCTCCAGGGCTCTTTGTGCCCGACTTCTTTGCTTTATATCCGGGTGCACTCCGAGAGCAAAAAGTACCTTCACATTTGCCCTCAGATTAGTCCGAATAAAACTCTCATTGCCCCATGTGTCCCGGATCGCGTGGCGGCGTTTGGTATTGTCTGGTGAGGATTTGACAAATAACAGCAGAAGCACGTCTTTTCCATGAGCACATTTTTCCGGGTGGTTAATGAGGTACGGATGGAGAACTGGAGCTTCACTTACATCTCCGATATCCCTTCTCTGGCCGTCTGGGTTTATGGCAAAAGAGGAATTGAGGAAGTCGTAGCTGTTGACCAGGTAACGGTAGGAGTAGGATCTCATGTGGCTCACGACGTGGTGATCCAGCTCCTCCCAGCAGAGCATCACCATACACAGAACCAAGCCGGTGGTCAGCAGGCGCACGCACTGGCATTTGTGGATGCGGCGGAAGTTCATAAACATGACTGACGAGGTGCTCCGATTCTTTGGCAGAGATTTGGGGTCAAACAGGAACACCCCCTTGTCCGTTTACAGCTAGTGTTGTCAAGTCCAGTCGGCCTCTGTCAGGCTCTTAAACAGTTCGGGTGTTGTGTTGCAGATGAAGTGAGATGTGTGGTTCCTCATAGTGAACAGGCTGCACACAAATCCTTCAATTTGCAGAAGAATGTCAGCATTCTCCTTCCTCCATTTCTCCAGTGATCACCTCTCGTATGTTATTGGCACCTGAAAAGACAAGACAAATTTTAATCGTATTGTTTTATGATATTATAACCAGATTTAAACCCAGGCTACTCACATATTACTCTAACTAAACATCCAGACAAATAAATGTATTTTTTCATTTGTTTATTTAACATGATGCATCACATTTTTTCAATACCACAAAATATCAAACAAAGGCAAGGTTAACTGTGGATCAGAAAAGTCCTGACTCATTCACTGTCAGACATAATTCATCTTAAAAAACTAACAAAGTTCAAAATGTCTCCTCCACAACTTTAGCTTGCCCATCTTAGAACAATTAAAATGCCCTAAGCATTATTGATTTTGATAACTTTACATAATATGACACCATTGCTTTTTAAGGTGTACCATGTGCTGTAAAACACTAATAAATTTAAATGTCCCCTTAAGATGACTTTCATCACACTTTAATTTTACTGAAGTGGACAATTATTTTGACATGCAAAGGCTGAATGTCTGTTGCATTAGAAATCATTAAATTGGATTTAAATTGTATATTGCATATACATAATGTTTTTCTAGCAACGACCACAATCAATGCACTTAACATTCAGCAACTATTCAAGTCTTATTCTCTTAAATACACACATGTACATCTGGAGAAGGGATAGCGTATTCAGTGTCTTCAGGGACACTTCAACAATGGGGACAGATGTATCCGGGGTGGAACCACTCAGCTTAGACAGCTTTCACACCCGCACTGTTTGGTTCAGACTTTTGGACTTTCCTGTTTGGTTCAAACCAAATCTTTAGATGTAAAAACGCCAGTGGACCATGGTTCGGACCAAACAGCTGCTCTTTGGTCCAGCAAGAAGAGGTGGTCTTGGTCTGGACCAAACTGAACAAAGGTCTGTCATTTGTCATGTAAAAGTGCGATTGCCAATAGTCCAGACTTTTGGACTAAATACAGGAACTCACAAACAATTGGACACATCAAGAAGAGTGAACGAAGAAGGGACAAATGCAAAACAGACAGTGGTGGGGGTTAAAACACATAAAACACATAGATTAGGTTGTTTTACATTTCATATGGCTCTATTTTTCTTGCCACGTTAAAGCAGATGCCTCTGGTGCAGCCGACCTAATGAGTGCTTTAACAGTGCATTTGAAGTTTCAGCTGTTTGTTGTGTTTCTCCGTTTAAACTGTAAAAAGGGCATCGGAAGAGACAGATTTACCACAGTAAAAGCAATGTTTATGAAGCACGCCTCCTGTTGTCACGAAAGAGAACGATAGATAGAGCACTTTTAAAAAACTGTATTGTAAAACCTAAAGCTACAGAACCTAATGAATGCTGCCCAACAATCTGTGAGTTCTTGGTGAGGACAGCTTGCTCTACCTCATGTGCCAATATCACCTGATGACAGGCGTTTCTTGTGATATGGATATTACTGTTGATATGAATTTATGACATATTGTGCAGCCCTGCCTTACTTTATATCAATGGCATTTCGAAATGGTAATTCACTGTGGCAACTGGTGATCAGAATGTGATTTTATTGTGTGAGTGACTTGCTTGGAGCATGTGTGTGTGTCATGACTTGCCTGTGTTAAGCTGATGATACAAAAGGAGAGGAGGACCCAAAGTCAGACAGGAGAGTGGAAGATTAGGCTTGCAGTTGTTTCTGTAAAGAGAGAAATAAATATATTATTAGATATGAGATATTTTGGCCGTGAAAGGGTTATACCCAAATTAATAGAACATATAATAGCAATATCTAACTGATTCCAAGAGCTAGAGTCAACAGTTCTGTATAATAATGCTCCATAACACTTCCCAAGAGTGATTAACTCACTCAAATGGAACATCCTCCTGTATCTTGTAAACATTAATTTATTATCTACAATTAATAGCTGTTTATAAACAGTTTTGTGCTTGGAAAAGACAAGAAGAGACTTGAATATATACTGCTGTAAATGCGATCAGGGAACATCAGATTTCACACACTGAACACCCAACACAGTGAATTAGTTCCTTATCCATTAGAAGTGTGATGCCTAACATGAGCTCTAAAGTTTGGATTAAACAAGGCTTGGGGACCATAAGAAACTTTAAATTATTACAAACAGATTACACCAGTTAAAATGTTAAGAAAATTTGGAGAAGTACAGTGGTTGTAGAAAAAAAATAGAGGAAAATGAAATAAATTGAAAAATAAAAACGCAAATGGAATTCTTCTAAATTCATAACATAACAACCAGCTAAACAATAATATGCACAATATTTCATCTGAAGCTTCAATAAACGAGGAAAGTCTATCCCAGAAGGCACAACGTGAAAGCTTTATTGTCTGGTAAGTCAAATGCTGATTATATTACTTTTCATCGCAAGCTGATCCTTCTGTGCGTCCATGGGGTTAACTGAGGCTAAACACCAAACTTTACGCATCGTTTATCATGCTAACGCTACGGTACAATCCGCCATAAGTGAGCGACAAGGGTGAATGCACACGGACAGGTTTCGGGGAGAGTCTTCCCGTCTGTAGGAAGCACCTGTGTTTGGTCTTAGCGGATAAACCGAGCGGAGAGAATAGGGCGACGCGCTCAGAAGTCATCTTTTTCGCAACTGTCCAAGTCTGGCTGCTGTACTCACCGGAGCGAAGGAGAGACAAGTCCAAGGAGGAGTTTGTGGCTCTTAACTATCCGGAGAAGAATCATGAATGCAGCCGAGTGAAGACGTCAGCCCCAGAGGCATATTTTTGGTTAGCGACGAACGCTGTGGCTTAGCAACCACGTGACGTTACGCACAGGTGTTTAACAAGTGTGAGGTGAGGAGACTACAAACTCAGGCAACACCCTAGTTTTTTTACAGTGACGTTGTTATTTTGAATTCTCCATAGTAACATTTTTGCCGTAATCTTCACGAAGTGACCCAGAAATATTAGGTTATCACTTCTTAATTCTCATGCGTGAAAGAAAATAAAAACGACGTCTATCATAAACAAGCAATTTTACCGTACGGATGTGTATATTTTTATTGTATTTCTTTAAAGGTGCCTTGTGTAAAATTTTGCAGTTTGCAGTTGAACATAAAAAAACAAATCATTCAAAGTAGGTTTATAGTCTGAATAACACGTTTAGCATTTGTCTACCTTAGTAAAAGCTTTAGACTATAGAACAATGTGGAATAAGCCATTCTCTTCCTGTTTCTGTTCCTACAAGTCCAGAGAAAACAAACTGAGCCATGAGCATTCAACATCAGACCTATCTTCTCTGGGTTTGTTTATAGACACCAGAATGCCCCTATAGTGCTACCATAGCTGTTCACATGCTCAGTATGTGCAAGGTATGGAGCAAACTTTACCATTAGATGTCACCAGAAAAGGGCATAAATTATACAACCCTTCTTTAACGGACTCTTTCTGTTTGCGTGCTGTTTTTCAATCATTTTCACATGACTAATCATGTAAGGGATCGGCAAGTTGTACCTGCTCCAGCTTCCTCCCACTGGCACATTAAATGAATGTGAGTGTAAATGTTAGTCCTGGTGATTCTCCCCTACCTAATGCCTAAAGTAGATGGGATAGACTCCAGCGGTAGGAAATGCAAATTATTTTTTTTAAATATTTACATCAAAAGTCAGCTGCTACTTATGTACACCTGAACTACACTTAATTTTCATTGTGTCACCTTCAACTTAATTTAGTTTGAAGTAACCAAATTTTTAATTCATTTGCCTACCCACCTCGGATATTAAAAACATGTTCACAGAGAGCACAGTGGCCGCTCAAAGGGATTGTGTAACAGCACAGTTGTATAGAATGGTGTGAGAATGTTCCCCTGCCCAAAGGGGAACCAGATCGTGGAGGAACAGACTCCATTATCTCTCATAGATAAGATGAACAATGTGCACTTTGAACATGACTGGGTTTTATTGCAGCGGCAGGTTTCTTTGTCCTTTCTGCACTAAGTCAAACCTGGGATTTCACTTTAGTCATGAGTTAATGTGTGCTGAACAGCTTTACATTGCAGGCCCATTCATAGTTTCCATACCTGTCCCTATAAGCATTGTTCCAGGCATAACAAGTGGCGTGTATAAATAGAATATTGTTTTGGCAGACTAGAAACATAGACGTGACCAAGTGAGCCAAATAACATGTCAATGGGGCAAGACAAGCCATTTCCCTAAAGATAAATAAGCCAAGTGCAAATTACAATGATAATCTCATACACAGATATTGTTTGGATGCATGGAATGACTGAAGAGATGTATGTCTCTAAATATTAGCCCTGCAATTAAATAATAATAAAAATAAATAAATAAATAAATAAATAAAAATGGTCACTATCCTGAATGTAGCATCTGGGTTATCCCCAAATTTGTAAAGGCACCATTAAACTTACGTTTGTAATGAAATATGCCAGTGTGGTGGATTTTATTTTATATTCTGAAGCTCTGTGGTACTGTGTTATGTTGGTTTACTGGCTGTAAAACTGTTGGGGAGCGAATGTTGGTGTCTACTCAGCACAAAGTGTGACAAAGAGGGGCTTTAGGGCGACACAGCCCTGACAGAAGAGCTGCTGACTGCTGTGGGCTCTGCCAGCGCCCGTCCAAACCACCTTCACTGAGCTCTGGGATTAACCAACAATATCCACCCAGTGTTTGCTGCAGAACAGGATGTTTATAGGCACGCCAAATTCTCAATTAGGTTTGAATAAACTATGATCTCACATAACATTCTGATGCATTTATTCATAAATGTATTTAGTTTCTGAGGCATGATCTTAACTCAGCTTCTTTGGCTGTGAAGTGGGGGTAGAACCTGGGTAATAACAAGTTAACTGCAGGGTTAACATTTTGAGACAGACAATGACAGGTACCCATTTACTCTCACATTCATTCATTGACCATAGGACATTTATAGTCATCCGTTCACCTATACTTGCATGTCACTGGATGCCGATAACTGTAGCGCATCCATCCAAACCATCCAAACTCTTGTAAATCAATCTTGTATGTGCCAAGCAAACTGCATGAGTCAAACGGGGGGCTCACCGGACTTTTGTGACCAATAATGTGGCAGCACAAACAGGAAGGTTTTTAATTTGACAAAAGCAACAAGTGCTCTCTTCTCCTCTTTGTTATCAACATGGCTACGCCGAAAGACAATAGCGTTGATGTTGCTATCGAATCAGTTTTATCAGAAGTAGTGAGTATTTCGTTGAAGACGAGCAAAGAGTGGCACGTCATATGAATTGTTGCTATGATTGGCTAAAGAAACTTCAATGTTGTCAGATACTAGTCAGTGCTTCACCATTCACCTGACAAGTTTTCGCCTCCCTTTTGCAAACGCTTTCAACGGGAGCCTTCCCAGATGGTACCGTGAAACAGACTATCTTCTGTGGAGCAGTTCAATCTGGCGGAGTCAGGTTAGACTAATTCGTCCCTTGGCAAAATTCTAATACTACAGCAAATTAAAGTTTCGAGCTGATTTTAAACTTTCAGTGTCCATTGTGATTCTCTGCCAACATTGTGTGAATGCTTTGCAAATAATTCACATCTTATATCCAGCTCTCTATTTTATTAATAGCCGTTGCTTCCTTGTTGACATTGATAAGCCAATGGAAGCGCTCTCTGTTCAGGAGCAAGCATGTGATTAGCCAAAGACCTGATATGTGCCCTCATTTTCAAAAATACTTTATAATAAAGCGCAGATTACATCTTAAGGCCTCTTTTTTCCAGCAGAAAAAAGTGTTTTTTTCTCACATGCATAAAAAATTGTGTACTCTCTGTTAAGTTTCTAAATGAAGTAGGGTCAACTTTCTTGTCTTTTCACAACACATCCACACTACCTCTGCTTTAAGAATGCGACTACTGAAATCAGAGTGTTTCCGTGTGGACATGGCCTTGGACTATGGCACCTAAGTGTCTGATTTGAGCCACAGCTCAGTTTAAAGTTTAAAACTGCGATAGTTGTGTAACTGTTGTCACCGTTGTGTTATAAATGTGTAGCGTGTGTGGCATTTCACAAAGAGGAACACCTCAGTTCTCTGTCAGTAAAAAGGAACACCACAAGTTCTCAGTTCGTCATATACACATCTCTAAACGAAGAAACACAAGTCTATTCAACATGATGGGACTTCTTCTGAATAAAGGCTCTGAAATGATCAGTTCTGCTGTTTAGACTTGTTGTCTTGTAGCTTAGATTTCCCTGTAGACTGTCTACTTTCATGAAAGAGTAATTTACAAAAATGTCACAAATTCTTGCACTCTGGCTTCTGTCTTCATAAAGATTTAGACTCTTTTTTTCCACTGGCTGTCATAAGCCTCTGGTCTTCTTCATACCTGGCACTATAATCTGGACAGATCTTTCTGGAGGTTTTAATGGGTTCTGGCTAACATTGAGAGACCTAATACATCATTCACATGTTGTTTTCAGCCAGATCACCACCAATAAGAGCAGCATGCTTTTACAGGAGTTCTTGATTGTGTCAATATTTATAAAAAGAAATATGTAATCAATAATGAAGTGTCTTACATCAGAGGGAGTCTATGCGAAAAATAAATTAGAGTGCACCAGTGGATTTATAACAAAATTCAATATCTCTTTGTTATTATTATAAAAGAAGTATAATGCTTCTGGGCAGACAATAGAAACCTAATTCACATTTTCTTTTGTGACAATAACAATTTAGACTCATATTTTATTCTACTTGTTAGACAATTTAGTTACGTTGGTGTGAATAGTCAAATATGACCCAATATGTCCCAAATACCTGGACATATGGCTCATAGGTTTACGTCATCTGCTTTGCTTCTTATGATGACATTGTTCGAGGATATGGTTTTAAAATCCATAGCCATATCCACCCAGCCTTATATTTTTACTGCCATTCATTAAAGGAAAAAACCTTTATGAGCTCCAGAACAGGCACTTTTCATATTTCTGTAGTCATCTATAGTTGGATCTCATTTCTGTAAAAAAATAGCTTTAGCATAACATACTATACTGATACATTTAATTGGGCCATTAACAGTTAGACCCAGACATCATAACCATATTTTGAGTAGGGTTTGAGTATCTGAAACTATATAGCTAGTGATGCTAACAGCCAATGGTAAACTTTGTAAATCCTAAACCCTTATTGGAGCCAGGTCTTTCTTTTTCAGAACTCCAATCACTAGTTCCTCATTTCACTAATCTCTCTCTTGTCACATTTTAAATGCAACTCTTTTGGTTGAGAAATTCAGTTTCATGATGTAAAAAGTTGTGTAAAATTTAAAAATAGCTGAAAGAAAGCTAATGTCTCCTTCCTTAAGTTGATTAGTAACATTCTGGCAACGAAAAGGGAATGACTACAGTCTGGAATTTATAAAATGACTCTATTTACACAGTAGACTTTAATGGAACTACACTGAGATTGGTATGTTATGTAAATAAATGGTAGAAATGATCATGTAAGCAGGAAGTGTTTCCTTTTGGAGTCTGGCCTGTTAGAATTGAAAGGTAGCTAAGAAGAATATAGACATGACCTTAAAAACGATTTGTGCTGGGAAAACGTTTTCAAGTAAAAAATGCTTAAAGAAAACAGCTCGGAAAGACAAAAGAAAGCAAAACATGGTAAGCTTGTCCATATAGAGGTATCTAGACTTTATTAAAAAAATATTTATTTATTTGCGTTTGGTATTTAATGGTTTCAACCGACGTACCTTTTCAATAACCATGATTAACCAGCAACAACTCCCTCATGAGTCATGGTTAAAGAAAAGGTGCGTTTGATGAAACCATTCAATACCATATCATGTCACACATTTTTGTCTAAGAGTGTTTTGTTGCTTGTTGTTATGGTTTAGAAAATTATATGATAATGACATGGGTTTTACTGACTGGAATACATTTGTGATGACCAAATGAATGCAACAATAGAGCTAGTTGTTCTTTCTTTGTATCCAGGGCAAAACATTTGCACTAAGTTGGTGTGAATAGTCAAATATGACCCAATATGTCCCAAATGCCTGGACATATGGCTCATAGGTTTATGTCATCTGCATTGTTTCATGGTGACTGCTGATTATTGCTTCTTATGATTATATTGTTGGGAGATATGGTTTTAAAATCCATAGCCATATCCACCCAGCCTTATTTTTTTACTGCCATATATTAAAGGAAAAAACCTTTATGAGCTCCAGAACAGGCACTTTTCATATTTCTGTAGTCATCTATAGTTGGATCTCATTTCTGTAAAAAACTAGCTTTAGCATAACATACTATACTGATACATTTAATTGGGCCATTAACAGTTAGACCCAGACATCATAACCATATTTTGAGTAGGGTTTGAGTATCTGAAACTATATAGCTAGTGATGCTAACAGCCAATGGTAAACTTTGTAAATCCTAAACCCTTATTGGAGCCAGGTCTTTCTTTTTCAGAACTCCAATCACTAGTTCCTCATTTCACTAATCTCTCTCTTGTCACATTTTAAATGCAACTCTTTTGGTTGAGAAATTCAGTTTCATGATGTAAAAAGTTGTGTAAAATTTAAAAATAGCTGAAAGAAAGCTAATGTCTCCTTCCTTAAGTTGATTAGTAACATTCTGGCAACGAAAAGGGAATGACTACAGTCTGGAATTTATAAAATGACTCTATTTACACAGTAGACTTTAATGGAACTACACTGAGAGTGGTATGTTATGTAAATAAATGGTAGAAATGATCATGTAAGCAGGAAGTGTTTCCTTTTGGAGTCTGGCCTGTTAGAATTGAAAGGTAGCTAAAAAGAATATAGACATGACCTTAAAAACGACTTGTGCTGGGAAAACGTTTTTCAAGTTAAAAAATGCTTAAAGAAAACAGCTCGGAAAGACAAAAGAAAGCAAAACATGGTAAGCTTGTCCATATAGAGGTATCTAGACTTTATTAAAAAAATATTTATTTATTTGCGTTTGGTATTTAATGGTTTCAACCGACGTACCTTTTCAATAACCATGATTAACCAGCAACAACTCCCTCATGAGTCATGGTTAAAGAAAAGGTGCGTTTGATGAAACCATTCAATACCATATCATGTCACACATTTTTGTCTAAGAGTGTTTTGTTGCTTGTTGTTATGGTTTAGAAAATTATTTGATAATGACATGGGTTTTACTGACTGGAATACATTTGTGATGACCAAATGAATGCAACAATAGAGCTAGTTGTTCTTTCTTTGTATCCAGGGCAAAACATTTGCACTAAGTTGGTGTGAATAGTCAAATATGACCCAATATGTCCCAAATGCCTGGACATATGGCTCATAGGTTTATGTCATCTGCATTGTTTCATGGTGACTGCTGATTATTGCTTCTTATGATGACATTGTTCGAGGATATGGTTTTAAAATCCATAGCCATATCCACCCAGCCTTATTTTTTTACTGCCATATATTAAAGGAAAAAACCTTTATGAGCTCCAGAACAGGCACTTTTCATATTTCTGTAGTCATCTATAGTTGGATCTCATTTCTGTAAAAAACTAGCTTTAGCATAACATACTATACTGATACATTTATTTGGGTCATTACCAGTTAGTCCCAGACATCATAACCATATTTTGAGTAGGGTTTGAGTATCTGAAACTATATAGCTAGTGATGCTAACAGCCAATGGTAAACTTTGTAAATCCTAAACCATTATTGGAGCCAGGTCTTTCTTTTTCAGAACTCCAATCACTAGTTCCTCATTTCACTAATCTCTCACATTTTAAATGCAACGCTTTTGGTTGAGAAATTCAGTTTCATGATGTAAAAAGTTGTGTAAAATTTAAAAATAGCTGAAAGAAAGCTAATGTCTCCTTCCTTAAGTTGATTAGTACGATCCTGGCAATGAAAAGGGGATGACTACAGTGTGGAATTTATAAAATGACTCTATTTACACAGTAGACTTTAATGGAACTACACTGAGAGTGGTATGTTATGTAAATAAATGGTAGAAATGATCATGTAAGCAGGAAGTGTTTCCTTTTGGAGTCTGGCCTGTTAGAATTGAAAGGTAGCTAAAAAGAATATAGACATGACCTTAAAAACGACTTGTGCTGGGAAAACGTTTTTCAAGTTAAAAAATGCTTAAAGAAAACAGCTCGGAAAGACAAAAGAAAGCAAAACATGGTAAGCTTGTCCATATAGAGGTATCTAGACTTTATAAAAAATATTTATTTATTTGCGTTTGGTATTTAATGGTTTCAACCGACGTACCTTTTCAATAACCATGATTAACCAGCAACAACTCCCTCATGAGTCATGGTTAAAGAAAAGGTGCGTTTGATGAAACCATTCAATACCATATCATGTCACACATTTTTGTCTAAAAGTGTTTTGTTGCTTGTTGTTATGGTTTAGAAAATTATTTGATAATGACATGGGTTTTACTGACTGGAATACATTTGTGATGACCAAATGAATGCAACAATAGAGCTAGTTGTTCTTTCTTTGTATCCAGGGCAAAACATTTGCACTAAGTTGGTGTGAATAGTCAAATATGACCCAATATGTCCCAAATGCCTGGACATATGGCTCATAGGTTTATGTCATCTGCATTGTTTCATGGTGACTGCTGATTATTGCTTCTTATGATGACATTGTTCGAGGATATGGTTTTAAAATCCATAGCCATATCCACCCAGCCTTATTTTTTTACTGCCATATATTAAAGGAAAAAACCTTTATGAGCTCCAGAACAGGCACTTTTCATATTTCTGTAGTCATCTATAGTTGGATCTCATTTCTGTAAAAAACTAGCTTTAGCATAACATACTATACTGATACATTTATTTGGGTCATTACCAGTTAGTCCCAGACATCATAACCATATTTTGAGTAGGGTTTGAGTATCTGAAACTATATAGCTAATGATGCTAACAGCCAATGATAAACTTTGTAAATCCTAAACCATTATTGGAGCCAGGTCTTTCTTTTTCAGAACTCCAATCACTAGTTCCTCATTTCACTAATCTCTCACATTTTAAATGCAACGCTTTTGGTTGAGAAATTCAGTTTCATGATGTAAAAAGTTGTGTAAAATTTAAAAATAGCTGAAAGAAAGCTAATGTCTCCTTCCTTAAGTTGATTAGTACGATCCTGGCAATGAAAAGGGGATGACTACAGTGTGGAATTTATAAAATGACTCTATTTACACAGTAGACTTTAATGGAACTACACTGAGATTGGTATGTTATGTAAATAAATGGTAGAAATGATCATGTAAGCAGGCAGTGTTTCCTTTTGGAGTCTGGCCTGTTAGAATTGAAAGGTAGCTAAGAAGAATATAGACATGACCTTAAAAACAACTTGTGCTGGGAAAACGTTTTTCAAGTTAAAAAATGCTTAAGGAAGACAGCTCGGAAAGACAAAAGAAAGCAAAACATGGTAAGCTTGTCCATATAGAGGTATCTAGACTTTATTAAAAAAATATTTATTTATTTGCGTTTGGTATTTAATGGTTTCAACCGACGTACCTTTTCAATAACCATGATTAACCAGCAACAACTCCCTCATGAGTCATGGTTAAAGAAAAGGTGCGTTTGATGAAACCATTCAATACCATATCATGTCACACATTTTTGTCTAAGAGTGTTTTGTTGCTTGTTGTTATGGTTTAGAAAATGATGTGATAATGACATGGGTTTTACTGACTGGAATACATTTGTGATGACCAAATGAATGCAACAATAGAGCTAGTTGTTCTTTATTTGTATCCAGGGCAAAACATTTGCACTAAGTTGGTGTGAATAGTCAAATATGACCCAATATGTCCCAAATGCCTGGACATATGGCTCATAGGTTTATGTCATCTGCATTGTTTCATGGTGACTGCTGATTATTGCTTCTTATGTTGGAGGATATGGTTTTAAAATCCAAGGGAATAATAGCCATATCCACCCAGCCTTATTTTTTTACTGCCATATATTAAAGGAAAAAACCTTTATGAGCTCCAGAACAGGCACTTTTCATATTTCTGTAGTCATCTATAGTTGGATCTCATTTCTGTTAAAAACTAGCTTTAGCATAACATACTATACTGATACATTTAATTGGGCCATTAACAGTTAGACCCAGACATCATAACCATATTTTGAGTAGGGTTTGAGTATCTGAAACTATATAGCTAATGATGCTAACAGCCAATGATAAACTTTGTAAATCCTAAACCATTATTGGAGCCAGGTCTTTCTTTTTCAGAACTCCAATCACTAGTTCCTCATTTCACTAATCTCTCTCTTGTCACGTTTTAAGCGCAACTCAAATGTTGACATGAAACTCTTTTGGTTGAGAAATTCAGTTTCATGATGTAAAAAGTTGTGTAAAATTTAAAAATAGCTGAAAGAAAGCTAATGTCTCCTTCCTTAAGTTGATTAGTACGATCCTGGCAATGAAAAGGGGATGACTACAGTGTGGAATTTATAAAATGACTCTATTTACACAGTAGACTTTAATGGAACTACACTGAGAGTGGTATGTTATGTAAATAAATGGTAGAAATGATCATGTAAGCAGGAAGTGTTTCCTTTTGGAGTCTGGCCTGTTAGAATTGAAAGGTAGCTAAGAAGAATATAGACATGACCTTAAAAACGACTTAAAAAAATGCTTAAAGAAAACAGCTCGGAAAGACAAAAGAAAGCAAAACATGGTAAGCTTGTCCATATAGAGGTATCTAGACTTTACAAAAAATATTTATTTGCGTTTGGTATTTAATGGTTTCAACAGATGGACCTTTTCCTTAACCATGATTGAGACATGGCTATTTTATAGAAGAGTATTTTTGTCTAAGTGTGTTTTGTTGCTTGTTGTTATGGTTTAGAAAGTGATGTGTTAATGACATGGGTTTTACTTTTGTGATGACCAAATGAATGCAACAATAGAGCTAGTTGTTCTTTCTTTGTATCCAGGGCAAAACATTTGTGCTGACGTAGTCACTGGAAGCCTTCACTCAGGCACACACTTTAACATTTCCCACTGTATTATTATAGTAATGTCGGGGCATCAACATTATTCTTTTTATTTAGTCAAACAAATATATGTGATACATGGCAGCATGGGTCAGATTGTGTGCCATCCCCAGGAACTTGTCTTTTGTCATTTGGTGGATAAGGGGGTCTCCTGACAGGACCATGACTCTTAAATTGTGCTTGATGACGATCTACCCACCTCTCTTTTGTGGCTATTATCATCATTAGTTTAGCATTAATTCAAAGTCTCACGTTATTCCAAAAGTAGCAACCTTGGCTATTGCCAACTGTTACCGTGGTCTTCAAAGACAATAGTCACTAACAGTGTTGTAGTCAAGACCAAGTTGTTACCAAGACAGGCATGTTTTAGGCTAAGAATGAGGCTTTAGTGCTCAAGAGTGACTAAAGACCAGAATCAGTTTGATGAGATACCGGAGAACTGCTTTAGACCAAGTCCAAATTCATGAACATTTGGTGTTAGTTAAGTAATGAGTTGGAGGGATATTCTTCTAATCACAGCAATGATGTAGACAAGTAAAATGACTTTAAGATGGACTTACCGTTCTGTGTGACACTGTAGTCTGTCTTCTCCTCTGCTAATTCCTGTTTAGTCCACACCCATTAACACTGGCTCCTGTGTTAGTAATTACTTCTCCCTTTGCTCCATTCAGTTCCCATGAGCAGATCCTGCCGCTGCATACGGCCAGCCCCAGAGGTCTAACTCTGAGTGTGGATGGGCAGAGTGAGCACCAGTGGTGTGTGTGTACTTGAATCAGAGGAGGGGCTAATTCTTTTACCTCCCATTTCTCATGTAGAAGAGCACAGACTTCATCAAAGCTGGAAATAATGAGTTTGTCCACGCACATGTCCACAAACTTTGGATTTAGCTTGAACCTCATCCAGTTTTGAATAGACAGAACAAAGACATGTGTTTGAGAGTTACTATTGGTAATCATCTGAACTGTTCTATTTTTGTATAAAAGCAAAAGAGTTCACGTTTTTCATTCTAATCCTCACTCAGTCTAAACCCAAAAAGCACCCAGAGCCTAACCTCCACAAAGCCCTTGGCTTCACACAGCTATGTTTTTTTCAATCCTGGAAAAACTCTGAAGTGAATCATGCTAATATGTTGGAATATTTTCCTTTGGCTGAGTCATATTCTATATTTTGATGAAAACTCCCACTCATTTCCAAATACGCTGACTTTTAGTGCAAGTTTTTTGTTACTTCCATAAACAAACTCGTGGAAAGTTTAAATGATTACTTGTTAATGGTTGTTTAGCAGTAGTGTCTCACAGTATTATTATGTTTGTCTTGAGTGCGTGCAGAGCGAGGGGAAAGTATCTGAAAACTGAGTGCATGAGTTAGACCCTTCTCTGTGATAAAAGGAAGTCAAATCAGCTGCGAGTGTCACTACACATCAAGTGTCCTAGAGGCTGGAGTAGGAGTGGGTAGGGAGTCGTTTCGTCAAGTCCCTTTGAGTGACTGCTGATGTGTTGCTGTTTTCTTAGAATCACTCTTCTTTCTTACAGACGTCCACTGCTGACTGCTGCGTCACTGAGGGGAAGTAACAGCACCATCATTTCTTGAGGATGGGCTTGTTTTTTATATTTGGTCTGATGTTTAAAAAGACCACAGTTAATGCTGGCTGGACTGGGGCTTTTTGCAACAGGCCAAACTAAATGAAACATTTTCAGTTTTGGTGCAAATAAATGAAGCGAACTAAGGCCCAATGCCATTTCTCTCACTTAGCTCTTCCCCTTAGCCCTACCCCAAAGGACGGGTGTTGAATGATGTTGTAACGTCCACAAAAACTAAAAGGACTGTGACGATATGCACCACATATCAATGGGAAAAACAGACGTTGGTGTTATGCATTAGCTAATATCAGACGAGCAGTTAAAAAGTTCTGCAAAATACAAGACTGTTGTGTTGTGTCATTGTAACGCTAATATTAGCAAACAGACACTGTTGCGGATTGGGCTCTAGTGTCAACAAGTGTCAGCCCTGCGACACTTGCCATTGTCCAGGGTGTACCCGCCTCAGACCCAAAGCTGTTGGGATAAGCACTCATGACCCCTAATGGGAATAAGCAGAAGGAGATGAATGAATGTGAGATATATGTTTGTTATTATTTATGATTTACCACAGCTCTAAGGTGCCTGACATGCTTCCAA
The DNA here is from genome assembly GCA_036850595.1 of Rhyacichthys aspro. NCBI lineage: Eukaryota > Metazoa > Chordata > Actinopteri > Gobiiformes > Rhyacichthyidae > Rhyacichthys > Rhyacichthys aspro. Next base: position 21,359,963 of record CM072151.1, read on the forward strand.
ATAGACCTTGGGTAAACTGCATGACCTTGTTTCAGACTACAACAGAGAACATCTCATCAGCGGATCCACCCAACATATGCAGTAACCTAATTATCTCTGCCGTTGGTCCCTGAGTCGCGTTAGAAGAATACAGCGTCTGTCGACAGCATGTGTGAAATACTGGCAGCATTTTTAACATATCAGCCACACACTGCTTTGTAATGAGCAGCCACAACCGGCCCGTTGTGCTGCGTCCTGCTGCACATTCTCTCTCTAATCAGGTTAAAGGAAGTGCTCTTACAGTTAGTCTCTCTGAGGCTTACACTACCAATATGGAGTCACAAAGCTGAAAAAGCAAAGCAGATTTTTATGGTTTGCTGACAGTGTGTGGCTTGACTCTGCAGAATATGACAGATGGGAGTGTCTAGTGTATTTGTTTAGACTTTTATTGCCTCATAAAGTTACAGTGAGAACCATTTAGTTTGTCTCTATGGGCTCATGAAGGTGGAGAAAACAGAAAAAAGAGGAATATTATTTTAAAATGAGGACTCAAAATCCGGAAATATCACTGACTAGTTTTCCTGTTGTAAAAAGCCTTGGGAAAAGTAAATGTTCCATCTCAGCCACGTGTCTCATTTATGCGCCACTAACAACACACTAAAGGCAAGGCTGTGTCCTGGGTTCTGTAAAAGAATAATCCAGGCGTATTTCTTGCCTGATGTTCACACCTCACAAGTTTTTTCCGCAATAAATAATAATAATATAGAAAAAAATGCTATGGGACATCAACATAAAAAGGCAAATGGATCATTTTCATAAGTAAACACAAATACAATGTTTTCTTAATTTTGTGCATATCTTACTATGTGCACTGTGTTGAAATAAGAGGTGAAGGTCTATTTGGGCACTGTTGAGAACACTTTTAGGACAGAAGGGGCAATGTGGACCCTTCCACTCAATCATTTCACAGAGGAAGTAATAACCAAAAAAGGCCAAACTGCAACGGAAGCTTTGCATTTTGGCCTAAATGCATATTTGTGTAGACAGTCTCTTATACTGTAATTTTGGTGAACAATAATACCTGTTAATAGGGGACTAAGTTCAGCGTCATTAAAAAATCACCGTATCAAAATGAAAAAGGTCTGGACATCTCCTTAGACACTCAGATTGGACATATATTTTGTCAAGTCCAACCACTCTTTTCAAATGTCTTTTTTGTCTTATTTTTGTGTTTTTGTCTTTTTTTTTTAGACTGAGCAGCTTGTGTGAAATCTAATTTAATCAACCCTACGTTAACAAACTTAGGTTTAGGGATAGGACTGTTGTGAGGCTTACAATTAGCACCTTAAGATCTGTTTAAGAAGTGTTAAAATTGTAGAAATATGAATGACTATTGGGGGAGGGTCCTTCTGCAAAAAAGGAAAAGTATATATGGTTTTTGAGTAGTTTCCAGGTCTGGTAATACTCTGTAAATAAAGAACGCAAGTTTCAAGGCTATTCATGCTTAAAAAATGAACTTGAAATCAGTCACATTAGAATTTTCCTCATACTTTTCTCATGTCTTTCTGATTTTATTATACCAAAAACGTCCAAATCCCCTTAACACATGCAGCCTGTTCCAGGAAAGTTCAGTAATTTAAGGCCATTTCTATATGTTTGTGTAAAAAGAACATTATGTATGACCAAAATATGACATGTAAAAACAGTTGCAAAGTGCTCCAAAGTTTATCCCAGTCCCAAAGGGCAGGCGCTTACCTGCACGTGTAGCTTTGTCAGACCTCTTCTTATTAAATCAGATCTCATTCTCCATGTTTACTTTCTCTGCACAGATAAAAAAAAACAGTTTTTGCCTCTGATGTTTGTTTTTCTGTGTGCACACTGTTTGAATGATGAATGTTTCATGTGAAAGGTTTCATGTGGGTTTTCTGTGTTGCTCTCTCTGCAGACACATCATGACGGAGCTGATTGAAACCGAGAGGCTGTATGTGGAGGAGCTGCAGAGCATCATGGAGGTATGTCCACTGTCTCTGAACACAGCATTAGATTATAACTACATTACTAGTAGTTTACCAATGAGTTATGTTACCTCCAGTCACTCAATTGCAGTAATCATTCTTTGGAGGAAGTCTTTGGAGGGACTACACCTGCTGGCCCTGTTCCAATCAACACTTCCTCATTCCCAGAAATGCTTTTGTGGATCCTTTAAATTACTGAAAATGCATGACTTTTGAGACAGCAGTACAAGAGAAAGCAGAGTACAGTTGTCCCTCGCTATAACGCGGTTCACCTTTCGCGGCCTCACTGTTTCGCAGATTTTTTGTGTGCAATTTTGCATGCTTTTTTTTTTTTTACAGTGTATGAACGTGCATTGTGTTCTGCGTCCTGATTGGCTAAGGGACTGCAGACCTGTACAGTACAGAATGCGTTCGGCTTGACAAATTTACATAAATGTTCGATCGCTAGCAGTGTGACTCTGAAGTGCTGTATGTTTGCAAGTTTTCTCCCGACAAAACCCACAATTGTCGACGAAACGTTCTGCACCGACAAAGGCACCTGTGGTCGCACCCAAAAGGCAGAGGAAGATGCTAAGGTTTGAACTTTGAGAGAGAAATGTGAGAAAATGTTAATGCCTGTCTGAGAAAAGTGTATAAAGTGTGTGGTGAGGGGTTTTACAGCCTTAAAACATATATAATAATTATAAAAAATAAAGCTGACTACTTCACGGATTTCGCCTATTGCGGGTTATTTTTTGAACGTAACCCCCGCGATAAACGAGGGACCACTGTATAGGACAGTGGAGCTTGAGTTTAATAACAAGGCTAGCTTGGTTTAGGTGGAAAATATGAGATTTTGATAGATGTTAGATCAAGTTCAATTTTCAGTTAGCATTAGAGAGGGTTTAAATAAAAGTGTAAAACATTTTAAACTAAGCTTATAAATATAAATCTGGGTTTTGATGTATGCTTGGCAGCACCAGCTTCTCATAAATGGCGGATAGCACTGAAATTAATCTCTGTTTATGACCTAATGTATGGATTATGCATATATCTGACAAGACAGGACACCAGCCTCTGAAGGGAGGGCCCTCCTGATCATCCACTTCTTGTGCATGTGTCAGTTTGCCACACTGGATTGATTTTCATTAGGGGATACTTCCTGCTTTCTTATTTCTCTTCATAAATCCATAAAACAGTGTATAAAAGTCTATCTCCACCATCTCTTATACTGTACATTCAATCAATGCTGTTCTCCCATTTTCCACACCACATTCAGTCCTTCTGCACACTATTTATCATTTGAAAAGAGTTTTTTTATTCTGCGTGTGGAGAGGTTATAGTTTAAGGTTTATCTTTAATAATATGTATTTATCCTTTTTTCTCATCCTCTAAAGGGTTACTACTCCGAGCTGGACAACTCAGAACTGAGCCACCTTATTCCTCCATCGCTGGAGAATAAGAGAGATGTGCTGTTTGGAAACCTACCGGAGATTTATGAATTTCACAACAGGTACACTAACGTATTAAAGTAGCATTTGTAGGGACAGAATTAGACATCAACTGTTAAAACAGAGTAATATGCTGATGTTCTTTAAAATCTGAGAGGAAACTAAACTTTTCAGGACTTCTGTGGAAGAATATTACTCTTTCTTGCAGCTTGTGTCTTAGCAGAACGACCCTTCCATCTCTGTTTGAAATGATGACACATTTACCTTCAGTTTTCCATCCATATTATCACAGTATAACTCTGTTATATTCAGCATGGTTAGTTTAGTTTTGTCTTCTGATCAACTGAAACAAATACTGTATGTCTATAATTATTTAGTTTATTTGGTTTCCATTTAACTTTAAAGCATCATTATGGTCTCAGCAGAAACATTTGATTAGCTGTATTGAAATAATATTGACATTATAATAAATATGTAAAATGTACTTTGAAAGCACAGTACACCTTTAGTTTGACGAGAAGATGACAACAAGGTGAAATGCACCTAATTATATACAGATGACAAGTATGTAATGAGAGGCTTGTAACAAGTACTTTACCCACAACTTTACTGCATTAATATGTGCTTTTGCAAATGAAAAAATGGATCATCCCCCAAGTTTGTGATCCAAATCCAGTTTTTTAATATTGTGTGTGTATTGGGTGTTTAGAGTGGGGGGGTTCCACAGGGGTCCATTTTCACTCCATTGCTGTTTACTTTATAGAGCCTTTCAGTGATATGATACATTTGTGTGCTGTCAGTGAGTGGGTAGGGAACATAAAATGCTTTTTTTTTTTTGGGTGAGTATATAGGCTACAGGATGCGTGGTGCTTTTTTATACTGAACTGAAATAAAAGTACATGGAGGAACCTGGGCTGAACACTGAAATATGCAGATTATCACACCAACAGCGAAATGAAATGGATATTTGTAAAGTAACACTTGTGTGGCAAAGGCTATACAACAAAAAGGTGAAGGTTACATCTTATTAGTGTTCTTCCTAGATCTGCTATTGGTAAATATCACAGCTGCTAACATAAATGAAAAAACTTAATGTCAATATTGATCAAGGGGACAGATTTAATGATTTAACTTACACGACCATATGAATGCTTGGGAATTGCTGCTGCTTTTGTATCTTTTGTGGAAGGCTCTGTACACCACACACTAAAAACAGCTCTGCCCAGAGGTGACCCTGTGTCTTATTGCATTCACTAGCACAAGGCAACCTAAGAAACGAGAAAAAAACAATACCCACACACAACAATACAGCAGGTTGGATACAGGTTGGAAGTGAGGCTAAATATCTAGTTTCAGTGCTCGGGTTGGAACAGCAAATCAGTGATCCTGCTCTCTGAGTAAGGCCATGACAAACTGGTTTATCTCCTCAATTGTCAAGGCGGGCTGGAGACACAAGTGTTGAATGTGTTCACATGATCTCAGCCACATATCACAGGTTACTGGTATATAATATAATTAGAATGCATGTAATATTTCAGATACAACTAAAAACTCTATTGCTAGCTAAGCACATTCATTTCGTATCTATGTGCTGAAACAGTGCTGGAAATAGGTTATCCAAGTTTGTATATATCAAGAGCACACACAATTTTGTTGACAGTGAGCAGTGGACTAGATGCATTAAGTTTCAACACTGAGACATGACATTCTTGTAATATGAACTCATGAGACAAAATCACAAAGTACCAAAAATAATTGACAGTATATGAGTGATATACTGTATGTCAGTGTTCTCAGGGACTGTAGCAAAAGTAGCATTGATATAATAAATCAAATTAACTGTACACACCTTAATACAGGCTTATAACCTGCACCTTACCCCCTGGTTGAACACAAATGTTGTTTTTATAAAAGAAAGAAAAAACGATTCTGTTCTAGAGCACACTCATCACATCCCAAGTTGGTGGTGATTAAAAACAGACCATATTTTGAACAGTATCCCAGAAATCAGCAGTGAAGGAGTTCCACAAGTGTCCGTTCTTGCTCCGTTGCTGTTTACGTTATAGAACCTTTTACTATTCCAATACTTGTATGTTCTATTTATATGAACATGTAGGCTACACCAGCTTTCAGGAAAACCAGGAAAGGAGTATAGAAGTCAGTCTACATTCTGAAACCATTCTGTTCATCATGTGTGCATTGCTACTGAACACAAACTCTTTATTTAAATAAGAGGAGGATGAGCAAATGACCTGTCAGATATGTTTGTTCTCAAATAACTGTGGCTCAGGTCTTTGCTCAGGATTGGCTGTCTCTAATACAATATACTGTTCATACACAGAATCTGCCACACACTCAATAGCACAACAGTCTACCTTCCCAGATATTCAGTTGCTACTGCTTAGTATTTCCATTTCCACTCATGTTACTTCCATTTTCATTCAGAATTTCATGTCCCTATTTACAGCGTATTGATTAACATAAATGTATTATAAATTTTGCCAAAGATGATAAATACGCAAAATAAAAAAAGTGCACTGTTGGCTATTCAAGGCCCTCTGTAACTATTGTGTGAATATTTTGACATTGCTCCAGGGCTGGTTTCATATGTTCCATAACCTCTCCCACAGTATAAATATAAAAAACTTTTGACATCTCGCTCTTAACAAATATTGCATTTCAAGTACTCTAGGTATATTCTTATTATAAATACTGATATCTTACACCTTCCATATATTGAGCAGAATGATATAAAAACAGACATGGCGTTAGATGTCAAAACATAGTTCAAAATAATGCCTTTTTCCAATATCTCTGGTCATCGATATGATTCCTTTTGTGGCCCTTTGAGTCTGGAGACTTATAAACCTAGACTGATATCCACAAACTTTTATAGTCTGACAATTACATGTTGTTTAAGCAGCACATATTACAGCTTTTTTGTATCTCCTTCTTCCTCTGACCCACAGGACCTTTCTCCGAGAACTGGAAAACTGTGCCGAGAAACCAGAGCTGGTGGGAACCTGTTTTCTCAAAAGGGTGAGTAACTGAGCAGTAGGACAGAACTCAAACAGGAAGTGCTTTTCTCAGTATGGAACTAAGAGTGACCTGCTTATTAATAATGCTTTCATATTATTATTGTTAGTAATCCGTAAAAAACAAAGCAGATGTCCTCGGGGAAGCATCAGTGACTCCTTGTGCCACATACAGTACCCAGGTCGTGAACTCAGATTTCCCTCATTTAATTAAACCCTTTTGTGCTCGATTTTCTTTGAGAGGGCTGGATTTGGAATTGTGAAAATGTCCAACTAGCAGTGTAACCAAATGCTAAATACTACAAGTACAAGAACACACTGCTGTTTTGTGATGTAAGCACAAAACAGCAGAGGTAGATCTTTCTCAAAACTTGATTAAATGATTAAGTGCTTACATTTTCATACCAGTTGCTTTCTTTTCAGTAGTGACAAAGCTGAACATTCGAAAAAGGCAGAAATGTATTATTTTATATATTTTTCAGGCACACTTTCGGCCCAAATTTGACCTGATTTCTGATCGTAGGTCAGTTTTTGAGCAAACCACAGTGTGAGTGTGAGCACACAAATCGTGAGCTTCTTATTTGTATTTGAAACACTCTAAAGTTGGACAGTGTCAATGCCTATAAAATAATACATTATATTGTGGAAGCCAATGGACGTTGAGACCATGACTGGCCCCTGTGCCTGACTTTGATCATGCCTGCTGTGAGAAGATTTGTGTGATTTAATTAGACACTAGACATACAGACCATACTATTTTATGTTGGATTAGCTATATTGTGTGTGTAAGTGTTAAGATTCTGCTAGTTGTCATAGTTCTATATTAATGATAGGTGCCTAGTGCCTCTGTGACACGCATATTTGAGTAAAACGGGCTGCTGAAGAGACAACACACTTGAAGCAGACATGGTCAGTTCAGCTCTGTGCCTAGAAGACAATGCCCCACTGTTATGACGACTGTAAACAGTGCATCAGGGAAAGTGCATTGGTGTGTTTACTAAAAGTATAGTGTGAAACCAATAGTTACCAATCCTTTTTTTATTATTTTAACTGTAGTTTTTTCTGCTTCATATATTCTATTTAATAATAATAATAAAATACTTTATTAGGGCACAGGGAATTGCAGTATTATCAAATAAAATATACATAAATATTACGCTCATACCTACAACAGGCATACATGAGTGAGTAAAGTGCTGAGATATTGCAGTGCTGAGGGAGGGACGGGTCAGCGTTAAGGAGTTGGACGACTGAAGGAACAAAGGTTGCCTTCCTCTGAGTCCTACAGCTGACATAGCAGTAGCTGCACCCTTATGGCAGCTACTCAAACACAGGGTACAAGACATGAGAGGGCTCCTTGAGAACTCTGAGAGCAACCCTCACAGCCTGTTGATCACAAAACGCAGGCAGGGGTCTGACTGATTGACCTGACTGATTTTAGAGCAGACATTTGTTAGTCTGATCAACTGAGACCTGTTTTGCACACTGACAGAGTAGAACCAACAGATACATAAAAATGACAGAAGCTCTCAGTGAATGCGTGATAAAATGTCATCATGATGTTTTTACTGACATCAAATGACCTTAACTGCCTTAGAAGGTACTGCCTCTGGTGACATTTCTGTCTGTGTTTGATGAGAATTTTAACAGATCATCAAAAATTAAAAAGGTCATCAACATTTTTGCTCCGCTATGAAATTAACTTGTATATAATATGTCTCACTAGAAGCCAGTCGTGTTTTTTTTTTTTTTCCCACCAATGTCAGGGAAAGGAACATACAGTAAAATATCCTATTCATTCAAACATGAGCTTGGTACATCAATCCAAAGCAGCTTGCTTCGTAAATTTGTAAAGGAATATAGAAGTGGCCTTTTTAGTCAATTACGCATCACCTATACACCATCAGCTATTGTGAAATAGTAATTGCTCCCTTTTGTCCTAAAACCTCAGTGAAATAGAGCAATGTTGTATTGGAAAAAGTCCTCTGCAATAATGTAAGAGACAGATATGGGGGGAAAAATGCATGAATCTAAAGTGATAATGGTACAGTGAAATACCTTACAATGTCACTCTGTGTGATGTGTCGTTGCAGAAAGAGGAGCTGCAGGTGTATGAGAAGTACTGTCAGAACAAACCCCGCTCGGAGGTGCTGTGGAGACAGTGTGGAGACAGTCTGTTCTTTCAGGTTCAACACTTTCCACTTCTTTCTTCCTCTTTGTAAAACACTGGTGGCACTAACAGATGTTCTCTTTAGTAAGCCAGGTATCTTGATTAATGTAAAAGGTCGACAATCCCAAAAGCTAAAATTATAAAAAATAGGTAATCTTCAAAAAAGAAAAAGTAAGTATTAGTCCTTTTAGTTAGAGCCACACCCATAAGGCTTTCTATTTTAAACTACTGCATTTATTGTTTATGTTGAATTGAACATAACTAGCTCCAGTGACATGGCTGAATGTTGAATGAACATACTAGATCTTTAGACCCATTTCATATGGTGAATTCTAACACTCCTGCTGATTAACGCTAATGTTTTGAACCTCATTGGCTCTAAATCTTGCATAGAGCCCCATTGATTTATTGTACCTTTCCAGGTGGTATGTACATGTCAATTTCATTGAAACGTAAATATTTTAGAGTCCATCTCTTTTGGAAGAAGTGTCACATCAAAATGTCAATTCAATACAAAGCGTCAATGGTGTTAGTTTATATACATTAATGAATTAGTCATTTTCATCATTCAACTTTTGAAGTAAACACAGGTTCCACTAGCAAAGATATAAAGCCCGAATGAGTCCAAATTAAACTAATTATTGCATACATTCATAGAAAAACTACTAGTTATAAATCTGTTGAATTAAAAATACCAAGGCATTTAAGCACTGTTTAAGGGTGAATCTGATTCTTGAAATATGATGGAGCTGATCTTGTATTATAACAACTGGGCAACAAAGCCAATGCTATGCCTATGTGTATTTTAATAAAAAAGTTATTCCCTGGTGGCACTAGGGAGAATTTAAATGCAGAAAGTTTTATTGTTACAGGTTTAGAAACCCAAGAAACAAGCAGCAATTCAATTCAAATTCTTAACTGCTTGTGATAATTTTTTTTGTCTTCGCCCAAAAGGAATGCCAGAAGAAATTGGACCACAAACTGTCTCTGGACGCCTACCTCCTGAAACCCGTCCAGAGGATCACCAAATACCAACTCATGCTGAAGGTATGGCATAAGTAACTAATAAATTAAGTCAGGAGATTGTTTAAATCTTTATTTAAAAAAAAGGGCTTCTATACATCCCAAAAAACACATGTCATTCATATGTATATCAGTACATTATATCATTCTGTCAACAATATGGTTTATAGGAATATAAAGCTATATTACAGCTTATAATAGCTTTATTACGGTAATTAAAACTTGTCTGAAACACATCTTTTAAATCATAATAAATCACTATAAATACCTCACACACATCATTCATAACAACTTATCTATGTTTGGTGCGGTGCCATTTTTCCGTCTTGTATTTTCTCAGCGCATGTGTGTGTGCTAAGAGTAAACTTATCAGTGCAGGTTCAGTGAAATGATTAACCGAGCCTTTGCCCTCTGTTTCGTCTTGCAGGAGATGTTGAAGTGCAGTAAGGGCGGCGAGGGGTCGGCCGAGCTGGAGGAGGCATTGGCCACGATGCTCGACATCATCAAGTCCGTCAATGATTCAATGCACCAGATCGCCATCACGGGCTTCGAGGTCAGTGTGCACCAGGAAGACAGTCTGAAACCTGAAACTACCCACCCAGGAACAGTATTTGACAGGCAAACACGCATGCACATGGGGTTGTATGGGGGTGTTGTAAAGGGGTGTATTGAAAAGCATTTAAACATGGAACAAAGAAAGTGTAGTTGTGATACAAGCTATTTTTCCATCACCCATTAGTAATAAAGAAACTGTATTAAAAAAAAAAAAACATAAATCAAATAAATCATGCCTGTGGCAGTGCATTTAGTTTGGTAAAAATAGATTGCACACATTGACTGGTTTTATTGCAGAACAGAGACAGGCCAGAGGCTTTTTGTGCTGACATAGTCTTTTCACCCAATTTGGAGCAATATAGTCTAGAGTCAATACAGTTTTTTGTGGTAGGGTGCTGCGGTGGTGGTTAATAGAAAGAAGCTAAAGTTTTATCATTTGATTTAAAAATGTATCATAATAATCAGTACAAATGTAACTTCAGAAAAAGAGAAATACGATCATGTGGATTGAATCTTTTTTTCTTTTAAACAAATGATCAAAAACATTTCATTTTTTGTTTTCATTATTTCTGATTAGGAGTAGGGAAACAGCTCATTATACTGGGAGGTTCTGCGGCTGTTTGGCCTGTAGTCCTCTTCCAATCCATTCCAATTACAGATGTATTTTTGCTCACACTAGGGGAGATCCCACACAGAACTCAGAAAAGATTCTTTCTTTTTGTGTAGGTTTCTGCAAAAAAATATAATCTCTAACATTTTGGCTGAATAGAAATTCTGATTTTTAGCATTATCTTTCACAGGTTGAACATTTTATAAAAACATGACTATAGTCAGCTCACTATAGTGGTAATAAACCTACACTTATTCCCACTTTAGGTACACCTTGCTAGTACCAGGTTGGATCCCTTTTGCTTGTATAAAAGAAAATGAAAACAAAACACTAGTCAACAACAAGTGTTCAGTTTTACAGCTATATCTGTCATAGTCAATACAGGATTTCCAGGGGAGTACCTCCAGGCCAATCAGTGGTCCTCCAGAGAGACGCTGGCTAGTTTTTGAGAGAAGAACCACACATTTCAAAATGACCAGGCATACCTTCCATGTTTACGAGCTGTATCTGTAATCCTTTAGCCTAAGAGACACTTCCACTGAACCTTTCACTAAATCCATACGCAACATTTCCATCATGAGGTTTTAAGATATCCCAGAAGTGTCCAACAAGGAAGAATATTTAACCAAAGGAGGAATATACATACTTTATTACATCCACCAGAATCCAGCATAATAGCTCATACATTTTCCACTTATGCTTATCCTTTATGAGTTAGAAGGGGCTTTAAAGTTTATTGGAGAATGCATAATGGAAATTTAGTAATCAAGAGCCTAAAGATAGGTTTATGTTGCCTTATAGCCTTGCATTTCCATAATTGCTTGTATTGTTCAAAGTGAGAGTACAAAGAATTTGCTCCCCTATGACCCCACACCTTCTGCTAGACTCTTATGTGCCGCAATTTTCTTTTGTTTTTCCTGCATTATATTATTTGTTGTTGTTGTTATAGTCCAAATAGGTTCATTTAGTCTTTCACAAGTCTAGTTATGTGTGTCCTAATGAATAGACACAGCTGCTCTGTTTACAGTCATGTGCTCAGGTCAGATGAGGGCACAGAGTGGTATGTGGGTTATTGTTCTGTGGCACTGCTCCTATTGGCACGGGGTCAATATGCTTTACCTTGTTGTCCAAATACTGCGACTGAATGGGCTTTGATGCTAAAACAATGGTTAAAAGAATGGTTTAAAAAAAAAACAACACACATCCTGGAAAACCTCGAATACAGTTGAACAATTTGTGGAAAATATTTTACGCTATACTCTTAAATATAAAGTGTACTTTATTTAGCCAAACATTATAACTATGTTTTTAGTGAATGTAACAACAGGTATGAGTTGCCCATCTACAGACACTAATTTTAAAGGGTCCATAGTGAATGAATGTGAGTGTTAATTCAATTCAGTATTCCCAAAATTTTAGTTTCAGCAAATTCAGTTGTTAGGTTTCCGTAAATTAGTTGATTCAGACTTCATCCTCCAAAGACTGGGTTATTGCAGTTGGGAAGAAGGTTTCTTGTGGAGTTCTTTCGCTCTCTGTTGTTCAAGGGCTGAGTATAGGAGATAATCCTTGATGAACCAGGCCTCTCTATTAGTTTTTTAAGTTGCATTCATTTTTTTTATTACTAACTGTTATAAATGCATAATTAAATGTTTGCAGCAGTTTATTGTTTACATTAAAATACCTTAGCAGACTACTGTCCGTGAAAAAGAAAAAAATATTCTTATAGTTAAGGTTCTTTGTGATGGCTGATATTGGGGTAATCACATTTTTTTTATATTGTGTTGCCACATTGCACGTTGAAAAATATGTGATCAGTCTAGATTAGTCAGTGGTAATCCTGAAAACGTTTTTCTCTGTTTTTGACGGCCTTTGTTTAAACTAATTGCAGAGGTATATCTACTCACTATTTATTAACCAGCTCAACTCAAGTCATAAAAGCAGAACTATTCCAGTTAATAACTCACTTAAGGTTCCGCTAGTTGTGTCTTAGGTCATGCAAGGCTCAAGGTCTGGGGTTTTTGTCTTCCTCTAACACTGTTAGTCATCTCTGAGCCCAGCCCCTGCACACTTCCTCAAGCTCTGGCATTTTTAAAAACAGAAAACCTACTTTCTGTCATTTATTTATTTCTGCTCAAATGGGACTCTGCTGTTTGTGAGATTGAAGAGGAGGTACTGCTGTGACACTGTTAGGATCAATCTGACAGACTTGGGCTGATGCTGGGTTTGTGGAGTTTTGTTGTCTGAGCGCAGTTGAAGCAGAGGATTTTAGTTTGTGAACAGCAGTCATTCGGACTTCACAGACAACACGCTGTGTAGACGACTCTCTCGGGCAAATTCTGCAGGTGTGTTTCTGAGAGAAATGACTTGAACTGAGCCAAGATAAGCACAGTACAGCTCACCAAATAATAATGATGACACAAATGCTTAGTGAATGTACCATAGTAAAATACATAGTGAAATGCCAGTATGTCCCAGCTCTATTTGTGATGTATTAAAGTAATATTAAATATTCATGGATTAAAACCATCACCTCATATTTTAACTGAGATGCCTGAAAATGCAGATATGATATTTTACATGGTAAAATCCTTGTGTAATGAAGAATACTGCTGTCAAATTCATGAAGTGGACAATAACATCTATTGGCTTAGTAGTGTCCTAATTTAGTGACTAATATGAAGATTAATTAAAAGGTAGAGTGCAGTTACTGACTTCAAAATTTATAGCATTTCGATGTACGGATTGAAAGAGCATTTCGAAATAACACCTCCATAATTATTCATGAAACTTTCAAAAAAACTCCCCAACTTTCACAGAAATGTCAAAAACAGTTAATATGCATAAACTGGAAGAGAAACAGCAGCAAACATCTGACTCACCTTTTCAGCCATTTTCCCTTTTCGGGGAAGAATGGCCGGTAATTCAAATAGGTTTGGGATGGTAATTTTACTTTGTGTTACTTCATTGAAATAAGACATAGGTGGGCCCCTAAACTTTGTCAGCAAATAAAACACATAACATAGTGTATATAAGCTCAGTTTTAGTCTCAAGGCAACACTAAATCACATTTTATCCCACGGAGATAAATCACATACATTTTGATGGGACAAAGGCACAAGGAAACTTACTTTATAACTAGGATGTTAGAATAAAATTAACAGACAATAGTACCCCAGACATACAGTTATACCAGACATATAAGTGAGAATGGCGCGTCCCTGTTTCGGGCCAGTAATGTTGTGAAGGCATTCCGTTTTTTTTCCATTTTACTAAGGGAGCTTCCTTCCGCTCGTGCCGCCAAGGTAGTGTTTATTGTTCCTGAGATCTTAGATTCAGGTGGGCAATAAGGAGAGTATGGGAAATGTCTCTCAATAAAATGTCTCACTTTAAAATAACAAAAAGGGGATTAGTTTGCTGTTTAAACTTATTACACAATAACTGAAAAGATGCAAATATGCCATGTTCATACAATTCCATGAGCCTTCATAGACCATATTTTAAAGACTTGGTCAGTTGAAGATGGAGGGAACAAATGAGATTTCATAGGATATTTACAGTCCCACATGAGTTTTGCCTCAACATTTGTTCCCATTTAGATCTTAATTGGGCATAAATGCTGAAGTGTACCCCACCCTAAGCTCCAGCCTCCAAACAGTAAAGGACAATCCATGCACACAGAGTAATTTAACATTAGGAATAGGATTTTGATGCTCATCTGTATGTATGTGTGCTGTGTTTCCTAACAGGGAAACCTGAGTGAGCTTGGAAAACTGCTGATGCAAGGCTCTTTCAACGTTTGGACGGACCATAAGAAGGGACACAGCAAGGTGAGACTCATTCAGAGGTTCTCTACTGAACTCACATTGTGATATCAGCTTTCAAGTGCAAGTTGTTTTATTGGTGAAAACAGAAAAGCATAAAATCATGTATGCACATATTTTTGGTTCAGTCAATTCTTTTTGGCTACATTTGCATCATCAGCTCATTAGTTTGTTATGGTCAGACAGTCTTTTAATGAGAGAAAAACTATCGAGTAAGAAATTTATGACTTGAGAAGGCATACTCCACTCACTGCTTGAACTGATATGTACAAAGAAAAACAAGGTACATGCTGGCGCTTCCAACTTTTACATTTAATTGCATCAGAATTTCCTAGAGCTCTGACTAATTACTTGGACAGATAGTCTAAATGTCTGTCACATGGAATACCTAAATGTGTGCAGTGCAAGCAGCTCTTTGCCACATGTGATTGTTGACACTATGCTATTTGTAGACCTTCAAAATTGATCCCTGTTTCCAGGTGAAGGACCTGGCGCGTTTCAAACCCATGCAGCGACACCTGTTTCTTTACGACAAGATGCTGCTGTTCTGTAAGAAACGAGAGGAGACCACTGACGGACACGAGAAGACCCCGTCCTACAGCTTCAAGCACTCCCTGAAGGTCAGTCAACAGGGTCCAAACGCAGACAAACTACACGTAGAAATGTTGATGACATTTCCTAAGTCATGGAGGTAACTTAGGAATGAAATAACACAGAGACTAAGACAAGACCAAAACTTCTAGGGATCAAAACAGAATTGTACAGTACATTAAATGACTGTTAGCTGCCTTGCACTTTGTTTTGTTAGCTGCGTAGAGTCTTGAGGGCCTCAACAATATCCATATCACAAAGAATGACGCATCCTCGTAACATTATGGTCTTCTTTGGGATGGACAATTACTTTTTGTCAAAATCATCATCAATACAAAGGCTTAAATCAAACAGTGGTTCGTCTAAATGAACAAGCATGGTTCATTTCTAGATCTAGTCCTAGTTTTGACCTGGTTTAGTCCTGGTTCTGTCTTTAATATTGATTCAGCTCCTGCTTTGTTTGCATCTTCTCAATCACTTGAGCTTTTTGCTATGTCAGGGAGCATTCAGATATTGCGGCTCATATCATTATCGCAATATTCAGGATGGTTATCACATATCGCACATTGACCCAATGTTGTGCAGCCATTGCTTGCTACCTTGCTTGCTTATTTGAATTCTTTGTGTGAGCACAGAGCATAATTGAATGGTGGGATATCATCCATCTCGAGGGGAGGCTCTGGACTAACTACCACTCGTCGAAATATTAATCAGCCCAGTGTGGGGCTGATTAATATTTCGTGTCCACATCCAAACAGAAAACAGAGGCAGTAGCAGCTGAGTGTATGATGCTTCACTTTGGTCCGTTATAATAAACAGTCAGGTTCCATTCATATGCACTCACATTTCTATTCCAGGATTCAGTGTAGCACATGAGCTGCTTTTCTGTCAGAGCAGACAGGAAACAGATGAAGTGGACTGTGACAGTAGTTACAAGTGAGTTCGCTCCTGTAACAAATAGAAGTCATTCTACAAACTTGCTGTTGAAGTCTATTTGTTCTGGATCTGTGCCTGTATTTATATATTTTATATTCAACTTTGTGTGCACAGAGCTCTTTGAATTCTGCCCTGGCTGCTAATACTTTAATCGCATATTGACAAATGCATGGAGTCAGAATGGGGCTTCATTGCATATTCATACACATATATCAAAGCATTTAAGGGGCAAATATTACGTACAGTACAGTATATTCAAGTGAAATTGTAAATGCAAAGTGTAGTGTTAATATGTTGCTCAAACGCAGCAGTTACCAGTAGGGCAGAATTGTATTTACCTTGTGCAACAACTGCCTATGATGTGGCAGTCCTGACAGTTGTAACCTCCAGTTATTCATTTAAGACAGCTGCCCTTTGCAAAAAAACGTTTTATGGAGGCCCTAAGGGAGCCAGGATAGCATTAAACTACATGTGGGACAGATGTTGCTGGTGGTACTCAGGCTCCCTCCAGTGGTACTGTTAATTCTGTAAAATTACTGACATCATTTATAAATATGTTGTATCAAGTGAGAGTGCATAAAAACAGAATGAAAAAACACATTTTATATTAATGAATTTGAATTTCTACACTAATTACCTCGTACACAGTGGGTAATTATTACACATTTAGAAATCCAGTCATCTCTCACTTATGATTCCTAACTTCTTCATTTTGTTCATTTTGAAACAGATCTTCTGACTATTACAGAGGAAGTCCTGTGTTG
The DNA here is from genome assembly GCA_036850595.1 of Rhyacichthys aspro. Classification (NCBI taxonomy): domain Eukaryota; kingdom Metazoa; phylum Chordata; class Actinopteri; order Gobiiformes; family Rhyacichthyidae; genus Rhyacichthys; species Rhyacichthys aspro. The sequence goes on from CM072151.1 coordinate 21,376,892, forward strand.
TGTAAAGACAGTTTCATTTTGAACCAGCCTTTAGTGCTTGTGCAATTATTTTTTCCCCAAGGGCCACATTGGAGCCTTGGACTCTTGTGGAGGGCCAGGCCACTTATGCTAAAAAAAATAAACACATATTGTTTGGCCTATAGTTTAAAGTTTTCAATTGTAGGACAGACGATAGTAACCTTAAACTATAGACCAAACAATAAAAACACATATTATTTGGCCTATAGTTGAAACTTTCAACTATAGGCCAAATAATATGTGCTAAATACACGGTATATTCAACATAGACAAGATTGACACACCACTTTAACAGCTGTACCCTCTTTAGAGTTAAATCCACTTTTTCCATATTTGTTCCAAGATCAGGCCTGGCACAACATGTGAATTAACACCTGAGCACATCACTTAAGTTTCATAAACACCAAATTCTATCTAAGTCTAGTCACTTAATGTTAAAGAATATAAACAGAATAGTGTATTAACCTGACCCTGATGCTGTCCATTTGAGTCCTAGGCCTTCCTCTCTGGTTCTTTTCATCCTCATTGGAGGAATATGTTCCTTCGTTGATTCAAGTCTGCAGCTGAACTCTGGAGAATTCAATCATCAATCACAATCATTCTGACCATCAGAATGTCATCTGATGATGTCACTCTGCTGGTGTTCTAATGGTGGTTGGTTGCTTGCAGCAGCTGCTGTAGTTTTGATGAGTCAGCCTTAGTGACACTCAATTAGGCCCTAATCAAGAGTATAGGTTAATGAGTGTCATGATCAAAAAAGAAACTATCACACTCCTGAGTGGTTTTGCAAGCTATCAGCAGTTTTGGACCCTCTCTTTCCATTTTGTTCTAAAAGCAGGCTTGACTCAACATGTGAATTAACACCTGAGAATATCACTTATGCCTCATCATCTCCAAAGTTAAGTCTAGTCACTTGATTCCACTTCCTGTGAGGCCAAAAAAACTGCTGAAATACTAATGATAACAGCATGAACACACATTTCCTCTGTGCTGCAGCTTCTTAATGAAGCCTGAACCAAGGAATTAGAATGCACCCTCAACAACATTCACCAGGCACATAATACACATTTAACTGTCTATTCCAGCTGCCCCCCACCACACAAACACCTGCCAAACCTGACCTGACAGAACTCATGCAGTTTATGAGCCTTAATGCACAGGCTATTCTGGGTGCCTACAAAGACTGGGGGACTATACCATGAGCCAACCGTTTTGGTATACAGTTTTTGATTAATTTGTTCATTTTTAAAAAAAATTTTTTTAGCACAAGCCTCCTGAGGGCCAGAAGGGGGCCAAATTATGATTCATCTATTCTGGAGAACCGTGCTCTTGACAAACCTGACTAATGTCTGGAGAGGTCTTAAAGTAATGTGTTATAATTAAAATCTGCTCTGTCCTTCTGCCCTAGAGGCTTGATACTGTCTTTCATTTTAATATAGTATAAATAATCTGGAGAATTGAGAATGATATGAATGATATGACACTATATAATTGTGTGGTTTGGAACAAGGTTGTCTGGGACCCAATAATACCCAAAATAACGTGTGGTAAAGTTTAGACAAGATTCAAATCAAAGCAGGCCACACATTAATGCCCCTAATTTTGCAGAACCTCTCAGACTAACTTTGATTATCATTCCTATTTCTACGCCTTGATGCCAAACATGGTGCACTTTAATAAAGCCGTCTGGTACTAACCCTTGTAATTTTTTTTTCTGTCTGTGAAGATGAGCGCAGTGGGCATCACTGAGAATGTCAAAGGGGACAGCAAGAAGTTTGAAGTTTGGTTCAACGGCCGAGAGGAGGTCTACATCATCCAAGTAGGGGTTACACACTGGTCTGGAAAAACTGGACAGTAGAATGTAGTGTTTGTACTAGAAAACATTTGAGTGTTTAGCCACTGACACTAGAGGTGTTCCACCATTAGAAACTTTTGCTCTTCTTTTTTTAGGGCAAATGTATGTACAAGTGTGAGTGCACTTCCTTAAACAGAAAAGGTTAAGAAGACAGCATGTGGACATAGTTTTGACCAATATTAAATTAAAGTAGCAGTACTATAATTCATTCATTATTGTTCGCTTCATGGCAATGTAAATAAACTTATGTTAAGGAAAGACTTACATTAAGCTCTTTTTGCATCATAAACTTCACCAGACTCTTGTGTATTATTTTATTTGAATTCTAAAATTCGACTCCTAAATAATAATGTTGTTTAGCTTGAAGCTTGATTCTCAACCAAACATTCCAATCTGTTGTGACTCTTGCCGGTGGTGCTTTGATCAAAACTGTGTCATTAAATGCAAACAGTTGAATTTTGTGGTGCTGTCTTGATATAAAATTGCAAAAAAATAGTGGATCATAACTGAGCCACTTATGTGAGGAAAAAAAAAAATAGAGGACTGTTATTTTTGCAGTTGTCCTCATGGTGGCAGTGTTGCACTATGGGTCCTCATTCTAAAGTAGAGTGACTTGTAATAGCAGCAGTGAAGAGAGTCTCTTGTCGAAGCTCTCTGTGCCCTGACTGTTTGTATGGTGTGTTTTTTTCTCTGCTGCAGGCTCCTTCCATGGATGTGAAGAACATGTGGGTGTCAGAAATCAGAAAAGTCCTCACAGGCCAGCTCGAGGCGTGCAGAGGTACACACACACATACATCTATGGACCACAGAATACATCCTCACATGTGTTTTTCTCTGTAACAGCTGCATAACAAATCAACTGCAGTCTTCCATAATAGTGGTTCTTAAGTGGGGAACCAACAAATGTGCCTGTTCATAACTCACTAAACTGCAGATCGTGTATTTATAAACCGTATACGTGTGTGCAACTAACACTGAAAATATATTTTGGACTGCACATTGAAGAACTGAATACCCAAACAATTAATAATCAATTATTGATTAAACAAAGCCCCATCTAACCCTCCCTTTACCTCAGCGCTCAGCAACATGGTAATAACAAAGTATATATTATATATATCATAATTTTTTTAATGATGAATACAATCAAAATGCTCCTTGAATAAATTTGATAATAACAAAGCAAAGCGTGTCCTCATCCTACAAAAACAGCTCTACTATGTTTTCTTGCTCCCTCTAGTGGTTGGCTTTGTTTCTAATTACATTCAGCAGGTCTATGTGCTCTTCATCTGTGTCCTCACTGACTGGATCTATCTCTACTGTCTCTGTCTTCTTTCCAAGTGTTTCAAGTGGTATCAGTGGCTTTAAGAAAGCCAAACTAAAATCAGTTCATCCCAGTATCTGTTGGATTTAATCCCAGAGTGGAGAAAACTGGTTAAAACATTTATGTGCTCCCTTTGTTTATGTGATTCAATGTTTTCCACTTGGATTCTTTGTTGAAAACACTATAGATTGGTCAAACTTTGAGCCATATCTATGAACCTTTAACTATTACCCAGTTCACACCTTTATGTCTATGAGCACTTGATCCAGGGTGGGACCTCAGTAACACAGTCCTCTCTTAGTCTGGAAGGTCCCATATCAACATTTTAATGGGGATCCATATATCATAATGTCCAATCAATGGTGACCCAACTTAATGATGTATAGGTTTGGTCTTTTTGGTTTATTATTATATTATCAACCTACTTTTCTTGCCTTTTAATGTTTTTTGAGTATTTCTCTTTTCTCCTGGTTAATTTTCCTCCTGGTTTCCTGCTCTTGTTAAATACCATACACTTCTCCATATACTTTTTTTTTTGTAATTGAGCTTGACGTTTTGATAAGCCAAATAAAATCTTTCACAACTCACTTTTGGAACCCGACCCACTGTTTGGAAACCCCATCTTTAGACAGTGGAAGTTAACCAGGGGACCCAGAGAGAACCCATGTGAGGGCATGTTTCTGAGGCCTTTATACATTCCCTGCCTGTCCTGTCGGGGTCTATGGCTGCAGAGGGTGGTCCTGGCTGACTGCCCCTCTGACTGCTGTATGTGAGCGGCCTGAGCCTGCAGTCTGGTCTGCAGGGCTCTGACTACAGCTCACCTCTGACAGCTCACCTCTCAGTCCAGAACAAAGAGACAGAGTGAAACTGGTCTGATACAATGGAGAGAAGGGAGACTGAATATTAGAAGGAGGAGGTCGATCAGTTCAAGAACTGTTTGTGTGGTTTGTGAGCCTTGGGGTGGACCAAACATGCAAAAGACCGCTTTAAAAAGATGGGTCTAAGTCTAAAAAGTCAAAATGTGTTCTGGTCTAGCTCAATGAAAATGTGGAAAAAAACTCTAAACAGACATACATAATTTGTTGCTAAATTACAAGTCTAATTAAAATGATGCCATTATCTATAAATCCAGCAACGTTATCAGATTCAGATTTGTCTGTTCTCCTCTCATGTGTACATCTAGAGTTATGAATACAATACAGTTGATGGAAAACAGTCCTCACAGTATGTCACTTGACTTCACAGCCTGCACTCGTTTTCCTCGTCTCTTCTCCGGAGAGTTCTCCCCCTGCAGCAGAACCGGGCCTCACTACGTTTGTTAGCACAGCATCATAAAGAGCATTATTTAGATACAGGCTGATATGTGGAATTCTATCACTATGCTGCTTTTCCATTCAGATGTGTCTTTTTCTCTTTATAGAGCAACAAAGTGGTTTTATCAGCCCAATAAAAGCAGCTTTACAGAGTTGACACAGCAGTTTGGGGGAGTTTAGGCGACGGGACAAATCAAATAGAAAAGGGAAGGAAACGGAAACCTGTGGTGTAAAAATATACTGCTGTAAATACAATATAAACTCAAAACCACAAAGGGAAATAACTGAGGCTTTGGATTCTTTGGAGGGCTGCAAAATAATGGAAATACTGTACATTCACACTTTCATATTCAAATGTACATGATAAATTGCACTTCCATTTTGTTTGGAACTGTGGGCTTACCTAAGTGTACTGTATGTAATAGAGCGACATGAGCAGGATAAAACAGTTGGTAAAAGTGCATGTAAATTTAAAATGTATCCTAAAATGCATTTAAATTGTAAAATGAAACACATTTCTTCTTTTTACAGAAGCGAGCCATCAGAAGTTCCCTGACAACATCTACGGGGGTCCGATAAGGTACGACCCCACTCAGACCAGCTGCATCACTTTAACTACTTACTTAAAAAGCCTTGTTTTTTTAGCTTTCTAACTTACTGACCTCTGACCTTGTTACTATAGAAATGTGAGGAAGATGGCCCTGAGGCAGTCTGATTCTTCGAGTCCAGAAACTGGCTTCAGGAGGATCAACCCCAGTCCCAACACACGGCAGAAGAGAGGTAAGACTGTGGCCAGACAGATGGATGATGGACCTATGTTTGAAAATGGCCTCTATACAAACTCCTTTTGTAATTATTTCTTTTAATTTAAGTCAAAGGAGAGATTAAAGAGTAAAGGTCCATTTCAAATGACTCCATTAGTTGTCCAGACGCAGCTGATGTTATTGTGTGTTCTGTACAGTCCAACAGAACGGGTCCGGTGACCAATAGCTTGTAACTTTTAGCTGGTGTGGTCTTAATCTTCCTCACTAAAGTTCTCTAACCATTCACTGACAGCACACACATAGTCAGTCGGTTGCCATATCACCCTGATCATGCAAAATTTGCAACTTTTGGAGGATAATGCCCCAAATGCTCGAAATATGTTGTGTAAACTCGTGTGTAGTGAAGCTGGAGGTATGAGACACTACTGAAGATAAGAGCTCCAAACTTAATTTTAATGAAACTATAAAAACTGCAGTTGGGACTCTTACTCTGCTTATGTTTAATGCACTGTATAGGCCAAATGCATTGTTGTTGTTTTTCTCCACAACACTGACTCAAAAGACATTGGAGTTCATAAAAAAAAATGTATTTCACGTTGACTCTCGAGTTTTAAGCAACTATACAGCTCTCTTGGTCCAAATGGAGGGTTGACCTACAACACATGTGCTTCTTTTGGAACTCCCGTGCCCCCTTAAAAAATTAAAAGACAAATAAAACCATGACATACTGAACTGTACCATAGCACTGGGAAGAAACAGCACTTGAGTGATTTTATTTACTGCGAAAGGCCAGGTAAGATGACACAAGCTGAGATACACAGTATGAATATTCCAGAATAAGTGCTCTTTTTAGCACTTACAGTACATGCTCACACAGTAGCAGAGTCTGTCATTACTCAGTCCTGGCAAAAGCAGATAACACTTCTGATTTCATGGCTCTGAGGATCCCAGCAAGTGAGAGGACCTCAGTCTATAGAAGTGTGGAAGTGTTGTGGAGACAGGACTAAATTAAAGCGACAGAAGCAGCCTCGCAGATCATTGTGAATAATATAGGCATTAGGCACATTTTAACCAGCTCAGGTTGGTACAGCATGCAAAAAGTTTACAGTACCACTTGGGGGTCACCTGCAGTGGGGCCAAGAGACTGGTAACGAAAAGGTAAACTTACAGTCGAGCTAAAATGAAGATGCACTCTTTTAATAAGTTCAAAGAGTGTCCATTATCAACTGTTTTTTGTGTTAGCTGTGTGCTAATCCTTGCTCATTGTTTTACCGGTTTATCTACATTCTGTGGGTCATGACTGAAAGGACAAGAAATGAGTTTTATCGCAAGGTGGCTGGGACTTCCTTAGAGACAGGGTGAGGAGCTCGAAGTAGAACCGCTGCTCCTCCACATTGAGAGTTGCCAGCTAAGGTGGCTCGGACATCTGTTCTGGATGCCTGAGAGGCTGGAGGCTGGTTTGAACAACATCTTGGTATTTTTTTTATGGAAAAGGTGGATGAGGTGAGTGGGGAGAGGGAAATCTGGGTGCCCCTGCTAAAAAGTGTTCCAGTGTAAGTGCCTCTTTTGTTCATAGGTCCCTTATGGGCTCAGACTCTCCTGAAAAAGACATTTGTAAACTAAGAGACTATCCTTGGTTACATAAAGGGAGCTGTGCTATTTTGCTCTGTTGGAAACTTGGCTCATTATAAAACTTATCTTATTTACTCCTCTAAAAAATGCCAGCCTTTTTATAAATGTCCTAGTTTTAAGAACTGGCTGAAGACGTGCAAACTTTTCGATATTATCCAGTCAGACCTGTTCACTCTGTCACTCCTTCTTGCCACTTCACTGCCCTCCTTCCATTTCTTCCATCTGAGACACCTCTAACTCAGTGTAAAGCAGGCAGCGAGCCATGATTACTCAGACCTCTGTCTCTGAAGCCTGTTTACACCATAGACGCATCACATATATTGACTGAGTACAGCTTCCTGTCACTGTACATTAACACTTCCTCAGCTGTCTCAGAGCCCTTTCAGGAGGTGCCACTTGTTACTTGTTTCACCAGCTGATGTGTTTCTCTGAAAACAGTACGGAACTATTGATTTATTATTGAGTCGTGTATCTCTTCTGCTTCTTCCTGCTTTGGACACGCTATCTGCAAATGTTTTATTCAAAGTGAGTGTGCAGAGTTTGACAGTGGGTCAGAATATCTCCAGTCTCCAACCTACAGCCTGAGGAGATGCTATTTTTAGACTGAAAGGTGACACTGCTGTTGCCATAGTGATTTATACCATGTTATGTTCATGTTATGCGGTCTGCATTACACACTTGCAGCCTCAAAATTTCCCACAAATAAGAAATTGAGCATCTAAAATGTGATGATGGGCATGTGGCTTATGGACATACTTTTTATCCAAAAGACGCCAGGCAGGTTTGAAGAATTATCCCCTCCATGTCCTGGGCTTTTTTTAGTCAGAAAAAGATGCTACTTCTTGCAACTTTCTCTCGATTGGCCTGAGAATACCTTGGTCTAGAAAGAGGGCTTGTTTTGGGCATCTATACTTAAACTGCCCCCACAGCCCAGTTCTGGATAGTCAGAAGAAATTGTACCAACACTGCTAGAAGTACACAACGACAACAAACATGATGCACTGTCGCTCAACCAGGCCTGACCCTTGAAATTGTAAATCCATTTGCCCATATGCACAGTTGACAGTAACACACGAATTAATTAGTCTTTTTATTTATTATTACTCTAACTCTGCCTTCTTTCTTTTAATGTTTCATGCACTGATCCTGACCTGCTTTCGCCCTGCCATCATTCTGAGCCTTGACTCAACCTAAATTCCTAAAAAAATGTTGGTCTTGACTCGGTCTCAACGTGCCCTGGACTCAGTTGTGACTTGGTCTTGGTTATTATGGTCATACTAAAGGATATTGTGTTGCAAAAGGATTTAAAAGTGTCATTTTGAATTACCTTAGGGTTGCTTCTAAGGGACGTTTCATATAATACATAAAAAGTTGACTTTGTTTCCTGAAATATTGCTGCATGCTCTGCCTTCTCTGTGCTCACCGTACTAATCCCGGCTCATCTTGCCTCTCATCAGCTGATGCTTCTGTGAGCCAGTCAGGCCACTCAGCTGCTAACGCTCGGAAACGCTTCAGCTTACAGGGTCTGTCCAACCGGAGGTCACTGCCCGCAGGTAACAGGACCGGTCTCAGTGTGGTCATCAGTCACTACTCCAGTCTGCGTCAACGTCACCTCTGTCATTAATCACTCTATGTTACATTATTTTTTTACAGCATTTTTTAATTATTTCTTTTGATTTTCTATTAAAAGGTATTTTTTTATCCCGATGATTAAGTTATGCATTTGACATTAACCTTTGTCTTTTGGTCAAACTTATGTGGCAACCATTTGAAAAAAAGTAAAACACCAACGTGAAATTTAGTGACTGTTCCAAAAGTCAGCCACATATTGTAGTTGTTCATTCTTTTGTTTATGTGTTCATAAACAGTAAGTGCACAGTCACGGTCCCAGAATAAATAATCCCAATCAAAAAAGGTTTCAGTTTAAATCTTGGGTTTAGTTGTGAAAAATAGTTTATTACTGGTAATCCTTGGTTTAAACCTGGTTCAGTCCTGATTTGCTCTTGTTTTTTCTGGGTTTTGTTCAAGATTTAGTGCAGGTAAAGTCTGGTTTAGTTCAAAGTTTACTCCTCATGTAGGTAGTTCAGACTTGTTTTGTTTTTCCTGGGATTTAGCTGTTGGTTTAAAGGCAGAAAGCAACAATGCTTTTTGCCCAAAGCACAAACATTCTGTTTTGTGTTGCGTTCTGTGTGTTCTCAAGCCACAAAAAATTTGAACTTTTGAATCTGGCAAATGCTGTGGCACCCGCTGGTTTTTTTGTGTAAACTGTAAAGAAAATCATTCTAGGATGTGTCGTAACAGCCACATCCTAGAACGCTATTGGCTGCTGGCTGTATGCATTAATTAGAACGTCTTTTTTTCTTGGTTAATTCTGGTTGAATAAAGTCCTAGGAATAGTCTTGGTTTTGGCCTAAAAGTTACTCAGTGCTGCTTTAACAAGTCAGCGGTTGCTACACAATGTATCCATCTAGAATATATAACCTTGTTTAATTATAAAAAGATTTTGACAAGACTTTTCTGACTGCCTCCGTCACAAGATGGCACTGTTGCTGATTGTTGAAGACAATGGCAGGTTGGCGTCCCTTGGTGTTGCGCTGTGGTTGCGTCAGTGTGGTATGACGCTCCAGTGAGTGATGGCTGACAGTTGTGCTCTGACATCAGATCTAATGGGAGGACTCTTCACTGAACTGCTGCTCAGAACAATGGCCTGATACTTCAAACCCACAAGTACAAATACGCTCAGATAGGATCACATTTTCTGTCCACGAGTTCTGGAAAAACCTGGAAAAACAGTTTTGAAGGCAAAGTTGTGGAAAGTATATTTCCACAACTATTTATTTATATTTATGTCGAAAAATGCATCCACAGAGGGAATGATTGGATGAATGAAAAAACTTTTGAGTTACCCTTTTCATTGTCATTGTTGTGTGCATCTATTCATTTGTCATTTTGTCTGCATTGTTAAGTATGTCACTCCATGTCTCAGTGTTTGAGATTTTTTTCTCCAATATTATAGGTTACAATTATATGTCCCATAAGTGTCAAGTCAATTTAACAAATCATAAACACATAGTCCCTTGTAGCTTGTACCCTTAAGCAGCTGTTGCCTTAAAATCAATATGAAGCAATGGCTTATTTTCTCTACCCACTCACTAACTGCACAAATGTGTAGTCAGTTGGTCACCATTTGTCAAAACCATCTTGTTTAAGCAAAATTAGCAATTTTGGTGGCTAATGATGGCAGCGTCTTTTTCCAAATTGCATGTGCAGCTCAGTGTTTTCATCTTTCTTTGTTGGTTTCTGAAGTTAGAACTAACCAGATCTGCTTCTGTCTCTGTAACCTCTCTGCAAACCGCTCCTTCCCCCTCTCTCCTGCTGTTTCCCATCTCCCCTGTGGCCTTCACCCCGGGCCCCTCCCTCCTGTAGAACCTGCTATTAAAGAGACAGAGGTCCCACGCCGCTTCTCCCTCACCTCCTCTCTGGCATCCTCTACTTCCTCCACCTTCGCCGCTCGACGCACTAAAGGTATATGTTCCTACAGCCCAGCCCAGTGAGGACAAACTGAGCACTGCTGGAGGAGAAGCACATTCATGATTTCTTTCTAACTCATTCATGCTGAAGGTTGACAACATTTATGGACCAGATTGATTTTGTTTCTAAATTTTCTACTCATCATCCGTCCTATTTCTTCTTAGTCTGTTCAGGGAAGAAAGGTGCGAGTTGTAGAATTACAATCTGCAATGTCACCACAAGACACTGCAAAAGATTACATACTGAGGGTACACGGGAATAGTTTTGTGAGGCAGGCATTTCACTCAGTTTATAAAAGGTCACTTTAGCCAATAAACCATTTACACTGGCGACGCAAAAGCATCTTCAGTGGACACAGCACAAACAATCGGTTTCCATTTGTTGCAGACATCAAATAGCACAGAACAGATGATACAAACAGAAAGCCGTCACTGAAAATAAACAGTATTCCATTTGTATATATGTAAGCAGCAATTCTGAAGGTGACAAATGTGAAAGCACAATATCAAGATGGAAATAATGTCGAGTCTAAGACCTTTTTGAAGAAGGTCGTGAGAATAAAGCTGCATCCATTCAAAATAAACGCTTTTCTCACATTTGCTCTACTTCTGCAGTCAATACATGAAACCCACACATACAAAACCCTTTAGTACATGCAAGAGAACTGTTTTCTGCTGGGTAATGCATTATAAACTATCAAAATCAGTAGGTCAGGTGCACACTTTTAGAGGAAATGAATAGTTTTAACCAAACAAAGCTGAGACATAGAGCTGATACATTCAGTGTGAATACTGGGTGGTGTGCCTATGATAGAATCGTAAAACATTACTTCTTTGTGTTTTTTTCCAGATAGTACTACAACTGTTCATCTAATACAAAGTCTTACCCATTCATTATAACTTTAATATCATGTTAGTACATCTTTAGTGTACAAAACCCATTGCAGATATATCTATCTATACACATACAAAAATGCTTATTAGTTTCATGCAGTTTACGTTTGTCATGACTACAGCTCACAGTTGAATATAAACTTCAGTGTGAAAGATGCAGCAGTGTACACACGTAAAAGGGAAAAGTCAGTTCCCTCTCACTGTCTCTGCACATTTAGCATCCAATGAAATGTATGAGATGCATAGAGAACGCCAAGTCTTTGCTGAGAATCAAAACAATGTTAAAGGGTAAAAAGCCGCCGATGAGTGAAGATACATATTCTTTTCATAAACGGAAAAGGGAAGGTAATAAGAATTTTGAAAAGCTGACATTTGGAACACAGGGTGACATTCACAGTGGCAGTACAAGTGCAATTTAGCCCATGAATACAGATGAGTGCTGCATTTGAAGCTGGCAGAGGCAGGGCAGTGATTAAAGACTGCACTAAAGACACTTTCGCCAACTCTTCACTCACTCTTCTTTTATTGTATTTACTCAAAACACTATTCAAAGGCTCTACCCACACTAATACATTTAGAAAATAGATAACTTCAGAGGCATATAGGTCATGTTTGAGTTGAACAAAAACAAGGTTGAGTTTATTATAGATGAAAAACTTTTGAAAACACTGACGCAGGCTCCTTTGTCACCTGTCCTGTCAAGGCAAATCATGCAAGTCAAGTCATAAATTGCTTCAGCTCAGAATTGACTGTTTAACACGACATACTGTCCTCGACCAGGTCCCCTCACTGCTAGTGTTAAGAGCAAGAGACATGAGATAAAGAGCGACCCCACTCCATTTGGTTATGAAGGTACATGATTATGCTGTTGGTATTTCATTAAAAGGCATGCTCTTTGTTGAAAAGTGTGATTCTGAATTATGTGTGGCATGTTTTAGTGTGCACGTAATAGTTTTTTAGTTTTCTGTTGCCATCTGCTGTGTCGTGTGTATTAGTAACGTTGTGTTATTATTGCATGAGAATCACTTGCAATTATTTTGCATTATATGTTGCTAGATGAGAATATTTCTGCCTGTTTGGTTTGCTTTGGCCCCGTCTTGTGTATTTGGTGTTGGGTGCTGTGTTTGTCGTTACAAAAAGACCAGTATAAAGCGTTTGGCTCCTTTTTAGGAGTGGTGCGTGGCGCTATGGCTGCAGTAGGGAAGCGGCAGAGCGTCACCAGCAGCACTGTCGCTGGTGGCACCTCGTCCGTTCCTAGATCCACTTCACAACCAGGTAACAAACATCTCCCGCGCCTGTCAGATACTGTTATTTGGATTGTTTTAATGATGCTGTTTCTTCTGAACCAGATTTGTACATTCTTGTTTCAGCCAAGTACGTAAAAGGGAGAGTTGTTTAAATTGACTCTCTGTTGGCTTTGATTTGTTATTGAAAGACCAAACAGCTCCACAGCTTTGGCATAAAATGAAGACTTCAAAAATGTTGCTTCTCATTTATTTTTGCACATGGCGGCTGAGTGGTTGGCATATCTGCCTCTTTGCAAGATGGTTGTGGGTTCAATTCCAGGTCTGTGATCTTTCTGTGTGGACACTCTAAAATGCTCATAGTGAAGGGTTGTCTGTCACTGATAGGCACATGACTGCCTAATCATCCAGGATGTTCAACGCTGACTTTCAGTTTCGAAAAAAGGATAACTTAGAATTTGGATAACACTTTAAGGTGTAATAGGAGATGACAAACCAGTCATTTTCTGTTCTGTTTTTGAAGAACACACAAGCACAAGATAAGCCTCCGTCATTCACAGCTCACCATGTTGCCTTACAAGTACAGTGACACAAAAGTAGATATGCAATGCACTTAGTGAGAATGACTGACTGGGCCAATGCTGAACGAGGTGACACTGTTGCTGGCTGGCTAATGTTTTTAAGGCCCCACTGCGTTCACAGCTGATGTATATGGATGTATGTTAATATATTTTCTTTCAGTGCACATAATTAGTAATCCGTTATCAGTCTGTAAAGGCAGTTTCAATTAATATAGCAAAAAATTTAATAAAACATCTCCTATTCCACCTTTAAATCTATGTCCATGAAGTAAATCTGGGTCATTGCTTAAGAGTCAGGGATCCTAACCAGATGTTGTCGATTAAGCCCTATCAGCCGCCCACACAAATGACTTGAACCCTCATTGATCTGTGATGACAGACAGATGCATGTATATCTGGCATTATCTGACATCTCTATTTACTTTTACATTTTTTAGTCATTCTTAAAGGGGTATTCTGGATTTGGTGGAAAATTGGTCCATATGTCCCAATGCTGCTGATGGGGGTTTGGACTGGGACAACAAAAAGAAAGCCCAGTTGTGGCACATTAACACAAGTAAAAGTCCATCCACTCAATCCACCAAGACAAGTGCATTAAAAAAATCTGGAATATCCTCTAAAATGGATACAAAAACACTGAAGAATTCACAGATATATGGCACTTTCCAGCTCCAGAGTGAGTTGTCTGTCAGATCTGAGAACTAACACTGTCTCCTCTATGTGTTGGTTCAGGATGGACCCAGCGCCGTCTTCCCTCCATGGACACTGAGGACTTCGAGACCATTCCATCCAGCGCCGAAGAGTCCTCCAACTCTTCAGAAGAGGAGGGCAGTAATAAGAATGTACGTAAGGCTCCCGAGACGCACCACTGTCCTACATACCACTTCACACACATCAGACTCTGGGTTAGCGCTGGATGATGTTAATTCATTTTCCTCTTTAACGACATTAGAGAAGTTCACATTGTCAGACACTGACCCGAGTTCTGAACGGTCCGACCCGTTTCACTGGAGCCGGCTCGAACCATTAATCATCACGTCCTCCATCAGTCAGCGTCCCTCTGCAGCTCCATGCACGTCCATTAATTCCCATCTTTCCTTAGCATACCCCTAAAGACGAGCCCTCTGCTGCTTAATTACTTCCCCCGGACGCACCTCTCATTAGCAGCAGGCTCTGACGGCTTGACATTTAAGAAGCGAGGGATGAGCGCGAGGAGGGACTGTTGGAGCAGCGTAGCCTTCCCACAGACATTAGAATCTGTGTCATGTAGCGTCCGCCGGCTCACGTCAGAAAAGCTGCTCGGACAAAGTCGCTCTGTTTACTCGACATTAGGAACAATCAATGTTGTCTTTTCTTGGAACATCTGAGCATTATATATCAAAGGCGTCAACTCACTGAGAGCCAGATTTGAACAATATAAAGCACAAGGCAAACAGACTACTTTCACTTTTACAAATTGTCCAAAAGCTGGAAGAGTCAACGTACAGAGGCAGACCTGAAGTACAGTGCAGATTAGGAAGGGAACTGTTATTACAGATTATGCCTAATTATACTGTGAACACAAAGAGGATGGATTCTTGTTGGCTTTGTTCCAGTCAGAGGGCTCCGTGCTGATGTCTCTTTTGAATATGATCATTTTCAGACTTTTTGGACCACAATATAAGCACCTTCCAAAGTGAAGACAAAGCTATTCCTTAACTTCTCAGAACATATCACCTGCTTTCATGTAGTAATGACATACAGTAACTAGAACATAAATAGTGGCAGCTGCAGTAATTCCAACGTAGAGCTTCCACTATGACTTTATGTTTAAGGGTTATGCTAAGACATTTACCTTTTTTATATGTTGACAAAAATCTGAATGTTGTTTTCCATTACTGGTGTATTATTTATCATCATCGACTGGAATCATGGACATGTGTCTGGGACTAAGTGTCTAGGACTAAGGCATGAGGATAGGAGAGAATAAGGGAAGCGTGGATGCAAAATGAGGGCTTCTCCTTAGTTTTCCACTGCTCATCTTAAAACCAAAGCAATGTCTTGAGTAACAGTGTATACATAAGCTTGTTGTTTTCCATGTGTCACTGATAATGTGTGGAAAATAACATAAAACACACCTTAGATCAAATGTAAACAAATGAAATTCATGCTCTTTTCTGTAATGTAACTAACATGTTTGACAAATCCTTATTCTGACTCAGCCAAAGTCCTCCTCCGATAGATGATTGTTGATGACCTTCTTACCGCGGTTCATAACACACCAAAGCTCTGAACTCATTGGCTTACTTCACTGTGGTTCAGTGTAAGTGAATCCAGACTATGTCCTCTTTGTCTCCACAGGGGGACAGCAGTCGTTTTCGGGTGCAGCTGACCTACGAGTCTCGAGAGCCTCGGGACCTGTCTCTGGACTCTGGGGACATAGTTCAGTTTCTGGAGGAGGCTGAGAACGGACAGTGGTGAGTTCCTGATCACCGTCATCACCAACATTGGCTTTGCTTGAGGTTGAAGATACGTGAGGTCCCATCTGCCAGCATATTCAATCACAGTCTTTAACAAGCTTTTTGGACAAAGGCTTTCACCATTGTTTTCCATCATTCACAGAGCAACAGGTTTGTTTAGACTAATCAGTTTCGCACAACAATGCATTTTTTTTCTTTCATCTTCATTACTTCCTATATATTTGTGTCTATATAAGTCAAATGTAAAGCTTAAATAAAATCGAGATGCATCTTCTAGTCACAAAAATTGTAGGTGTGTGGGAATGTGAAGAAAAATGAGCTGTAATTACTACATTTGCACTTTTTTATTATTCTAATATTAATTATATTGCTATTCTGTATATTGTATAGAGGAGTTTAATTACATTTATCCTATTTGTGTAATAATCAACAGCTCATTGACACTAATGAGCTCATTTTGCTGTCTGACACACATATTTGGGAGGTAGTCATGTCTTTATATCATCATCTCCACATCTAGAGTTCTGACATTATCAGGAGCAACATTTCTGAAGTTGTTTTTACATCAACATCTGTGTAATGGCCACTTCCTGCATTGGGACACCTCAGTGGGTCATTTTGATATCAACGTTTCACCAACAATTTCCTCAAATGACCCTAAAAGCACAGCGGGACACCTGTCACGCTGCCACCTAATATGCTGAAATCATCCAGCTGTCGGCTCATTTGAAAGACTGTATTATGGGTTTTATAATCCATGTATTATTTGACACCTTAGTGGAGCAAAGGATTTGGTTGAAAATATACAAACACACCAGGAATAAGCCTAGTTACGTGCTCCACTATCCACTCCACCTTCCCCATAGATTTTGCAAACCGTGATGCAGGTAAAGGATTATCAAATGGCATGAGTAATGTGCTTTATCGACTCAGAAGCAAACAAGTCTGAAGGTAACTAAAGTAATGGAGAGGAGTAGTACAGGCAATGTTGTGCATGAGCCAGTGGATGACCTCTGATTCTCTGTTTGCTGTCCATTCATCAGGGAGAGTCATGGAGATAAGTGTAAGTCCCTAATGTTAACAAAAGCCATGTTTCTACCAAGCCTTTTAGTCTGTGTTTACATAGAGTTTATTTGAGTTTATTACCCTTCGACTAGGAGTACCAAGGGTCTGGCTTTGTGGTGCACCTTGGGACGAGCGTAGTTCAATACTGAAGTCAGCTGACTGGATAATCCTCACTCGGCCGAACAGTAAAGCGAGAGTAAATGTTTTTTAAATAAATCACACCTCGTTTTTGTGAACAACATAACAGTCACATAAGAGAAAACATACTAAATGTTATACTTTTTCCTGACAACAAAATAGCCACAGTTGTTCCTGGTTTTAAAAAGAGTCGTCAGCGTTGTATGGTTTTCTAAACACAAGCAGAACCTGTGTGAATATCAAGCCCCTGATTTAAAGGAAATGAGTGCAGCTCTATAAATTGAATGTTTAGACAGCAGCGAATAAACCAGAAAAAGTCTTATGTTTATTGCAGCAGTGGTATCTCCAGCCTCACACTGCTGCAACAGGATTTATCCACGCTGCCACACACCAGGGTCTCTATATTCATTATCTAACAATGCATACAAGTTTAACCCTCCTGTTGTCCTCATTTTCTGTATACACCCTGTGTCCTCCGGGTCAAAATGACCCGTCTTCACTAAACCCCCAATATAAGCAGCTTAATTGAATTTTAAACACCAAATTTCATCTTGCTTGAAGAAACAACTTGTCATTCACCACAAAATGTGTGAATACCTGAGTTTTCCCTCTTCGTTTGTATTTCTACCTGAGTTTTCCCTCTTCACTTGTATTTCTATAGTTTAAGAGAGTTTTAGTTTTTTCTCCAGTGAACAATTTAAGACAATGTACAATACAAAAATATGAAAAATAACATAACCCATTCAACTAATTAGCACATGTAGGGCAGTATGCAAGTGCACAGCCTTTGCAGATATATATTTTTACACCTGCAGCACACACTATGTGTTTTACAGTCCAGGGGATTTTTTTTTTGGTTTTTAACACAGTGGCGGGTCATTTTGACCCGAGGACAACAGGAGGGTTAAATAAATCTGCCTTAAATACCTTTTATATCTCAAATAGAGACACATCATTGCTAATGTAACAGGCACCGCTCTTCAGGACCCAGCCCGATGGAACTCTTGAAGGGGTTACCCATACCAGACTGTACCATACTAACCACACCCATAGTGGAAATGTTAGGATTTTCTAACCCGGTAGAAGAACATATCTGCTGCATTTACCACCAGAGGCAATCAGAGGAAAAAATATATGCATAAATAATTTTAGCCTGTGCAAAACCCCAAATCCGCTTGTGCACATTGGACCATGAAGGCAACACTGAACGGTTCTATTTTATATTGAGCATTGTTGCGTGCATATTATTTACCGACACGACTGTTTACATGTAGTAGTAATGTTATTATTCCATTGGCTCTGGTACAAAATGTACTGTTACATTTGACTTAACATTCACCATGAAAACAGAAATGCTGTATAAACTGTTAAACAGGCCCATTCCAATCATTCATCTGGGTTATGATCTTTTTATAGATCTTTTTTTCACACAAACAACACTTTTGCTTGAATTGTTTATGAGCGAGTAAAGTGGCCGGCATAAACGCCATCAAACACCAACAGAAATGAGACGAGGAACGAGCACTCGTCAGCTGCGCTCTCCAAGATTAAAGGCTGGATCCGAATTAAAATTTCATCGGCTGTAACGTTACCCCGATGGGCTGCTACGAAATACAACAACAAAACGTGCCACTAATGGTCCATTCTCGAATCAAGGACCGGCAGCTGAAAACACAACGGCTTCAGATGAATAATAAATTGCTTTTATTCTACACATATCAGCTTCATCTTTTCATCTGTGTCTTTTCTCTCACCGGAAAAACAGCGTCTGAACGAAGGAACCGCCTCTGGAACACAACGCTTATAGTCTGTTTTGGTCTCATGCCAGCTCTCTGCATTTGGAAGCCACTAATGCTCCGTTAGATAAAAGCGCCACTTGCTTTTGAATACGCTCATTTTTCATCAGCTCATGCATATTTCAGAGCTTAAAACCAGCTCCTGTCGTCAGCTTCTATGGGTTTTCGCCGCTAAAAGGTCTCACTCACTCTCTTCTCATCTCTCCTCCACACTTGAGCAAAATGAAGAATTTATAACCCGGCCTTTTTTTTGGATCAAAGTTATCGTGGAACTTTTTGAACTTTGGACGGACGGCGCAGATTTGCTGCATTCGGTCATGTCCAAATTGATTTCTCCGCTGGCTTCTCTGTGTCTGGATGTATATACGGGGCTCATTTTCCAGCCGGATTGTTAGACATTGTCTCGGAAACAAGCACCTCCCCAGAGACATAGCAGGGACTCCAGATTTAGATTTTCATTTCACACCCTCGACACGCCGAGCCCCTGTCCCTAGCGCTTGCTGACGGTCTGTGGTATATATTTGTAATACAGCTGATAAGGCGTTAGCACATCCAGACACATGCTGGTAACGCTACATCACAGTCTGAGAAAAAAAAACAAGGATTAGCTCAGTGCTATGTCAAAACTTGTACTGACAGAGTTTCTCAAACTTTACTACCTCCAATAAAATCTTTCACTACAGACAGAGAGGTGGGACAATACACCAATGAGGCATAACACTGACCACTGACAGTGAATAACACCGATTCTCTCTTCATCATTGCACCTTTTAGTGAGTGGGATATATTAGGCAGCAAGTGGACATTCTCACCACCGAAAGCAACAATGAGCATGCTAGCATCAGAACTGGACCATGGAGCAATGGAAGAAGGTGGCCTGGTCTGAGTTTGAGATGTTGATCTAGCTCCACATTCTCCAGATCTCAATCCAATCAAGCATCTGTGGGATGTGCTGGACAAACAAGTCAATCCATGGTGGTCCCTCCTGTAACTTACAGGACTTGAAGGATCTGCTGCTAACGCCTTGGTGCCAGATACCACAGCACACCTACAGGGATCTAGTGGGGTCCATGCCTCGTTTTTTTCAGGGTTGTTTTTGAGCAAAAGGGGGCAAACACAATATTAGGCAGGTGATCATGATGTTATGCTTGAATGGTGTACATCGTATATATCTTAATTGGATCATAATCTTCTCGAGACAGTACAGATATTGTTTTTTACTGGAAAAGGTCTGTTTTGGATGAAGATGTGGGAGAGGGACTGAAACCTGAAAACTAAAGCATGTGATGAACATTGGTTCAGTTCAGACAAATGACATTAAAATAGCACTACAATACAAATAATTAATGCAAGAAATCCACAAAATGAATCTAGTTCAGGTTACTTGAAAAACAGACTACCGTTACTAATTCCTGATTATAACATAACATTTCACGGTCACTATGAAAATGATGCAAAATGTGATTGCATTAGAAACTCATACCATACTATATTCATTGATGTTACTCACCTTCATTGGCTCTAGGAGGTTTAGGAGGAAACATTCAAAGTATATGTACAGTGAAATCTTTTAAATGTATTTATAACATTCATTAATTCAACATTGATTTAGGATACATATTATCGATGTCAAGCCCTTATTTTCAGCCACTAGCTCGCCAGATAGAACTGTTCCACAGAACATAGTCCACAGTACCATCTGGGATAGCTTCCATTGAAAGTGTTTGCAGGTTCTTTAAATTAATACCTAAAGGTGATTGGAATTTTGCAACTAACCAGAGCAGTGCCCTGCTGTTTACTTTCGTAACGGTAAAACGGATGCTATGTCTTCAAACCTAAAATCCGCCCAGACTTGTCAGTACTGCCACTTTATTGGTCACAAGAGGCTGGTAAGGCCATGGTTTGACTCAAGCACTTTGCTTGGCACAATATAAGATGTATTTGCACGAGTTGGGAAACTCCCAAATCTTGCAAAAATCCAGCAGCACAAGGTTAGAGGGGCACTGTTTGGATGAAAGGATTTTGATGATGAACAGTGTCATGAAAAAGTGGTTGCCCTCCTCCTGATTTCTCACACTTGTCACTTAAATTCATGATTTCACAAAACTACCTTTTCACATTGGGCTAGGTTGGTTTGGCTAGCTTGTTTCCCTTAATAAATAAAACCATAAAACCATGACTTCAAAACTGCATTTTGTCTTAACTTGAGTTATCTTTGTTTAATATTTACTTTTGTTTGATAATCTGAAACATTTAGGTGAGACAAATGTGCAAAAAAAAAAAAAAAAAAAAAAAAAGAAGCGGGCAACCATTTTTTCATGGCACTTTACATGAACCCTTAAAGTTCAACACTTCAGGTCAATTCTCACACCAGACAAAGTCATGACTATTTTGTTTTACTTTTTTCTTTATATGTTGGTATTACATGATACAAATTTCTTTTAACCAGAACCCTTACATTATGGTCATTTTGTTACGGGTGTGCCAGTGAAGCCTGTGTTTGATGTTCTAGGCTAGTCAAGAACCTTAGAACAGAGGAGACGGGACTGGTGCCGCCCAGTATCCTCCAAACAGCGTCTGAAGGAGGTCACTCACTCAGTAACAGCAGAACCATTCAACACTAACCACGGCTGTGCACACTGCTCTAACACTCCCCCACACTCCTCCCTCTTTCCCTCTGACTGGGCCTGACTCTGACTCTACTGCCTGGAGTTGGGGTTTACAAAAGATTGAGTCGGGCTCAAAGTTGGAGCAGATGGAGTTTGGCTTGTGGACTAGCATGATGTCGTCACTGCAGCTCCTCTTCCTCATTACCCACGATCCTCTGGGCTCCAGTAGTGGACCTGGAAGCTGGATCTTCCCATGGGATGACTAACATGGGACAATGTATGAATGGAAGTCATGTGACACGCTGTCACTTTCATGTCTCCAATGAAAGAATACGTTAATCTTTGAAAGTAAACCATTTTGAAATGACTCTACATTCACATCCACAACAGGACAGATTATAGTCATATTATTTATATATAATTATAGTAATACAGACTTATAGATACAAATATAAATGGAAGAACAAAGTAAAATGTTCTAATGGGAATCCATTGTTCTCAAAATTGTTTCAATGAGAACGCTGCTTGGTAATGTTGTTGTGACCAATAGCTGCACAAAATCAAGTGGCCTTTTGCTCTCTTTACAAAAACGTTTCTTTCCTTGAAGACAACATGAGAATGACAGCATACGACAGTGTAGGTTCTCAGTCATAAAAAATGTCCCCATAACAAATAGCCCTGCTCTCCATTGACTTGAGCATTTTTCTGTCTTAGGGGCCCCTAGGTAGGGGACGGATCTAAGGGTGCACTCACACTAGGGCCTGTTGGTCCCTGCTGTGCTGAAGCACTACAGTCCTTCCCACCCTTGTCGCCCAGTGTCTGCACTCACACTGCCACCTTGTGCATGTTCATGAATGATATTGTGCCATGCCTGGGCCCACCTCTTATTGCAGTGCCTGGGGTTTGGCACAGTTTGTGATCATCATAGCTATGCAGCTCACACTATAACAAAGCAAACATAACAAGCTTTAAATGCTCTTTTTTAACTACTTTAGCTGCTCTACAACCCTATATTTACTTGTTACCAGGTTTCTGTGTCACAGTCCCCACCCCAAACACCTTCTCTGCTTGGTTCATCTCATAACCATCTCATCCACTTGCTTTTTTGACTTGACCAGCGCAGGACTCCCAGCTTTAGCAGCTGACTCTCCGCATATGGTTTACGTGCGGCCCATCTTGCCCAGGCCGTCTCCATGTGTGCTCTGATTGGCCCTGTCTACCCTCTGCTCCTAAAGCTGCACTGTTTGATTCTGCGATGTGTTGGCACACACTCCTGGCTGTGCATGCCCATCAGGGACACAATTTGAACCACTGACAGAAAAAAGAAGTGGACTAATAAAGTATGACATCACCCGTGGAGGCCTGGATGGCACAAGGTTCAGTGTGTTCTACCCGCCATATTGGCAGGAAAAGGCCGCAAAAATGAATAGTGCATGTGTAGATCTCAAATGGTCTTAGTTAATGAAACACTTAAATTCTTCAGATGTTAAGCCATATGCCACAAAACTTTAAACATTAAATCCGTGCCCCTCTGTAAAAGAGCTTAAACCAATCACATGAACCTAAAGCACACTGACGTTAACTCTCTAAAGCAGCAAGTTGTGTGTTTTTTAATGTAACCTGAATGTATATTAACAGAAGAACTGTATCTACAGATGTGGTGCTTTTTTGCCAATATGTCATAAACTGTTGAATTTAGATTTTGTGATGTCATTTTTCAGAGCTCGTTTAACGTTTTCTGAGAAGGCTTAGCTGCTGCTAACTCCACTCCTCTTTACTGTCAGTGGGTTCAGTGTCGCAATTTGTCCACATGTCCTTTGCTTGTCTGCATTTCAATACCACCTGTTAAACGTCTACTTTAAAGCTAATCTAGAGTGTAATCTTTTTGTTTCTTACAGATATCTTCAGTGACCTGTGCACGGCGGCGCTCTCGGATTCAGACGAGAATGAAGCTAGCACATGGGGAGATGTCTCTGAGGGCCGCTGATAAACACAGCCCACTGGACTTCAAGATCCCAATGTAGCTCACAGACATGGCCCCAACTCAAACTAGACTCGGCTGGATTTTAAACACTGACACTTGCCATTCTCTTACCTGCACTTGAACTACAAAATGGCCTCTTTATATATGGCTTACTCCAAGGATCCACTTCAAAGCTGGAAATGAATGCTGCCTGAAACCAACCCTTTTATACAACATTTCCATTGCAAGATGTTTCTTTTGTCTTTTTCTATTCTATATGAAAAGTCTGGTGTGGATTTGAGTTGTATTTCTGGAGGGGACTATCGATGGACGCAGACTAAACTTCCTCTGGATGCAAATGGAAAGCCATACCACCAATCAGAGACAAAGCATTGAAAAAATACCTAATGATTGGTGCAGCATTGGAAATGGAGAGCATTTTTGTTGAGAACGGGTATGGCTAGCCAGGCTAACTCTTCACTCGAACCTTAAAAGGTTTGATTTGTGTGATACTGTTGAGAAGATGCAGAAAAAGCCAAGATGTATTATATGTGGCCGGTTGGTATAAGGACAAAAACATAAATAGTGTTTGTAATGTGCAGTGCAAATATACTAGCCGTTTGACGTTAAAAGAGAAGTAAAGTCAGTCTTGAGCTTCGTTTTCTGTGGAGCGGTATGGTACGGCTTGGGTCAGTAAGTAAGGGTACCGTACAACTTTAGTCACCCCTTAAGTTTTGGTTCAATCAGTGCGGTCCACTTTCCAAAAAGTCAGTTGAATGGACTATAGACAATCCTCACTTGGGTAAAAAACAACAAGCAAAAAGAAAAATCAAAACAACATTTTCTCAAACTTAGCAGAAAGCTTTGATTTGTTGCTTTAAATAAGATTATTTTCCTATCTATCTTTACCAAACAGTTTTTTACTAACCCGACCCGTACTGTACTACTCAGTGGAAACGTACCAGAAAGCAGTAATGGGCAGCACTAACTTATTTACCTCACTTAAACCTAACCTACTGAGCTAGCAAAAAAAAAAAAAGCCGCTGTAGAGTTGTAAACTAGCTCTGTACCTGCTGCTAGTTTTCACTTGCTCTTTTTTGAACTCACAGCACCCTATTTGTGGCATTCTTTTCTGATTGAACATAAGAGGATGGAATAACCCGGAAATGTTTTGTCTATTTGTCGCAAAGCTTACTTAAAAACAAATTTTCACAAAGCATTTTTTTTTGCATTGATTTGTAAATATGTTAATTGAAATGTATATAATTAGTAGATAATTAGACTCTTTAATATTGAACAACCTCTGCTGTTTAAAAGCTCATATTGAATCACCTTTTGCTGGCTTTTTCTGATCTATATAATAAGGATATTGTTGGGAAGAACTACCACAAACATGCTGGAAGCTGTGTAAAAGGGATTTGGGGGAAGCCATAACTACTCCTTGTCTGACATGGTGAGCTTTAGTGAAGGTGCGTGGGCCGTGCTGCGGTTGAGGACGCCTCGTGAGGAACTCGGTGTCACTGCTCCCCTGCACCGAAGCCATTTTGTTTTTTTCCAACTTTGTGCCTCTCTAATGCTGCTCACACTGTTCCCGTCTCTACAGATAGCCTGCCTCCACAAGACCCCGCCGCCGCTCTGCGTCCTGCTCCGACACCCACTCTATGTCACGATGTTACATTCTAATCCGGAGATATGCCTTTTTTGCAAACGCTCCCACAGACATCTCCATTTCAGATATACACGCACCGAGTTGCCGCTCTTTGCGAAGCGAGACTAATTGCTGGGTTTGTGGTGTGCTCTCCGTCTGATATGAGCCAGGGCAGATAGTGTTTATCGGTTTCATCTCAACCAGGAGGATAGGAGCTGTGATAGTGAACATGAGAGAAACCGTAGAGACGAGAAAGTACAAGTGAGATAAAGCGGAGAGAAGTGAGGACCAGCTGCGAACAGAGTGTGGCTCTTACTGCGCACTTTTACATAACCCCAGCCAGTCGAATTTTGTATTTGAGCTGATAATAAGCACTGACAGTAAAGAGGAGTGGACTGTGCTGTGGTTTGGAAGTTGTTCAATTTGAAATTGGTTGGCAAGGTTATGAAAATGACAATGTGTGTACTATATTCAGTAAAGTAAAGAAGGCTTGGTCATGGCCACAACTTGACAATTTATAATAATTTCACTAATTAACACACTCAAATATGTTATCTTTTAGAGGGTTTCCATGCCATATTATCTTCATTTATACTATACACTAATTCTACATTGTTAATTGGACGTATATAATTTTTGCACATGCCATTTGAAAAACTACTGTTGCACTGGCAATTATAAATGCCTTTGTGTTTTTAGTTAAGGCCTGACAGTGGATACAGCTTGGAGCATGATTTGTGTCAGTGACGCAACATTTACTAACATTCTTTTTTTTTCTAATGACAGCTAAATGAGCTTTAGGCAGAATAGACATGTGGAGTAATCAATCACTCCCGACGCGTCTGTGGGATCAGTCTTTGTACGTGCACAGAGAGGCGGCCAAATGGCTTCCGATGGAAATTAGGCACATCTCTTGTTTAGATGAATGGTGTGCCGCCGATGTAAATCACATTTCACCATGCAGATTTGTCTCTCTGACATGTTATGCTACTTGGCTTCTCCTTTTTCTAATGGGATTGTTGCTAGCGAGCTTTGTGAGAACATTTCACACTTTGATTTGCTGCATCCCAGCCTCTATCTACAGGCAGGACGCATTCAAGTGCACGGAGAGAGACTTTAATGTGGAACGGCACAAATAAGATGCTATCCAAGTTTGCCAAATGTGAGTCAGCGAGCACGGTGAAAAATGTACAGATCTTATCCCATCTCATTGCTGTGGATTCTGTTTGCTGTATTATATTCATCCATGCACAGCTTTGGATTATATTGTGTTGATGGATCTTTTCTGCCACAGCACTTTTTGCTACATTGAGGAGAAAAAAAAAGTCAATAGTGGTTACATAAGCCTCTTTCACACTGGACAAAATACAGTTTAAACCAGCTAACAATTGTCAACAATCAGAAAAAAAATATTAATCAGATATAGTGGCATCAGACCCAAGTCCACAATCAGTAGGCTACATTTACACAGTGTGAATACGGACACCTGAGTCTTCATAGTATTTGACCTTGGTTAAAAAGAAAAAAAATATGCCAATGTTAAACCTGACTTGTTTTATTACTACATAATAACTCTGTCATATATAAGTAGCAACTTTATTGTCTGACTCCCCAAAGCATGTGAACTCAATAAAATTGACAACAACTTCTTAAAAACTACACTATTCAGGGGCCACATGAGTGCAAAAAAGCTATAGTATACGTTCTATTTAATTTTGAATCTAGTATCATTCAACATATTAATTTTGTCATTTCTTTTCATGTGTTAGGTACTGACAGAGTCCAGTTCACCTCTGTATTGACTCTGTAAAGCTCATTTAGAGCTCTTAGTGCAGAATGCATGTAGCAAAAACCTAGCTGTGAATCACATTTTCTTAGAAACATTCTTAGAAAAGCTCACCTCTGAGACATTCAAATTCTAGCCATTCCAGTCAGCCTAAAGTGTTTTTTCTGAATTTAAAAGTCCACTCTTACGCCTCATTTACACTGACTGCGAAACGGATTCCGTACGGAATCCGTAAGGACTGCCATTTACACCGGGAGCGGTGTGTGTGCTGTACGTGTCCGGAAATCTGCATCCGCGAGACCACAAAACCACAGGGATTCACGCTGAAGAGTTGAGTTCACGTGATAACATCCATGTAAAGAGAGAGGTGCTGATAAAAACTCACCAGTATATCCCAGAGCTCCAGCTATTTCACTCCATGCCTTCTCTTTTCTGGTGTTGTCCTTATAAAAAGTATGTGAAATATCATATGTGTGGTTTTGGACTTCCGTGATGAATCTCTCGTCGTCCGTGGTCTCAAATAACCCCCGGGACCCCGTCACTGCACTTGTAATTTCTTCAACTTCATGAAAATCCACATGCGGCGTCCGGAAAAAATAGACTTCTTGCGGAAACCTTCCGGAGCTCCGGATCAGGAGACGTAACACACCGCAGCTGGTGTAAATGCTTGCACTGACTACAACGGTTTCTATTCCTAGCGGCGTCCGTACGGACGCCGTTCCGTATCTGTTCTGCAGTCAGTGTAAATTAGGCGTTAGTCTGATATGACAATAATGTCTCCCATGTCTATCCTGCTAATGGGGGCCATGTCCTCTGTGCATTAGTAATTTATCAGTGGTCAAACAGTAGTCAAAGCAACAAGGAACACCTAAAGATGAATTCGTCGTAAACAAAATGATTTGTCTGGCAAAGTGTATGCTGTCAGTGATTTAGCAGAGAACACTATTAGGCAATTTAGGCTACACCAGCTAAAGGCTACAAGCAACAAGTGACTGGATACTTACGATTACGTTATGCTGGACATGCCTAGAATGACATGCAACCCCACATAGAGGAACCTAGAGGTATACACGGATGGTTTTAGGACCTTTGCCTCCACATCAAACACAGTTAAACTGAACTCTGCCATGTGACGAGGTTAGCATATGCACTGCTAAACCCCAGAAAACTATACTGAGGTAAAATGTACATTCTTGCTACATCTGTTAATGGGAAACAACAGGGCAGCCAACATACTGGGGTAGAACTAAGATCCACCAGTAAAAGAATGACTAATATTGAGATGAACTTCTTGGACTTTAACTTGTGCACTATTAAAAATGGTTGCTTCTGTTGCAATGGTGAGCATGTATCTTTATGGCATGTATCTCCCTTTGTGGATGGGTCTTCAAGTATCAATTTATAGTGTAGAAAGTGTTGAAAGAACCCAGCATGGCGACAAAAACTCTTGTAATGATCTTTATTTATTCCAATGGTTACGTTCCACTTCATCGGTCCACTCCTTTTCACTGTCAATGTTCCACTTCTATATTGAATCAAGTAGATTGTACAGTGGGCAAAAGCAATAGTTGAGGTATTATTCCAGGAATCTTTTGGCGAATTCTAAATGCCTTTACCCCAGTGTGGTCACTCTTAGCAGTGTATACCTTTGTCCCTTTTTTAGATTCTATTGTGGTAAATGTCAGGGAACTGTTTGCGACCGGTGATTTTTCAGGGAAACGCTCTGCTTTAGCTGCAGCGCAAATGCCAGCTTCTCTCACTCGCACCATCTGACCATGGAAAATTGCTCGTCTCTACATTAGCACTGAACACTGAACTGCCCATTCAAACTCTCGTGTATATATATCACCCAACAGTGTTAGAGGATATTTGTATTTAAATGTATAAATCCTTGTGTATAACTGCTGTATTGGTTATCTAATACATTGTGTTGTTTTCTACTGACAGAAGGACATTTCACAGGACAGGCCTAGGAAGTGGAGGTCACAGGGGTCGGCGAATGCAGACACATATTATAGAGAACATATGACAGCTTGGAGCATATTAAATTACTGATTAACAGTACCTTTTTTGTTGCATCCAAAATTACACATATTCATTAAATGGTTATCTTCCCAAATCTCAGTGTTCATATGACACAAACAAAGGCTCTAACATGTCTTCCAGAACACTAGACCGTAATAAACAACACTCTGAGTTACCCTTTTACAAATGTATGTGGACCATGGATGTTTGTAAGACCGGAATATTGTACTGGCTCCCATCACTCCCTGATTTAGGTCAGTTTTGCTAGTTTGTCAAATTACAAAAAATCCATGTGACCCAAATTAGATTTTTCTCATTGACTTAAATGTAAAAAACCTAAAACATCTACAACTCCTAGACTTTTTTCTGTTAAAAAAAAAGTATTGCCATTGGCTAAAAATAACATTATGGTCAGAACTTATCACAGGACTGGGTTAAATTATGCTAAATAAATCCAGAAGACGTTTTATTCTCTATGCTCCAAAAAGCAACTTCAATTAAAAATCAATAGTAGCCATGGCTCAGGATCCGTCTCTTATAACACATCCATGACTTTAAATTGTATACTGAAAACTTAGTGCCATTACCGTTTTTAACAAATGCACCTAACCATTTACTCTAGATATGAGTTATATTGATAAACAAGAACATTTCAAGCTGCATCATTATGCCCAAAAGGTCGCCGACCCCTGCCATTTCTTGTCTGACCAAAGTTCAGATTTATAACATTTTCAGTCGTCATGGATGTCATTTGTAAAAATATGTATGTTGACATGATCAGTTGTCAATCAGGTGACGTGAAACAACTCCTAAACCTGCTCCATGTATTATTTGAATTGGCTGATCTCACATCAATATCATAACACACATCATTTTGTAGCAGTCTAATGTTGAGATTAACATGATGAACATCAACCATTTATTTGATAGACAGATGTATGTATGGATGGGAGGGTGTAATTCTATGTAAATGTCTGTGGAATCCATAAACTTGTAGCTTTTATCATAAAAAGGCTAACAGGTTAGAAAACAGTGTTAGATTCTTGGTTTCACTTATTTGTTAAATAAGGAACATGGATTATGGAAGCACTTATATTTATGCTGCATGTGAATGGTTAAACTAATAGTGTCATGTGACCTCTGATGACCTCTGATGACCTCTGATGCGTGCCTTTTGATAGTTTGGTTTCCCCAGTAAATGTATGTAATGGACAAATGAATATGTGGAATGAACGAATGACTGTATGCGATGGTTGAATGAATCAGAGTATATGCAATGGATGACTGAATATGTGTATTGAATTAATGAGAGTATGTAATGAGTGAATTAATAACTGAATGATATTTTGATGCTGTAGCAGTTAGCATCAGGGCCATAAACAGTACATAGTCATTATTCATGTGACAAACTGCTTTTCTTTTCCACATACTGTACATTTTTATCTCTTCTGATGTGAAGAATATTGTATCTTTGTAAAGACACATTTCTATTGTACTGCTCCTGCTGCAATCAAATTGCCATTTAAAGAGAATGTATCAGGTTTGTTCAAGCTGTCATTAATACGTGCATTATTGTTATAATATGCTCTAAAACATGAACTTGGCTTTTGTGTTTTTGTTTTTTTTTTCAATTTAGATTTTAAATATATAATAATGAATGGATACACTGTATGAAAGAGTGCATGTGATGGATGGATGAATGATATTTTGATTTAATGTGATAAACTGCTTTTCTCTCATACAAAAAATCCTGAAAATTACAGAGTCAGGGACCTCTTACAGTGAGACTAGGGTATTAACTATTACACCATGGTGCCAAATCTCCAGTCATTCTACAGACTGCAAAATCATTTCATACAGGAACATGGATCCTCCCATACAAGGATGAGGCTTCATTATTTATTCAGTGGGCTGACCTTTTCTAGACTACTAAAGAGTCTCTGGAAGCAGTGACTGGATGTCTCTTTTACCTGTTTACATTCATGATTTGACTAATGCCCAATCAACATGGAACCTTGGGCAACTTTAACTCACCCGAGTTTCTGAGCTGTTGTTCTGACTTAAGCAGGCATTCATGAGGATTTTTCAACTTGGAAAAACATTTTTCAGAGTTCCCGAGGACCACATGAATGCACCATTAGTTAGTGTTGGTGACAATAAAGTCGAAAGGACTATTTGAATGCATTCTATTGAGTCATGGGGTTCAACATCAGTTAACTGTAATGTTTTTTACTGGTCAGAGTCAGACACAATCCTGTTTGTAGCAGGAGTGCTGCTCTAAAGCCTGGCCTTTACTGTCTTCATTTAATGTAAATGAAAGTTTCCATTCCACTTGGTATTAACATTTCTGTAAACAATTTTCCAAAGCACTATTTCAAAATGCAAATAAAATCCTATTATAGAAATCTAACAGTGACAGACAGATCCAGACTGTGCAGAGACCTGCAGAACCAGTTGGACTGCCCTGAAGAATCTGTCTCACATACAAGGCATTTTTCAACTGTCAAAGCTGTGTCTGTCTATGTGCACGACAAGTGAGTGTGCACGTGTGGAGAATGGAAGGTGATTTGTTGTGTTGTTAGAGGAAACAAAGGTTAGTTGCATCATCATCTTCAAAGAAATGCAAGCATTAAATCAGAATTAGGTACAATCATGTCTCAAAGTCAAATGTGAGACTGAGACTTTGTGCTCATGTAAACCTAACACAACTTAAACCACATGGTACAGTTCTGTACTATACACCTGTATTTGCCTCAACCCTCCCCAAGTCAAACCTCCATTAGGGTCAAGACATAATAATAAAAAAGGTAGATGCTGCAGTTCATTGATTAACACAGAATTTCATCCACACCATTTAGAAGTGTACTGAAAAAAGAAAATGACCAGTTTGCAAAAAGAAACTTTGAAGTACACTTTTTAGGTAGCTTGCATCAGCCTGCAACAAGTAGGCACATGCCCTGCCAGAGAACCTTTCTTTTTCTTTATGCAGTAATAGGCAAAATTTTAATACAGGCATATTACAGATTATTTGTCATCATGCACATAAGGAGGACATCTAGGTCAACAATGAAGTTGTACTGGACTGACAGTTTGGTACATTCAGTGGTTTATTTTACTTTTGTATGAGTCTGTTTGCACTTTACTTTAATGTGCATTTGTGCCTCCTGAAACACATTGTTTGAATTTTGGTGCAAGATGGATTTAAATCATTGAACTAGTGGAAAATGAGCTTTAGTTTAGTAGATGCACCAACTGTAGCATGTTAAGGCATCTACTTTTATAGTGTAATATGAACAGCCAAATCTTTACCACTAAACATATTTACTTTTAAACTTTAGCTTACCCATATATTCACCCGTAACATCTATCCGTCATTCCCTTTTACCCAACTGTAGAGCTGTGTGTCTGCCCCGGAGCCATCACTGACAGAGCTGTGTTGATTCTATGTTGTTTGGGGAAAACAGTCACTTCACACAACATTCAAAGATCTCGCTTCACTCTCTTCACACACAGCCCTGTGGAAATGTGTTCAGAGCACTTTCACTGAGCATCAGAAGCAGCCACACGCTGTTTTATTATTCATATTTATACACAGGCTTATTACAGTTTTATTACACACAGCAGGGTTTATAAGGAAACTTTAAAGTGTCTGCGTTTAATAATGCTTTTTATGCCTATGTTATATAAAAGCAGACATCATGTGTGAATGCATTTGTGTATTTTATAACTTATAATATGTTGTAATTGAGTGTAAAAATAAGCGGTGTATGTTATGTGTTGATTATTCTTGAGGGCCACAATGGAGAATCCTATCAAAGAAGTGTTAAAATCTTCTAATTAACAAATATGGCTATACATTGCTGTTTCTTTCTCATTCAAAACTCAGCTATGAGATAAGACCCTGGGTGTATATGATATTAGAGGGCATTCAGCTAGAGTGACCAGTGTTGTCATATCCAAGCCTCTAAACAAGAAACAGGGTTCCTTTCGGCTGGTGAACATTTGGGCCTGTCCAAAACGACTCACAACTCAATTCCACTCCAGCTCTTAGTGATTGAGTGTGACAGAGTAGGGTCTAAATCAGACCTGGGGCCTCATTTGTAAAGCTTGCGCACCCCACCTTCCACGCCAAAGATGGAATCTATAGAAGTCCAACTAGTGTGCGTAGCCCTACGCTAGCTCTGACACTGCCTTACGCACATTTTGGAGACTTGACAAAAAGGTGACCCACACGAGGTGAAGGTGAGGGGAAGAAGTGAAGCAGCTTTGACAAATGACTGTTTTATTTCTCTCTGAAAATACATGAATTTCATTTGTGCATCATCATTTAGAAATAGTTTTAAATAGATAGGGTGCTGTTTCTTTTTTCATAATTTGGCTCAATATTTATATCCTCCTGACTACCCGTAGTTCAAGTTTGTCCTCTTTAGTGGACATTTGTTTACTCAAATATCTCCAATCCCCTGCATACTATCTTACCAACTCCTTGTGTGTTCTAAAGAGGACGTTTAGCACTTTTGAATGATACCAAATTTATAGGGGTGGAGTTTTGGGAACGTCCTCTTCCTTTCCAAGGAAAATAGTGTGTATCACCACAAGCACATTTTATGGAAAGAAGAGAAGTAAATGTTAAATCTTTTTCATTCAACAAATTCTGGGTCAAAATTGAATTGTAATGTTTTTTTTATGAATCTCTAATGAACACTTTAAATATTTTTTTATGGTAGAGTAACAATGTTTTACTGTAAAATTAGAGTGTAAATAAAAACCTATAAAGGAAAAAAAAATTATTCAGTGTATTCAATGCTTTCTAAACAACTGGGAAAATTAGAAAAATAAGTAATTGGGATATATTTTTTTTCCTGGTAGTCAGGAGGATATAAACAAAGCAGTTCATTGTGTGCACAATCGC
Source organism: Rhyacichthys aspro (assembly GCA_036850595.1). Taxonomy (NCBI): domain Eukaryota; kingdom Metazoa; phylum Chordata; class Actinopteri; order Gobiiformes; family Rhyacichthyidae; genus Rhyacichthys; species Rhyacichthys aspro. The sequence goes on from CM072151.1 coordinate 21,410,448, forward strand.
CAAAGCCTCTGCACGTTCACCTGAGCTGTGCCTGTTCACTGAGTGCAGTGGCTCTGCTGTGCAAAACACGTCGTAAAGTGAAGCAGGGCTGATCCCTGATGAATTAGCGGCTGGATTTATGAAATAATTATTGGACATGATCCTGCCCAACTCTTTCTGGACATGATCCTGCCCAACACTCTATTCAGGGCTGTTTCGTTTTGAAGTAGCTTTGTGGAAAATTGCAGCTTAACACAACTCTCCTGTCATTACATTTAGGCAAAATTCATTCACAAGTCGCATTTGCATTGTCCTTCTTTGGTTGAATGGAGGTGTGGAGAGGGTATCACGTGCAGCAGATTTATTTCTGCACCTTTCTGCTTTAGGTGGGATTTATAAAGCAGAATTATAAAGCAAATGTGCAGGTGTAGGTACGCCTAGTTTTATAAATCAGAATAATTTTGTATATGTACAGAACTTTGTGGTGCTGCGCTAAACTTTTAGTCAGGATTCCACGCACAGCTTTTTATAAATGAGGCCCCTGGGCATTTTAAGGCCAGTTGACCCACCCCTGTTCGGCTATCAGCAGGCTTGTGTTAAAAAACAAACAAATTCAATACATATTTTTGAGGGCATTTCAAGTCTCTTTGCAAATTAGGGTCAACAATAATATTGCTAATAACACTCTCACAAACTGAAGGACAGCTGTGTAAATGTTTATCATATGCCTGGTAAATGTAAGAGGGTAAATTCAGATACAGCTGCAGCACAGAGGAAATCTGTGTTTGTACCGTTATCATTAGTATTTCCAAGGTTTTTTTGGTCTATGAGACTTAACTTGGGTGTTTATGAGACTGAAGTGTTGGTATTAATGTTTAGCCAGGCCTGTTTTTTTTTTTTTAGAAAAAAGTGGACGTTCACATTTAAAGCTCATCCTAAATATGTGACCTGTGATCCTATGTTACTCATAGAGCACTGCCTGCTAAATTGAAAAAAATGTTATAAGCTATGAAAAAGAGGCAAACCTTTTTATTTATTTTTTTGTTGTTTTTAATCACCCTTTGCATATCTCTATTTTACACTCATTAACTACTCAATAAATTAGTTCAAAAGTGGTAATGCAATTCTGTATCAATTATATCAATTTGTAGAGACATTTACATGTCCCATTGTTGAGGTTTGCAGATATGGTAACTCTAAGTTAGTTCTGCCTCGCTCTCACGGGCAAGAAATAATTATAGCCACACCACACATAAATCACATTCTGCCCTGGCAGCGGTCTGGCTTGGTCTGGGTCGGGCCGAGGGCAGTAAGTGTACATAGCGCATTGTGATTTGAATGAACGGACCAATCAGCGGGCACGTCAGGCGGAAGTGAACGTCTCCTCGTCGGCGTGGTCCAATCAGCGCGCCGTGCTCTTGTTTGCCTTGCTTTTTGAATTGAGTTCCAACAGCAGACTGACACCCTCTGCGGACAAGAATGAAATAAACTGTCAACAAAGTAAAGGAGTCACTGCGACTACTGGCTTTTGTGTATCGTATATTATTCATCATGCTGTTTTATTGGACCTAGCAGTTAACGGAGGAATGTTACCAAATCTTTGAAGAGGATTTCGATTTCGCTTACTTTGGAAAGTGACTAGCCTGCTAGCTGAGTTAGCCTGAGAGTTGGTTTAATTAGGCTGGATTCATTTAACAGCTTAGCTTCTGTAGACCCTTTTTCCGACTAAACTACGAGAAGGTTGGGTAAGTTACTTTTTATTGGTTAAAGTTTGTAGATTATTCGAAACAAAAGCTGTCGTTAGCAAACTTGGGCAGCTCACATGACGTTAGGTGAGGGGAATGCAATGAAAAATAACGTTGAAGTAAAGCTAGGCGTTGTGTGTAATGTGAGGCATATTTGTGAGAACTTTGGATCATTTTTTGATGCAACATTAGTAGTTCAACATTATTTGTTGTCAGATGCATTCCTCTTAGAAAATTTTACATCCCATTACTGAACTAATTAATATGCCTGCTACTTTTTATTTTAATTAACATTAGTTCTCCTTGTAAACGAAGTATTAAATCACTAAACTGTAAAGTACTGCACTGTGCCAGAGTTTTATGCAGATGTGAAGAAATGGTGCAATGTAAGAATGCTTACAAAAACATACTTTTTAAATGGTGTGACTTCCCCGTCTTCAAAACATAAGCTCTTCTGAGTCACTTGCTTACAGCTGGGTACATTAAACTGGTAAATAGCTGTTCCACACACATTAGAGAAGATTTTCTGTGGATGTAGACTCCTCAAAACCTCAGTCATTAATTCCTGTCTCTTCATGTAATGCATGACCTGTGGAAGTTAACCCAGAACCTTGTGTTTCTTCATAAATTTCAATTGAATTTAATCAAGAGGGGTATCCAAAATAGTGCATAGTCATATTTTTTTCAATATTCCACAAAGCTATCACATATTTTATGTTTTTCTAGTATTGTGCAGCCCTAATATCAAGACAAACTTACATTGCAACCAAAAATATTAGATATTAAATAAGAAGTAACAGTCCCTTGTGGATTTTCATCAGGATTTGTCTCCTTTTAGTGTTTTACTACATTTATATCCTTAAAAGTCACATTATGTTACAGCATTTCTTTACACCTGCCTAAAATCTTTCATCCCCCTGACATAAAAACTCAATTTATGAACTGTGTGAGGCTTTTGCACAGTTGTGCCAGGCTCAGTTCCTCTGCACTGTTAATTTTAAAGAATGATATTAACAGCCAAAAATATAAGTAAATTGCTTGGATTTGTTTTGAAAATAAATTCATTTTGCTCAGAGTTTGCTCCACATAAAACTTTCTCCCAAAGTTCTCACAGTTCACTGTTCAGCTGAATTGTCAGGCAGCAGCTGTGCTTGTATTTGAAGTGCCTCCTGCCTGTAGTTTGACAGTTGTCGCCCTTCTTCTTTTTTTTCTACCTCCCCTTGTTTCTATATTCTTGTGTCTGCCTCTGTTCATTCTCTGTAACTTTTGATAGCTTGGACAGTTTGGTGCCTCTTCAGGTCTGCGCCATGGCTGACAGCAGCATCGTGACTTTAGGGACGGCCCGCAGTCTGCTGGTGGATTCTTCGGTGTACGACTCTAGGATCGCAGAAACCACTAGGGATCATGTGTTTCTGGGCATGGCCTGTGAAGACGGAGAAGGTCAGTCTGCAACACTCTAACACTGTAGACCAGACAGAAAAGTGACACTGTGAGATATGACACTTGATTGTTCTTTTGGTTCCAGTTATTTATCATTGTCTGCCTTGGCAAATTCATTTTTTCCCAATACACATTATGAACATTATCACTGATCTCAGATGTCCACTCGCTGCTCTCTGTTGTTCTAAAGCACAATGCAGGGGATGGCCCATGTTGTTAAGTATATTGTCCATCCTGTTGTGTGTCTGTTGCTCCAGTACTTCAACCAGAGTCTCTCAGAGTTTTTGTTTTTATTTGGCAATGTTAGGTTTATTCATCGAATACTCAAGGTTTTGTTATTGTAGCAGCATATGTTGTGTTAAAAAAATTTAATAGGGCTGGTAAAATGAGCACATTCACTTTTTTCGGTTCAGTGTGTTAAAAAATAATAATGCAATGCTCCCTCCACACTACTGCATCAATGCTCAAGCTAGCGATGAAAAATAAAAAGAGTAATATGCATGATTTGCAAAGGTGAATTGTTAATGTAACTCAAGCTCACACAAATTCACATTTCAAATAGTCCACAAAGTGAATGTATTAGTAATGAGTTACTGTATTTTATAAAGATTCTTATTTAAGTTATTTTTAAGTTATTTGTCAAATCATTTTTGCAATTAACATGTTATACAAAGTTAAAGTATGGCAAAGTTACATGATTCAAAATAAAATTAATTACCTTCTGTTATATTGAAGATTTAGTGTGTTTATTAAAAGTTCACAAGATGTGGGATTAATTGCTTAATAACAGCCAGATTTTCGAGCCACAATTTTTTTATTTATTTATTTTTTTTAATCGATTCACATCCCTTAAATATAGGCTTTTTTTAATATTTAAATGAGTAAAAGTTGAACCACTGTGCACAGAATTGTGAAATACATCTGTTGGGTGCTTTCCTAGGTTACCCCTTTTAGATATCCATAGCTTTCAGCCAGAAGCAGATGTCTTCAGGTGGGGCCCAACCTTCCTTGAGTGTTTTGACCCTTAACCACAACACTCTCCAGTTGGTCGATCGGCAGTGGTGACAAAATACCTGTTTATCTGCCCCTGGCTTCCAGCTTTAAACCACAACGGAAGAATAATTAGTATTGTATTAGGGTTCAACGACTAGCTTCTTACTGTCACTTTGGATGGTCTCTTATTTTCTGTGTATACCCAAATCAGATCATCAGTAGAGTGTTAGTGTGTGAGTCCACCTGCTTAAAAACATGGACGTGCTGTTTCACCAAATATTCTCTCTTTGTGTGTTTCAGATATGCTGCCTAAAGTGGAGACCAGAGTGGTTCTGGTGGGAGAAGCTGGGAGAAACACCGCTCTAGTCAAAGCGCTGCAGGTACATGGTTTTTCTATGAACTCTCCCGCTCTGCTGTGCTCCACTGCTTCCTATTTCTGCGGCCTGTCTCTGCCGCAGAGGCTCGTCAGTGATGTACCTGTGACACTCAGTACTTACTCAGTTGAAACTGTCAGCGATCTCTCCAGTGTTTGATCCACACCAGTAAATGCTCCAATTTTAATTTGAACAAACCATATGAAGCGTTTAGAAATAATAATGACTTTTTTGTAGCAGCACTGAGAGAGTCCAAAATTGTAATGCATGGAAAGACATTACAAGACAGCAAATAGATTAAATGGATTGTATTAGTTGTTTTCTTGCTTGAGTTTGGAGTTTCTTTTTACCTGGAGTTTAGTGGATGAGAAAAGGACTGAAAACCAGACCAGGTCAGCAAAGACGGTCAACAGTGACGGCAAACAGTAATGGTGACTAAAGTTAAAATAGTTTTTCGTTTTGGCTTCAATCTAAAAACCTATTGTTCACAAACATACATAAAGTGCTGTTTTACATTCACAATTGAAGTGGAAGAAAAGCTGTTACAATACGACATGTGGGCCTGACCCAGTTTTCTGCTACTCTTTACTACAATGAATTTGGCTTGTCATCCTGCAAACCAGTTAAATTAGGAAACCAGTTCACTTACAACCTGTATGTAATAAAACAACATCTTATTCCATTAATTAACAGGGCTTTCTTCTTTATTCAGACACCTATTCTGTACACACTGAATGCTGTGATGACTCTGACTTTGATTATATTTGCATTTGAACAGAGAGGGTTTGAGTGTATAAAAGTTGCAATTACTGATATTGGAGAATTGTATTCATTAATTTCTTGTCAAAAATGTCTTCTCCTGTGTTTGCAATAACACACACCTGTGGCTGTTCAGATAAAGCAGGCAAATGCAAGGCTGTACCGGCTCGGTGTTATATTTAGTAGTTTGCAGTGCTTTCACAACTCTGAGCATTAAAGCGCTTTCTGCATCAGAGTGAGACGCGAGTTTTGTTAAAGGGGGACGTCTTGGGGATTGTCAGAGCAGCACAAAGCCCACACAGAGCACAGAGTTCACCTTGAGCAGAGTTGTGTTCAACGAAAAATACTGTAATCTTGCTCTCTTATACACTGCTGTCTGGATGGGTTTAACAAATGAGGAGAAAGACAAATGAAGATGTACACTGAAAGGTTTGGTGCTAAATCACAGTCTGGAGGTATGGTACAATACAGTGTCTGGTTAGGTCTTTTCAGTTTGAAGCCAGATTTGCCAACGTCACAAACAGTACTGGCTGCTTCTGATCAAATTCTCAGTTCTTTTTGAACCAGGGAGTTATTGCATTAATATACTGTACATCAAAGGTGTCAAACTCAAAGTGGTGAGGGGCCGCAATAGTCAATAATAATCCTTCCAGGGGCCGAAGATGGAGATCAAAATTTGAGAGATTGTATCTTGAACAGGTTTTAGTTGGATGTTTTTTGGTATTATTTGAAGGATTAGTTGGATTTAAACAGGTTGTAGTAGGTAGTGGTAGGTTAATCTTTGTAGCAAAAATCAAAACCATCTAAAATCTGTTCAAATTTATCTAAAACCTGTTTGAATTTAACCTAGTGCCAAAAATGTATTGAAGGGCCATATAAAACAGTGCAAAGGGCCGCATTTGGCCCCCGGGCCTTGAGTTTGACATGTGTGCTGTACATGATCTTTTCTTTTGATTTGGTCATGTGTGTTGTAATTGGAGCTGCACAATACTGTTAAAAAGTTGTATAACTAAGTTGAATATTACAATATTGGCCTCCTGCAATATTTCAGTACCTCTTTTGACATTATAAAAGTTTAATTGAATTGAGTTGTGAATTCTTTAAAATTCAATATTTCCCCAATTACTTCATTTCACCCCCGACAACCTAATTTATTCTGTTATCAGATCATATTTTCTGTGTTATGGGGTTTGTTAAATCCAGTTGTAGGGTCTGTTGTGGCGGATGACACAAAGTTAGAGTAGTATTACAGCCCAGAAACTCTGGCATTCGTCCTTCTTTCAAACCACAAAAATGACATCTGGCTTGGTGCCTCCTATCTGTCAGATATATACATGACTGACATTAGAGGACTTCCTGTTACTTTGGTTGTAAGGAGTGCAGTTATGGGCATATGTTTTCTCTGGCACACCTGGAAAATTATGGCTGAATGCTGATGCTGTGCTACTAAAATGTTGTGTTAGTGAACAAGACTGTGTTTATTTCTGCTCTAAGTTGTCCTGCATCTGCTTAAAAACTGGTCTTTGGTCTTCTATGGCTGCTCCGGGAGTGATTCTCCCCTGCTTCATCAATAAGGAAGATCAGGTCACAAGAAAGTTCACCTCTCAGTCCATCTTTGGTTTTGCCTTTTGATTTGAATGTAGTGTAATGTACCAAAATCTCATGTTTTATCAGCCCCCAACAAATGCATATTTATATCTGCCCAAAATAAACAACTAACAAAAATAACATACAAGGAGGCTCTTACTTGAAGAATAGTTGATATTACCTTGAAGTGTTCTAATCATCTCTAAACTCTGGATGCCATACACCCTTCTCTCTCACCCCATTTTCTGTCCATCTATTGCTGACTATCAATTAGGCCTGATTTATTCCTAGGGGTGCTCCAATTGATCAGCCATTGATCACGATCTGCCGATAATGGCCAAAAATAGTGTGAACGGTGATCGACTAGAACGGCCGATCAGCAGGGCTGATCAAATGACGTAACACATGCAAGACTTTCACTGTTTGCAACATTTGTCACAAGGAAATCAAGGAGAAGCAAACAAAAACATACAACACCATGAATCTCATCAGACATTTGAAGGCCAGTCATGTCAACGAATATGAGGAGTTTTCAAGGCTAGCTAGTGCTAAGACCGAGCGAAGCAGCTCTCGGTGTCACAAACTCTGCAACAACAGACTTTTTAAGTGAAGTAAAGCTGAGGGCTGACTTTGGATAGTTGAATGTAGCCATAAAACAAATGATTTGTTTTTTTTTCATTTTGTTGCCTGTGGTTATTGTGAGCAAAACTTACTGTTCTTGCTGAGTGAAAGTAAATAAAGAAAAGAAAACATTGTCAGTGGATTATCTTTTAGTTTCACCACCCCCCAATGATTAATATTTAAAATAGGTACTGTGTTTTTAAAAATAGTAAAATTATTAAGGTACATAATCAAATAGACCCCATGATCGGTGATCAGTAATCGGTAATGATTTTGGTGATTGGTGATCGGCCTCAAAAATCCTGATTGGAGCACCCTTATTCATTCCTATATTTAGTCCCAGTTAAGTCTTGATTTAGTCCTGGTCCTGTCTTCAATATTGATTTGGCTCCTGCGTTGATGTAAGTTCGTCCAGAGCCTTTGTATTTTCTAAATTATTAGAACATTTTTTACCATGTCAAAGAGCATACAAATCTTGCAGCTAATATTGTTATAGCAATATTCAAAATAGTTATCGCATACTATCGTATGTTTTTCTAATATAGTGAAGGCCTACTAACAAGTAAAAAAAAAATAAGGTGAATAGTTTAATAATTGCTGTGCATATGTTGGTGGCGTGCTGCAACTGGAAACTGGCTGTAGTGACTTTGCAAACTGTAGGGACGTCCAGTAATCCCCAGAGAAAGTCATATTACCTCTGCTCTGCAATGGTTATGTAAAGTCTCAGTAAACTGACATATTATAAACACAAATAGCATAGTGTCTGTATGATACACTTTGGACTTGTTGATTTATGAAAATTAGCTAGTGCTTTGATTTAAGAAATTTTTGCATCTTTTGACAAGACTTTATATGAAGAAGTGAATTTTGTCTTTTAAAATAATTATGATTAACAGAATTGACTCAAGGAATAACAATATGTAAAATAATCTGGCGCAGTGTTGATGCTGTCGTGTGTGGATGTAGCAGAAGCTAGCAGCAAGAAAAACAGTGACAGTTACAGAAAGGTCTTAAACAAATTAAATGGACCTTTTCACGTGGAGGAAAACACACTGTTGTTGACAAGTTGTCAGTGTGTGTAGACTTGCTAGTGGCTGTATTTATGTAACTGTCAGCGTTCTGTCCGCATCAGTAAACAGCACAGTTTCTTGTCTTTGAATAGCAGCATTTGAAGGTGATTTGGAGGCGTGGCGGCTCACTAAGTGCTGCTCGAACCGCTTCCTCGCCACGTCTCCTGAGCCCTGTCACTTCTGAAGGCTTCCTGCTTAAATCATCTATTTCTGCCTGCCAATCTGTAGCGCCGACAGCTCCATCAGAGCGCTCCCGACTGGCTGCCTGACCGCCCGCCGCCATCCCTCACTCAACCAACAAAGAGAGAGCCCCCCGCCACTTCCCCTCACTCCCTTATTCGCTTTGAACTTTTATATTCATTTTTAACAAAAAATTCCATCCCTCGAGGCACCACCCCCCTCGGCTTGATATTTGTTTGAAGTCACAATCTGTAGACTTTCACGAGGACAGAGACACCGCCTAACTTTTCTCCTCTCTTTCACCTCCTTCTTAACCCTACTAACTGCTGTTCTGGCTTTACAGTGTTCCCAAAAATCCTTAAATTTACCGGTTAGATGTCTCTATTCTGGTTGTCTTTATCAGAATTTCACACAGACAAACAAATACCTGATCAAATAGTAAACTTTGAAATGTTATAGTTTTCAGGTCAGTACGATTGACTTTTAGAGGCCTTTCTATTTTCAAAAAGGTACCAATAGTCTCTCTGGAAAGAGAACATATTGCAAGAGACTGAGTGAGGAGCTCTACCACACTATGCATGTAATAAAGAAATAGGCCGATACACTGGACCTTAGCAAAGTCATGTCTGTACAAAGCACACTAAAATTGCCTATTGTTTCAGGAGACATGTTTTTTTTTTTTTTCTTCCAAACTTGCCTGCTTGGATAGTCTCCACTTGTAAACACACGATGTCTGTGAATATAGTAACGCTGTTGTAACAGAGTCCTTAGCTGTGCCCTCTACTGGCCAGTGCCGCTCAAATTAATTTTATATCTTTTATAGAAACTCATCTTGTAAGGCACTTACATAATATCAATGCTGCAGTTTTGTACATTTTGTCATTGCTTTCGGTTAAGAATTCTTGTGGCATTTCATCCTGCAGCTCACTGATCTTAGACATCCTCTGGCTGCTCTCTGTTGTTCAGAAGCCCAGTGCATGGCATGGTCCATGTTTTTCAGTATAGCATCTGTCCAGTTGTGGGTCCATTGCTCCACTGCTGGTGCCTTTAAACTAATAACTGATAATGCCTAACATTTGCAACCTGTCTGGGAGTTGCTCTGCACATAAGCCTCCACAGGGGTAACCTGCACTTAGCCTTGTAGACCCAACCCGATCTGAGGATTTTCTTTTTTCACACTGTACACACTCTGCACTTCTGGTTCTGAAATCTGATAATGAACTGACGCACAAACATGCAGACAGAAATTTCAACTTAAAACTGAGAATAGCTGGTTCTTTTTATACCTTGGGTACCACTGTTATAAATTTGAGTTCTGTTAATAACTCGTCTTTTCATTAGCGTTTGTTTATGTGGCCATTTACCAAATGTAACATGTAACATTTGTACAACAGAGTAATGAATCCTGTTTTACACTTCATGCCACAAGTGCTTGAAATCCTTAAAAGTACCAACTAGAGAGAACTAAAGAGAAATAAACGCAGTGGGCTTGGATTGACGTGAAGACTGAACCCTAAGGAAACATGGATTAGATTTCACACAAATTTGGTCAATCTTTTCTGTTTTGTGTTTTTTTTAGGTCTTAAAAACTGTTGTCCATTTCTCAAGTCTGTCCTGCTCTTTGTCATTTCTCTTTTTTCCCCAGCGTTGCTATTTCCAGATAACATTGTGTGACATTGACTTGTTGGTGGTCGTTTTTTCGCAGGCCATCCGAGTTATCGAAGTACCAGTGGTAAAGATAAGAGACGGCGAGGCGGGGGCCGAGGAGAAAATGATGATAAAATCTATAGTCAATATGGTACAGTAGAGCATGTGTTGATGTGTGTGACTGTCTGACACCGGGGGAATGTGGGCTGGTGCCGCCCGCGTCCCATAATTCACTCCGCTACTCACTCAATCACTCTGCATGGCGGGCTGCACTGACGCTGAGGTGATTTGTGGGAGAATATTTAAATGTAACTAATGTAACAGCTAATTTGCGGGTTCCACACTAACAGAGATTTGCACTGAAATGTCACAGCGTGTTGAAAAGATTTTCCATACATCTTCATGGCATTTAAAGTGGGTTTGCAGCTGTAAGTGCCAGTTACGGCTCTACTTGGACACAGAGGACTTCATCAGATTTGCCCTGGAAGCGTCTTGGCAACTCTAAGTAGATTTGAATTTTGAGTGGCTTCTGCTGTTATGAACCACATTATGGTTAAGAGAAATCTTACAACTGACTTACAACTAATAGCATAATAACACAGTTAATATTAATAATACAGTTGCATTTTAGAGATTTATATAATTACCTTTTCAATCACAACACAGCTGTTCTTGTTGGGAATTTTTCCTAAATAATGACCTTCTAATCAGATCACATATTCAGCATTTTGGAAACTAATTGTGCAGTTAAACTATAAGATTGGCTCTGACTACAGCTCCTAAGACTGTTGATCATTTGATGGCTTAAGGTCAGTGCTGTAAATTCAAAATATTAATTGATGACCTCTGTTATTTTCTATGTTGTTGACCAACATATGACAAAGTGACTGTGTCCCAAAATGTTGAACAGTAAAACAATGTCTTTGTTGTAACAAATGTCATCTTAAGTCTGAATTTTTCACAAACACCTTTTTACTTCTCACTTTCTAATTTGGCTCAGCGGATAAAAAGAAGGCATAGTTTGGAATGAAAATGCCTTCTTTTTAACCAAGCAGACTAACAACCTCCACAAATGTTCTTTCTAATTTTTATTTTATCTGTCTGGGGCATTGCACATTTGTATATCTTTTGTAAGTTTAAGTTGAGCCTACCTGAGGAATCAAACTGTTGATCAAAAATGGCTTTAAGAAAAACGAATTAGGATGACTGACAATGCGGATGTTTTGATCTTCATCCAAGCAGCATCATGAGTTGGAAAATTACAGAACAGGAGTGAATGGAATTAATTACAAATAGTTAAATCACATGATCAATCTGTTTGTGACCTGCCATGTAAAATTAGCAGTAGTTTGTCTGTCTCTTAGCTTCTTATTCTTTGTTAAGATCAAAAGTGAGAAAAGTGATTTTTCTGAAATGCCTTTGTACTTGTTAAAGCAACAAAAGATGTCTACCAAAGATTATCAGTCATGAAGATCATAATTCAAAAAGGTTAACAAGAGGAAGAAGGCATCTTGGAAACTTTTAAAAGGCATTGCTCATTCAAGACACTTAATTTCTGAAGATGTCCTGATGGCTGATGGCTAATGTGACCTCAGAGCTTTTCAGTGAAAAAAGCCAAATCCAGAAAGTTTTTAATCCACAGCTAGGAGCAAATATTGTTGGACATCTTTGTGTCATAGTTGTATTGTTGTGCTCTATAAATTAACAGAAGCACACCAATGTTTCAGAAAAAAAATGTTTGCTCTTGACCTAAATGTCCTTAACGTGGAATAATGAAATGTACTAATGAAAAAATCTCCCAATAACAGGCCTGTCCCTTTCCTCTCTCTGGTTATTTGTGAGTCTATTCTGTTAGCACAGCATCAGCAGTCCTTCATGCTCCACTGCATAACTCCGTATCATTCTTCTATTCCAGGACATCAATGCCCCATGCATAATGACAGACAGCGTCCAGGAGTTCGGAGACGGAGAGAACGCTCAATTCGAGACAGTGTTTGTTCTGACAGACTTTGATTGTGCAGACTACACCTACCTCTACAAACGGGACAACCGCATCATGGGGCCCCCTGTAGTGCTGCATTGTGCTGCAAAAGAGGAAGTAAGTTTCACAGTCACAGTTGTCCTGGAAATGAACTTTGACAAACAAATGACAATCTCAGTGGCACTGTTTTTTAATATTCTTTTATAGTTGTTGTTGCATAGTTCAATGTTAACCTGTAGTTTGTAGCAGTCCCTGTTTTGGTATGTGTTTTTGTGGATGGCGGGTATATATTCAGTACAGACAGCAGTGTTGACTACATAAACAGCTGATCTTTTCACTATAACACACACTTGGTCTCTATATGAGATATAAAGAAAAGCTGAAACAAGCCTGCTGTGGGTGTGTTGCTTTTAATCAAAATATTATTTGCTTAAAGAACAGGATGAAATTATTTAATTTGCAACAAGAGAAGATGGAGGTACATGATAGACTTGTTCCAATTAATATTAGCTTCCTCAACTCCATGATTTTTAGAAATGAACTGCTGTATGTTACACGTTTACATTATTAATAAAAAAAAATGCTCCGCAAGAATTTTACTTCAGGGAAATGTAGCTCTTTTGATTACTTTGATTACACTGAGAGCGTTTTCTTTCTCACCATTACCCACCATTATTTCCTCCCCCAACAGCAGGCAGGGCATTTACTGTTTTCTGTTTAGAAAGAAGGCAAATGCAAAATACAAATAAATTATTAATTATTATTAATATTAGTGAAGTTTAGGGCTTACCTTCACTTCAGTTTCTGAGTTCAGTGTCAGACTGATGCGATCCTGTAGTTATCTTTGCCCTGTTAAACATTATGTGAATGCAATGCCAATATTTATCCACATTTAAGCTGAACATCCCAGTATTATATGCCTAACTGAACGATACAAAAAGATGTGGAAGGAAGGCTCATGAGTAAAAGTTTTGCAAATGATCACACTTTCTTTACTGTGAGGCCCTTTGAGGCAATTGTTGTTGTGATACTGGGCTATACAAATAAAATTGAATTGAAAAAATTGAATTGAAAAAGAACAGGAATGTAACTTGGAGTTTTGTCGACCCTGTGTAACATTTGAGCCTTCATAGTCTGGGATTGATGTGAAAAATGCTTTCTTGCTTTTTTTTCTTTTTTCTTTTGACTTTTAGTAAATGTGCAGCCTTTTTATCACATGTGAATAAGTGGGAAGCGACTGTGCTAAGATGAGTCTTGGTGTCAGTAAGCAGACCATAAAACGCATGATGGCGTGGCAGAAGGTGATGAACAGAGCTGTCTGCCCACTCAGCTGTCTAACTGAGCCTCACATGGGGCAATAATGTCTTACATGAACAATATGGCCGACTGCGGCTGCTATCAACAAGACTGAGCAGGCTGTTCATTTGTCAGCTCAACACACACCTGCATTCCGGTCTGGACCACAGAGCACAGCATCATAAAGATGTATATCTGCAGATAACTACGGCACGGTGCTGTGCAGTTTTCTACACTGCATTTAACTCCTTTAAGTACTCTGAAGAAAAATGGGAATGATTTATGTTGACTTGTGTGTGGTCTTCTACATAAAGATGCCGTGTGAATTTATTTAAGAATAAGGACACTTTAATAGAGCAAGTTAAAATTTTTAGCACTGCACATTGTATTGAAAATGTACTATTGCATTATTCTATCCAAGCTGCTTTGGCCGTGACACTTAGGCCACACTCATTGACAGACATTCACACACCCATGAGTTCCCCATAGGCATTTTAGCACTAATAATATACCTGTTTACATGTCTTTGGCAGTGGGAGTAAGTTGGAGCACTTTAAGGGGTGTGCTCACACTTTCAGTGCCCTTCATTTAGTTCACACCAAAACAGAAACCCATCAATTAATTTTGGTCTGCTGCAGAAATCCCTGCTCCAGCGTCCGTTTTACAACTGTCTTTTTAAACTCGAAAAGAAGATCCAGATTTTCTCAGTGCTCCATGTTTGACCTCTGCTCATTTTGTTTAGTTAATGGACAGCGTTCTTTTGGTTCATTTTATCCACTTTGGGGAAACCTTTAGTCACGCAATATTTTTATCCCCAATTTATGATGCCCTTCTTGTTTGAGCTCATTTAGACAACTACATTTTAATCAAACTGTACCAGAGTTCAGCAGACAGCAAACCCAGACCATAAAGTGATCTCGTAGCCAGTGTTTGGTGGCACTGAGGTTCAACAGCAGCATTGACACTGATCCAATTCAACTGCACCAGAGTTTGCATTTAACAAGGCAAGTGTTAACGAACCCTATGGCAGCACGGGAGAACATGCAAAATACACACATACGAAATATGTTTATCAAAAACAACAGTTTGACTGATTGTTACTTTCCTTCTTAAGATAATGGATTCTCCTACTTTCTTTCTGTTTTTCTCCCCCTTAAACTGAGAGTGATGTCAGGGCACCATACCTTACCAATAAGTATTTTATTGTACACATTTTTGGGGGGCTTTGTTGTCGTTATTGGACAGAGAGACCGTTGATAGACAGGAAATGGGGATTAGAGAGAGAGAGGGGTAATGAATGACCCGTGCCTCAAATCGAACCTGGGTCCATCTGTTTAGATCAATTATTGAGTTGCCCAACAGCATTTTTTTTTTTTATTTGAGTTATAAGTTATATTTTCATTTGAATATTTAACAGACAAATGTCAGGTGTTTACTTATCCTGTGCAGATCCTGTGTGCCTGTGGTATTGCTCCTGTTTCTAATCTGTACCAGACTAGAATGATTTTGTTTTGCTTCTCGTCACCAGCCTCTGCCGTTTTCCTGCCGTCCGCTGTACTCCACCACCATGCTCAATGTGTCGCTGTGTTTCACTGGCTTCAGGAACAAGGAGGAAATGGTCAGTCCACTCAAGCGTTCTCTGCCTCTAATAACATTGGAAAAGTGCCCAGACACGTACCTACCATAATGTGAAAATGATGATCTCGACAAAATAAATAGTCTCCATCCTGTCTTAAATGCGACTTTTTCACAAGAAAACTTTGATAATAGAAAATGTCTTGAAATTAGTCTTGAATCTTTTTTTCCACACAGAAAAACCTGGTGAATCTGGTGCATCACATGGGTGGAACCATCCGGAAAGACTTCAGCACCAAGGTCACTCATCTGATTGCTTACTCCACTCACGGAGAGAAATACAGGGTCAGTAAACACTTTTTGGGATATTTTGTGGTTACTTGTTTATAGCATATGCATTATCCATGTAGTTATTAGTCTGTTCTGATCTGATCAGAACTTATTATTCCCCAGTACAGGCCACTCTATGTGGGCTGTGCCTAAACCAAAAATATTTGCCATTTCTAAGCATACATTTTAGAATATGAGTCAATTTTTATATATATTTATGACTCAAACGTAGGCCTATCATTTTCATTGTCATAAATAGATAATATAGGCCTCTATTTTTTCCATTCAGGCCCACATACAAAATAATATGGTATATAGATGTAAAGTGAACAACTATTTATTTGGAAAACTGATAATTACACAAGGTGTGGCTTTCCATCCCTGTCCCTGCTTTATGTTGCACCTATATCAGGTATACAGTAATAGCATGGTAATGAGAGCTCCTATTAGTGAGCCTCAACTCGTATTATATCCTCAGTGGAACAGCTCTGGTGTCCTCTTCACTGGGTCATGCTGGTGCCCCACATTGAAGGCCAAGCTATACACTGTGTCCTTTCATTGCTCCAATGGCTTCCCCCCGAGAGCGGAAGAAGAAGTGCCTCCCACCTCGCGTACAGCCACTAGAAATAAACAGAGATGGTTCAAGTGCCCTAGCTTGAGGCCAACTTTGAGTTACTTTTCAAAACTCAGAGTCACAAGTCCTTTTGTCTGAGAAGACATCAGTCTGAGCCATCAAAAAGAAAGTCCAAGTCGAGTTAGTGAGGCTTATACTTCAAAAAAATTAAAAATGAGTTCAGGAAATACATTAGATATCCAACAGTGATAGTTTCAATTTTGCAAAATACTGGTTTGCTATTCCTTTAATTCACATTGTGGGTTGACTAAATAAAAAATAACAAAATGGTACCCATACAATAGCCAGTGGAAAAATGGTCTCTCTATGCTGTAATGTAATTGAAAATTCACCGCAAAGTGAAATGCTTAGTCATTGTTATTATTGTTGGACAACCCGTCAATACAAATACAGAAATAAGATACAGAAACAAAAATCAGTTGGCATACTCTTGTGCAATCCAAATAATGACTCACTTCTGTATTTGATTGTGTAATGTTTTCCTCTTCCATTCCATTTGCCATCCACATTTCCTCTCCTCCACATGCTATTTACTGCTCAAAGCTTTTTTGTTGTTTAGTGTTTTGTTCTGGTAGAGAAATACAAGTGCAAAAAGTTAGTCACAGGCAGTCTGAGCTGTTTTCCATTTAAAAGCAGCATAACTAAAAAAAGGAGAACCGTGAACCTACTCAACAGTGGAGCCTCACACACTTGTTTTTGCATAGTGCCTGAAGTGGAAACTATTTGTACCTTTTCTATTGTGACTGAGTGACAGAGCACAAAAATAAAACAGACTGAATATGCTTCACTGTCGGTACTCAAAGTGTATTGGTTCAAAAAAAAAAAAATGGAATTCTAAAGTTTCAACGATCAATCAACTAATGGTAAAAAAGAAGAAAAAACATGTGTTACTATAGGATGTAGTGGTTTGTCAATTTAGTGATGTACCTTGCACACTGTCATAAATGTATTATTATTATTATTATTACTATTTTATTACTGGGTAACTGACTTACCATGCTCTTTTTTTAAAGCTGGCAGTTTGTATGGGGACACCTATCCTCACTCCAAACTGGATTCTCCAGGCCTGGCAGAGACGAGATGAAGTGTAAGGGGAAAATGACCTGATTGAATAATTTGACAGTTAACACAATATAGCTCAATGTTCTACAGAAAAAAAACTGAGAGCATTTGTCTCTTCGTGATGTGTTAAGGTCCTTCCATGCAGGAGACGAGGAATTCCGCACCGAGTATAAAGTACCGCCATTTCAGGACTGCATCCTGAGTTTTTTGGGTTTCTCAGATGAAGAGAAAGCCAACATGGAGGAGAGGACACTTAAACATGGTTAGTAATAATAATATAGCCTGTAGGTTCTGTAAGGATTATGAATACAACAACAAAGGTGTATTTTCCTCTTAGTGTAGCTCAAAGATGGAGGTAAAAAAGTATTGAAATTGGTTAGAGGCTGAATGTGCAGTGATGCTCACGCCAATTTTATCTGGTAAAGTGCAACAAGGATGTTCTTATTTAAGTGGGAAAATTTGTTCTAGTTATGAAAAACTAAAATCTACAGTGCTAAAGCATATGCGCTTGTATCAGAGGCTTTTCAGCAGTGTATTAAATCCTGGGAAAAGAAAAATGGGTTTACAACCCATGGCTTTTTGGTTAATGGCTTTAAATGTGTCAAATTTTGGTGAGCTGTGTGACTGTGTGTGCAATTTAAAAATGTGCTTTTTGAATGACCTGCCACTTATTTTAACCAAAGAAAAGTATGCACTTCTTCTGAGGCAGCTGTTTCTGAAGAATAGTTTCAAATAGGGCACAAATGATTTTATTTATTTCAGCAAAGACACACTGTATGAGAAAATTGTTTTTAGAAAGATTAGAGTCTCAACTACACATGGGTAATATAGACTTAGTTTTAGTCCGTATCACTCATTTTTAGTCTTTGTCAGGATATACAATGATATTATAGAATGATCACACATATATTATTATAATAATTTTACAAGATGATCATCATGTTCATATTTCAATGGTTATTTTACATTTGACCATTTGCCTTTACCATATCTGATTATTAGGAACAATGATAACATCATGCCAGCGTAGTTTTAGTTTATTTTAGTTATACAGACATTAGAGATTCTGTGAAGTACGCCTTGAAATGTCCATAAATGCATGTGCACCACACTGAATCATCAGAGGGACCATATTTGCATTACTTGAGTTTTATCTTCAGCCATCCACTATTCCCTTCAGATTATTTAGAGTCCTGTTATTCATCACCTCACTTTGACCATTACCCTGGGATTAAAAATTACCCCAGTACAGAGTAGCATACCCCGAGTGCCAAATTAAAACTGTACATGTCAAACCGAGATAACTACATCCCTTTGTGGCAGACAAAAGGTTATCACGTACTGCATATCGGTGCATGTGTAATGTGTGGTGTGTCTTTGTCCCTCAGGTGGCACTTATCTGGAGGTGGGAAACGAGAGGTGTACCCACATGGTGGTGGAAGAAAATTCTATAAAGGAACTGCCATTTTGTCCCTCCAAAAAACTGTTTGTTGTCAAGCAAGAGGTGGGTTTCAAACTTTAAGTATTTATTCTTAAATTAGACATTGTTAGCAGTTGGCAAACAAGACAAATATAACTGGGTTGAGTGTTTAAATACTAACTCGACAGTTGTGTAATGAGCAAGATTCCCGCTCATCCCTCTAAACTTATAATGTAGGTAATTGATCGTTTTTTACTGAAAAATAATAACCCCAACATGACATGATAATTAACATACATAGAAACTTAAAGGAAAGCATCAGCTTTACATAGAGTCAATAATTACACACTTGCTCTCAGCTTCTCACTTGTCAAAAGCAAAAAGTTACATTGAATGTGTGTTCCTCTGACTTAAGCCATTTTTTTTCATCCTAGCAAAAAGAAGATATGAGTAAATGCAGGATAAATCTCAGTTCAAAGCAGCACTATGTGATGTTTTACCTCAAAATATGGAGCACTCACAGTTTGTCCACTAGTCCACTATGTGTCTTTGGGTGACAGGGCATGTTTCTGTTTTTCTTGAGTATATATCTTGCATGAAGCCCTCACATCAATGTAAATTTACATTACTGCTTACAATATGTCAGATTTATAATGAGACGTGTCAGTCCCACAAAGCAGCATTTGTCTCCTTTAATTCAACATTGGAGTTCAATTGGGTATAATCACAACATAACTTTACTGACACTCATGAATTAAACTGATTTTGTTTTATTTTTTAAGAGAAATTTCCTCTGTGTTTCTTCATAAATAGCATGTCCCTGTAGTGCACCATATCTATTTACATGCTTAAAAAAAGGAATATGAGATGTGGAACTGCGATCTCCCCCCGATGTAAAAAATGACACTGTACAACCCACCTTTAAGTCCTTAATGAACACAATCCAGTTAAATGCAAGAAATCTGAATGGTTTTCAAGTTAGATATTCAACTGTAGAGGAGCATTACCCTGACTTATCAAGTCTTACATTTCAAGATCTGTCTTAGAGCACATTTTGTGGAGAGAAAAAAAAAATCAATAATATTCTGCACAATATTGTAAAGTTGGCAGAGAACTGGATATGATGCGATTAAAAAAAAAAAGGCCAGAGAATGAGAAAAAATTCCTGGCAAATGAGCCTTTAGAAACAACCCCCTGCTGCTGGGGGAGACAACATAAAATAATGAATGCTTTTCCACCTCAGTGGAATGTAAAATGACCATCTGATCAGGATTCCTCTTCGGGTTAAACCTGGATCGATACGGCCCCACTCTCTCTCGCAGTGCCTCCTGTCAGAGAGAGCGATCGATAAGAGATTTCCTCCTCCAGCAGATGAATCATTTGGACCAAGCTGTTTTGCTGGTTTAGCTGTGCTCATAACCCCACAGTCAATAGTCCCTTTTCTTTACTCTGCTAGTTTAGTTGATTTTCAAAGAAAGCCTATTGTCATTATTCTATCAGGAAGCTTTTTATCAATCACTCTCCCTAACCCAATTGTGTGCACAAATCTCTTGTGTGGCAGTGGTTCTGGGGCAGTATTCAGATGGACGCTCGAGCTGGAGAATCCATGTACCTCTATGAGAAGGTGAGTGTGTTAATGTTTACTGAAGCATAATAATTGAATCTCATGCAATCAAACAGTTTAATTGCACAGGCTCACAAAGCTAGAATTACATCTAAAATAGAGCAGGAATAAACCTAGCAAACCTCCAGTCCATCCTTCAGGGATGTAAAATGAAGTAGTAAAAATAAAAATTAAGAATCATGTTTAGGCCTCTCCAGATTCTCACCGTTTATTATTCATGCTTTTATTTGAATATGTGCTGCTTCAGTTTTTAAAGTTACAGGGCTGAACTTTATTGAAATCCTGCATTTAAATCAGCAAACAGTGAATTTTACAATGTAGTTAAGTCATTAAATTGGGGGCCACTTGTGTCAAGCGTAGAAACCTGCTTAAAGGCATAGTCCAGTATTTTCCAAAAAAATGTCTATGAGATTAACTGTTGTAGGTATTTGTCAGTACAGCAACAGTTTGAAGAGGCAAACAGAACCCTGACATGGGCTTTTTCTTGTAAATAGCTGAAAAACCAAACAAGGCATCTAAACCTTCAGAAACATTTTTTTGTGCAAGTGTGTATTCCATAGCAAATATTTACATGTATTTCCCCCCGTTTTATGGCTGATTTTCTCTCTTTTTCTTAACTGTATAACCCCAACTTTACCCCGTACAAGCAACTAAGTGTGGCTGCTAATAACTGAGCCATTTCCCAAGCCTTGCACCCATCTAGCACTATAGACTCAATATTTAACAGATGTATAGTGGGTGCAAATACATCAATTTTGAACATTTTAATAATTTAATTTCTTTTGTTGGTATATTGGAAGACCTCAGCTCATGTTTACCCCTAAAGGGTTAGGCCTTTCCTCGATGCCTCTTTTCGACCAAACCATTATTGCAATAACCTTTTGTCTTTGCCTATTTCTCATCAAATAATTTATTGTTTGGTTTTATCACGTATGGCCAAACAATTTTTGTATGCATTTACTTATTACCACCAAAACAGATTTAATTTTTCAAAACCGCACGATGAAGGCACTAGATCCATTTTTGTTCCTCCTGTTCCATTACTTTGAATTTATGGCTCGAGAAACAAAATTCTAAGTTACAACAAGCTACTTTGATAAACCAAGGATATTAATTGCCTTTGTTTCGTTTTGCTCCAGAACGACAGCCCGGCAATGAAGAAGGCCGTATCTCTCCTTTCCCTCACCACACCCACCAGTAACCGAAAGCGGCGCCGCCTGAAGGATACCCTAGCTCAGCTCACCAAGGAGACCGAGATCTCCCCATTCCCTCCGCCGCGAAAACGGGCCTCGGCAGAGCACTCGCTGTCTATGGGCTCTCTGCTGGACATCTCCAACACCCCCGAGTCGTGCAAAGGCCTGACAGGTACGTCAACGGCAGTAGGGTTGGAAAAACATATTCATAATCCCCCCTATAGGGTTGAACGGTTTAATTTTGTATTGCAGAGAACAGGGTTAGATACGTAACAGAGAGAAAAGGTGATGGGGCAGTGGCCAGGAATAGGAAGAGAAGAAGAACAACCAGGGAAAGGAGGATTAGAACAGACAGGGAGCAGAGGAGAGCCAGGTCCTCCCACCTCAGTACCATACAACAAGCAGATGAGGAGGAGCCAGGAACTTCTACAGGTCAGGGCTTGTGGAAGCAAGAAAGAGCTCTGACTCTGATGAGCATGGAGTGGAATGACCCAAAAATCCATTTTTAGCTTAGCTGCGAAATTATAGCCATTTGTGCTACCAAACCTACAAGGGAAGCCATTTATAATTCTTGGCTTCTGATCTAAAAATAAATGACACACACAATTTAAATGTTTTATTTATTTATTTTATTTTTTCTCAGCATACACTGCCTGGCCAAGAAAAAAGGCCCACAAGCTAGATTTATAGGCAAGTAACTCCTATACAAGATCTTGGCAAAAATTCAGGCAACTCTAGACAGAAATAACATTGCATGTTATAACATTTATTCCTGTCCAGAGTTGCATGACTTTTTTGCCAAGATGTTGTATTGATGATGGGAGAGTCGTCCACTGTGCAAAGTCTTCTTCAGCACATCCTAAAGATTCTCAATGGGGTTAAGGTCTGGACTCTGTTGTGGCCAATCCATTTGTAAAAATTATGTGTCCTTCCCCTGAACCACTCTTTCACAATTTGAACCTGATGAAACAGATTAACATCTTTTCAACAACCACAGGATGAGTCTTTCGACACAATTGAGAAATGAGAAGCTTCTCTCTGCATCTGTTGACTTAATCAACCATGCAGTAATTATTCAATAGGAGGCTCTTGCCTATTTTCTTAGTTAAATCTAGCTGGTGACCTTTTTTGGCCGGGCTGTGTAAAACAACAATAAGCAGCAGTGGGCATTACCACCAAACTGAAAATTAAGCAGGTTGATTTGATTGTCTTTTAGTCTATGTGCTATGTGTGTCCATAAAGTAGGTCTTATTTAATTTACACACTGCGCAGTCTTGTTAAAAAATACCAAAATTGCTACGTTAAATCAAAGCACATGGATTATTTGCTTAAATCAACAACTTCATGGCATACTAAATGTATGTTAATTTACTGATACTTTACTAAACCAGGGCATTACAATGGTGATATGAAAATTCACCACAGACTTTTTTTAATATGCTTCAGTGCTAGCGGCAGCATTAGCCTCACACAGAGAACAGTGCAATTATTAGTAAATGGAAACTGTTTCTATTTAAGCTGCAGCTATTTTGCCATTGTTCAAATTTAAAAGTAATTGAATTAGTTAATTTAAGCCCTTCTCCTTCAAATGATTCCTTCTTGTGAATATTGGAGTTTATGGAAAAAACAAAAAAAATGTAACTTCTCTGCTTCAGGGCATTATAAATCACCCTGATCACTTTGGTGTATCTTAATCAGCTAGACTCCATATGGAACCCTACTGGGCTATTGTGCATTCATGAAGCATTTAAGATTTATTTTCTTTGGTTGTGTGTGCATACATAGCTAAATAGATAACTCTGAATTGGTAACTTAATTGAGTCATTTTGCTTTCCCTCTCTTTCTGTTCCCTGTCTGTCTTCACTTCTAATAAAAGGTAAAAAGAAATCCCCCCCTTTTAAATCGTTGCGTAAGTGCTTGCCCTTTGCTCTTCTTGGACCCTGATAGTCATTTTGAATAGGTACCAATCCACTCAAATTGAAAAGGCTAGAAAATGGAATTTGAAATGGCTTGCAAAGTGGTTTGATTTGAGCTTTGAAAAGCAAAATCCCTGTCTCTCTTTACCTTTCTTGTTTCCCCAACTTTAGGCAGATGCAATGAAAGTACCCTTACCTTGTGCCAGCTTTAATTTGCACAAATTAGCTGCAAAGAAATAGCGTCTTATTGAAAAAGAGTAATATAATGATATCTTTGTGTTGACCTTCTGACTTCTCTTGTTCCTGTACAAGCTCATGTTATTTAAGAATACCGCTTATGTACCACAAGAATACTAAACTATTTTAAACACGAGCAGGAATTAAATTGAGATGTACTGAAAAAAAAATCCAGACTTTTTATACGTTCATAAGGCTCTAGCACTGAAGTGTAGACTAGGTTTGACTTAAACATTATTTACATTTCAGTGAATTCAATGTTAATATATCTCCTTCCTAATGAATAAATAATGACTTGCCACTTTGAAAATTTTGTTCCACATGGCTGTGTTAACAAGTGGATTTCTGTCCGTCTCGTTCGCACAGAGAATTCCAAGCCGTCCAAGAGCTCCACTCCGGTGGTGTCGAAGCAGTCAGCCCGGTGGCAGGTCTCCAAGGAGTTGTATCAGACGGAGAGCAACTACGTAGACATTCTCAGCACCATTCTACAGGTAAGCCGTCAAGCGCACATTGCTAACGCTCTCTTCCAGGGTGCCCAGCTGGTTGCCCCTGACAACAGCTACAGTCATTTGAGGGTGTGTGTGTGTGCTTATCAGTTGGTCCCAGTGGAGAGTCGGAGAGCTAACCAGTGAGGGAGAAAATGACCTGCCTGGCCATTTTCTCTGTCTGCTCTCCAAAGTTATATTTAAAAAAAAAAACTACCTTTTTTGCTAACTTTCTTAGAATGACTCCATTTTTATCTTGCTTCTCCTATATGTATATGCTTCTTCTGTTATTTTGCAAGTGTACTCAAGATTCTCACACATGCTGGAAAACCTGGAAATTTAGGGAGTTGTTCTCCAGTTATGAAGTTGATGTCCTTGGAAATTTGTTAAAATGTCCAGGTGCCTTTGAAATAATATATTGTACTGGACAATTTAGATTTTTCAGTCCCAACTTATTATGGGACAGTAAATAGTTTCAAGTTATACAGTGGTTTTAAAAATGTAATTATCAAGGTATGAAAAAAATACAGAATATATACTTCATGTAAAATGAAGTGATGATGCAATACTGAACGGCACCCTTACAAAACTGCTTTTCTATTTATATATACTTTGTACAATGAAAATCAAATTGCATATTAGGTTTTTTTTTGGGTAATTCAAAGTCAAATGAAGTCTAAATGGAACTTTTCAGTCAGAGGATGTATTTTCACGACAGAGATGGCGGGCGCTGCTGCTGTACTGCCATGTTTACACTGATATGTCCAGTGCAACCAGTCAAAAAGTGAACTTAAAGCCTGAAAGTACTGGTGCCATTTATTTAGATATTTTACATTTCTTGTCTCTGTAAAGTTTGGTATGCATTTTGTTTTGAACTGGCTATTAGGAAAAGATGCAGGTTCACTTGCTTCTGTAAACTAAAACACTTAACTTATTTGACCATTACTGATGGCCATTAATGACCATTACAAATTACGATTTGTATTGCAATTGAATTTGAGGGCCTGGTAGAAAAGCGCTATATAAATGCAGCCATTTTCCATTTTTCCAATCTGAGCATTAAAATCAAAATAGTTTTTATTGAAATTTTTTTTTATAAACAACACATAGACAAAAACCAAAACATAGAAAGTAAACAGAAAAGTGAGAAAATAAAATAAAAATTCAACACATACCTGTCACTATTAGAGCTCTCCTCTGTCACCACCGCTAGGAATTGTAAAGAGCCAGACACCCATATGAGAGCCATCTGACACATATTGAGCTGACTTCAACTTTAAATGGGATTTATTGGTGGCGCGCACAAAAAGAGGTTGAGGAAACCATTGAGCTTGGTCTCTTGTTCAGTTTGCCCACTGAGGGGCTCCTAAAGTATAACATAATGTTATACAGTTATATAGGTAAGCCCATTTGACCTGATAGAATGCTTTTTCTGTGTCAGTGGTGACCACACACTCAAGCCTATGCTCAGGGGCGGAGCAGACAATATTAAAGAAAGTAGGATTGCCCACCTTTAATACATACATCCACATTTAATACTGATCTTTGGATATGATGGTCAGGAGGATGTTATCCAACATGTGGGCCAGGACTTTTGCCAGATCTATGTTTAAGAAAGAAATGGGTTATTAGAAGTACAGTTGGTCGGGTCTTTACCTTTTTTGTGATCAGAGTCAGTATCAAATAAAACGTCGGTGTATGTGTCAAGTGTATGATGAGAAATTGTTCTTGCACCTTCAATTTCTGTATATATTTCAGTATTATTTAAAACAGTTAACTCTTTTACCAAGTACAAATTTCATTATTGCAGACTGACAAGCCTGAAGAGGGGGGGAAAATTTTGTGGAAAGGGTTGATGAGTCTGACCAGCTGCATTTTTAATATGCTGCTATAAAACCAACTATAATGGAGAGCGTCTACTCTAGGCAGATGGTCCACAGATAAACCTCAGTTTTAATGGACATAAAGATCTTCCATATTTAGTTTTCTTCAATAAAGAATTAGCGGAATGTGGTTCAATATGTTTGTGTAAATTGCATACTCCGTGGAATGCAATTATTCTATAAAACAAGCTTTAAATCTAATAACAGGTACTTCATCTGGAGTTTTTATTCTGACAAACACAGCAGCTGTGTCTAGATTTAGAATCAACTGTGCCCACTTGAATTTTGTAAAGTGTGATGCAAATGATTCATTAACAGTTAATTTGGTATTTTCTATGGACTTAATTATTCAATGCAGATTTGTTTGAAATAAAAGATCTCAGGATATATATATATATATACATATACATATATACATTATTTATTTATTTATTTTTTTTTTTTATTCCTAGCTTTTCAAGCTTCCGCTGGAAAAAGAAGGGCAAGTGGGAGGACCAATCCTGGCTCAAGAGGAGATTAAGACGATATTTGGTAGCATCCCAGATATATATGATGTTCACACTCGAATAAAGGTAGTGTTCCTCAAGATTATTGTTTGTTTGTTTTTTTTTTAAGAAATGCTACGAATTGTATGGTTTATAATGTCTTTTTTGTGATTTGATTGATTTAGAG
Organism: Rhyacichthys aspro; assembly: GCA_036850595.1. Lineage (NCBI taxonomy): Eukaryota > Metazoa > Chordata > Actinopteri > Gobiiformes > Rhyacichthyidae > Rhyacichthys > Rhyacichthys aspro. Next base: position 21,437,151 of record CM072151.1, read on the forward strand.
CGACCTAGAGGACCTTTTGACTGACTGGTCAGAGGACAGGAGTGTGGGAGACGTCATCTTGAAATATGTGAGTACAATGCTATTTGTGCACCATTAAAAATGCAACAAGATTTTGACCGTTTCACTGAACTCACAAACAATATTCCTGCTTAAATAAAGGTCAATAACAATCTGTTGAGTTGGCCAGCTTTCTTGGTAAATAAACCAATAGCTTAACTCTTGCAAGAATTTGTTATTCGATGTTATTATCTGTAAAGACATGTCATGACGTGTGAATATTTTTACAGACCACACAGTGTACTTTTTGGCTTTGTGGTGAATCTAAGTAAATATGTTTGACTCTTTATTTCTTCTCTCAGTCCAAAGAGCTGGTGAGGGCCTACCCCCCGTTTGTCAACTTCTTTGAAATGAGCAAGGAGACCATAGTCCGATGTGAGAAACAAAAGCCACGTTTTCATGCTTTTCTTAAGGTACGGCCATTAGTGGAGGTATGTTTTTGTGTGGCCTTGAGTGTTTCCAGTGGGTGTGTTTGATTAGCATTGTTATCAGACTGTTGTGGAAACGGCACACTGTCACTACCCTTGATAACAGAGCCTTTAAATCACATACTTTAAGAATGTTTATTTACCTATTGTCACCACCACATAGGAGAAAAACGGTTAAATGTAATTTGTGACTTGAGTGAATGAAGTGCCATTTTTACTAGTTAGTCCATAGAGACATTGTCAAAAACTAGAGAATTTATTTAGTGAATCTCTGTATAATTAAGTGATTTGGAATGTTTTTTTCATTGAACAGATCAATCAGGCTAAGCCAGAGTGTGGCAGGCAGACGCTGGTGGAGCTGCTCATCCGACCTGTCCAGAGACTGCCCAGTGTGGCTCTGCTTCTTAACGGTAACAGCTTCACATCCCTTTATTCAAACACTTCAGACAAATTAATCTCTTGTTGTAATTACATTCACTCTTTTCATTCTCTTCTTATCTCACTCTTTTCATTATGCTTTTTTTCTTGATGCAAGTTTCATATTGGCCTACCTGTCTTATTTCTTTCACAACTTTGCAGACATTAAGAAGCACACGTCAGATGACAACCCAGACAAGATAACGCTGGAGAAAGCAATTGAGTCTTTGAAAGAAGTCATGACGTGAGTTGGGTTGACCCCAGCTTTTCTTTTTCTTGACCACAAAGCCAGCAATGTCTACCTGTGACCCATTTTATCAATTCAGTTACATTAATCATAATTACTTAGGCTTACAGAGCCAGACACTTGAATAGGGCAAATGAAAAAGTCAATTCAGAACAAATGGATCTCAAACAATAAAAGTTAATGTTGGTTATTAGAGATCGACAATTTAGCTTATTCTTCAGTACACTTCTGGACACGTCTACATGTCTGGAGTGTAGTTTGGTGGACATGTTCTCTGTAAAGAAAGATGAAAGTTCTTCCCTGTTCTATCTCCGGTTGTCTACCCTGGGTACTTGTAGGAACAGGAAGTGTTGGAACTAAAATGGCTTTTGCCAGTTGGTTGAATGGAAGCTTAAGTTGTCTAATTCTCCTTTTTACTTTTACCTCTGACTTCAGTGTCATACCAATGCGGTCCTGCAATTATCATGGCCTCGTTAAGCATTGCAGGAATCTATTGCCAACATTTATTTTCATTTCACTTTGCGTCCTGCGTTACTTTATTGAAATATTGACATGATGTGTCCAAATGACCAGACCAGCTACACAAGGGAAACCTCTATCTGTAGTTTATTTTTTCAACAACGTAACATTTTAATATATCCCATATATCTGGAAATTAAAAGTGCTTAAAGTTATAACCGCAATATTGTGATTCCATCAAACCCTCATATTTTTCCTGCAGGATATCATACCGTCAAAATTTTATATTATCTTATGCTTACATATTTTCTCCCTAAAAGTAGTGCCCTTTTGTTTTTGTACTAATAAAGTTGAGGCAATGAAAATCACTTATATGATGCTGTTTGGCACGGCAAAAGGAAACTAGTCATCCTTCATAACATTTTATTAATTTCTTTTAAAAATCCAGTTATTCTTCTTATAATTTAGGTTATATTTTCTTGTCCTTGAGCCTTTTTTATTTTGCACTGCATTGTAAAATACAATGAACACATTAGATCATATTATTGTTCCAATCTCTGCCAGACACATCAATGAAGACAAGAGAAAAACTGAAGGTCAGAAGCAAATCTTTGATGTGGTTTATGAAGTTGATGGCTGCCCTGTAAGTAACAGACTTCCTTTGAGTTGATAAGAACATTGTATTCACTGGCCCTCTGCCGTTCCCTTTTATTTGAATTAAATGGTGATAATTTTGTCTTTAACATGCTGTTGTAGTTTAAAGTGCAATTATAGATTTCTCTTTTCCTTTTCTTAAGGCCAACTTATTGTCCTCCCATCGCAGTCTGGTTTATCGGGTAGAAACTATTGCTCTGGGAGACCAGCCATGCGACCGCGGTGAAAATGTCACACTGTTTCTCTTCAATGATTGTCTTGAGGTGAGAATAACACACAAACCAAACCAGACTTCCACATTTATATCTTTGAAAGACAAAAAATGATAACATGAATTGTGGAGCTTGCTTCAAAATGTGGCTGTTTAGGTTTGTTTAGGTTACATGTTTTTAATATTCCACTGGTGGAGTTCCACTGGATCAGGACTGTTACTTATGTTCATAATAATAGCAGTGTGATTAAAAAAGTGAGCAAAGCTCAAAATCCTTATAATAGCTTTTATTTTCATACACGCAAAAGCATTGAGAATACTGCACATTCTATTTCAAATCTAAACATGAACAAAAAAAGGATCAGATTTGTTATTCCTTTACGGAAAGGGTAGAAAAGGGAATATTAGGCTGAGATTGATCTTTCCTGTGAATCACTGAACTAATATTTCATTGTATCACCACTGATTTTGAGAATCTGACACATGTGTGTAGCATGGAGTCCTGTGAACAGCCTGGGACCACTGACTATTCCTCTGCATTTCTTGGTTTTTCCTCAGAAACAGCATTTTTGATTTTCTGTTGTATTAAGGTCCAGGGATTGTGCTGGCTACACCATAATGTCAACCTGTTTGCTTTCTGGTGTGTTTGGGGTCATTGCCTTGAACATTTAAACAAACTTTTGCCATAAGGCAACGTGAATTCTTAAAGTATTTTGATGTATTCAAACTGATCCATGATCCAAGGTATGTGATAAATAGACCCAACACCAAAGTACTGCACCACCATGCTTGACTTGAATTCAGCTTGAATTTTGTTTTATGGGACACAGACAGTTTGTAAGATGACCCCCAAACACTAAATTCAAGTCACAATTCACTGTGAGGAGAGTGAAGCATGGTGGCTCAAGCATCATGATCTGGGGGTGTTTCTCATACTTTGGTGTAGGGTCTATTTATCGCCAACCAGGGAACATGGATCACTTTGAATAGATCAAAATACTTGAAGAAGTCATGTTGCCTTTTGCCTAAGAGAAAATACCCTTGGAATGGATGGGCCCTTGGAAGACAATGACCCCAAACACACCAGTAAGTGAGCAGCATCTTGGTTCCAGACCAACAATCCTGACGTTATGGAGTGTCCACCACAGTCCCTGGACCTTAATCCAATAGAAAACTTGTGGGGTGAAATAAAAAATGCTGTTCTGAGGCAAAACCAAGAAATGCAGAGGAATAGTCAGTGGTCCCAGGCAGTTCACAGGAGCCAGAAGCTGGTTGACTCCATGCTTTACAGATGTGTCAGCTTCTCAAAAGCACTGGTTAAACCATGAAATATTAGTTCAGTGGTTCACAGGAATGATACATCTAAAGAATTTTTCTCATTAATTAAATGTTTGAGTTTGTAAAGAAAAATTTTTTTGAACTGCCTAATATTTTCCTTTTCTTCACTTTCTGTAAAGGAATAAAAATTTCATCAGTTTTTTGTTCATGTTTTTTTATTTGGAATAGAATGTGCAGCGTGCCCAATGCTTTGCGTGTATCAAAATAAAAGCTATTATAAGGATTTTGAGCTTAACTCACTGTTTTAAACACACTGCTATTATTTTGAACATAACTGAATAAGATGGTACTCAGTGTGAAAGGTTTGAGAATCGCTGTGTTAGAGGCAATGTGGAGTCAAATCGTACCACATAATATTTGCTCTTTCTATATTATCAGAACAAAGGGAGGTGAATATCTACACAGCCTCTATGAATAAAACAAGCCATTTCATCTCATCTTAACATTTAATAGCCTTTATGTAAACCAAAATATTACCGAAGATTATAATTTATTAGACTCTAGATAAAAGGGAGGTGGGAAAAAGATACTTAAAGTGAAAAAACTGCTGTTTTATTTATGTTTTTGTATTTCTGTATTTTTTTTGTCACCTAAGTTATCAAAATTTTCTATTTAAAACCCCCATAATAATATGCATAATATGCCTTTGCACCGGCATCAGCTTGCAGATAGCAAGTTTGGAAGAATGAACATGTCTAGTTCAACTGTAGGGTCATTTCAGTGTATTTGTACAAATATGACTCTGCTAGGGTGCAGTGCATTCTTTATTTTACATCGTAATTATATGCGTAGTGTGTTTAGTAGAGGTTTCTGTCCAGCTGAGAGTACTGTGTGAGTGAGATAGGCATCATTTTACTGATCTCGTGTCAAAGAACCATTAAAATGATTTTGAGAATATATAATTTTGGCCTAAAAGTTACATGGTGCTACTCTATGTCCTAATAATGTTTCCTCAAAGAAAGTGAGACAAAGTGATTTGGACAGTAAACGATGTGTGAAGAGATTTTTCCTTTCCACTTCTAGCTGGTTGAGCTGGTAAATGGCATGCATTTATATCTAACTTTTCTGTAAACTTCTTGAGCAACCAAAGCGCTTAACGTGAGCCACTACTTCTCTTGTAAGTCACAGGTCAGATGAAGTGTATTAAAGCTGAGCTGCACAACAATTGGGATATTTTTTTTTCACATTTCACTTATTATAGATGTACAAATTCTGGATTAAACCAGTTGGTAAAATATAAATTTGCCTGAATGGGATGCTAACTCTTGCTGAGAGTCATGTGCACTTGCAGTGAGGAGGAAAAGAACCCTTCGGAGAGGAGCCATAGTGCAAAGATGGTGTATTCATGTGTGTGCAGTCTGTCATTGCTGACACAGGCTGGGAGTGTGTTAATGAGTGGAAGGGCAGTAAAAGAACAGAGCAGGCAATCAGGAAATACAGCATGTGGGTGGCTTCGCTGAATCAGAGGTGTCAGGCCACCTCCTAATGAGCACGTTTGTGTGGGGAACAAATGGCCACAGACACACTCTGATATCCTGTTATGAATTTCTAATTGTATATTGAGTGAATCTTAATGTGAATTGTTAATTGTAGGTGGCCTTGTTTATTATTGATCAAGTCTTAAAACGAATACAACAATATTTAATCACTTACCTACTCTGATATTGTAGCGCCATAGCTTTTATATTCTTCAAAGCATAGAATGGCGTCAAGTTTCCACTGGAGTAGTGTGGCATTATTAGAAGCATTTCTTTTGTCCAAGGTGTATCTTAATCCCCCCAAAACTCCAAGCCATATTGAGTGAAAGAAGGAAATTCAAAATGGCAAAGTTGTCTTGAAGCTTGAAGGTATAATGTAATAAGCTTGAAGGCATAATGTAATACTTGAAAACTCAAACAAAGCAAGCATCTTAAATCAGCTGTTGTCTCTTTTGCAGTTTACATCTTATTAAACCAAAGCAGAACTCATGACATCAAAATCACCAAACTGTTATAGCAAGTTAATCTGGAAACAGTTTCTTCAGTTTTTGTAGAATACAACCATACCTGCTGCCTCTTGCATAACAATACACCTGTGTTTTTATTATGTTATTTATAAATGGCTTCCATTTAAAAATTCACTCATGTATGTATTTGTGTAGATCATGTATTGTGTAACATCATTATTTGCCTAATTCTGCGGACCCTGTGGAAACACTAGTGGTACCAAAATGTGCTGTACCAAGCTGCACCACACAGAAATGTGCTAATTTTATTTTTATTTTTTTCAGTCAGGGGAAATATGAAAAAAGAAAACCGAAATGACAAAGTGATGTCATTGCGGTTTAAATTGTTAAAGTTGCTTGCTTAAATATTTTAGCTCCTAGCCCTGACAAACTTATGTAAAAATGATCCCTGTATCTACACTTTCTTTGCTCCTAATTAAGGTGTCATTAATGAGTTGCATTATTTACTCTGTCTAGGCTTCATTGATGAATCGCCATGTGAATTAACCCCCTGTCCCACAGCAAACCGCACTCAATTCTTAACCTGACTGCTCTTTCTGTCTGACGTCTTTGCTTTTGTTGCTGTGTCTATCTTTATAGATCGCACGGAAGCGTCACAAGGTGATCAATACGTTCAAGAGTCCGCTGGGACAGACCAGACCTCCGCCCCCGCTCAAGCACATCACACTGATGCCTCTGTCACAGATACGAAGAGTCCTGGACCTGCAGGACACTGAAGGTAAGACAAACACTTACATACAGGGCTCTGGGCTTATGTGGCAGCATATATTAGTCTTGCATAGAAAGGTTGGGCTGGGGTTGTATGTACCAGTATGGATTTAGAGTGTTGTCTTTTCAGCTGGTTGTTCAGATTTTCATAGAGATGGTGTTTTGTGATTCAAAATAGAAATGGTCTCAGTGAAATATCCATCCATTTTCTTGCGCTGATACTCCCAAGGTCAGATAAGAGACAGCGTCCTCTTACAGCATTTCGCCCAGGGTCTTCTTCTAGAGATCAGTTGTGCTTGTGAATTGGACGTTCTCAGTCATCAAGAGAACCTTTTCGTGCTTGTTTCTTATCCAACATTCTCATTCAAGTCATTTCAGCTGGTTGTATCTGAAATGTTGTCCCTCTGGTCAAGCCCCACAGCTTATGATCATAAAGAAAACCTTAGATATGTTGCCCACGCACAATTTTTTGTTCACTTGTCAACTTGACTCGTCACATTTCAACTCCTTCACCTTTTGCAGCAATTGATTGAATAGAGCAGGAACGCTACCCTTTTTTGACTGAGAAGCATGTTCAAAGGCTGCACATTGTTTATGATCTGCACCAACAACCTGACTGACTTAATTCCAGGACTAAACCAAGCTCCTGCTATAGTTGTATCGAGTTGGACAGATCTTAGGAGAGGGCCCCACACCCCATACTCGCACCGATCACAGAGGCTGGGCAAACTCTACAACACCTATGTGAAGGTTTAGAGCCGCTCATGTGCTTCATGACCAGGTTTCTTCTGTTTTCGTGCAGCAATCTTCCTCCTGAATCTGAGGTTCATCTGTCATGTTCTCCTCTTCTTTCCCTGGCATTGAAATAATTAGAATTTGGTTACCTATAAATAAAATAAAATAATATGGGTTTAAACCTCTTAAAAGAAAAGATAGTTGTATTATTAAGCAATATTATTTCATTGTTATTTCAAGCTTTCTGTGAGTAATACTTTTTTGTGTGTCTTCAGCATTGTAACGAGTTTATACCTAAAGTAGAGTAGCATTTTGCAGTGTTTAAAGTAATCTCAAATCTTGTGATATTTTTTGATGACCACACAAAGGCAAAAACAAGTAAGCTTTTTGTTTTTTCTTTGTCTGATTTGAGAGAACACAATGCTGAGATAAATGCTGTATCTGCTGCACAGGGAACAGACGTGATAAATGTTCTTTAACACACCACCAAAGTATATTTGTCTCCCATGTTTTTTCCCTCACTACTTCTGTCCGCCTCTATCTTCCCATCTGTTTCCTTTTGTGCTTTTATCCAACATCCTCTTTGTAATAAGTCCATCCCTTTATCATTTCTCTACCGTCTGTTCCCTGCCTCTTTTTTCACCAGGCTCTTTTTTTCCTTTTCTTTTTTTTTTTAAACATAGCCCTATTCTCACTCTGCCTCTGTCTGTGCTCTCCTCCTCAGAGTGTGTGAACGCCTTTGCTTTGGTGGTACGCCCTCCAACTGAACAGGAGAACTTGTTGTTCAGCTTCCAACTGGCCGGAGAGGAAACAGTTAAAAGTGCCTGGCTGCGAATGCTCTGCCGCCACGTCGCCAACACCATCTGCAAGGCTGATGCGGTGAGAAGACACACAGAAACGAATGCGGGTAGTTTGACATCTTTGAATGGCAGGTGTTGGGGAAGCTCAGTAAGGCCTTTTACAGCAGCGAGGCTCTCTGGTTATGCTTCTGGAACTAAATTATAAACCAACTGAAGCCTATTACACAAGAAACATCTGAGTTAAACTAAACTTTATGTCACATTATAAGATTTATTTACATGACATTGTTTTTTAGACCTGACAGATTGGATAAAAAAATGATGTAACGTGTGGTCTGCAGTCATCACCAAGTCATGTTGCAAGAACTGATAAGACATTCGTGAAGTATGTTTTTTTTGTAAAGTAATGTGATTTGCTCCGAACTCTCACAATGGTGCATTCTGAGCATGGCTTTAGTTTCTTTTACTCTAGAGATTGTAAAAGTTTAACTCAAGTGTTACTTACTTATTCTGTTGTATAAAATGTTTCCATTACCATTTCGTATGGATTTTAGCTTGGACTTTCCAGAGGGACTTGCATTAAAATGCTTATATTATAGGAAAGCATTACCATAGCCCACACAGACATCTAATTATTTGTGTGCTTTTTGCTAAATCAGTTTGCTCCAGTGTGGATTTATTTTAAATAGATGTGCTCAGTGTGTCACGTAACAAAGACCTTTATATGTCTGTGGAGGTTTTCACTCATCCAGGACATCGTCACAGGAGCATAATGGCTTAAAGACCCTTGGATGAGGGACAAAATTTACCTTCAAACGTCCAGATTCCTTTTCTTAGAGACCTTTAAAGCAACAACGTTTTTTAATACCACCTAAGTTTCATTGTCTTTAAAAGGCACTGAAGATTTATGATCAATATGTTGGTTATGTGTTATATTAATTGAAAACCATATCCACATTTTCTGTAGGATGGGGTCTTTTGTAGTTCAGAGTTTGTTTGTACTAGTGAATGTCTCTCCCTAGTGCAGCTTATTTGTCTTCTAAAAGCCCATTTATTGAGAACTTTTGGAGGCTGCCTTGTTAGTTGTGTTGGTAAGAGCAGGCAGCAGGGGGCGGTGTTGGCCTCCACTCAGCTCATGCCACAGCTGCATTCCTAATGCTGTTTTCAGTGGGTCAGCGCTGCAGTGTGAATACCAACGAGACAGCCCTGCTTGTTAAAAAGCCCACTGCAGGGAGATGGGCAGAGAAATAAAGACTTCTCCACAGCGCTCTCCTGCAGATCCTCTGACAGCCTACACAAGGCGTTTATCTGCAGCCATTACACCAACCTCACACTTGACTCATGTCATCATTATGATACAACAATACACCTAGCCCACGCTTCAATGTGGATCTCTTTTTTTTTTTTGGTCATTTTTTGTGTGGTTGGTTTTTTAAGTATTTCTAGACATGTTATAGAGACATTGTAATGGATTAAAACAAGGAAATATATTTTGCCTCAAGTATTTGTAGAAATTTGTGCAAAATGGATGTCTACTGTAAGTAAACAACCTTAAATGAGGAAATGATCATAGAAGATGTGCCCTGGCAGGTCATAGCCCCTTATAGCCCATACTATTTGTATATTATAATGTAATGATGTGTGCCAGCTCATCCACCAGCAGCAGATGCAGCGGACTCCCCTCACAAACACAGCCTACATACTGTGTGAGCCATGTTTCGACAACAACTTAAACTAGCTGAAAAACCAGTGAAGACGCCCACTGTTTTTGCAATAAGTTAAAGCCTCTGTCTTGTTTGTGGGGGTCAATGGTTGTTTCTACAGCAGACACTCGATGGGAGACCTGTCTCTGTACTAAAAATATTGGATTGGGGCATCCTAAAAATAAAATCTGTTTTACTTTTTTAGACAGTGTACATTTATAATTGTTTTTTTTCCTCTTGCTGTCCAACCAAAAAAGCATAAACCGGTTTAGCTCATATGCCTTTTAGCCCTTTCTGTCTACATTGACCAGGTCTAGAATAATAAACTCACCACACAAAGTCTTCATTAAAAGACACAAAATGTGATATACAACACATTGATTAGGGAGCTGGAAACAGAAACTGTTTATGTTGGATTCAGTTTTGCTCCGATGTTAATTTAGACCAATTTTACATTAAATATGAATAAATCAAATTAATTTAATTTATTGCCCAGCTCTAGTATTTCCCTAATAAATATTATAGCTGCTGGTAGCCCATACTATTTGCTATATTATGTGTGTTTGACCAGGTGGGGGGGTTCTCTGGCAAACCAAATAGTATAGTTTTCCAGTCATAAACATGGCCTGGAATTGATCAAAATGTCCAAATGTTCTGACCCAGAATAATTTGTACTGTACTGGAGAAATTAAATATGTTTTAGCATTCATTCCTCCTTTTTGGTTTGAAATCCAACTGGCTTTAGATATTTAGTGCCACATCTCATGTGCCCCCTCACTAAACAAACAACACAAACACTGTAAGTGACATTTTTTCACGCATTCATCACATTGGTCAATTCTTCCTGAGTATTGTAAAATCACATATCTGTAGGACAGCTCTACTTTAGTCAATACACTCTCAATAGTTTAGTCTTGTCATTAGTACAAGGTGACGACTAATGGTGGGCGATAAAGCCACCAAATTTACGATGTATTAAGTGTTGTTTTAGTGGCAGCATTATGCATACTTGACACAGCATGTTGTAAGATGCAAATATCCAATAAAAATAAACTTTGTTATAGATTTTAGTTAAATGTTAATATTTTTTTCTTCATTGTACTGTGGTGTTCTGTGTTATACACACACTGTGCATCTTCTAAAGAAATTAGACCATTGTGATAAGAGAAAAGCCAAGGTCGACCTATGGTGGTATGAGTGCAGGTCAGGTGGACAGACTAGGGAGGTAATTGTGCTTCACAATATGACCAAAGTGGCCCTTGTATCAGTGTCTGTTACAAGTGAATGGTTTCCTATTCCCTAATGTGGCACACTGAACCAATTTGATAGTGAAAAATGTATAAGAAGTACTTATACAAAAAATATAAAAACAAAAAAAGTGAATTTTAAACCTGTGAATGCTGTGCTGAATCGCAAATTTTAACTTGAAAATTATAGCAACCCTGTTCATAATTTTTACAACTGGTTTTTGCCATTTTTTAATGTTTTAATTAGGAGGACCTGATTCAGTGCACTGATCCAGACTCACTCCAAGTCAGCACCAAGGATATGGACAGCACTCTGAGCAAAGCCTCCAGAGCCATTAAAAAGACCTCCAAAAAGGTAACACCAGCATATTTAGTTCTCTAACCACTTAGTTGACTTTAACCTTGTAATATTGTACCAGCCACTTCTTGTACAGAAATTGCACTGGTTCATAAATAACCCCATGGGTGAGTTATATGGCTTAAATGTTATCACAGTATGTTTCCTTGTTCATTATAATTAGTACAGATGCACATGGCCATTGCTAGTATTTGACACTTCACACTGGTCTATCTGGTAGGGGCTAATACATTATAATGTAATTATGTGTGCTACCTCATCCATCAGCAGCAAACGCAGCAGACTGGCACTCCCCTCACAAATACAGTCAACATACAGTGTAACCTAGAGTCATCGATGTGGAAGTATTTCAGACGTAGACTGAGAACTATCCCTAATCCCTAATAAATCTAATGTTTTTGTACCCAATTACGTCTATAATCCTGAATTAAATTAATGAAGAACAAATCATTTAAAATGGCAGCAATTAAAAGCTTAGGCTTTAATTGTTGGTCTATCCTGAGAATATTATTAGTAGCATGTGTAGATAGCTCACATGACCAGCATAAATTCTGAATAATGTATCTCATTATTGTGCTTGTATGTAGTGTTTGGAATAACTTCACTTAAATGTCTGTAATTGTATTGCTCTGTGTTGTATGTGGATATGACTGTCCTACACAATCTTTGGAACATGAAAACAATGGAAGTGACATTGTCTAACAGTTCGGGAACACATTTTGTATGAGTTATAAGCCTCCTATGGAACATTTCAGGTTTACAGCAAGGATCTTAAAACGGTCAAAGGTTAAACAGTCAAACAATGGCTACATTAACACTAACAAAAAAGGAAAGAGTTCGTCAAAACTTAGTTTAAGATGGTTTTGGTTGTAAGTAGCTGTGTGTAAGTTGATTGTGGAGTTTCTGTGTGTGTTTTAGGTGACGCGTGCGTTCTCCTTCACCAAGACTCCAAAGCGTGTCATCCAGAGGGCGTTCCTGGCCAACAATACTCCTGATGGGAAAGGCCAGAGGCTGAGCTGTCAAAACCGCATTGGCAGCAGCTCCACACTGGCTGTAAGTGTTTGTTTATTTAAGTAGAGGGACAATAAGGACACATTTATAATCATGTTTCAGTGCCAAATTAGTCAGAAGCTACATTCACCCATTTTCTTCAAACATGATGAATTTATATAGGGATTCAAATCCATTGTGGCAGTATCAAGATATCCAGTTCTTTTTCACATGAACTGGAATAATGATATTGCATGTGTCAAGCATAAATGTTTGTAAGCAATCCTGGCCCTGCTCTGTTGGTCTTTTTAGTGGTCATTATTGAGGCACAATAAAAATCCAGGTTTATTCTTACTCTCAAAATTGTACCTCATGGAAACTAAGAAGCAAATGGACAGTGGGCCAATTTTACTGACACTTTGTTACGATGAATGTATCTGTAAACCATTTGAGTGTATTTTACCATATCCCTTTATTCACACACGACCGAACAAAAAGGTGAGCACTAAAAGGGAGGATGGGGTATGTGGCCAAGTTTGACTACAATATTTGCTAAAATCCTGTATATTTGTCCTTTAAATCACAAAATTTGCAACCAAAGTTCAGTTCACCCACCCAGTATTTCATCATATAGATTTAAATTCAACTGCTCTTACTATACCTAATATGAAATGTAGGTATTTCAAACTATTGCCATTGACTATAGAGCATTTTTGTCTAGACAAAGCTGCACAAAAAAGGTGAGCAGCCCAAATAACCACCTAAGAACTGAAGATCATGTTTGATTAAAGGGTTGTAGTTTAAAATTGCACCAGCTCTAGGTGTTTTCAGCTGCTCTGGTTGTTTACCATTCTACTCATAACTGTGTCCAGGTAATGTATTTTGCATGTTTTTGCTCCATGTTTGTTTCTTGTGTGCCAGATGTCTCGCTCTACCTCCACGTTCAGTCTGAGTGACTCTGCTAAAGGCAGCGCGGTGGTGCAGCGCTCTAACTCCCTGGACCACCCCCCCATCAGAGCCCGGGTGCCTGTGTGTGTGCGCACCCCCTGCAGCCCAGTCCCAAATCCCATCAAAAGCTCCGGTTTCGGTTTAGGCCCAGAGTCCAGCCAAAACCTCAGTCCCAGATACTACCCAAGGGCCACAATGTCCAACAACTGTTCCATGTCTATCCTTCATGCTCCGTTACCCACACAGCTCCTCCCCAGCCAGGAGTTTCTGTCCCCCACTGGCCCCATTTCCACTTCCACTCCAACTGCCAGAATCTCCACCCAGATCAACCCCAAACCAGTCCTGTCTAAACCTGACAAATATCCATCCAGGCAGTTACCCTCAGTAGGCTTCAAGGTTGCCAATACTGCCAACGTCCGAGGCCCCACTTTTCCTGAGTCATGCCGGGAAGTCTCTATGAACCAGCGCACGTCTGTCCTAGCAAGTCCTCGCAAGGAGACCCTGCTGTAAAGCAGCACTAAGACCGGCCCGGGACTCTGATGTGAGCAAACATGTCTGCAGTTTTATCCTCTAAGGGTGCACCTCTGAAAGCTTTAAAGTCACATTAATCCCTCTGCTCTTTCTTGATGTTGGGCTTTTAACTTCTTCAAACCAACTACTCTCAAATCAGCTCTTTAGAGGCTCAGAGTCTTGTTGTTAGTACTAATTGTAAACAGTTGGCCCTTCCAAATTGGAGAGCTCGCCAGACTGAGTGCAGTGAGCAAACCAACAGTGTAAAAAGGAACACACAAAATTTCTAATACCCCCTAAAACTGCATTTTACTGCAGTCACAACAGTGTCATTATTTGACAACATTGCCAACAATCTATTTTGTGAGTATAGATATATTATTTCATTTTTGTTTGGTCGGAAACAGAATATCCTTCATTTTCTGAAGCCTCCTGTCCACATTTTACAAGATCAGATGTCCTTTAGAATGCCACTCAAGATGCCATTCGAGGAGGTTGAAACGTAGCCTACAGCACACACTTTTCTAATCACACAGTGTGACAGGCTTTCGATTTAAGTTTTAGTAAACACACAATGTAATAGGGGCTTTGTTTCTAGAGAGTTTAGACATAAACAATCTTAATCCCTCCATAATTTATTTCAAATTACCCGGAACTTACAAGATGATTGACACCATTTGCAAAACAGTTAAAAAGACTACAGGTGTCACATCCTACATGTGTGTCACCTTAGGGTGCCCATTGATTAGACCCTCATAGTAAATAGTGTTTTTGTTTTTTTCTCAAATTCTGATTTATATATTATTTTTGATATTATATATCATTTTTTTAGGTAATTTTTACATAAAAAATGCACTTTTTTGTTCATAAACTGTTGGTTTTCACCACGCAACTGGCCAGCTCTCAGGGGTCCCACTGACAATCATCTACTAATACATCAACTACTTACATCTACCACTCATTGATTGCTCCACTTCCAATTTGTACAAACAGTTATTAAGGGTTGATTTGGAATAGAATTATCTCTGGGTTCTTAATTGTGGGTGCTGTTGGTGATGGCTGGACACTTGGTGTGGATTTAAATAAAACTATAAGGGAGTTGGGCTGTTGAAAATGGGAAATGAAGAGTTCATTTGGTATTCACTTTACACTTTAGGAATCTAAACACTCTCAAATGTACAGAATTCATTTGTTGTTTAAAAAAATGTATTATTATTAATTTTGGTGCAAAAACAAAAACTCTCGAACTAACTGTCAAGGCTTGGTTTTATTTTGATGCACTGCTTTTTATGTTTTGGGCTATTCTGCACACACACACACACACAGAGCTGAGTAAAATGAAAATGTTAATTTATTCACAGGTGCCAAGCTGACTCCTCGCCGCAGTCAGATGTTCTGTGGCAGGTTTATCTGCGCCACATCTGAACTGCCTCTGACGATGAGCGGCTGTGCACATTATGGCCCGCATTTACAGTCATTTAACCTGTTCTCTGCTGAATGATCCGTCAACACGAGACAGGGGCACTGAGGCTAACACTATTTAAATTTCATTATAAACCAGTCTAACAAGGATTATATTTTTGCCCCATTTTGAATTCAGTAAATGCAGCTACCAAAGGAGCTGAAGTTTGATACAATACAAAAAAATCAATACATAACTAATGCAGGTTAGCAGTGGTTAGCACTCTGTATCAGAGAAGGGTCTTATGTTAATCATAAGTGGCCTAACTCGGTTTGACTTCGAAGTGTTTTGCTTTTAGCAACTGTCCTCCATCCTTCCCCTTTCTCAATTTAAAATTAATTGAACGAATGATACACAGATTCGTTATCTGCATCTATAAAGCATATTTAAAGGTTAAGAATACATTGAATAAATGGATATTGTTTATTACATATAAAACCACCATTTTTGATTATAATATCCCAAACAGAACAATGTAATTGGAGATTGGTATTGTGCCCATGTGAATATAGGACTTGTTTGACTACTGTAAGTGTGTTGTGCTTCCTGGGTCTTGGTGTCCACTTTTTAATAGACTGGCCTGTTGGTTATCTCTTGCATTGCTGCATTGTTGTGACCATGACCAGACATCAGTGTGTGGCAAAGGGACTGGTCACGGAGGGTCTTTAATGCATCTAGCCCTTGAGAAGTATTTGAGTGATTCCTCAGTTTTAGTGCCAGCTGTGAATGCGTCCACAAGTCATATTGCTCAAGGTCTAAGTCTTTTATGATAGGTCTCTTTGGAGTGTGTCCTGGCTTGTAATGAAAAGCTACCAACTTGAGAAGTTGACCTTTGGTGTTTAAAGAATAGTTGTATTCTAGTGTAGCTTAAAGATGTAATAAAAAGGGACAGTTGTCAGAGTATCCTATGATATACAGTGAGAATAGAAATCAGAGCTGGCTTATCTGACTTTAATCTGGATAAGGAAAATAACAGCTTCATTCACATCTTTATACAAGGTCTTGGGGCTTTGTTCACACAACATTAAAACACACCTCAAAATGTGCTGTTAGATTTCATACTATTCTTCCTTTCTTTTCCACTGTGTTCTTGCAAAGGAGACACCTTTCTAAGCATACATCTGTCACAGACTGTTAATCACGTGGCGTCTCTTTAGGTTTGATCTACTGCTCGTGGCTGGTACAGAGCGGCTGCTACAGTGCAGTGATCAGCCTGTCTTTATCCTCTGCAATAAAACCACATCTGGGTAAAGTTTAGTGTGGAAAAAGTCCTAAATCACTGTGTTAATTCGCTATAGCTCCATTGGACACTGTTTCTACTCCGTATAGAATAATTTAGAATCGGACTCCATGTATAGTTTTGTATCGGAAACACAAAATACATTTCTTCACTATTCTAAAACTTAACAATCAGGATTTCTAAACATGAATTTGTCATCTTAACATTGTTTTAGTCATTTAGCCAAGCAACCATTTAACTTTAACAGATTTATCTGCCTTTAGCTGCATAGTAGCAATATAGTGTCCAACGTAGTTGTTAATGTAGTCAAGACTGAAAGTGTCAAGCTTTTTGTCCATCAGCATTGCAAGTTTTTTGGGCATGGTAGTTTTGTGACACACCACTGTCTCACTCTGAACCGACTCCCGAGTATGTCCGGACATATTTAAAAACACAAACATTTTCCTGGCATGTGCTGCAACCATTAAGGTCCGAAGAAAGCCTGGATACGATTCTCCCGACATCCTCCAGAAGCTTTAGAGATTAACCTGAGTCAAGACCAAGACCAGTGTGTAGATCCCAGGGAACAGTTATACAATACCAACAATACAAGTCATGGAGAAATGGCATTTGGTGGTGGCAGAAATAGACTATTTTTTATTTATTAAAAAAGAAAAAATGTTACCTTTTTTCTGATTACAAGAATGATGTTTGACACAAAACCAAAACATTTAAAAAGTAGTCTCAGAACTAAAATCAGTGTTGAGCATGAAAACAATACGAAATATTTGGCTTGAGAAAACTGAGCTTCTGTGAAAAAATTTCAAGTGTGTAGCTCCTCAGGCGTGCTGCTGCTGGCAGAGGTTGGCTGTCTCCATTAGCTGAGCACCAGTGTTTGTCTTGGAAGGCAGCGGTAACAGCCTTTTGTCTTTGTGTAATTAAAATGAGGCCAAGCGAATGGACTGACCTTTCGTCCTTGTCTTCAAACACAGTGCAGCTCACGTGACAATAGCGCTGCACACGCTGTAACACGGGCAGGCTGCTGGTGTGGAACGGAGTTAAATGGCTGATTGGAGGCATTCATGGTTCGGTTCCTAATTTGGGGTTTAATTTCTCAGGCTTACTTTGTGTCAAGTACTGTTCTACCCAAGGTAATCTTAAAATAGGCAACACATAAAAAGTACAAAAATTTGTAGTGAGAGGCAGCAGTTTATTTACATATATTACCATGCATAAACCCTTTTCTGGTAATGCTAATGTAGTGATCTTAGGCTTCAAACATCATACTAAAGTTTTGTGTTGTCCTGGCTAAAAGATTTAACTAAAAACAACACAGCAGTTTGTATGTCAAAGCTCTGCTCAACTTAGAACTTTAAATATTTGGAGTCACTCCATATCTTATCTTCCAACAACAAATATAACCAAGCAACAGAACAAACGAGAACACAAATTAAACTGAAGAAAGTGAAGCAGACCACTGTACATTTTCAATAGTCAAAAGGGCATAACCACCAAAAACTGCAAAACTTTGCACAAACAAGATGGTTTTGGCAACTGGCTTCATGTGTGTGCTGTCAGTGAGTGGGTAGAGAACATAGCACGTGTATTTAAGTGTTCTATTTATAAGAGCATTTAGGCTAGACCAGCTAAAGAGTACCAGCTCACTAGAGTCTTAGTACTACTGTATGTTCTGCTGGACTAGTTGCTTTAGAACCTGTGCTACACTTTTCCAAATCTAAGAAACATAAATTAAAATGCTTGTCACCATCATAGTCATAATAGAAATGCAAAATAGATAAAGCAATGCACACAGAGTTTTATTGCAGTCAGAAAGGCAAAACCACAACTAACATTTTGAAATAGTGTTATACTAATACTTTTTGTCAATGTTGCTGTTACTCAAAATTCTCTTGCCTACATTGCCTTTAACTTATTCATCTCATAGTGCATTGTGTTTCCTTATGCCTCTTACTAAACAAACGATGGCTGCTAACAGAAAAAACACTTCCATCTGAGCAGCAAACACCAGTGATGCATAACTAGCACTGGACTGTGTTGCCCATCACATGCAGCACAGCTACACAACCACACAAAGACAATATAACCCAACATTCAGCGGGAGCTCTAAATTTTAAAGATGTAACACATAAACCAATAGCTGTCAGCCCTAATATATTTTGCACCATTTTGTTGTTGTGATAGCTCGTAATTATTAAAATTAGCTTCACAAAATAGTGGGAACCCTGAATCTTTTATGTTCTCCTCTTTCTGTATATCTGAACCACTAATGAAAATCAAAACTGATCTTTTAACAGCAACAATGTGTGTATACAGCTTGTCTAACGTGCTCTTTTCTCCTCCTCTTCCAAGGCTCACCATTCCCCGTCCATGGTCAATCTGCCGTCGATGTTCGAGAGGAGGTACCACACGTTTAGCCGATCGAGCACGCACTTAATCTGAGCCGCCGCCAGAAGAGGACGGCCCATACTTCACCACAGTCGCCTTGATCTGAACGAGCAGGTCCACGTGTTGATATAACGCTCGCTGTAAAGTATGACAAAAGGCTATTTGTTCGTACTGGAGCTCTTCCCAGAAAACGGCACAGTGGAGTAATGCACTGATGCGAGCGTATCAATCACATTCTTCAGAGTATTCAAGTTCTGTGGAAACCTATCATGTGCCATATTCGGTGGGAGTTCTCTATGCCTGGCTGTTGAATGAATATATCCCAAGACTGTTTAACTGGAATGGTACGGCATCAAGCTCGAGGCCACGCATCTCTAATTGTTAGTTCTTTTATGGTTAAAAATGAAGGATACTTTGCTCTTTTGTTTCATTCAATAAGCACACTATCTCATTGCTGTATATTACCAAACTCTTGGCAGGGTTTGACGCTTGGTTACATTATTTACTTTGTAAAAATAACTTTAGACATGTTAACATGTTACCCTGCAAGGCTAAGGGCTCAATTAATGCGGGTTTCTAAGGGCCTCTGATATGTTTAATATAGTTCAAGTTGATCTCTCACCGTTCTCTTTATATTTTTATGTGTGTTTTTGATAACATGGCGAGAGACAGCTCAATATTAACTGACATTTATAGTTGTTTTAATGTAGACATTTAGTTTTCACATAATATACTTATTGTGATTAACCCACTATCTTAAAGTAGTGTCCAGCTTTTATAAAGCTTCTATTTAATGTAATTTTTGTTGTATGTGGTAGTTGTAAATAGTTTCAGTGTGGCTCAAGTCTGGAGTGGCAAGACTAAAGAAGGTAAACCAGAGATGGACAAAATAATTTTGGGTTATGCCAAATCACATGTTTTATTTAAAATGAACAGTAGGGTCTAATAGTCTCATTTTCAGTTGTTTAGAACTAAATGTGTAGCTGCTTGAATTATAAACGGTGCATGTAACAGATAACAGGTAAAAACAAAACCACAGTATATCCTCTATGTCCGTATATAATTACTTCTTTTAAAAAATGACCCCTCATTCAAGACTTCTGAAAAGACAGCACACCCAAAAGAGCTGGTGTTTTCTCAGCCCCTTGATTTATACACGACGACAGCTGAAGGGACAATATGAATAAAATTGCTAACTGCAGCTTTTATTTTTATGCCGGATGCTGTTTGTTTGCCGCGAGCAAGTCTTGTCCACATGACACCTTTTTTGGGTGTGTTTGGGTTACGTCCAGACATATCCATTGTCATTTTGATTGGACACTGTAGAACAAAATCAAAAATAAACCCACTGTCAGCTTCTACAGTGTATTTGTAAATATACAATCACAGTTCAGTGGTTTTGGGGCTTAAATGGGGTCCGCAACACAAAAGCACAATAAGCTCATGAGCACACTGGTCTCCTTGTGCCCTATCCTTTGGGTTCTTCTGGGAAACGGATATTTGGATCTGCTTGGTTTCTTCTCATATGTAAAAACTTTCAAAATACATTTCAAGCTTTACATGTTTTGACCTCATATGGACATATTCTGTACATTATAGAACCTCAAACATCTGTTGCTTTTTGTAAATGAATGCACTGTACAAAACACTTGATTTAAAAATGTGCCCTTTTCAACTCTCCTCTCCTGACCAGAGCCACACATAAACCCATCTTCAGCTAATGTACTATTTACAGCTACCACCGCTCAGACTACTTTAGAAAGTCTCATCCGTCTCTTTCTCATGAGTTAGGAGGAAAGGTGGCGCAGGTTAAAAGCTGGCGGATCTCATCTCTCCACATCTCCCCGTCCACTTTAGATCTTCTGTTTGTCTTTTACATTAAAGAAGGGATGCTGCGGCTGTGTACATATTTATTCTCCGCTAATAAATGTTCTATGCCTTGTTTTTCCTTTTGCTATTTATGTCTTGCCACTTTTATGTCTGCTTTTGCTCTTCTCTTTCAACCCAGTGTTGTTTTTATGCCTGTATTAAATGCACTTAAGACATGTTATCTGATGATTTCTTATGCTTGTTTATGTCTTTTATCTGAAAAAAATACTTGTTTTTAGGGTTGATTAGATAAACCTTTGAGTCTTTGTGTGAAAATAAACGCTTTTGTTTCCACTTTATCTTCTCTAAAGTTTTGTATACTTACAAACACAACTCTCCCTTGTTTTGATTCTTCTACCTTCATTTCTACGATATCGATAATTCATCAATTAGCCTGCTTCAGTGGGGCTTATTTGATTGGTGCAACATTCTTGGAGCTTCGTCTCGAGCGTGGGACCTTTTGAAGGCCCGGGGTGATTTGCATAGTACTTTGAAGAGAACTCACAAGCGCCCCTCTGTACTCCTCGCTCATTTGATCAGAGTTGGTTTAGAAGTTTGAGGATCCCTCCGGACAACGTGCTATCTTTTCCCAGTAACCCTCTCTATTTGCTTAGCCCCAATTTTAAATTCACTTTTGGCCTTTTAGATCAGTGAAGTACCTTAACTAAGGCACAAAGACAAAACAGCTCGATAAAGAAACCAAAAGGTATTTGTTTTGCAGCGACATGGAGAGATAATTCTCAGTTTGTTGCATTTATAAATAAAATAGTATTTAGACAAGAATCAGTGGCTGCCAAATGAGGGTTGGCTCCATTAAGGCTGGTTGTCTTGACTGCCATTTAGAAATGTCAATGTCATTTTTCTGATGGTCCATATCTTCAAGGTTGCTCCATTCTAAATTTTAGGATTACGGTCATTTCAGTCGTTTAACAGCCTCATAAACGTGCAAGCCACAATGACTGGCTCGAGAAATTGACAGCTTGTTGTCTGCTGCTAGCTTTCACAACCAGTTTTATTTTTGCCTCATAGCAATAGGAGGGTAATGTGACATTGATGTAGTAACTCACATTTTTTAGCGTCAATTCGGTATTGTACATATGAGTGCAAAGAACAAAAGAGTGTAAACAGACGGTATTGTCCTAAAGTAATAAGAAAGAAAATTGTCTGTGAAGATGTGAGTTTTTAAAGTTTTCACAAATATACTTGCTGATGTGTTCAGTGTGAGCTCTGGGCTACTCCAGGATAAAATACTAAAAGTGATGCAGAGGTGAGGATAGACCAATATAAATCAGATGGACGTGACCTGGCTTCACATCAACAACACATCAGGACACATTTCAGGACACATTACAGATCACTGCTGAGGCTGATGTCAGAAAAAAGGCCTTTTGTGGGAATAAGCAGGATCTCATAATTGCTTTGGTGATGCTAAATAAGAGTAAACTAAAACACAACACATAGACATATAAGTCTAGTTTATTTTATTTTAATGTTTTTATTTTAATCAAATGGAAGCCAAACATTGTATGATCAGTCACTGAATCAATTTCAAACAGTTTGTCTTATTTTAGTCTGTATTTTCAAAGACATTCATGTATAGGTGAACTGATGACATGATAGAGGATGGTTGTGGTGAGGGTGTGTACGCTCCACCCTCTCGTGTCTTATTAAGTGTCATAATATTAATTATATATTAATAAAATATTATATTTTGGTTAAAGATACAGCCATCTTCTGTATCTATAACAAAGTTCTTTGAGAATTTGTATTATTTCCATAGTGTTCTCTGTTGCCCAAACAACTGCACGACTGCAGTGTTCAGCTCCAATTGTAACGTAACACTGACACTCCTCCACTTCTTTGCAACATCTTTTTACCCATTTCAAAGTGGTGATGTCTTAGTGACCAGACCTGTAATACAATGTTTTACAGACAACATAATTTCAATGTTTAAAACAAGAACTTGTTTAAATCCATCATTAGTGAAGTCTGTTACTCACAGTGTTACTCACAGTGTTACTCACAGTGTTACGGTGAAGCAGTAGGCAGTAGGAACTTTCTGCTAATCAAGTGCAAACCTCGGATGTTTAATTATTCATTTATTTTCTGCCACTAAAAGTGCCACTACCTGATTTTTTTTGCCATCCCAGTCTCAACCCCACCACTCATCCCTAACAGCAGCCTAGGGACCTTTGCTACTTTTGTTTTATTAAAAAGTTCAAACTAGACCAATTTCCCCTCAGTGAAATACTAACACATTGCAACAAACCGATTTTGGGATCTCAAGGGACAGTCCCAGCTGCTGTGGGATGTGAAGGAAGTTATATCCACAACACTCACATCCATTCCTATGGGACATTATTGGAGCATCACTGGGTATCCATCTCACAAGTTTATTACAGCAGTGCTAACGCAAAATTATTCCAAGAAAACAATATTTTCCTCATTAGCTATACTTAAACTTTTGTGCAGTTTCTCTATTGAGTGTATAATGGTATTCTAATCTGTGCTGGCTAATTACAAATGAAATACAACTCTCAACTTAGAGGTGTTCTTATCAACAGTCTCCCATAGTCTTCTAACATAAAGATGAGCTGCTTTGATAACTACATAAAAAGAAAATAAAACGTCAGTGTATTGTCAACCTGTTTAGTTGAACTCTGCCCCGGCTCAAAGCAATGGAAAGGATACATCTGTAATTACCGCAGCTACATTTCAAAGAGTGTGGGGTCTCTGTCCTTTTGGCCCCAGCTTGTCTGTAATCACATTAGCCTCGACCTCGAACTGTCCGCCACACACCGACTTGAGGTGTGAGAGGACGCATTAGTATGGGCGTCATGGCGGCGCTCTGTGAATGTCCTCTCCTCTTACAGCCTCTCTTCAAAGCACCGGGACGCGCTCTGTCTCCTGATGAAGCGTGGGACGTGGCCAGCTGCCGCCTGCCGCCTGGACGAGGAGCAGCGTGAAGGCCCGAGGCGAGGCCGGGCTGGGAAATAGCGGCAATAAAGAGACATCTTTTTTTCACGGAGTACACCGGCTCTCTTCATATTTGCCTTTGTGGTTACTTCAAAAGTGGCTGTGACGGGGCTCTTTAGCAACACATTCCAAAAGGGACTGGAGCTAAAAGGAGAGAAGAGAGGTGTTTGGAGCTGGGCAGCTGGATCAATGGAAAAGACATTCCAAAAAACATGCACAAAGGTCTTAAGGGCACTGAATACGCCGCTCAGTTTTGATTCAACAGGATGTCCTTATGTTTGTGTGTGTGCATGGATTAAGAATTCATAAAGGGTAACAAACATAAGTCTTGTGACATTGACAATCGTCATTAAGGCCAATGAAAAACCTTTCCAGAAAAGTTATCTCTTTAGTCGGTTTTTGGTAAAATCTAAACTGAAACTAACAGGCAACTTGGTAATAGGCTAAATATTAACCAAGGAGACATAGAAAATTAGAAAATGATGTACCATACATACTGTCATATAAATAAAAAAAACAATTATGTGTTGGGATTATTAGCCACAAAAATTGCTATTTTGATTCTGAGTGACTGTGTGTGCTGTCAGAGAGTGAGTGGAGAACATTAGCTATATATACACACACCACTCTTTAACAATATGAGCCCGATGAGACAGATAAACATCTTTTCAACAACCACAGGATGAGTCTTCTGACGTGGTTGTAAAAGAAATGAGAAACTACTCTCTGCATCAGCTGACTTCAGCTGGCAACAAAATGAAGCATGTCCATCCATGCAGCAATTATTCAATGGAAGCCTCTTGCCTGATCAGTTAAATCTAGGTGGTGACTTTTTTTTGGTCAAGCAGTGTATATATACATAAAGGCTACAGCAGCTAATGGCTACAAGTGACTGGAGGATTAAGTCAATGGACAGGTCTCATTTGGCTTGTAGAGCATCCTTGTTTCCCCTCACTTGCATTTTTGCACCTTTGTCCCACGCGAAGAGGAGACATGGACAGGATTGAGAACAGAGAAGAAGAATGAGGAGCGGCAAGTCAAGAGTGATGGGACATACTCTCCTCAGGAGCATCACATGTAACCTTGTCTGTTTATAATAGTACAGCTGGGTCTGCAGTAAAATAAAATGTAATTAAATCAAATTATTCATTTACTTCAGAATTTCACTTTAGTGTGAGCTGAAAGACCACCTTCACTAGTCTCTGTTGTAGTAGTCATAAATGAAACATGAGAGACACTTGTCATGCATCTCAAACAACAGCCCGTGGCGTGGGCGGGGTTTTCTCCTCCTCAGTGAGTCTGACTCCTGTAGGAAGCACCAGTCTGTCTCACTCATGTCACCTACAGAAGTCTCCTTGCTCCTCAAAGCAGAGTTAGGACATTTTGGACAAAGGTAGAGATGGTGCTCGACGTGAGGAGTCAAAGATACACAATCAGCCAAGTGAGACCTACCCTTTGTTTTGCTGTATCTGTACAGAAAAAACAAACATTCACATAACATGGATCTGCCAGAGTTATACCCATACATGGTTTCAGGACATGGGCCTCCTCATAAGCTTGAAAAACAAAAAATGTAAACCCATGAATCCAATTCTATCCCACATAATGACATAAACAACCCTTGAGGATTTTTGGCGTGCTTATAACTTTACATCGTTCTGTAATTGTAGATAATTGTAGATTTTCTGCGTTACGTACCTTCCTATTCACATGTTGGACAATGTTTTGCTGTGTGCACGTGTTTGTATGTGAGATCCAGTGTGGACTCTGGCTGACCTTCAGAACATCAATATGCCTGAACAGAGCTCTGCTGGATATTGACCCGCTCTGATCTGCCTCCATCCCTTTTTTCTTTCAACCCTTTCACAAGCAATTACTTTCTTAATTGGTTCAATGAGTTCCTCTTTCAGAAGTACACAACCAACAGCAGAGAGGGGTCCGAGTCATCATATGGCCCCCAGAGCTGCCCCAAACATGCATCTTCTATCCAGGTTGGTTGCCAAGGTAACATCTACAGGAACTCTACTGAAACAAAAGAATTATGACCAATGATCCAAAGACTTAAGAGTTGGGATTTATCATACACTCACTCATTTGAATCAACTTTAGATTATTTTTGTCATGATGGTTATTCACTGTTATGAAACTGCACATAACACATTTTTTTCAATATCTTGACAGGTTAGCTTTTCTGTGTCCTCCAAATGCCTGTCTGTTTCTGTTTCTGCAGATTATGTACAAATTGTTCATATCAATACATTGTGTCATTATCTACAAACAATAACTCACATTCTCAGGTCAGTGGCATTTTTTCATCTTCAGGAGCCTTCTCTGTTACAACAAAACCACTGCTCTCAGATCTATTAATGGATTTCTGTTGGTTGTAGCTGCTTTCTCTGAGGACTATTGTATGTGGGTCCTTCTATGGAGAGCCTTTTGAATTAACGTGGTTGAGAACTTAATTAGCCCGCACTCGTTTCTTCTCCCTCATTCTTCCTCAAGCTCTCGATGCTTTTAAAGTTCAAGTTGCGCTTTGACTGGATCCTCAGGCTGAAAAGACAACAGTGAGTGTTGGGAGACAGAGGAGTGAGTGAACAACTGCCGATCGATGTCACAAATGAAGAGCAATGGCTTTGCCCTGCAGATGGCTTCTAGACGCTTATGAAGCCTTAAACAGGCGAGAGGAGTATTGACGGTTCACTCAGAGCTGGGTTTACTCACCGCAGAAGACGTCACAGACACCAGAGGATGAAGAATGTATATGTTTTGCCGTAGTCATGACAGAACGAGGTTGTCTTTGTGCTTTTAAATTAAGTGTGGATGTATATAAAACCATGATAAACTTTGCTCTTCCATTGTATTCTTTATGATAAGACTGATGCTGGGTGCAGAATGAGATGAAGATTTTTTCTTTTCTTGCTTTTTTCTTGCAGTAATACGTGCTGGTTTTAATGCAGTCATTGCTGTTATCATTGCTATTTGTATTTTTTTTATAAACCATTTTTTTCCCTAAACATACCTTAGGGGCATTATTTAACAAAAATGGTAAATCCTGCATTTTGGCAAATGGTAACAAACTGTGTGCTGTCAGTGAGTGGGTAAAGAACATCAGCAAGTGGCTCAATTTGTCTTGTGCAGAAGGACAAACAGGACCTCTAATTCCTCAAAAAAGGCTTTTAAACTGAGCCTGACAGACATGCATACACACTACTAAATCCAAAACTTCATTAAGGCAAATTGCATGTCTTCATCACAGACATTGACATAAAACAAATGAGTATCAGGAAAAAAAACCCCAACATTTTAATCAGATTTTGTTTTTTGAGACTCGAGATCTGACCCTGGGTCTTTGATTAAAGCCACTGTTTTTGGAAGACAATCCGTTTCAGGGGTCACTCAAACCCAAACCATGAGCACGTCCACAGTTGGGTTTCCTCTCAAATAAATGGCCACTATACTCCATTACACTTCCACAGTTCCATTCTCTAAATCCGTTTTTACACTTTTCCAGCCCAGTCTCCTTCCTCCAGCTCCACTCTCGGCTCAGACTGGTGCTTTTAGCTCTTATGGAGAGGTGTGAAAAGGTCAGCACTCGGAGGAAGTGCAGAGCAGTGCCTGAATGGATCTGTCGGAGTTGAGTGCTTCACATGGACTCTGTCTGCTCAAAGCAACAATGTTTTCTGGCACTTTCCTGTTTTTCTCTGTCTCCAGCTTGTTTTTTTATCACCCTCTGAATGTAAATCTCTTCCTGTTGTCTTCAAGGTCAATTTCAGACCTGGTTGGCAACAACCCTAATGTTACTAATGCAATGAAATTAGAAAAAAAACGAGAAGACAGTATCACTTTTTCAGAACTTTGGCTGTTTTGAATGTATATGACCTTTTCCCTTCTTTATATCCCAGACAACTGGTTCTATATATTCCATGTTGTCCAGAGTTAGGAGTAAGTGTTGTGATGTTAGGAAGCATGGTTCCAGTTAGCCCCCTGCTCTCACTCATTAACACATGAATGTGCCTGTCTCCGTAGTGGCTTAGAGGACGACTTCAACAGCTCGTTCAGGGTTACATCATCAATTACACATTCACTGTTAGATCCTGACAAGGACAGCTCCTGAAGCGGCGTCAAAAACTGTGAGGAAATAAATGAAGGACATTATTACTAATATGATCGACAGAGGCTATTATGCATGAACAGATTAGTTTATGTTTGACCGGGTACAACCAGGTACAACTGGTTCCTTTGTACAGAGCCAAGGTCTGTTACGGCACAGTGGAACTGAGACACTCTCACATTGTCCACAGTCAGCAGCAGCCGATCATGTGACACAAACAGGAAGTGACAGGGGCGCATTTGTGTAAATAAAAGCTGTCAGAGGCTGAATTAAACCAGAGCGGCGAGTGTGAGCACCTGGACAATGAATATCTGACTCCTCACTGCTCTGAGGAAATATTCATGAAACCACCATCCCCACACACTCCCCACACAGTCCCGGCCCGGCTCCAATCTCGGCTCTTGTAATTGCCTCGTCCAAAAACTTGCCGCAGCCGAGCAGAGCGTTCTTTTGAGTTCCGAAGACGCTGATTGTTCACAAATTAGTTGGCGGCAGATCCATTCAGACTTGAGTGATAAGAAGGTGCGTCCAGGGTGAGAGGAGGAGAGGAAGAAGAAGAAAGAAGCAGGCAAAGTGGATACAGTGTGTTTACATTGTGTTATAAAAATTTGACTTTCGGAATGAATGTAAATACCGCGCACCAAAATTGTCAGAGATGGACAAGCAGTTCTAGATAATGTTGACAGTAACTGGGCTAGACTTTTACCATGCTTCAACAGAATAACAAGCTCACTTAACAATATGAGGTACAGAAAACAAGTAATAACACATATATATTTTAACACTGACTGTAGCTTGTCTGTCGTTGATTTGCTCTGCATCAAAAGTGAGTGAGCTCTTTGCACAGAAACATTTTAACTCATATGCATACCGACATTAACCTGATCATGATGAACTACATATTTTGCCATTGCCATTTATTTAGCTGCAGTCAGGTGTTGCTAAACAATAGATCTTCATTCATGACCATCATTAGGTGTACAGAGCTCTATATAAGCAGAAGTTTTGACAGTGTTCTGGGGCCTTGTTTATAAAACTTGCATATCCTCAAAATGAGGGCTGAAACTTGCGTACGCCACCTTCCACGCCAAAGATGGAATCTATAAAAGTCCAACTAGACGTGAAAGTGTGCATCAGCTCTCAGTCTGATTTCACTTTATTTCTCTCAGAAGATACAGCAATTTAATTTGAGCATCACCATTTAAAAATAGTACTGTTCTAAATAAATTTGGCTCAATATTTATATACATTGCGGTTCATTGTGTGCACAAGCGCCAAAGCCCCTGCACGTTCACCGGGCATTCACTGAGCGAAGTGGCACTGCTGTGCATCATGGTCCTGTTTAGCACGGTGTAAAGTGAAGCAGAGCTAATCCATGATCAGTCTGGATTCATGAAATAATTATTGGATACCACCCAAACGCTCCATTCAGGACTGTCTCATTTTCAAGAAGCGCTGTGTAAAATTGTGGCTCAATACAACTCTCTTGTCATTACCCGCCCTCCCCGTCCCCCAGCCCATCACAGACACACCACCACCATGCTCTCCCTTCAGTTTAAATTATAAGATGGAGAGTTCCAGTTTTGCTGCATCGTTTTGATCTAAAGAGCAGCATTCACTGTTACACACATCCAGTGAAGTCTTCAAATTGCTTAGGAAATGTCCAAACTCAATGGTCCACATCTTCAGAGCTGTCTGAATTCCCACATTGGTAAGGAAGGAGGTTAAGAATGCTTCACTGCTTCCTTTCATACCTCCTTTCGCATAGTGACCCTTGAACGTTCTTTACTGAAAGGTAAGGAGCATTGATCCATTGTAAGGACCTTCTGGCATCCCACAATCCATTGCGCAAAACCACCCTAACTTTTCTGAAAACATCAGAATGACGCTGATCTTTATGTGATGAGTTTGTGATGAGTTTGAATTAACTCTCAAACAAACAATTGACTCCTTAAATATCTGCAAAAACCTACATTGATAAAAGACACTGCTCTAGAGCCACATTGTCTTACAACAGACTTTTTATTGTTCACAGTTAAAGCTTGCTGCAGTAAAACACCACTTTGCACACATTTGTTTAGATTTGTGAGAAACAAAACTCCATCCATGTGGCTAATTTGCATCAATGCACAATGGCACTGTCTTAAAGAGCAGATCTCTATTAGTGTCGTCAATGAGCACAAATACATAGAAAGGATGTGGCTTTGGTGGATTATTTGTAGTATGTATTGAACATATGCACACTTTGTGATGTAGTGTTGACTGTGGGCTCTTGTTTCTGAATGATGATTTTTAGTGTCCTATAGAACTGTAAATTCAAACAGTATATTTGACTAGAGTGGAGTCAGATTATTTCTGTAAATTGTCCTGTTTGTGAGCCTCGTTAATCTCAGTGCTTGGTGGAGGATAAGGTGCTTGTTGTAGTCTGTTCCTGGGATGTGTAGTTTTGATGTGATGTGCATCACAGTAACTTGAGGAGTCAGATTTGTCAAAGCGCTATAGTTGCTCCTTTCCTAAATCAAAAAGGAAACTCCTAACTTCTCACTGTTGACCTCATGACATAGCTCAAGAAGGTTAAGGAACAAGTATCAGGAGCTATCATTTTGAGGTATTCAGATTCAGCCATCCACAGGTGCGTAATCTGCTCATGTTCCCAGTATTTTCCGGATTCAGTAAAACCCATTCATCAACAGCTCTGGTTTGGGCAAAATTAATTCACAAGTTGCATTTGCATTGTCCATTTGTCCTTTGGTTGAATGGACTGCTTCAGGGGGGGTTTATAAAGCAGAAATTGTGTGCAGTTGTTTTTATAAATCTGGATACCTGTTTGTAGCCACTGAGTGCACTCATCCTACACAGTCTTTTATAAACAAGACCACAGGGCGTAAAAGTGGTTCTGCGCTTTATGAAACTGTGTGTAGTACATCAATTCCAGCTAGCGTAAAACAGGCTGTTGATAAATCCGGTGGACGAAAACATAAGTGATTTAAATGAAATGTCCCTAAGAGACTCTTCTCAAAGCAGAAAATGACAAACCTACTAAAGATTTTTTTTAGTTTTATTTTTTTGAATGAAACTGAACCATGTACTTACTTTACTTAGCCTTTTTAGAAAGGAAGGCCTTTTGATGCACAGGCTATAAAATATAACAACACGTCTCTATTTTAAGACAAAAAAAGGCCAGATTTATACTGCTTGTAAAAACACACACATGTACACAGACGCACAGCATGGAAATAAGAAGCCAGACCAGAGTCTATAACTGAAAGCTATAACTAAAAACTACACTGCTTATCTAGTTTTGTTATTTTGTTTGAACAAACGGATCAGTGCAGTTTTAAGTTATTTAAGTGCATCTGGAAATAACTAGCTGTAACTTCCAACCTCCGTTAGCCGTTAACCGTAAATTAAGAACTACTACAGTGTAGTAGGTACCTGCAAGCAGGGCAGAGAGGTGAGACAGCACTGAGTATGTAAATCTGATTATAAACAATTTACAATAGTAAATGAATTACTATTGTAACATTAATACATATTTTACATTTAATAGATTTGATGTAGCTATAAGTGGTAAAAATGCTGCATTATAGTTTATATATTTTATATTTTATTTACTAATATCCTAATCTGATTTTTGATTCATTTCTTTTCCAGAATGAGTCTTTCCTTGGTGTTGAACTCCAAAAGACCAGATACAAAAGCTCTACCAATGTTAAAAATAAAAGTGTTGAAAGAAAATGAAAAAAAGCATAGTTCTGAATTGGGCATTTTAAAAAGAAGAAATGTTACTATTGTAAAAAAAAAAAATCCAAAACATAATAGTTGTTCTTTGTAATGGCCAATCAAAAACAAATTTGACCCTGTATGAAGGGGATCCAAAAAAATTGGAACTTAACAAATCATATCAACTTATGGAATTGTTGGGTGTCCCCCAAAGATCACCATGACAAATGACACAAAGGTCCGCATGTAATAATGTAATTTTTCTCTGTGTTCAGATCATTTTAATTTTTGTTTGTTTTTAGGACGTTACAACTGGATAAATCTCTGGAGGGAAATTCTGCTGACAACCGTTTTTCTAGGGGACACCATTAGCATTAGTCACCTCAATAGTGCTAAATCCTGTTTTGGGTATTGATTTAATACAGCCTACAACACGGAAATCACTGTATCTATCTGTCTTTTTTAACATATTTTTGCAGACACAGACTGTGGCGGTGAATGAAATAACATCGAGGGAGCCTCTGAAGAGAACAATGGCATTATAAACGTCACTAATGGCTGATCAATGTACAACATCAGAGCAGAGAAATGGAAAGACAGATCAGAAAACTTTTCAATTATAATCAAGGCAAAAGTAGAAGGAACTGAAATCCTTTTCTACAGACGAGAGGAAAAAGAGGATTGACAGCCTTTATTTTGTATCAATTAAATCTTTTTTTTTTTTTTTGTATAGTTTAAGGTATTTTTTTCTTTGTTGTTAAAATTTTAATCTCTCCGTTACTTATTCATAAAATTACAAATACTTTGGAAAAAAATATTAATATTCACTTTTGACTGCACTGTCCCACATCACAAACACTGAGCGCATTCAGATGGTGCGTCCCCTCCAACATTGCCATGGTTATATTCGCCCCAAAGTGGGTGGCTTTTTTTGCTGTATTTTGGGCTTCTGTAGCGTGAATTTTGTGGGCGACGCACAGTTTCCCTCACGCCATCTGGCACACGGCCACTTTTACTCACAGCTCTGCACTTGTTTCTGTGCAACTTGGATAAATGTGGAACAAGTACAATGCGCTGCTTTAAGACTGGATAAAAAATAGGGATATTCAGGACAGAAAGGGGAAAAAAATTGGGGTATTTCAGTGTTTTTGTATATATCCACTAGGACACGAGACAGGGGTTTAAAATCAGGACTGTCCCGGTTAAATCGTGACATGTGTTCACCCTAGTCAGAGGTTGATTTCTATGTGATGAAAAAAATAAATAAAAAGAAAAAAGGCAAACACATGGCAACTCAAAATCATACTCAAAAGGTTAAGCCTGATAACAGTTCCACCTAAAAGAAGCTGATATTTATGGTATTCCGTGTCCATGACAATTACATGCACAATTGTACAAATTAGACAATGGCGCCATTTAGCAACTAGTAGTGACTTTTAGGACAGCCAATAGCTTCTTTCTGAGGAATTGGCAACACTGATTAAAGCTACACAGATGCGATTTTCTTTTTGCCGTCCCTCAGAATCCACTTACCCCCAAAAAAGCAGCCTAGGGCCCGCTCCT
The DNA here is from genome assembly GCA_036850595.1 of Rhyacichthys aspro. Lineage (NCBI taxonomy): Eukaryota > Metazoa > Chordata > Actinopteri > Gobiiformes > Rhyacichthyidae > Rhyacichthys > Rhyacichthys aspro. The sequence goes on from CM072151.1 coordinate 21,470,295, forward strand.
GCTTCTTTTTCACTAAAAAAGTAAAACCAGACCAATTCTTCCTCCACAAAATACTAATACATTTCAACAAACTGAAGTTTAGAGTTTAGCGTTAGCCTAGCATTAGCTTGGTTTTAGCTTAGCGTGAGCTTAGCTGCAACTTCAGCATGAGGACGAGACAGGTCTGTCTCATGGATGTATTATTAGAACAGGATACTGAATGAGTGAAAAAAAACCCATGGCCGCCCATTATTTTTAACAGACGTTGCTCATTGGCGCAGCACGCCCTAAACTTTTTTGGCTTCCACATTGTGACGGCTCACTACGGCACTCGCGCATGCAGTTTTGTGTTTCACCCGCCACGTGATCCGTTCTGAGCAATGAGCGAAAAGGCATGCTACAGCGGTGACATCATAAACAATAAAAGTTTTTTATTTTGCAAATTTAAGGATTTTTAACAGAGAAAAAGTCCAGGATATGAAAACAGACAATAAACATTACAAAATTTTACCATTTGGGCAACTGTAGGTGTCCTGTCAGCTGAAAACCAGGCGTTTGTTTTTACATTGCGGTCTATGGGGAAAAGTATTTTTTGTTGCAATACCTCAAGTGGCCACTAATCAAATTGGCGGCAGGGGAAAGGGGGCGGTGCCTTATCCAGTTCTTATTATACATCCATGATCTGTCTGCAGACTGGAAGGGAGGGGCATATCAAGAAGGAGGCGCCACTTGTAGCAAGGGGCGTTGTTTGAAATTGTCCAAATCACACAGAACTACTCGAGATGTCAGAACAAGATGTTGTGGGCAAGGTGGCTGTTTGTATAGAGACGACGGTGAGCATGTTTTACCTAAATAATAGTTCAAATCAAATTGTATAAGTCAGTAGTATTGTTATGGAGTTCGTAATTGACCAAACTTAACTTTCCTTGATTTGTATTAGCATTATTTTAACGTTCTCATGGGGTAATAAGTATCAGCGGGAACAAAAGCTAAGAAAAGCTAGCTAGATGAAAAAGCTAGATGAAAACTGAAGGAAAAATGCTCTTGCATATAGATAACGTTAAAAGTGTTTTTGATGAAAACCTGCTGTCGCATTTGCTAAACAGAAAACAACATAAGTTAATACCTTGAATTATAAAACCACTGCCACTCTTAATAGGTACACATGTTAAACATGGAGGTATTTGTCATTTTACATAAATGTTCAGATCACAGGTAGTACCAGTATGCCTCTTCTTACACTATATCCAAGGTGCAACAATAACTACATGTATGACAATTATTATATCTATTATACATAGGATAGTGTACATGCAAATTAAGAGTGGTTCTTTGCCTTGGGCACTTTTTCCTGGTCAAAGATGATTATTATGATGGGCTGATATTGAGCCTAGGATTTTTTTTTTCTTATTTTCTTGTGATGTTTTGTGTTTGCAGCTGCCTGAGGAGATTGTGTATAATGATCTTCAGCTTCATCCTTGTGGTGCTACAAATAGGTGACCCTTGCTCGTATGTGCTCACGTTTCTGGAGGATAGTGAGAAAGGAATACTTTCTGAAAGGAGCTCAGTTCGGTTGGCTCGACAGTAAGTTTTGTCTCTTTCCTTCTGCAAAGCACTTCTGACCTATACATGAAAGTCACTCACTCACATGATCATGGTGAGCTCTGGATGCACACAACTTGGACATGTTGCTTTTTATAATGCAGCAAGGGCAGAGTAAATAGGTTGGAGATTTTTCATTTCTGTCCCACTGAGTGTCCTGCAGGTGCCAGCAGCACTGCACAGTAGGTGGCCATGGAGTGGTCACTTGACATTAATAAAATATAGAATGTGTTGTACAATATGTTACATCTGAGTTCACAGATTACTATACCTGTTTACGACTATTTCCGCTGTAATTTTTGATTTGTTTTGGACAAGTGCTTATTTTATTCTTACATTTCAAACTACTTTTGAAATTGAGAGTATAGAAGGATCTATAGAACTCCATATCATATCTCCTGCTGTATTCAATACAGTTCTCTCTCCAAGGACTGTGAAGGCTACGGGGGATGTGGATGGAGGGGACAGCTACAAGGATTCTATACTGACAATTAATTTACTGCAGATACTGCAGCATTAACTGTTTTTATGAGGGTGGAGGTACTTTAAGCAAAGTGTAAAGTTACTTTACGCTACTATCTCAATTCATGAAAAACAACACTTTGAAGCCTAAATAAGGCCATAATGCTCTTAAACCTTTCTAGCCACTGGCTCAACATTTCATCATTAGCACGTTAAAACAAAAACCACATGTTTGAAAATATGGTCACCCTAATTTTACAAATTGCTTTTACAATATACTATTTGGTCTTTAAACCATTTTCCCACTGAGAAGAAAAAAAAAATCAGGTATAGTCTGTTTACCTAAATGTATTAGATAACGAATTAGCAAATGCATTTTCAAAGGAGAGAATGAATTGCTCTTTTGAAACACCATTCAAAGTTTGTATTAATTCAATTTTTAAACATTTATTTTTGTTTTAAATCGATTAATTAAATGTAGTATTTATTGTAGATTTGGTAAATGTATTTGTAAAGTGAGTTTTGGATGTACAGTTAAACTGTGATTTAGGAAATGCTTTTACAATTGCTATAAATACAATTGCAAATGTATTTTAATTCCTTTTTTAAAGTTTAATTAAAATATTATTAAATGCTTTATTTATTCATTTTTACGTGGTACTAAAATTGCTCCATCATGTAAAGTGTTTCAAATCCAAACAATGGACTTCAGTGCTTTATAGTGAAAAGATGATTCACAATTGTAAAACATTGAAGAGATTTGACAGTCTTCCCAGAAGTGAACGTCCAGAATGTTCACCTCAAGTTCAGACTGCAATCCTCACAGAAATACAAAACAGCTGAGTCTGCCTTGTGCTATATTTAAACTCTTACTGGACAGCATACAGAAGACAAATAATTAAACCATAAAATCTTCAAATTGTAAACTCAAGCACAACCAAACACCACATGTTCTTCTCTTTAGGGACGGGTTTAAAGTGCACTGGACCTTGAACATGCTCTACTTTTTCACTGCAGGCATTTTTGTTGAGTCTAGTTGTAGAATTGTTGTAGTTATGAGTAGTTGATTGGAGATACAGTGCAAAAAATGGTGAGAAAATGAAGAACCAGAGGTTGAAGATAAATTTGGGTATTGCCATGAATGTGAAGTGACATAATGCAGGCAGCGTAGGTCATACCACAAGCAGCAGGTCCTGTCCATTTGAAGACACGTCACAATGGCATCAACAATCTTTTGAGGAAGACCGCAGGAAGTTAGCGTCAAAAAGTGAAGGTGGGATACTCAAAAGCACCGGTCTGATTATGAGAAATTTCTGAACAGTTGAACTAATGTGAACATGCCATATTTGGGGATAAACATGACAAACACCTTTCTAAAACCTAAGACTGTCAAACTGACATTCAAAAGAGAGGAACTACAAAGATCACAAAATAACATCAAAATATATATACAGTGGTCCCTCGCTATAACACGGTTCACCTTTCGCAGCCTCGCTGTTTCGCAGATTTTGCTTTTTTTTTTTTTCCATCGTATGAACGTGCATTGTGTTCTGCATCCTGATTGGCCAAAGGAGAACTCGCACATTGTGTTCTGCGTCCTGATTGGCTAAGGGAGAACTCGCGCATTGTGTTCTGCGTCCTGATTGGCTAACGGAGAACTTGCGCATTGTGTTCTGCGTCCTGATTGGCTAAGGGACTGTAGACCATTGTCAATCAATCTCCTCCGTGCAGTGTCTCCTGTACAGTACAGAATGCGTTCGGTTTGCCAAATTGACATAAATGTTCGATCGCTATCAGTGTGACTCTGAAGTGCTGTATGTTTGCAAGTTTTCTCCCGACAAAACCCACAATGTCGACGAAATGTTCTGCACCGACAAAGACACCTGCGGTCGCACCCAAAAGGCAGAGGAAGATGCTAAGGTTTGAACTTTGAGAGTGTTTAAACAAGAGAGACATGTGAGAAAATGTTAATGTCTGTCTGAGAAAAGTGTATAAAGTGTGTGGTGAGGGGTTTTACAGCCTTAAAACATATATAATAATTGTAAAAAAATAAAGCTGACTACTTCACGGATTTTGCCTATTGCGGGTTATTTTTAGAATGTAACCCCCGCGATAAACGAGGGACCACTGTATGTAGAGGCCATTTAAGTTTAGCACTCCTGCAACTAACTGGCCATTATCCAGGGTGTACCCATTGGCAGAGTTTGCAGGGTGGTAAGGCCTGACCTCGAAGCTTTCAAATGAGGTATAGCATGTCCATGTTCACAAAAGTTTAGACATGGTTATTTGTGCACAAACCAGTCAGTGTTGGAGAAATACACTACACTCAGCTAATCTTATCTCCTGAGAGGATACTGGACACATACAGGACAGAAACAAGGTGGTCATTATACAGTTGCAGAGTAGCCTATTATTGTTATGAGTGAATATGAATGAATATAACATTTTCTTTTAAAACAAATGTGTTAATGCTAAGTGGGTAGGCATGGAAATTCAAACATAACAGTATAAGACAAACACTGGTATTTCTTTTACCCGACTTTATTGTTTTCAGTGCATTTCAGTTGTGAGCGTTATGAGTAAAAGATACATAAGAGCTGTGTTGTCTGGCTTATTGAAGCTTGGAACAGTATTATTGTCGTCTGTTGCTGTCTGTGCAGTAGTATATTATGGATAAGATGCTATACATGCAATAGTTCGAGTCGGTACCCCCAGCAAAAATGTCAAACTCCGCCTATGGGTGTGCCGCCTCAGGCCCAAAGCTGCTGGGATAGGCTCCAGTCACCCACAATCCCGATCGGGACTAAGTGGTAGAAGATGAATGAATGAGTAATTATTTACCTCGATTAATTATTATTAATTATTATTATTTATTGTAAAAGCATTGAAGTTGAATTCTAGAGCTTTATATTTTATTGAAAATATTGTCATTGTCATTTTTTGGTGCTATGGGTGCAGCTGCTCATTTTTAACCAGCTGTGGCCATTAGTGTAGAACAGTGTTTTGACATTCTATTACTAACCCTTGGAACAGAACACGCGCCAAGCTGAAACTACAATGTACTATGTCTTGCATCAAATTAAAGCTGCATTATCCAAAGAATTCTTTTTGTCACCGCGTCCACCAGAACCCCAACAAGTTCATCGTTAACTGCTGCTTTTAATTTAGAAAAGAAAACCACAAAAAACACCATCCAGTTGAAGTTTAGAGCTGAGCTTAAACTTGACCAATGCCATCCAGTAATAATCTCTGGCTCAACATTATCTGAATACATAATTATATATTATACTTATCCATGTTTCCCTTTTCTCTCTCTTTATGTGTTTCTTTTGTCTCCTTCTCCTGCTGTCTATTTTTCCATGTGTCCTTAAACAACACATATATATATATCTGCTGGAGCACGTCTGACTTAAAAATATACATAAAGCTTCCCTGTAGTCAAGAACTGTTCTGTCAGTAAAATGGTTCAAAAAGCATTTGAATTTAAAAAGAATGAACTGCTTTCCTTTCATCTTTCGGAGGCTATGCATGAATTATTACAAGTGCATGGCAGCATATGATATGAACTTCAGTGACTAACTTAACATTTAGCCCTGAGTTAAGGGGTGTGAATGCTGTTCAAACTGCTTTGATTAAGAATTTACAGACAGGACTTTCTCACTGAAGTCACTGTAAACAAGTCTTTTCTTTACAAAGTGCTGCAATATAAACAGGAACATTAAAACAGCACATAAAACAATAAAAGATAAAACTATTAAAGCAACCCTGCGTAACTCGGAAGAGGGCATGTCTTCAAAAACAGTATGGTCATTTTAGTGTATTTTGTAGAAATACAACTCAGCTATATACTGGCCTATTTCTGCACCTTCTATTTAAGTGTTGTAAGAAAGTCACTACCGTAATGTCTTGCAATAAGTACTCGTTATCAAAATGAGAGTGAGAATATAGATTTTTGAGCTAAAAGTTACACATTATGCTTTAAAACCTTATCCCATTCAACTAAAAGCAATGCAGGACATTCCAGAGACTGGGGGCTATAGTTCTTAAAAACACAGGTCCCACCGAGTTTTAAAACGGGTTTTTGGAACCTTGAGGAGGTTTTGACCCCTGGACTGGAGACTGCAGGTGGAAGAGTAATATATACTTAGGTCATCTCCACATTGCAGACATACTAACTCACCAGGATGAACTTAGAGCATTAAAAACCTCAGTTGTCACCTTCCACAGGCTTTATTTAGAGCACACTTAAAATGACTGAGATGAAGTGTACCTGCTCTGTTGTGTTGCCTCAGCCCGAGAAGCACCGGAGCCTTGCATCAGCCGTTTAATCCGCTCATTAATGAAACATGAAGCTCGCAGAATTATAATAATTGTTTAGCAACTGGAAAGCACCGTGGGCACAATTAATCTTTTTAAGATGCCAATATAGTAACGATGCCAGCGCGGCCGCCTCGCTCTGTCTCCCCACTCAATAAATGCCACTAATTTATTCAGTGGTGAAATGAATGTGCGGCCATACTGCTGATCTCGTATAGGGGTTTGTTCAGTGTAGTGAGGTACCCCAGAATAATAACAACTGGGACAGTGTAAGGGAGGAAAGACTGACCCCAAAAAGGCCAAGGTCCATTGTATGTGCAAAGCAATGAAATGTTTTTTTTTTCATCTAATTTAACGGAAATTTGAAGGGAAATTCTAAATTGTTGCAAAGGAGGTAAGTTTATGTTTGTCACGGCAAAGTGAATACACAATGTTCATGAACAAGCCAATAGTATGTAAAAAGTATAGTATAGTATACTTTGTACCAGAGCCAATGGACTAACATTAACCCCACATCAAAACTCAGTCAATGAGCAATAATTTAATTTTTTTGTATATTTAGGAAATGTTGGAATATTTTATAGTGTAGTGTCTGTGGAGTGGGGAAATATCACTAATGTATTCATGATATCTGAACAAATACAGAATATAAAACAGTTAATTTTGAGGCTTTATATGGCACCACTCTCATTCAAATTAAGCCACATTTATACTCTACATTAGATATGCATTCTTACATAGAGAGCCTTCTGTCTGTTTGGTCTGTTTTCCCAAAGCTTGCAAATACGTCCCTAAGGAGCAATACCTCTGGTGGCCATAGAGGGCAGTACTAAGCTCTGGTCAGAAGTTTTAAACACCTTTATGATGTGACTACACCACGATGAGTGAGTTGTCAAACGCCCACACAGACTTTTGAAAGTTTTGAAAATGAGGTCCGTCATCAATTTCTCTCATCAGTATAAATAGATAGATGTATTCCCCTTCTGCTTACGTAATGGAAGCATAAATGAACCTTTGCAGCCCCCAACAAGCCATCAGCCTTATCTGTTTCCAGCTTTGCCTGGTCGAGTGTGAACAGGGCTGACCTGGGAATGTTTTGGCATTTCCCTCATGTGTAAACACTAATAATCAGTAGAGCTGCTGGGAATGTGTTCCTGGTAATTTGATGGGAACTATGTGTGGAAGGGGTTATACTGAAATAAAATTTAGAAAACGTGTTGAAGAAAAAAAACTAAAATTTAAAAAATGTAATTAGGTACACATATTCAGTCTAATTGGTCCTCTGGGGCAATTGCACCAATCATCAGGTCAGTGCCAGGTCAAGAGTTTGTGATTGTGTCAATGACTGTGTTAAACACTGTTAGTTCTCCTGCTCTCACTCTGAAGACTCATCGACCAACACCTCGGCCTCACATAAACACAGACTGCTCCAGGGTCAGCTCTGCCTTCTGCTGAGTCAGGGTTTGGTCCTGGTCTCTTGAGACTGTTTCTCTGTGGGAACAACAGGACCAGAGCAGAGGGGAGACTAACCTCACATAACACCTCTGTCCTCAGTGAACAGGCTCTGTGCTCTTTGTTCTGATGATCCATGTTCAAAAGAGCTAAAAACTGCACATCGATCCACTGCACATTTATTTTATCAGCCTGTTTGTGTTGGGAGTAACATGTCCTTTGTTTGAAAAGGACAAAAGTCAACTGTCAAGGTCTTAGAAGGCCGTACCTGTTAAGTTCAGATGCAATCCCTTATTGATTTGAAGTTATCTGACATGTTCTTACGCAAAGGCAGAATATAAAGTATATGTACTGCCTCAGACAGTTAGCTGAACCTGCTAAACAGACCCAGCACTTACCAGACCAACAGAGAACAGAATATCACTGTAAATAAACATCTTGTTTTATTCAGTGTACTTTAGTTCCTTTTTCTTCCCTTTAGACTCTTATTAACATACACATTATATATGTACATGCTGCATTGACCACTTCAGTGTTTCTCAATGGCGGGCAGGATGAAACATAGACAAATACAAGGAGCAAGAGAGCTCTTGTTTTAATGGTTAAAATGCACTATAATGTTTACATAGCTTAACTGCACTACCAAATAACATTCAAAACAAAAGTACAACCAAATAGCAAATTGTGAAATGTAACTCCCCGAGACCTGGTTTTGATTGTGTGCTGGTTGGAGAAGCCCCAAGCTGCAGAGGACTCTGGTATCTTCTTTTCAAGAGACAGCAAGAGCAAAATTTTGCTCTGACCTAGAACTGCTTGTTTACCTCCTCAATCAGCTGAGTGGCCCGGTCACTAGCTGTCAATAGGTTCAGTCCAATACAGTGGTGCACTGATGTACACTCCATCAGCCAAAGCATTGTATATGTGTATAATGTCTATGGTTACTAACATAAAGATATTCTACAAGGCTGTGCAGTGTGTCTAACCATACAGTCACTCAGTTGGTTATTGTGTCACCTCTGCTCCCACAGACTTTTATCTATTACTCCACTGCAGCCGCTGAAGGATGTCATATTCGTCCCAAAGCTTTAATTTTTTGCACTTGTTGCTCCTTGTCCTGTGATGTGGCAGAGACAGCTCACTCCAGTCAATGTGTTTTGACTATTTTTTGTCCCTGTGTTGCTGGAATGTGGTAAAAAGGCCATGTCTGTACTGTACGTTGTATGTACAGCAATGGCTTTTATGTATGTGGCTGCACATTTCACTGACATACCACTTTCTTTGACTAATAGGTTGAACAAAATAGGGCAGTACACTTACTTTGGAACCTTTCATTGCTTTTTCGATAATGAAATGCAGTTAAAAGCTTGCAATACCAAACTGTACCGTACTGTTGGGCCGTCAGATAAATACTGTATTCTGTCTTCACTAGTGTTTGAGAACTAGCTTTACAGATAGCTAACAGGATCCTCTAATAAACACCCAGGAAGCCTCCAGCTGTTTTCGCCATTTACTGATTTAGTGAAACCGCAACATACAAAAATAAATGCATATTACAAACTATCTGCATTGTTTCTATTCACATATTGTACGTATACATACATAAAATGTATGCATGATTTAAATATAGATTACAGAAGCTTAGCATCTATTTTACATTTGCCAGTAACAAAAATATGCCATGTATTTGTCAAACGATTAGCATGATGCTAAAATTAAAGGTAAAGCCATGCTAGTGCTATTAGCATCTTTATATTTAACGTAAATTTCAAGTACAAACGAGCTGAAAATACTTATTGTAAGTATTTATGGTAACTTGGTTAAATGCATACTGTTCGACTGATGAGGAACATCAGTGGTATATTTGGTATCTTGTGTCCAGTGGCTTGTCTAGATTTTTTTCATTGGGGTGGCCCTGGTGGGGCACTTGAGTTTGCAAGGGTGGCCCCCAAAGCTCAGTGGTACGGGGGATAACGGAGGATCGAACGCTTCATTTCTTGCATTTTGGTGAAGATGTAATAAAGTTTTGGTTTGTTTTGATTTGATTTGGCAACATACTATAGCCTAATTAAAACTGACCAACATTACAATTACTGTGTTTGAAGACATCAGGTATCAATACTCGCAAAAGAAAGGCACCTTACAAATGTAATATATATTTAGAACATATATTCTTTATTCATAAAAAATGTATAATGTAAAGCTCCACATAAAAGTGCAAAAGCAAAAAGTGTCATCATACTTCAAAACAGAAGTAATAGGAGCTACATATAAGGATGAGTAATGTGCATACAGTATAAAGTGCACATTAAACCAATACACATAAAATAATTCTGCCAACAGAGAGAAGCTTACAGAGAATCTTGTCAAAGTATTACATTAAGGCCAAAAAAGCTATGCTGCTGGTTTTGAACATGGAAAAACAAAATACATATAAATGCATATTTAGAGATAATAATTTTCTATTTGATCAGAATGATATAGTATAATTCATAAAAATATTAAATGAAAAAAAAATATGCATACCATGAGGTGTATTTGGAGCATTAACGGCTGCCACATTACTGTTCTCTCTGGATCCCCCTGGGCCTGCAGACGCTCCCCACAGTCAGAGTCATGATCTGAGAAAAGCAATACAGATTGTTACAATAACTGTATTATTAATTCAACTGTCATGTTAGCGCGACGGTCTATCAATGAACTGAACTGAACGCAAAGAATCATGGGCTTTGAAGTTTTTTCCACCTGGTCACACACAGCTTGCACAAAACTATTGTGTAGTAAACGTAGAGATTATATTATGCAAATACTATTATGTCCCATTGGAACTAGCACAATGTTACATACATTTTGTTGAGCATACTAGACACTGGAGGCTCCTGCAGCTGAGGGTTTATATTTTGAAGCTGGCTGCTATCGTAGCTGACATTAGCCATTAACACCAAGCCTAGCATACACTGTCACAACACAGAAGCCTAACATGAGTGAGAAATTACTACTTACATTTCTCAGGACCAATAGACCACCAACTTGTTGTGACTTGTTGTAACAACAATAACAATGTTGTTATTCGGCGGTTACTGCTATAATCAAAATGTGTTTGTTTAGCCTTCTTTGTGTGTTTTTCCCGCTCTTCTCACAGCGCTTGCATTCAACTCAAAGTTCTTCCTCAGCGCGGGGTGGCCCCCCTCAGATTCTAGGGGTGGCACGTGCTACCCCAGGCTACACGAGACACGCCCCTGCTTGTGCGTGGTTTAGCCATCTTGTACCCGTCTCTGTCTCTGCCAGCGCCACGAGGCATGGTGGTTTTCGTGATGTGGCTCAGGCGGGTAAGCAAAGTCAAAGCACAAGTCGACGTGTGGTCGGTCTTTTAAGCCCAATGTAAGTGAAAACACAGTGGCATTGGGCAGGTGCACGTCCACAGACTGATGAATCATTAAATTCAAAGAATGAGGAACATGAAATTATTGCCGCATTATTATAGTGCACATGCTCTGGAAAAATAGTGTACTCCATTTTGATCAATTTTTATGTATTTTTTGGTCTAAATATTTTTTTGGGCCATTTTGACCAAGAAAAACCCATTACAAGTAACAATAAAAATCACAAATTCACATTATTTGCGACCATGCAAAGCTCTATAGAAAAAAAGCCAGCAGAAAATCTATGTTAAAAAAAACAAAAAACTATACAGTTCAGATACAGTTCCAGGACTGTGCATATACATGTTCATGATATTAATGCTTTAAATTAACACTTTGAAGTAATATACAGGAGGCCTATATTTTGAGATAGCGCAGCATTAAAAGAAGAAACTCACCGGGACAAAGTCTGGCCTTATCCAGCTTTATCTGCAGGTTATTGTCATTGAAGAACAAGAACAGTCATGTACAGTCTTGTTTATAATCAATACCCTTCATATTCTGATGTTCTATCTCTTCCTGGAGTGTGGCACCTGTATGTGCTGTCTGTGCATAAACTCTTTGCTTGGCTCAGAGCCATGAGGAGGAGACATCCAGGAGTTTTCTCAAACACATGCTCCAAGGAAAAACAGCTTGTTTTCTGAGCTGATCGTGATCATGCAGCTGCTACATGAATGAGGCCAACTGAGACGCGCAAAGATCAACCGGGAAACACAAACAAGCACGGCTTTACATGAAGTGATAAAGGACAAATCCTTGTGTGATTAATAGTGACTTTATTCCAGTTGTTGTAAAACATGGCTCCACTACTTTTTCTGAGGATTTGTACTGAAAGGCTTATTTTTAATACCTGTAATACCACCATTAAAAATTATAAGAAAGTACAAATTAATCTTTTTATAACAGTCTAATTCTTCTTTTTTAAATTTGATATAAAGTGCTTTACTACAAATAAAACAATCCTTAAAATATATAGAATTCATAAAAGCAACAAAATTTGAAAATAATAATACTTTGACTAATGGATGGATTGAACTGCACTGGTTGAAAGCCCTGTGATTAGTTAAAGGCAAAACACCTGTGACACATAAATCCTGCCTGTTTATACCTGTGTCTTCGCTCTCATAATACAAAATAATAGGTTTTGACACGCCCCTCAATCAGCTTCCGTTGCTGTCTCCCCCTGCATTAAGATCTGGAAAATACGGCCCACAGTGTTTAAACAGTAGTACAGTGTCTCATTTACAAATGCATTAGCCTTAGGTAGCTGGATTGCCTTTTACCTCTAATAGCTTCCCATAGGCTCATCATATGGGAAATTAGAATGGACACTTTCCTTTAGTGGATGGGTTATAGTTCAATGAATATTACCAATTAGTGCTTCAAATATTATATTCAATATTTTAGTTCTTCTTGTTTAATAAAATAAAGCTCAACCATTTGACTGGGAGCTGGAGCTGATTGGCTGATAGTCTCTCACCAGAAGTAAATAGAACGTGAACCACTGTCTGCTGCTTTATGAGAGGCAAGGGTCGGGAACAGTTCTCGACAGGCTTTGGGTTTGACCTGCAACATAAAAACATAAATAAAGTTCTATTATAATCATGTATTAACCATAAAAAGATTTAAAGGCAAACATGCATTTTCTCCAAGACTGTGATGTCAATTAACTCTCAAGGATCTTTCAGGTAATTTTTGTACATTATTTAGTGATCATTGTGGCTGTGTTTCTTTTTTGACATAATTTTATGATATAATGTCCGTGACTCTTACAGGTCTATTAGACACTACTGACACTTTTTGGGGAGCCAAAAATGTACATGTAAGAAACTGCTATAAAATCATCATAAATCAGTATTTCTTTCCTGCGTACATCTATTATACAACTACCAGACACTCAATTATTTAAGGATTTTAACCCTTTAAATGCCAGTTTGAATACATGATGTCACTTTTGTTCTCTTTGAAAAAAATAACACACACACAAACAAATGATATTAGATTTTTCAGATTAAACATTTTGCACCGTCTGGGACCTTCAAAAAAGGACCCTTAATTATGGACCACTCTGTTATATCACAAATGTACTAATCATTAACATCCTTACCATGACTAGAAATGCCTTATGTGTGTCTGAGTGCTTGTAAAAGAGTTTTACACTTCTTGACCACCATCTTCATTACATAATTGCAGCAAAAATGATTGTGTCAAATCATAAAGTTTCAAACAAGTTTTTTTTTTTTAAACTAAGAACTGAGTCAGTTCCAACAAAACTCTTCTATCTTTGTTTTGTCTCATAAATATTCCATTTGGTGAACGTCCGGGTCTACAGGACTACACTACGTCAGTCATCAGAGTCAAACAAATCATAAATATGCATCAAGCCAAAAAGGAAAAAATGATAAATATTCAGTAGTGTTTTTAAATATCACAGGCTGGAGACAGAGCAGCTCAGAGCAGTCCGACACAAACACTACCGCTCAGATTCCTGTTGACTCTCGTCGAGCTGGCGCAGTGCAATTTCATCTAGTGGCACATATTAACATTTAATAAGAGTTAGGTTTTTACACTGCATTAAGTAGTGACCTGGCTTTTCTGCAAAATAAATGCCACTGATTTTTTATGAAAATGTATCTAGACTGATTAATACTGTTACCAGAGTTTGGCAAATTCTAAACCCGCTGATTGCACTGTGGCTGGCATGACTTTCTTTTCTTTTCATTACCTTGTTTTCAGACATTTCTTTCTTCTTAAGCCTCTGAGCCTCTTTACTAAGGAATGCCTTCTCCACTGAGCCGATCAGATCCTCCAGCCAGCCCACCTGAGGGACAGAGGACAAATCCTATTACATAGCCATATTATAAGCCAAATCTGGTCATATCTATAATTAAATGACATTTGGTTCAGCTGTGTGGTTCCCTTGTACATATACTGAACCGTAGTACCCAGGTACCTCAATGTAGCAAGGCCTCAAAATGTTGACATCTTTATTTACAAGTAGAGATGGTTTAGAAGGCAAGTTTGAAAGAAAGAGTGTGTCCTCTGAAATGGTAGTGTCATTTTAGTGTTATTTGTACAAATACTACTTTGGTAGGTTCTAGTGTATTAGCCTATTTTCTTTATTATATGTGTAGTGTGTTAGAGAGCCTCACTTATTAATCTCGCCACATTCTCCCCAGGAATGTTTTTTGGAGGTTTCTGTCCAGCTGAGGGTACTGTGTCAGTGAGATAGGCCTGATTCTACCAATCTCATGTCATCTTTATGCCTTGAAAGGTATGCTTTGATGGAAACTGTTTTGGAGCAGACACAGATGTCTTAAAGAACCAAAAAGTAGATGCAACGCTAAAATCAAAACAAAGCTGAGGCCAAATGCTGAGCTATGAGGAGGAAATGTTCCACTGCCATCATTGTTTTGCCATTTTTACAACGTTAGCATCAGTCCAATCAGACTGACCCCTTAACCACACACTCCCCCTGATCAGCACCATCTTATGTGTCTCTGTAGAAAATCTCTATGTTGTGTCATTCAGGCCAGAACTGAAAATGTTACAGTGAACCAGACAAACCAGAGGGCATACTAGAGGGATCCATTTCTATCAAACTAGAAGAGCAGGCTACAAGTATAAATCCTCCTTCTACATTAGCAACACAGCATTGTATTAAATGCCATGAAGGGCAAACATTTGTTTTGTCTGTCAAATGCCAAATGTCAAATTGTCCTGCTCAGTCCAATCCACGTTTCTCTTCACTTTCCTCTCAGAGCTACACCGAGAACACAGCACCATTCATTAGTGAAGCTGTTAGCAAAGCCTTGTTCCACAGGTTCACAGCCGACAAATGAAGACATACAGTGAACTGAGAAGTCTGGGTGTCGAACAGTGTTAATTAGCCTGAACAGCACCGAGTTAACCCCAGCCAGTGTATGTGTTGACAGAGGCCACTGGGAGTGAATGGGCTGTTAGTGAGTCCAAATAAACCTTCCTTTTTCACTTCTCTTCCACTTCTCAAGGCTGCACAGAGAAGTCATTACCTTTGCTCCGACTTCACAAAGAGGACAGAGGAAATATAGCAATGTACTGTACATTAAAGGAGTCGATAGGGGGCGGGGGGACATCTGCCATCATGGTGCTATCTGCTGATGACACATTTTGTTTCAACAAGATTAGATACCAGTTAACAGCTTAAAACAAGCCAGAGCGTTAGATTGCCCTCACACTAGACCCAGTTGAGCTGTGCTGCAGGATACAAGTCTCAGTGGCTTCCCCAATCGGAGTAAGGTGTTTTCAGTAGTTTAAAACTCTACTAACTAAGGCAATAATTTGAATTTCTCTACCTGTATGTAAACGTTGATGTGCTTTGACCAAAATGGCTTGTGTTCCTCAAGTGGAGTGCATGTTGGGGCCCCCAGTATCACTAGAATCACCTCTGACAGGAGTAACCCCCGAGGAAGCCTCTGTTTCAACCCTGTAAACTTGACGTCTCTGTTGTTGGCTGTATTTCAGTCAAATGTCTTGGTTTCTCTGACTCTGATTAAACCCACATCCAGAGTGTTTTGCTCTTTGACATTCTGAGTGACAGCTGCACGCAGACAGACTCTCAGATACCTCGGGCCTGACACGAGAGCTCCTGATGAGACGAAAACACACTGAGTCACTGAAGTGCTCAGCGGCAGCGCAATGCATTACTCATGTTTTAATGAAGCCCTCCTATGAATTTGTCTTGAGTTGTCTGCAAATATATGTTTGAGAATATATTTGTCAGGATGAAATATTTTAAGGTACAAACTTAAAAGTGTAGCTAGAAATGTAGACACAGAACCCAGTAGAAGTTCTCCTGATATAAAGAGTTATTTTGAAGTGATTATACAATGTTCAATTAGGAAGAACTGACTGAATTTTACATACACAAATTGTGAAAAGCTAGATGATTGAGAAGCAGTTTTGTTTTAGAGCCGATGCAGAAAAAGGGGTGAAGAGAGGACAAATAGCAGAAAGTGTGAGGGTCGAGTTGGGAAACAGGAAATGAGTTGGAGCGGTGCGAACGACAGAGTCTAGAAATAGAGCCGGTACAGACAGAATAAAACAGCAGCATCATCAGTGCAGCAGTGGAGCGGCTCACTCCTCAAACCCACTCTGAGAGGGTTTATGGAGCAGAAAAGAGCCGGGCCTTGTTCTGTTCTGGAGAGAACTGAGAGTTAAAACAGCGAAAGAAGGGTCAGGGAAAGGAGTAGAAAGATGAGGTGGAGGGAGGTTGTACATTTTTGATTATTATGAGCTCCCTTTAGATGATGAAATAATCTCTGTCTGATAGTGTGTGATGTTAAAAAAAAGAAAAGATTTCACTGAAAGATCTAGGTCTCAGATTTTTCAACCTGAACTTGTGTCTGTCGCAGGGCTGTCAAACTCATTTCAATTCAGGGGCCACATACAGCCCAATTTGATCTGAAGTTGGCCAGCCCAGTAAAATAATAGCACAATAACCTATAAATAAAGACAACTCAATTTTTTCCCTTTGTTTTAGTGCAAAGAAGTACAATGACATTATAATGTCAGTGCTGTCTACGATTGCAACCGTAAGTTGGCAAAAGCCTTCAAACTCTCTCTCACAATAGGTCATTGATGCTAATGAACTTTGCTAGCAATAACGTGACAAACTTTGACTGCTGTATCACTGAGCTCTTGGCTATGTATATGTCTATACACACGTCTCCTATCCTCCTCAGTAAATAAATAGGAAGTGGTCCATTTTTCTTGGAAAACTCTACACCCTGTGTCTATTTTTCTAGACATTTTAGGTAATGAGGGTGCCACAAAGGGTTATTTTTGACAGCAAAAGAGTAAGGCAAAATGGGTTTCAGTGTTGTGTTATACCTGCTGTTCTGACTAAATCAATGCACCCCCACAGTGGACAAAGTAGATTAGCAGTTGCTTTTATTTAATGTCTGTCATTTTCACATTTTCTAAATTATTCCCACAAACTGGACTGGAAACCCTCTGGCTGGATCGTTTTCTTACATGACTAGACTTATTTACTTTCAATGCAAATACCCCAATGGTCTGACCATCAACTTTTAACACCAGTCAATCCAGCTTTCATGAAAGGCTTGTGTGTTTCATTATGCTTCCCTTTCTCTCGCTGTAGACCAGCTTATGAGGGCATCCCTTATTCAGATGCAGTAACATTATATAAAAATGTGATGGACCAAAGCTTTACGTCATGCGCTGAACAGCTGTGGAGGTTTGAGCCCCTTCGCGCTCAAGGGTTCAGACATAATTCCTCACAGGGCTTTAGAGACTGTGCGGAGAGTCTTCTGTCCAGGTGAATGTATATATATATATATAAGATGGAGGTGAAACCAGCTGATGATATAACATCAGATACAAGGCTTAACTTCTTCAAAAGACTCATGTTGTGATCTGTTGTGAAGGGGTTGGACTGACACTTTGACGTTACATTTATACAGAGGGTAATTACACTGCACTTTAACAACGTGTTAATTGTCACAGATGACAGACTAATGAAGCCATTAAAATGACAGGGTGAACATAGGGACCTGTTCCAGACAGCTATAGTAGGATCTGAGTCGGACTGAGGCGGAACAACAGTGAAACACGGCTGTTTATTCAACATGCAATAGAAGGAAGTCTTGTACAGAAGGAGTACAAGACTTCCTCGTGTCCACAACAACTCCTCACCTCACTCTGATATCCTCATAAAAAACGTAATTCTCATTAGGCTAATTCTTATTTATGTGGTCTTTATTTGCATTTAGCACTGTTTCATTTAAACTAGTCTAAATAATTCTTTGTACAGAGATAATGTTATGCCATAGACCACACATATCCATCCCTAAGGCCCGGGGGTCAAATGCGGCCCTTTGCAATGTTTTATTTGGCCCCTTAATACATTTGTTAGGGGATTTTTTTGGTACTTTGCACATTAATCAGAGACAAAAGGCACTAAACTATTCTAAAGATATGGAAAAGGGAAGAATACCACCACAAAATGATACTAAACAGGAGTAACTATTTTAAAGGGACCAAAATAAGGCTTAAACTGAGGGCAAAGTGGCACAAATTGAAGTGAATGATGTGTGAAAATGCATCAAAGGATAACATTAATGTCAAAAACAAAATAAATGTAAGGTTTCATCTTCATTTCAGTCTTTATCATATCAAACACTGTAAAAAGTAATAAAACATACCCAAGACTAAATCTTCGACACCCACATTGAGTTTGACGCCCCTGCCATAGACTAAATGGCACATATGACACAAACTCCAGAGGATGTTCACGCCACAATAGCCAATCAAAAGTGAGATCTTGATCTGAGACCCAACCATACATCTATGCCCGAAAGGACAACAAAACGATTTTTGCCAGTGTACATGAGGATGGTGTTTTCACTCCACAATGCCACAAACATTTGAATCTGACTGACTGAATCTAAACTTTTTTCATTCTGTCACTTGCTGTGATGTCTGTAAACGTCGCTCTCGGTGAAAACAATGACATCGCGGCCGACTTCGCGACAGTTATTGGCTGCTGTTGACACACTCCAGTGGTCCATTTTCCCTGAGAGTCAGGTCACAGGGTTCTGCAGCTTGCTCTACATCTGGTTTGATGGTGTGCACAGGCATCTCAGACACGGCACTGCCTCACTGCACCGCTCAATCTCCGGGCGAGAGGGTCCGCTCTGAATAAGTGAACAAGCTTTTGGATAGTGCTCTGAATCTATCAACTGTCGAGTTAGACCAAAGAGCAGCTCATAGGCCAAGTCAAAACACAGTGTCATATTTATTTAACAGTTCAAACCAGTTTACTTTGAATTTAAACGACAAGAGCTTACCAGCACTGGGTATTTTACTCTGCTACTGGATTTTACTTCATTCAGATTCACTTTAGCCCAGAGGTATCCTTTTAACTGTTATGAAAGCCAGAAGGGACACTGACAAAAGTTGGTAGTACTATTTTTTAGTGTACCTTTCAGTGTCTAATTGCAGGAAACTTATTTTTCCTTGTAATTTTATTTATAAGTAACAGTACTTTACATAAATGCAGATTGCAGCCTTTTCCTATCTCTGCCAGGGATGTGCAATTCTGAGACAATCAACATCCTGATCCCATATTGTAAATTGTTGCACCATTGTGTAACTCATAAACACTGAGGTGAAATTGTGCATTTTAAAATAAAATTCATGTAAATGCACACTTACCTTCTAATCTGTCAGTTTATAATCTACCAGAAATCACCACAAAAGGATACAAAAAGTGCACTAAGTCCCAGGCCCACTACAGCACAGAAGTCTGAGTGGACTTCCTGAACCCGTTTGTTCCTTCAGATATTGATCCAGTCTCATACTGAGCCGACTGCTGCAGAAGTGAAACAGAATTGTTCTTCCATTTTCGATCAACTCCAGAACAAACAGAAACGAAACAGTTCTGTGGCTAATGACAGAACCACAGGGCCATTTGTCAGACTGACCTTCGGCAGGAAACACACAACAACTCTTAGACTAAACCCCGTCACCACTAACACTTCAAACACTTGACATTCTTATTGGTTCAGTTAGGTGTGTGGCAGAAGCACACCTTCAACTGGCCTGTGTTTCCCCAGATAGGTTTGAGGGCTTTATATATTGCTGCTGTGATAAATAATAGAACTTGTTCTTAAGCTTTCTAACATCTGTAGAACAATTTTCCAGACCTGCTAAAATAATACCTTTCTTGTGGACACGGCTTTAACCCGACGGATTTACAACTTTGAAGGACCTTTACTGACGAAAGACACAATCTGTGCTTAGCATGGATGGCACCGCTATAAATAATGAGTCCTCCCAAAGTCACTTTCGCACCTCATCCCTGCATTTCTTTCCAAAAGAACAAACTTGAATAAACATTGAAGGATCAACTTTAACAGACTTAAAACTTGCTCATTAATGAATAAAGACTTTTACCTTTTTGAACTAAAGACTTGATTAAGGTGTTAAGCCTTACCTTTATTTCTCCTGTTAATGTTGTCAATGTGAATACATGCACATACATCCTGAAGAAATGTTGTTTTAACTGTGAATACATATGTATATTCTAAAGGACTATGATTATTGACCATAGAAACATTGCTTTATGTTTGAATGCATTGTGTTATTGGAACCATATATTGTTGATACATTTGGGTATAAATGAGTGTTTAATTGTTCCACAATATTTGAAGGTGGTAATATGAAGCCTTAGCATGAGATTATCTTTAACTCCCCCTCCTAGTTGGACAAAGATACTGTTCCCGCCATTGCGTAGACACGCCTCTCTAAGTTCAAAAATGATAAAACAGTTTTGAGGTTGTTGGCACCTCAGTTCATGTTCATGTTCTGTTCTGTTCTGTTCAGTTTGGTTCAGTTCAGTCTTAGTCATAGTCTTTGCAGTTTTTCAGTGTTCAGTCCAGTCGTTCAATAGATTTTGTTCGTCTCTTTGTCTTGAGTTTTTCAGAACAACAACCGAGCACTCGTTTTTGTTTAATTCGTTATTTTTTACTATTGAGAGTATTTTTCTTCAGTGTAGCCTACTTAAAAGGACATGTTTGTGACAGCCTTGGCTCTTCCAGTTAGATCTACACAGTTACTTGATACAGAGTTGGCATAAAGATTAAACTTAACTTAAACTTAACTAAAAATTTAGCTTAACTCTTTTAGACTGTTTTTCCAAATTCATTAACTGCGTCAATTTTTGATTTACTCCCATAAAATCATATCCCACCTTCAATAAGAAAGGTTTATTGTTTCAATCCATGAATATACTCCTGTTATTTGTTACTGATTCAATCTGCATATTTAAATGTCGTCTGTTTGTTAATTCTGGTCAATAAATGTCATAATTTCTCACTAATTTATGCTTAAGTTTGTGGTTGTTTCACTTACTACACATATACGGATCACTGTCTGGCTTAAGAACTCACGTTCAAATTCATATTAGGCTTTATTATTCTTTTCCTCTTTGAGGTGGTGCCCTGAAACAATTTGTCACTTAGCCTAATTCTCTCACAATTTGTCACTTAGCCTAATTTTCTCTCTTTACATGTTTGCTACACATCCAAACTTAAACTATCACAAAAACTACACCAGTTGTCCAAAATTTAGGGATTTACTCTTCAGACTGCAGTCTTTGACTACATTTATGATTCACAAAACAAGAACCATATTATTAAATTATTAAAAAACATTATTAAAAATGCATGGTGTGAAGAACACATGTTCTAGAGTCATCTTTTTAAAAAATCAGACATTTAAAGCCTCATAGCTCCCCCATAGCAAGAGAAAAAAAAAGGAAGTCATTACCGCTTTTACTATGAATAGTGTATAATACAGTCCCTCAAGGATTTCGCAATGTTGTGATTGCAACTATTAATGCAAAATCAACCAAACTCTGCAAAATCAGTGTGACTTTGCAACTCTGTCCAAACGAGTCCAAACCAATGTAACTACTTTTTCGCTATATTTATCAACTAATTAGACCTCTAGTGACTCTTTTTCAAAAAAGGGATGAATCCTGAATCTAAAGGCATGATGAAGCCATTTATTGGAGATGATAAATGGACATACAAAAAAAAAAAAAGAACACATGGAAACTCAAAATCATATTCAAATATCCACCCAAAGAAGCTGCTATTTATGGTTACGTTTCATTGTAAATAGATAATGTTATACTGGCAAAATAATTGTAACTTGTCATTGCAACTTTTGAAAAAATGTCCCGCAAAATCAGGTTTTTAAGACCGCAATCACAAAACAATCACAAAAATGGCCTCAAAATCCCAGAGGGACTGATAATAGGCTGTGTTTACTAATTTACCAATTAGCCATGTCTTTTTCAGCCTTTTCATCCAAGTGCTTTTGCTCTGTTGGTTAAGGACCTGTGTGAATCAAACAACGACAAATCCATCTATATTCATAGATCCATGCTATTAAATATGGCACTAGTCTATTGACAACGGTCAATGGATAAAGGCTCACGTTGGATGTCCCTTTTTGTGCCCTAAACCCTTTTGTGTTAGAGGCAGGAATATTTGTGGCTTTTTATTTGTTAAGAGTGAAAATCCACAAGCCACGTATTGTGTTCCCAGCTCATCTTTAGTTCACTGAGCATTTCCAGTTCCAGCTCACCAACTGTTTTGGGGCAACTCAACCAGTGCTTAATTTCTGAATCAATAGTTGCCGGAACGAAAAATGCAGTTTGAAACGAGGGTCTGGGAGGTCAAAACAGTTCATGTAACACAAGGCTCAGACGCACGTAAATGTCCAAAAACCATGCTATTCTTCATCTACACCTCCTTTTAAATTGCCCACTTTACATAATATTAACTTATAGTAGCACAATTTAGACTCTTCCCTGTTTCAATCCAAATCTCTCCAGACGCTACTCCTCGTCCTTGGGACAATAACTCCTCCATAAACCGCTCAGAGACACTTTTGTCAGTAATAGCCCAAGCTATGCTCCTTCCTTGTTAAACTTAAGAAAAACTGCCTAATCCCGCTGCAGAAGATGCTCCTGTCAGAATCACAGCCCACTCTTCAACAGCATCAATAAACTCATACATCCAGAACTAAATTCAAGGCAAAGAGTCTAAATACGGGCAAAGCTGACTGGGTTTATGTCTTCAAAACTACAATTTTACATGGTATTCACTTGCATGCATTATACAGCCGAATCAGCAGGAGACACCTCCAGTCTGAATCAACGCACAGTTAACTGGAGTTTAGCTCAATATGTACAACGGGTGGCTTTAGCCCAGTGGACCGGGGCTTGAGTCCCAACAAGGGTGACTTTTTTTCCCTGATGTTCCTGGATCCAGGGAAATAGTTGCCAGATCCGACCATCTCAAAATGAGACAATTCACGGATCCTGATCCAACCCACCACAGTCAGCACTGCCTGAACTCGGACATCCTCTGTGATTTAATGAAGTGATTATGATATAGCATATTATGATTGTTGGTTGTCGTTGGGGTTCAAGAAGTTTTGAGGTCTTTTGTAACTTCGAACTTGTTGCTACTCTATAATTCAAGAAACTTTTTCAAGACTAAGGAATTATTTGTAAACTCGACTTTGATTTTGCTTTTTCTTCATCTCAGTGGTCTTTCTTTGGTAAGTGTCTCAACTAGCCTGTAAAATTGTTATTATTTTAGAGTGGTAAATAACCTTAGTTGTCTCCTGCCTGGAGCCTGCCCTGTGCTGTCTGATAAGTGTGCTCCTCCCTGTCAAGAGACACAGACTGCTCGGTGGTGGAATGGAGCAGCTTTAATATCTTTGTTTTCATTCCATGATGAGTGAACACAAGCCAGGGGTTTTCTCTGTTAAAAATCCAGCACATGGTGGTAAGCCCTTGCTCTGCAGGTCAGACCCTGTGCATTAGATCTCCTGCTGTGTATAAGCCAGTGGAGTGCTTGATACAAACTTGGGGCTTATTCATTGTTCTTGTCGTTGTCATTTTGTTTCATTATTTTTTTCCCCTCATGAATGACTTTAGTCCAGTTCTAAAAAGTGTCGCTGGCATATCCCATTAGAAGTTGGTCGCATATTTATCAAAAGCTAGGATATAGCATCTTTATCATTTCCTCCAGACAGACGCTCTTCTCTCTGTTGTATTGCTGGTGGATAGAGCAGCGTATCCTCAGGGACATCACGATACAATACCTTGATACATTACAATAATATACAATATGGTTCGAAACGATAAGATAATGATATAGAAGGCCATATGTTGCGAACTTCATTAAATAAGATCATAGCAGTTCAGTAGAAAAACATTCTCCCACTATACTTAACACTGAATAATATAAAAATTATGTGCACATAAAGAGTATTATTACATTCATATTTACCATAAACATATTGAGTCTCAACCCTTTTAGGCTTTACTTTACTTTACTACTTTTATCCATAAACTATTGTCTCCATCCCCTTGTCGTCTGCTAGACACAGAGTAGAGTGGGTCCCAATGGATTACAGTACGAGTGTTTGCTTTTCAAATTCATGTGTAACAGAGCAGGATGCGGCGATAGAGGGATAGAGGCTAAAAGGTGTGGGACCGGGCGCTGCTGCAACTGCACGACTTTCTCCAAAATCATCTCAGTCCAGTCCCTAAACCGACCTCACTGGACAGACATGTTATATCGCTGAAGCTCAAAGACAATAGACAACTCTTATCAATGGGATCGCACAGTATTTATTGGGTTCTGACTTAATGTTAACCTTGAGCCCTGGGGCATCATTGACTCACATCAATTTAACTATTTCAGCAAGAAAAGGAGAATAAAAGAAAATACTGACATACTCTTACATTCATGCAGTATAGTACAGTATGGGCATAGATACACCAGTTCACCTGTACATGTGCTTGGACCTTCTTGCTGCAAAGTAGGAGTGCTAACCACTCTGGCACTGTTTAACTCAGCTAAAGAACACACCAAGGTAAGGAGTAATATCAAGATGAATAAACTAAGAATATGTTCAGAGTGGATGTTAGAAGCTGCCAAATGAGAATGTAGACTTTGCTTCATGGGTCGATCCCTACCTGGAGCACTTTATCCCAGACTCGCTCTGAGCCTTTTCCTCTTCCTCCCAGTTCATCCAGGATGTCAGTCTGGAGCTCCTGCAGCTGGAGACACACACAGCAGGAAGCACAGTGTTATGGCTCACAAGAACACCACAGACAAAACAGAGCCAGGGCTTGTACACACAAAGACTGACAAACACAATGCAGCTGTATAGTAGTGTACCAGATGTCAAAGGTGAGGAAACCTTGGTCCTCTCTGAAATCAAGAAATTCATTAATGCATCAAGACTGCTATATAAAAAACTGATTTAGTTCTACTGGCTTTTTTTTGGGTTTGGTTTAGTGCAGCGTTCAAAAATAAAAGCACACTCGCATAAGACTATTATTAACCTCCAATGGTTCATGAAAACCTGTACTTATGTATGTGGAATGACTCCGAAGCCAGAAGTACATTTAGCTGAAGAGGACTTCACAACATTCTGTACATTACATAATATTGCAATATCAAGGCACCTTTTTCGTTTGAAACTCCACAACACAGTTTTACTATTTACAATTTTGCATTTTTTTTTATTTATAGAGGGACAATACATAATAATGGACATTTACATGTAAATATGTGAGATTACAGACAATATGCCTAATTTCCATCTCCAGTTCATGGGCGGGTTAATGTTAAAAACAGGACAGTAAAGATCACATTCACACAGAAACACCAAGAACATTCAAGTAAAACACAGTACACTCTATATAGTACTCATTTTATAAATCATGATTACATCTTTGGCTTTCAAGCAGCCATTATTGCAATGCTTTGGTAAATGATGTTAATGTTGCCAATTCTCTTCTATTGAATTGAGGTAGCTTCGCAATTTGTTTGAGTTTTCAATCTGTGATTTCCAGGACAAAGTCAGAAACAAATATAGACACGTCAAACAAGCACTAAGCTGGTAAGTTGTTGTTGTTTTTTGTTTTTTTTGTACATGTATATTATCATTAACAATAAACAGTAGAATTATGTGATTATCTCCAGTTATTTCCAAGATTTTTACAATGAGAAATCTGGCTGCTTCTGCGCGCTAACTTTTGGTGTCACACTGCACTTTTTAAAAACGGATCATAGAACTGTGTATAGTTTTTGTCTCTGTTTAGGGGTATGCTCCTTGCTTGGGCTGCAAGAGGTTCAAATTCTGGATGTTTTCCCAGTTATGTTACTGTCTCTGATGTCAATGTCTAGGGTAACCTAAACTAAGAGAGGCTGAGTCTCCCCTTTCCAAATCAAAACTACTACATGACAATGTGGAAGGAAGGTCTGCCACCACTGGCTTTATATCCTTGTTTCCCGGCCTGGCCAGTCGGGAACTAGGAAACATTTGAAACAATATTAATACAAATAATGCCCAGAGGGCTCTGGAGTGGAGTGTACTGGGCATGCATAACACATAATGATAAAAATCTTTTACATTCATGCTTTTTGAGTTTGAAGGACACACTTGATCTGGAAGTTTGAATTTTAAAAGGTCACAAATAAACCTGCTCAAAATCCATTCAAAAATCCCCACCGCTTCAGGATTGTACCCTTTATACAAAACAAATTCAGAACGTTTTTTTCTTTCTTTTTTTTTTTTTTTTTTAAACAATGAGTAGCACATACCTGTGGAAAGTCTATGGAAAAGAATCTGAAAGAATGACAGTTTGAAAGCCCAATTCAAATCCTCATGCTGAGCTAGAAACTACACTTGGCTATTTTCTGGCCACAGTTTGACATTTCTCTGGGGCATTTTAATCCTTTTGGAAGCTGAGAGCAGTGAATTATTAAAAAGGGAGAGATGGTGGCAACGTTTTAGAAACACACTGGTTTTGGACAGAAGCAGGGAACAGACATGGGACTTATTTTCAGCATTTCTTCCTTTCATACATAAGAATTTATTTAAAAGTGGTCTTGCATGATTTAATATATAAATCTAACATAACTACTCCATATAATCGCTTTAACATAGCAGCTAATATGTACAGAGGCTCAAAAATGTTCCCTTAAAAAGCACACTTTGTCATACTTTATCAACAGAAATAAAAAGCTCTGTACAAAACTAAAGGCTCCGAAATCTCTTTAACCTGACTGGTGTTAACAAATATGCATTAAGAGACCATGTATCGATAATTAATTAAAGGATAAGGCAGTAGACGCTGTGGTTCAAGAACAGTGTGTGCATTTTTTATACACAGAATAAGGTTTATGCAGATATTGAGTCACCGAAGAGGGGGTAGAAGAAGTAGCAAAAGACAACCCACCACCTACAGGTCTGGGATATGTACTACATTGTTTTGGCTGGCTCCCATTCCTGAAGCCAAAGAGCCTATTGACTCCTCTAGGTTTACCCTGACTCCTTAAGTAATACCTCTACTTATAAAATTTTGAGACACGCTTGTTATGATAACAAGAAGAGGACTTTTTCTTCAAATTAAAACCCGCCTCTACCTTATCTGACATATTGGGCAAAAGAGTCATCCACGTTATAAGTGTGGTTGGCGCGATACAAGATGGATTTACAAGAGTTTTGGAAACTCCCAAATCTCGCGAGAATCCAGCTGCAGCGCAAGGTTATGTGGACGCGGATCATGTTCTAACAATGTTGTGTCAACGCAAATCGGCAATGGCATGACTGCTGCGTATTCCTTAGTAGCATTGTGGTGTAATCAGCCTTAGTAAGTTGCAGGGCTGACATTTAGACACTGACAGTGACAAACAACCACTCACGCTCACATTCAGTCTTCAGACTTTACAGTCACCAATTCACCTTTACATGCATGTCTTTGGATGGTGGGAGGAGGTTGGAGTACCCAGAGAAAACCTACGGTAACACGGAGAGGACATTCAGGCTCCTCACAGAAAGGATAGGGATGAAACCCATGACCTTTTGTTGTGATGCCGTACAACAAATAAGAATGGAAAAAAAAGACTGAGTGTGATTTTATATGCCCAATTCAATTTCAAGTTAGAAACACTTGACTCTTACAAATATGCATTGATGTGTGACTGGATGTCATAATAAGCAGCTGGACTTTGATCAAATTCACAGTGAGTGCAGTGTTTGTTTGTTCGCTGAATGAATTTGAAATAAATGTTTTCCGCTCCATCACAAAACAGTGCTGTGCTGCAAAGCTGTGGGGGCCATTCATCTTCACTGTAAATACTAATACACCCTGCACAAAGGTCAGTGCAGCATTTACAAAAGCAAATGCACTAAGTCTGCTTCTCTTTTCCTGTTTGAATGCACTTGCCCTCCTGTAAAATCATACCTATAAAATGGGCTTTGCTCAAACAATAAACAAAACAAAGGGAGGTTAGGTCAAACTAAAACAGCTCTTAATTAGTGCAGAGGGTTATTTCACTGACTGTCGAAATGCTGTGTTATTAGTGTGCTTCTCTTTAACTATATTCATTTTACTGTTACTGTTAAATGGCATTTCAATCATGTAATAGAAAGGCATTGTACAGTATATAGTATATTCCATGGACATAAAGTATTCAGCAATTCATTTAAATTCTACATATGTAATTCTGTTTTAATTTAAGAATAAAAGCTGATAGGAAAGGGTGCTATAACAACAAGAGCTTAACAGTTCTTCTGCTTAGTCCCGTCTCAGCGCTTTGGGCCCGAGGTGGGGTACACCCTGGACAATGGTCAGTAAGCTCAAGGGCTGATACAGACACTGCACAGACAATGACAGACAACCATTCACTCGGGGAAATTTAGATTTCCAATTTACCCAAACATGCATGTCTTTGGCCGGTGGGTAGAAGCTGGAGTCCTCAGAGAGAACCCATAGTAACAGTGGGACGACACAGAGAGGCTGGTGGCAGTCAGCCCAAGGACTGAACCCACAACCTTTTTGTTGGGAGGCACTCTGCTATTAACAGTATTATAATGGGTTTGTATGATATGACCCATGCCTAATACTTTAACTTTGTGTACTTTTTTTCTAAGCTCATCACGCAACTCAAATTGTCACTGCTATTGTTGACCATAGTCACATTTAGTCTACAACTTGTTTTCTGCACGTGACAGGCGTCAGATTTAAGTGGCTAAGTGTGAGATGTAATAATTACTGAAAATTGCACAGTGTGACAGGGTCATAAAACTCATTTTCTCTGTCATGAATCTAATCAGCAACAGTTAAAATTTGACACCTCTTTTACACATAATTATAATTACTATATTCATCTAAAGAATTTCATTTTTTCAGCGCATTTACATTTTTTTTTTTTACATGTTGGGTCTTTTTAAGCGTCTACTTTAGAGTTTGAGTACTTCACTGAGTACTTGGATCTCTGAGGGACAGGCATACGAGGAGCAGAAGAGGAAATGAACTCGTAAATGACTAGGTTTTCCATCTTTTTGCCCTTCACAGTTCTCCTATTTACTTCAGAATTGCCCCAGTGCAAGTTGGGTAAACTTTGGCCGCTGGGAAACAAGATGTCGCAGCTGGATGGAAACCTCTGCACACGTCCTCTTTCCTGCACCACTGGAGGGTGTCATTAATTGCCGTTGTGGACACTGAGTCGAGCCGTGCCCGGATGAATGTGACCGCCGTGTGTGCGTCAGGCCTGCTAGTGCCACTCCACAAGTCCCGAGTCCACTTATATGAGAATGAACTTCCTGAGCTATCTCTTTGTACGGCTGAGAGAAGCATGGGTGCAGACAGGATGGAATGAGCATTACCTTTCGAAGTTTGAGGCATTGGTATCATCATCATATCCTGTAACTTAGCGAGAAAACTGCTTTGGGGCGTGAGGAGGGGTTTAGTTACATTACAAACATGGTATGTCGTACATGATGTTGCATTCCTGTCCTGCAAGCAAGAAAATCCAAAACCTGAAACTTTCCACCACTGCACTGGAAAACCATACAATGTACTGGGAGAAACTCAGAATTATAACATACGTATAACATACAACAATTCATTGGACTGGACAGCTCACTTTTAACTGTGGGCAGACCACTGAGTCAAGATTTCATAGTTCTATTGTGCTGTATTCGCTTTTGCAAATTGTGCATATGCATATTGGTTTCTTTTAATGTATTACTTTTTTCCTCTGTGTAAAAAAACTTGTTTGGTGCACATTTCAGTTGTTGCCAGTCTCCCTTTTACAGAATAGATACAGATAGAACTATAAGAAGTAACAGTAGCTCATCTTTTCAACCAAAGTGGGGCACACAGCTGACTAAATGGGAAATTGGGGGTATATAGGAGAAATTTTCAGGGTTTTAGACTGGAAAAATTGCCCTAGTTTTGTAGATTTGTAGAATATCACATACTATTCGTGGTGTGGCCCTTGACAGAATCATTACTGGTTATAGCTGTGTTAGAGGTCATTGATGCCCTGCCACGTAGAGCGTTCCTAAAACAAAACTGACATTCAGGTTACTTGAATCTAGTCAGCAATTACATGTATTTTCATAATTCATTTTTGTAAATGTCTTATAGATTTAACAGTGCACTTCAACGCAAAAGTAGATCTAAGTGTAATTTTACAGCTTCTAAACATACAGTTAAAACAGAATGTTGCACAATAAAGGATCCGCCCCACAGTCCATAAAGTAGATGGTAGAAAATGAATGAATTATTTAATATGGGTTGATTTTGTATAATGAATAGTCTGTTTATCTGCTCACAACTGCATACGAAAAAGATTGTGAAAACAGCACCAACATCTGCTCCGTCTTGTTTCGCCCACACTGTGTTTACTCCACAGCTGTGCTCTTAAATCTGCATTTGCCAGCAGAATGTACATTTAAAACCGTGTTTATGAATATGTTTGGACGGGGCCAGTGAAAGGTGAACATATATTTTCTGTCCAACTGGTACAGTGTATAGCTTCATGTGGCCTTATCCACCAATAAATGCCTCAAAGGTCCATTTATTTTTCAATCAACATAAATACCGTATAATGTCACAGAGTTTTTTTTCTAATTTACTTTCACGAATAAAGTATATGTTCTTACACTGCTCCCCTGTTTTAACCTTCAGCTGAACACTGCTCTCAGACAACAGCTCTGATTCCTTTGCTCTCGTCTTAGTTCATAAATATTGAGCTTGAGTGGGTGTGTAATGCTGTTCATAATTCAGGAGCTTATTAAAACAAGACTCCTCAGTTCTTTTGGTAGCAGCAGAAAAATGTTCAGCCTAAAATGTTTGCAGTAAAATGCATCAGAGTAACAAACCGTTAGAAATAACGTAAACAAGGGCCAAAGATATCAGTAACTGGCTTTATATTGAAACACCTAAAAATATGATGTTGAATGTATATACATTTCCACCCATTTCTATTAGTAAAATATGTTTTCACCTTATACAACCAGTTTATGTGTATTTAATGATGAATATGCCATTATTAACGAGCTCATGCAGTTTGTTCTTCTTCAATTTTTTACTTCCTGTTGGGTTTAGCAAAGTCAAACTGCAGACCCCCGGCCAAGAAGGAGGAGCCGTCATGTTTGTTAAAGCACACTAATCTTGAACATTGTCAGTTACTATCAGATGATCCCTTTGAGGTTCCACTCTGGGTCCAGTATGAGGGTAAAGTTAAGGCAGTGGGTTATATGTTTCAATTAAGTTGAAAACAAGTCACAGATTCTAACGGGTGCTAATGGTCTCAGTGCAGCTTAGAGAACTCCCCACATTCATTGATGTGACTTGCCTTAAATAGTCTGATGAGGTTCGTGGTGTTGGATGTTTTTGGAGGGATTTCCTTCTGTCAAATGCTCAAACAGCAGTTCACTGTCCTTATAAAACCTCCAGACTGGAGAGGCCAATTTTGCAGGGAATGAAGGGGAAAAGTCTTGCGTCATTTGATCGGCCTTTCTGATCACAGTATTTTCAGCAACGACTAGTACGTGATGACTGGTTGCAGATTAGAGTAATATGTTATTGCTTGCAAAACAGTATTAACATCAAAGGCATATTGTGAACTCACCCTCACAATATTTACATGCTGAAGGCTTTTGAAATTGCTTTAATGAGCCTTTTTCCGGTTGTGACTGATAAGAACACTTACATTATAATGCCAGCGTACTTCTTTGTATTAAAACAAAGGAAAATGATTACTCTAGTAATCATCAGCACAAAGTGGTGGTGCTATGGTACAAGCTGGGCTGTGTCAGAAAAGAAAAATACATTACAATCAAACCACCAGGAGGTCCTTTAACATCCTCTAACATTGAATTGATGCAACATGGAATTTTACCACATCACACTTATCACACTTAATGACCCAAAATTGCTTTATTATTCATCAATCCAAGCAATTGATAAAGTATGGAAAAATTCTGATCATTTATACCTAAAACTGCTTGGTGGACATTTTAACCCCATTCATATAAACAGCTGATTGTTGTGGTTACCTGGCAACAAAGACTCCACACCACCAACTGAAAACCAACACAGACATATACATGTAGATATTGCATTGGGTGTTTTTTTTGTTTTTTTTTACATCATTATCCAGAAGAATCAGCAAGAGTGCAGTTTTTTTAATTTGACTCATACAGACTTTTCTACCTATTTTGGAACCGATTTATTTATGGCATTTCTGTGAAGCCAGAGAGTTTGTTTTAATCATTCCTCCTCAGCAGCAGATATTGTGGAAAAATCCTTTTTACACCATGCATATAAACTGACATTTTAGTATTTTAATATTTAATATGTTAAGTGTTTAAAAGCCCTGCTGCCAACTGGCCATTGTCCAGGGTGTACCCCTCCTCAGGCCCCAAAACTGCTGGGATAGGCTTCAGTCACCTTCTGGGACTATAATAAATGATGATATGCTGGTTAGGAGTCCTATACCTGCATTTAATCCTGCACTTATTCTTAAATGATCTCTAACTGTTCTTTTTGTCAGTTTAGTACAAATGCCGTCGTGCTAACAGTACAGTATGTCGTGTTTATCTGTGGACTTGTTTGTGCTGTGTGACCCCCTCCCACAGAATGTTGACACTGTCCCGGCGCGTGGTGGAGGGGCAGCTGCTCACCAGTGTCCTGTCCCGCTGTGCGCTGCTGGGGCTGCTGGGGGGCAGGTACGGAGCGGTGGCCAGCTGAGCCTGACAGCGCTGCAGGATCCCAATGTGCTCTCGGTGGTGGCCCAGTTTATCCAGCAGAGCGGCGTACTGGAGCCACTCCATCAGACCGGAGCCTGGACTCGTTCCTGTCTGAGGAAAGACACAGTTATTACACTTCACATCTGAAAAAAAATGTGTAGGAGATTTATTGATCCCACAGTTGAGAAAACCATCTGTTAGCTTACAGAAAGGTAAAGTATAACATATAAAAAGTGCACATGCAATAAGGATATAGGGTAACGCATAAAATCCGTCATTAAAAAACCCCAAAAAAAAACGTAGTGTATATAGAGACATAACATTTTGGCTTTGCTCAACCCTATCCTGTAATCTGTTGAACTGAAACCTCTACTCTTTATTAATAGACACTGTAAGTCATTAATTTATGTGGAAATATAAAAAACATAAGTTCTCATCATTTTTAACGGATGGATTCACAGTCAAGGCAAGAGCAGGCTCACCAAAGCATCAAACAGTAACCCTAAACTGCCTCAGCTCAAGTCAGTGGAAGTGACTGACACCAACAGTGACAGAGTGATGTGAGCACAAACCCAAGGTCACACCTGCAGCAGAGGTCTAAGTTGTGTGTGTCAGTTCTAGATTGATCACTTGATAGGCCACATGATGACTTACTGAGAACCAGCTGAAGGGATTCCACAAAAAGCCTTTGCAAAGAGCAGGTGCTTAAGGTAAAAACCTGGTGGTGAGTGATAAACCACCTGTCAGGAACCACTTATCACCACGTCACTGTATCCAATAAGATCGATGCCATGTTTACATTATTAACAGGCAAAGTTTCACTAAAAGTCCTTTAACAATTGGCTGGAACATGCAGCAGTTTGTGAGAAACCCCACTGCTGTGAGTTTGTGAACTCAAACAATCCTGCTGCTGCACAAGGTAATGTCTTAAGACAGTGGGGCATAATGGAGTGTCCACTGGAAATATGAGGAGGATGTTCAGAAAGGCCATGGCCAGCCGACCTATTGTTACAAGTTGGTGTAATGGCCACACATAAATTCAGAAAAACTCATATAATTTTGTCACATTCTGCAGGTCTGTGTTTTTTCCCCTCTCACCAGGATGCAGACACACACCAGGCATCAATCTTTAATCAACAGCAGTAAGAGTTTGTTACTACCTCAGTTAGAGACAGCATTTGACAGATTCTGTGAATTGTTTTCCGGTGGATTTTTACTCTCTCCTGTGCCCAAGTTCTGCCTGTTCTGTCTGATTCAGTCTAAAAGCCACTTCATTCCTTCCTTCCTTCTTCTTTGTTGCAATGAAACCAGTTTTGCCTCTGACCTTTTCCTGGGTTCTTTAGAGCAGTGGTTCTCAAACTGTGGTACAAGAAAAATATTTTCTGGGGTGGTACTTGATGTGAAGAGTTTGGGAACCACTGCTTTAGAGAACTGTAACGGGTTTATATGATGGATGTATGAAGGTGGTCAATACGGACTTGAATATGTACATGTACAAGGGAAAAAGATTCAAATCTATTTTATTTAATATTATTCAGTCGTAGAAAGTTTGTCTTTGAAAACATCCTTTGTGCCTAATGTAGCTCATCAATTGTCGCAGACCCCAGGAGCACTGGTTTTGTAGAACGACTCTTTGTGACAGTTTTGTATTTTGCCATTATTTTTTTCATTGTCATGTACTTTATATTGTTATTTTACCCAAATGAGCATATTCTTCATGCTCCTTTATTTCTGGCAGTGCACTACTTTTCCAAAGAAACTCATTGAGGGAGGAAACAGTAACGAGCCTCTGCCAGCTCCAAGGCTCTGTCTCCACATTTAGCAGATTTACGCCGTTCTAAAAAGTGGCTCTGACAAACAACCACAGGGAGCTTTCTTAATGTGCCGCCTCCCTGAACATTTGGTGACAAATTGGCAGTGCCGGCACGATGCATGTAAATGTGCACTATTTGCTTGACAATCCCACGGAGGTTGGATCAGAGGGTCTCCAACTCGCAGCACAGCCCCCTTTTTTTTGCTAAGAATAGACCCAGAGACAGATAGTATTATATGTAAATGAGTCTGTAATGTCATCTGGTACCTCCCGGCAGCTCCTCGGGCCCAGAGCGTGTGTTGTTGGAGCAGAGCTGGCAGTACCTGGCGTGGAGCTGGAGCAGAGCCGAGCCAAAAGAAAAAGCTGTTTGGTTGTTGACGGCAGCCGCACTTTCCTCTGGTGAGAAGTGATGAATCTATTCCACTTGTTAGTTGTTTGTGAGTCAGGCCAACGGAGCTGGCGGCTCCTAAAACCCACTCTGATGATGTAATTACACTCTGTTCCATGAGTCTGTGACACCTCACTGTATTCTCTGATTCATGTAACAGGAGGAATAAGTCAGGCTTCTTTCAACTGGTTTGGTTCATGGGACAGAAAAGCATACTGTCTTTTGATATATTAGAAAATTGACAATGAATATATCTTGGTTCACTTATAGAGCTGTGGCAAAGGCGACAAATATCTCAAAATCAAAAATATTTGTTTCACATTATCTAATACCATATTGAACATGATTGAACCCATCTTTACCTAATAGTACCACTGGTCTGAACATGCATCTGGTCCAAATGGCATTGCCCTGAGCAGGAGAAGAGTGAGCTCACAAATCATATGAGACTCCAACTGCTGCACAAGGTAAGCTCTGCTGTGTCTGTAGAAAATTGTAGTCTTTAAAGTTTAAGGGTGAACTCTCACTGGCGGTTCTCTTAAAAACACAATTTGACCAATGTGTTTCATGAACAACATCACCATGGTCTTGCAGTTGGTAGTTAGACGGTTGGAGCAGTGTTAAAGGAAAGCTCTTAGTATATGGCATGTTGCATCCACAGGATCTACTGTCCATAGTGAGTGAATGCGCTCTATGAAGTCTTGCTAGCTTTAATATGCTTATTCTATCACTACCTCCCACTGTATCTGTACTGTTTACACTTTTGAACTGCCATTTACTGAAAACATTCTGTTTACACTTCGTACTGGTTTGGTCTCACCAACTTGTTATGTGCCTTATGTTGTATTTATTGTTTTTTTTATACTTTATCCATTTTTTTAAATAAATAAAACAGATATTTTTTGCATGCCCTTACTTGTGTTTTCATTTAAAATGCCATTGCAGTATTTAATATTACTGTTATTGTATGCACCAAATTAAATAGAGAAATGAAATTTAAATTCTGTGTATGTGCTGAACATGTGGCAGAATTGACGATAAAGTAGACCGCCCTTTTACTAAACTGACACATTTTTCAATTAGTCATTTATAATATGGTGAGAGTATGCATCATATTACTGTGATTTGCTGTATATCCCTGCAGTATATACCCAGTAAACACCGAGGTACAGATGGAATTGATCTCAAACATATTGTCGGACTTGTTAGCCGTCTTCCTGCAGACTCCATCTGTCAGGCTCCTGCTGCGTGACAGTTTTCTACTGTTTGGTGCTCTCTGATGTCTGCCGACCCCCACTGTTCACTTTGCTGATTATGTCTTTAAGGCACTGCGCTGGGACGGAGCAAACCAACAAAAGGCTCACAGCTTTTTTTAAATTCGCGCCGACAAGACTGTGCTGGGCAGAGAAACGGCTCGGAGAATGCATGAATATATGTGTTAGCAGGCTTTGGAGGGGACTGTTGTGGGGAGATCTGGAATTATTGAGATCACAAGAAAAGAGAAATGCTGATTGATTCACTGGTTCTCTGTGTTGCTTTTTGTCACAAGAACAGGTTTAAGAAGTTAAAGCAACACTATGCAACTTATCAGGATTGATAAACTTTTTTTGTCAGCATCTGTCCTGCTGCAAAGTCACATGGGACGGATGAGTCTCAGCATGTATCAGATATGTGAAGAGTTGTGTTTGTGAGATGGTAATGTGCTTTTTTTACTGAAGGTTCCAAGTGGAGTATGTAGTAAGCTGTGCATACTGGGGTCTTAAAAATGTTAAGTCGGCCAATCACTTGTTTGCATACGATCAGGTCTGCTCATCTGCTTCCACATTGCAATTAATGGAGGCTGTCACAGGCTATTGTTCTACTCAGATTTTAAATCAATGATGTGGAAAGTGTCTATTCCAGCACTGGCTATGTCTGCCTACATAGAAACGGTTTAGGTTGGTCTCACTTTTGTTGCTCTTGTCACTTTTGGCTAATGCATGTGCTGAAAACTGATGAGTGAATAAATTTAGTATCAATACTTGCCTTGCTTATTTGCTAGCCATAGATAAATAGAAAATGCGATCTCATAGGGACCCAGGAGTAACTGTAATTGCAGAGGATGGATGTATGCACACTAAAGGGATCAATGATAAGCTACACTAAAAAATATATAACCCTATGGAACATCAAAAATTTACTGTGCAATAAATTTAGAAACGGAAGCAGACAAATCCCTTATGTTACCCCAAACTAAAAAGTCTCTGGGAGCCCTGCCATATCTTTAACTGTGATGCTATGGCAATGGTCCAAAAACTGAAAAATGCTGTGACTTACAAACAAATTTACAGAAAGGCCTCGAATGTATTTTTTGAGTTTAGCAGGCTGAGCAATGCTGGGTGAGGGCCTGTTATCACTGCTTGCAGCAATAATGATACTTACTCTACTCTGTTTATTTGTTTATATCTTTTGGAAGATATAAGACCATAGTGTTATTGTTTTTTAGGTCACTAACATTTCTAAATTTCCACAAAAAAAGGACAAAGCGGATTATTCTTTACCGCCCGAGTGCCACTTAACCTCTCTAGGAGCTTAACAATACATGTAATATTTATATTCATAATTTGGTTTGTGTTTGTAGGGCTCCTAGAAATATTTGTAGCCCATGATTCCCCTCCTTTCATGCCTCGAGGCAAATATAGCTGCAACTTCTGTCGGGACAAACTACAGTCTACACTCTCTGTCCTCAGCTGGGACACAGTGTGATGTGACCACAGTCTTCAACCCTAAACAGACCTCTCTGGACAGACATAAGCTATTCCTCAGTAACACTAAACATGTGCAGTGTGTATCACTTGCACAAGCGGTGATATCATACATTGGCTTTACAATGTTGATTTACTTTCAGAATCCTTCACAGACCTCTACCTCTAAGTATTTAGCTGTGTTTTTAATACATCTTGTGATTTCTTAAGGTCTCGGTTTCTTTTTGATTTTCATTTTTTTAGATTTTCGTTTTGGTTTTCTGTGTCAAATTGCCCTGTAGTCTCCTCTGTTTTCATGCTGTTCACTACTGCTTCTCACAACACCGCCATCTATCATGGTGGCTGTATTGTTCATTCATTCATGTTCTACCGCTTAGTCCCGCTGGGGGTCGTGGGTGGTTGGAGCCTATCCCAGCAGCTTCGGGCTTTAGGCGGGGTACACCCTGGACAATGGCCAGTTAGTCACAGGGCTGACACTTAGAGACAGACAGACACGGACAGACAACCATTCACTAGAGATATTTTAGAGTTGCCAATTGACCTATACATGCATGTCTTTGGGTGGTGGGAGGAAGCCGGAGGAAGCCTTCTTGCGCTAACCACTCTGCTACCGTGCACCCTGGCTGTATTGTATTTGAACACAAAGGATGATGGTCTCTGTAGTTCTCTCAGCTCTGTTATACCCCCGTTGGAACTACTTTATTTACCCAGAAAACCTTCTGTTTGATACCGTCACAAGTCAACGACTGTATTAAGAAACTTTAGCTCTGGCCATATTGCCAATACTGTTACATCCCTCCTGAGCAGGGTTTTGGGCCATTTCAACATCGCCAAGTCACACACGTGGATTAAATATCAACTGTGATCGGCTGTATGACGGGTGTGTATATAGTTTTTACTAGAGAACAGTGCTTGTATGATTACACATGGTTGTATGATTACACATGAACCTGCAGTAGGAGGTGGGAGGGGCACAGCAGGGACATTGTGTACTCCTAACAGAAACTATAATCACTCAAAAAATATGGAACTAATCATAAGGGAGTGTAATAACAGACCATGTTCTGTGTCTGTGGTCACAGTGAGCTGTTTTAACACTCTATATTCCTGATTTCAAATCTACCTGCTATGGTCTTTACTAGTCGCACTAGAGAATAGTCCTTTTTACGTCCTTGGTTACAGACTTGAAGCTGTGAAGGACAAACCACACTGAGACGGGGTCACATTTCTAAAAAGTGGGGTCAACATTCAGCCCTGCATTGACAACAGCCCACTCCGACCAAGAATAATTAACAGAGAGGCCTGAAACCACAGCGGGATATCTGTCACTCTGTCCCGGCTCTAACGTGTGCTCTGTTTGCTTTTGTAGGACACGTTCCTCTCTCTGAGTCCCACATGACGTTAGACTGTGGAGGTTAATAGAGTCTAAATGACACATGTAACAAAACACACAAAGACAGTGTTCTCCCAGAGGCCTGTGTGCTCCACTTGTGACACTGCTCTTATTGAAAAAGCAAGTTGTGAAAAGAAGGCCAATGGGACCGATAAGGACTCACAACCTTCACATGTATGACATAGAGTGGTTTATTTTACAGCTCACAGAGGAGCTATGAAATACATATCTAGGCTATATTTGGACAGGTTTAATTTAAAGACAATTTTTTAATAAAAACAATTCAAAATACATCTCCGGCCAGATTAATGTTATAAATAAGAGTGCCATTAAGTTTAGTTGCACTGCCTTCAGCAGGACAAGACCTTTTTCAGTGAGTTTGTGAACTCATAAACATTGCCAGTGCTGGAATCCTCAAGATTTGATTTAGTTTATAGGTACATACACATTTTTATTTTCTCTGAGTTTTGGGAAAAGAAAGGTTGCCTTACTTTACTGTGAACATTTAGCACAAAAAGTACACACTAACATGCCTATGATTATATAAATATACTACTACTACAATGTGTACTAACTCACCTGGGTTCTCATTCATAAAGAAATTTGAAACTTGTATGTGCCACCTCCCACACTAAAGTTAGGATCTATAACTATCAATCTAGACAACTGGACATATTTATTTTACTTTTACTTTACAAAGAATTCAAACTGGACTTCTATCATATCTGAATACGGCAGCATACACACTGCTGCTGCCCACTCATGGTCCACAGCTCATCGTCGCAATTTTTGTTCATAATTCACTTTGGTTGAATTGGGTGGAGGGTGTATGACATGAGACGGATTTATCCATGTACATTTGCTACGGATGTGTGACCACATGGTTGGGAGGGGGTGGGGGGCTGAGCTTGTGCAGGAGGTTGAGAGGTATCGACTAGAGACAGACACACAGCCTGAGCTCTGGAACTCCGGTGGATGAGAGGGTCACCTCCCTGCGCCTTCGGGTCGGGGAGAGGTCTCTGACGGTCGTATGTGCTTACGGGCCAAACGAGCAAATGTGCAGAGTACCTTCTTGGACGATCAGGAGGAAGTCACACCAACACTCAACACCAGTTGAGTTGAATTGTAGCCCACAATGCACTTGGCTTCTCTAATTGCACATTATAACATGTAATAACGTTATACCGTTTCAAACAATCAGACAGTGTGATATGGACTTCACAGTGTGATATAGGCCTATTCACAGTTACACTCTACACACTGTTACACTAATGAGACCTATGGAATCCTTTTAATTGATTAAATCACAATATTGTATGGACACTTATGCCACAACTGATGCATCAGATTAAATTAAATAAAATTTTAGACACTAATTGAAAGTAATGTGGGTCATTTCCACTCATCATCTCAGGCTGTTACACAGACCTCCAGTAGATTACAGGTGATCTTGATTACAATGCTCTTTACTGTGGTCATAAGCAGCAAATGAAAAGTGCTAAGTGTTCATTGACTGAAGACAATCTATGAAGCTTTAACACTAATGCTCACTTTTCTAATGGACTTCCTTTTATTAAGCAGACAAACCACTGCTGAGATATTCTGACCACTGATAGAGAAGATAAGTCCTACAGTATTGCATACAATAACTACCAGATCAATATTTTGTGGGAGATTGACAAAAATATGCACAATGGAGCAAATATAAATGGAGATGTCATTTTTTCCACATGCATTTACTTGATCTGTTATGGTCAATATGGCCAATTATAGACATAGACCCATATTTTTTATTGACTGTGCTATACAATATATGGCATCACTTTTCAGATAGTTTCAACAGTCAACACCCAAAAATCTGAAGAAACATTACTAAGAAATATGGGATATAGAGGTAAGAGAATAAGGAGAATGAGAGAATAAACAGGAAACAAGAGAATAAAATGTTGTTTTTAGTGAGGTCAGAGGCTGGAGGATTATGAAGACTACATGAAATGTCGCAATTAGCAGTAGTGAAAGATTGATTCTGGTTGATACTCAACTTTCCAAACTCCAAACAGAAAAAAGGGCTGGTTTTCTTCATAAGACTCACTCTTTAATGTCACTATTGTTGGCAATTAAGCTGACCAGCTTAATGTTGTGTTTAGATGAATACCTGATGGTAACTGGAAAACCATCTGCCAGTAATCGTCTATCACCGGGTCATTTTATCCAATCAGAGCAACACTAAGGAGCTCACGTTAATAATGGTAAAATGGGTGCTTTGTGAAACACAATAATAACTGACAGTACTGCCACACCAGAGAGTGATTTGTGATCTCCCAAATCTCACTTTGATTACCATTTTTTATTTGTACTTGTCTTTCTGTGAGCATACAAGGCCTGTGCAGGAACAGACACATTCCCAGTTGATAAGGATTGAATATTCTATCCCCATTGAAACTGTGTTGTGGTGTAGACAAACAACCAATGAGAGTGTCCCATATTTGAGCCCCTCTTGTATGTGAGCATGTGACTGGCCAAAGCTTTTCATGATGAGCTGAGGCCTCTTTGTGATCAAGGTCTTATTTTGGATTTTTCCTGCTTCAATGTGCTGTTAGGTGAATACATAGCTTTATATCAAACGTTTTACATTATATGCTTAAAAGTAGATAAGTGCATAT
Organism: Rhyacichthys aspro; assembly: GCA_036850595.1. Lineage (NCBI taxonomy): Eukaryota > Metazoa > Chordata > Actinopteri > Gobiiformes > Rhyacichthyidae > Rhyacichthys > Rhyacichthys aspro. The sequence goes on from CM072151.1 coordinate 21,512,175, forward strand.
GATACTTGTTTACAATACCTCTGAGTCTGAGTGTAGAAAAAGAGAGTACACATTCTTTGTCCCATCATTATAAAGCCATTAATAAATATAACAGCCGTGCCCTCTTGATTGTCTTGATTGAAAATGTCAGGTCTGGTTTGAAGACTAATACTGATCTGAAGTATTAAAACACATTTATAGGTACTCACACAGATCTGAGTGGCCTGCATAAGGTCTAAGACAGGCAGAATCTTCTTGTACATGTCCTGTAACTCCACTGCGTCCAACGTCCTCAGCAGATGTGTCTTCTGACTAATCGGCGTCCTTTCACCTCGCACTTCTGTTTCAGAAAAGGAAAAAAAAAAATCACAATTGGTGCGTGTCTTATTAGAACTCTTCGACCTTTTATAAGCTGTGTAATACTCAGCCTATTCAATATTTCATTTTACATTTGTTCTTGCTGTTTTTAATGAGCCTACTTATTGGAATTCATGTAAAGGCTCAGTGCTTGGCCTCTAATTGACTCAAATATTTCAGCGTTCTCTTGTGCATGGTGCGTATTTGGAGATGATTGAGATTCTGTTAGCGTTGCCGGGAGCAACAGAAGCCAGACTCGCTCGGGATTGTTAACCCCACTCTGCTAAGGGCCATGTAAGTGACGGATGACCTATAATACTGCACACTTAGATCAAACAGCCAAGCCAGCAGGCATTCGCCGGCCTTCACTGTAAAAACACACACATACACAATCGTGTGCCGAGAATACAAAGCAAAGGTCCTTTTTTGTTCCTGGGTAGTATTTAGTCCTTTTATGTGTGACAATGGCTCTGACCTACTCAGCGTCTACTTTTGTCTACCATTGGATGTAACGACGTGTGGCGGCATACTTTTAGCACATTTCCACAGAGAGATGCAGGTCAGGTCAATACGACTCATTTTAAAAGGGCTCCCCATTGTCAGGCGTAGTATGAAGAACCCCATATGAGTGTAATGTACTATTTTGGTCACTTGTTGTCGTCAAACTCCCAACCTCCACCACTCAAACCTCTTAACCACATTGCAAACTGAAGTTTAGAGCTTTCTCTGGGTTCAGTGTCAGATCAATGCAATCTCACAGTTATCCACGTCTCCTTAAACACTGTGTGAATGTATTGACAATATGGATGTGCTTTTCACTTTGCTTTCCTTGTCTCTATTTCTGTTCTTCATTTTTGCGCTGTTTCTCCGTAAGCACACTAAAAAAAACTCTTTTCCAGTTGGATAGTTTGTTTGCCATTGATTCAGTGTTTACAATCCAAGCTGACCAAGAGCCAATGGGAGCATTCCTTGTTGTCAAGCACAAGCAGATGCAAACATGTGATTGCAATATGCTGATAGTTGACACTTTGTATAACAATTTTCCTGATCAACTAGAACCCACATTTGAAATGAAAGGTCTCTAAAATGTCGAAAACAAGATCCGCTCTCTAAATGTTTCTGTATAAAGCAAAAACAATTGTGTTCTTCCATTGAATATTCCAGCAGTTTACAGCTATACGTCTAACCTTTAGCATCACCTCACATCATCATGTATTTGTCATCTGTAATTTTGTTAACACATATACAGTACAACTTAAAGACTGACTTCAAATATTATTTATATCCCATAAACACAACTTGTATCAATGTCTATCCAGCAATAGTTGTTGGACAGTTAGATTTTGACAATATTTTCCCTGTTTCAGTAAAACATTCATGATATTACAACTCTTTTCCAGCTCTTTGCCTTCTTTTCACAAATCATTTTGTTTCACAATGAAGTAATTGATCTCTGTGGATTAAGGAGGGCTTTGTCTCTCCAAAACTAGAATCAATTTACAGCAGTATCTGATTAATTTAGACCAAAGCAGACCAAAAAAGTGAACAACTTTGTTATCCATGCATTTATTAGATACCATAGCTTATGTATTAAATGCTGCCTGGATTCGCACTGGGAGAAAAACAAACAAACAAACCCGGTGGAGTTGTCCTACTTGTGAAACATTTCCCAAATTTTGTTACATTTCATCTTAAAGGTCCATGCAGTTATTTACACTAATATTGTGTTTCCATGTCAGGCAAACAAGAAAAAGGTCATTTTTTGCACCACTATTTACTTAAAGAATTCCAGCTACGTCAAGTACAAAGGTTTTCTTTCTGAAGAGGTAGAACGTATGCAGATATTTTACAATGGTTGCAAAGCTATAACCATTTCAAGAATTTTTTGTTTAAAAATGTCATGTACAGTACTTGAATTTTAAAAAAGCTCCATATGTCTTGTTGACACATACCTGACAAATAAATAATTAGTTATTTACCAACATATTGGTCACTGAACAGAACATAGTAGTTGTTTAAAAAAATGTTAAAAATTCTACATACAGTGCAATGGAAGAAATTAAAAGGCTAAAATATACCACATTTTTTACTCATAGAGAATGACCAACAAATAATTGGATATTTTAAATTGATAAATTCCCACTTTTTCAAAAATTAAAAACTCCATCCCACCTGCCAGAGTGGGCCACATCCGCGAGCAGAGTTTCCTGATGAACTGTCCGTCTTGGTTGTTCTTAAAGCCCAGGCTGATGTAGTAACGCTGCACTGCAGAGGGGGCAGGAGAGAGCCAGTCGGTGGTGTGGGGCAAGATGTGGAGCTCTCGAGGGTCTGGAGAAGAAGATGTGAGAGAGGAGAGAGGGTGAACTACAACAGTTAAAGGTTGAGGGTAAATAGGCTTTAGTGAAATGTATAATATTGGATTTACATTGAATCATTATATAACATAATCATGAGAAATAAACTAAATTCTCCTTTTTTGATTTTTTTTTTTAAATCTTTACTTTAGTAACTCTTTTTCCTTATATACAAGGTTTACAAAAGCCAAAGAAAACTTGAAAGCGGTGGTGAAGTGCTGAATTTGGCTAGAAAAAGATAATAGCAGCTAAGTTACCTATTATCGTTAATAATAGCCATATATAATATAACGTAACATAATATATTATAATAGACAAGATAAGATAATTGCACAAAAGTCAATACAATGCAGTTAATGCCTAAAAAGAACTGTTGGTGCACGGTGAGCTCCGAGTTTGGTTCACTTTAATGAGACCCTAAAAGTCTGGACAGTTTTTGCCCAAGTAAACTACATTAAAGTCTATACAAAGATGTATCAAGATGTGAAAATGTGCCTTGCAATGTAATATTCGCATACTTTTCAAACCTAAAACATGTCTGTAACTGCGAGCGTTGCCACACAACTGCCCTGGACCAGCTGTGGTCAAGGTCAAGGTGGATTTCTGAGTTTGTGAACCAATGAAAGTAAATGTACTGAACTTACTGGCAGCATTTGACTTGTTGTACCCAGTTTTACAACAGGCTGAAGTGACAAACAGCAGAAAGCCAGGTCTACTAGATTTTGATGCACAAATAAAACAAATTTTACACATGAATGAAAACTTTCAAGCAATTTCACACAAATTGCACAAACAGTCATTGGAGTTTATGCACTCAAATCAAAAACTAATCAAGCATATGTCTTTGAGCTGCTGGGTTCACTATCAAACCATAAAAATATACAGGCATGAAAAGATGAGGAGTCACTTACACAGAGCTCCTGTTGTAATGAGTAGCCAGAAGTAAAAATACTGTAAATTAAAATTAAATTTCAGTCCCTGTTCCCTGACTTGATACCACAGAAAGTAGAGTCTCTCCTGAGATAATGCAGTCAAAGAGACGATCACCTCGGTTTTACTCAGGATTTTATTGCAGTCTGTTCTGTTTTCAAGCTGTCTTAATGGAAATTTGGCGTATTGGATTTGTTTTAAATAATGCAATTTTTTTTCACATTAAAATCTTATCTTAAAAACACAATCATTTTCGAACTCTATATGTAAAGGACAAGAAGGTCAAGCTAGTCACAATAATATAAAATTGCGGTATAAATGCCTTTATTTTGGTAACTTTTATACGGAAACGGCGTATACTAACGGCTACTTGATACACACACAAAAAAAAAACGTAAACAAGGCAAAAGAAATGTGCACTCATAAAAAGTTAAAAATATAAAGGCTACGATCAGCTACGGTCGAAAGGGGAACAAGGTTAGTTCATTTACTTGTACCAAGGATGTGTTTACTTAACTTTGATGATAAATGTGAAACCGTATAAGGATAAGCCAATCAGTTACATTGATATAAGTTAAAGTAACGATTATTGTTAAGGTTACTGATTGTCCTTATTGTTGTTTTGTTTTGTACCAGCTCTTACGTTGGTTTATGACCTGCAAAAGTTCATAAAGAGTCATTGAACCATCAGTCCCGGCCTTCTTCCTTCGACTGGTAGCTACACTATACAATATGTGCTCAAATAAATAGGTTACTTCTAATGTCTTAATGACATTCACTTTGTAGTCCACACTTTCTGCAGTAGTTTGTATGGTGCACACATGTATGGCTTAAAAGCAAGGCAAACTACCATATGTACAAAAGTACATGCAAACTACTGAGCAACTCACTTTAAATAAAAATATAAAAGGTGAGAAGAAGAGAAGTGGGAGGGGTTGGATGAGGGATGAGATGAAGAATGAGTGGAAAAGGACAAAGAGCGGTGGGAGGATGGAGTGCGAGGCTTATTGAGTGGATTTATGATCTCGGAGAGTGAGTCTGACGCCTCGGCTTCTCTCTGCTATCATTTCATTACAGTTCCCACTGGGCTTTATAGCTTCAGTGCACAGAGGAATGATGCAGCCTCACTGGGCAGGACCGAGGTCTGATACTGTACCTCTACAGCTTCTCCAACGAGAAGATAACAGATGGAGGAGAAGAATGTGGAGTCTCCTACATACTGTGCTTCTCAGCAGGGGTTTGTAATGTGTAGCTGAAACAATTTTCAGAGATGGTTTTAGTTTTTCCATATGTGTTATTATCAGAATGTGTCCAAATATTTTCAATTTTGCTTTCTGGTGAAGTATAGTCTTGCATTTTGACAAAACTGTTCCTAAAATGCTGGTATAGGCACCAAATAAGAAACCAGATATTGACTGAGGTCGCATTATAATTGGCTGTATGTTATAACTTTTACAGACTTAAATGTGGCCAAGCTGAGCACATAACAATAAATGTCAGAGCCGCATGTCCCAGCAGGGCTATAACAGTGGCATAGAAACACTCCACTGGAAATTAAGACTTAAGTTAAAGATGTTACAAGACAAAAGCCCTGTTTCCACTGGAGTGGTACAGAAGAGACGTCTGCTTCAGAAGCGGTGACATTACACAAGAGCACCAAAAGATGGTAATAAATGCTTTATAAAAAATAAATAAATAAGAAAAATCAACATTTAACGTGTTATTTGGAATATGAACAAGAACAAGACTTGAATGTTGAGGTATTACTTTTTTCCTTTCCATGTGTCCGTGAGGATTATCTATAGATCAAAGCTAAAGTAAAACTAGTTTGAAGAACTGAACAAAGTATTATGAGTAAAAAGGAACAGGAATTATGCTGGATGAAGCAGCTATTTATGTGCTTTTTCAGTTATAGCTGTAACTGCTCTATTTTTTGATTACTTCAAATGCCACAAAAAGAATGGAAAATAACAAACAGCCTTTGATGTACTTAGGACTATCCATTAAATACTAATGGGTTATTTTCTAATGGGTTATACGTCAACACTCTCCAAGTTTAGGGGAAGCAGACAGGAGCAATGGCACAAGTCTTGTGTTATGTATGGCTGCCTATGGGGCCAGTGAAAATACCACAAACAAACAGGACTCATACAAGCTTTTAGTGCAAGTGATGATATTAATCAACAGTTTTGTCATGTGACTGCTTTTCATCCTGTTCCTCGTTTTTTCTCCAGAACTTACAATTCATTTGTACAAATAGGATACTGTTTAAAGAATGTGAAATGAAGTACAGCCGCATGCTGCTGCAATAAACAATAGAAAAATACAATTTGTCAGGTTTCTTAAAGCAGCCTGGCTCAACTTTTAGCCCAAAAATATTTGCTTTCTACTGGGGCAGTCTGTTGATTAGACAATAGATGTTCCATACTCAGGCAAAAACAAGAAGTTTAAGCAAAAGGACCAGATGATAACATTTTGTCAGATAAAGCTTGTCTTGTTCTTGTGATAAAAAAAAGTCATATTCCAAGAAGAAAGAATAAGATTTCTTTTTTTCCTGTAACAAGTTAGTGCTTATTACCAACAGCAGTCTTCATCTTATGGCTCTCGGTTTGTGAATTCCAAACCTTGAATTTGTTGTCAATTCATGTTGTGTAACAGAAGAATAGAAACAATCTTCTCCTTCTGTTGTTTACTGTGGCAGGAAATGGTTAAACAGTCTCTCCTGCTGCCACGAAGGATTTACTCACTTATTCTAGAAAAGCTTTGAAAGGTCCCTTCAAAGTGGTCTAAATCTCGCATAGATCCAATTTGTGTGGCACTTGTATGACATTGGTGTCTGGAAATAACACAGTGAAAACAGCCTCTCCAAGGGTTATCTGAACCAGGTGTCAATATAGCACCTCTAAAAGCAGGCAGGATTGACCTGAACCTGTTACGCTTAGTGAAAATGTGTCTTAGAGCCTCTCACAGACTATTCCCTCCCCACTTTCACTGCAGCCCGTATCTCCATTGACCTCAGTGAAGGGTCTAAATGCAGCACTCCCATTTCACATGGAAACAAGAACTCTCCATTACCAACTGCTGATATTGACCATTTTTGGGAAAATGTGAAGATATGCTAGAAAATGAAGCTGTTTGATGCCCTTTGATTATTGAACAGTTTACAATTAAACACATTGTGGCAGTTTGATCTTGCATGTCTGGCCTATTAAGTTTAACATGTCACTAATGTCATGATAGTAATGTCTAGATTAAGAACTGTGCCATGAGAAAGACTGGAGTGAATTTGTGTAGAGCGGAGGTCAGCAACCCGCGGCTCTAGAGCCACATGCGGCTCTTCAGTGCCCCCCTAGTGGCTTCCTGGAGTATGAGTATGTATGAAAATGGAAAAAGATGTTTTGTTTTAATATGGTTTCTGTAGGAGGATAAACATGACACAAACATTCTTAACGTTTCCCAATGCTGTAAAAATGTCAACATTTCTGTCAACAAAGATTTGCGTCATAGCCTGCGACACATGTTTCAGCGCGGCGCGGTGCCAGTCAGGTGGCTGTTGTAAACAAACCCACGGGTGTGTCATGGGCCATGGATCCCAAAGGGAAAAAGAGAAAGATAGCTGATGACACTAATGTTGTAATGGAAGTTAAACTTAAAGCACCAAATATGGTACAGCAGAGTAGTCACGTGGTGCGTCATTCTCTCAAGGATGCGCTGCAGGGAAAATAAACATTTAATCATGAATGCTCATTATGTATTTGTAGCCTACTTAGTCATTTTGATGGTAGGCTAATATAGCTAATATACACTTACAGCCTGTGTTGCCTTCATATAAGGCTTATATATGGCTTTTAATTTTTTTGCGGCTCCAGACAGATTTTTTTTTGGTTTTTTGGTCCAATATGGCTCTTTGAAGATTTTGGGTTGCCGACCCCTGGTCTAGAGCCTCTTCCATGATAAGTAGAAGCTTGCATAGCACAGATGGAGGAAGTCAGCAGCGGTGCAGGTTGCTGTCTAGGGTTGAACCAGCCTCTGGCCACTGACACTGGTTTCAGGTGGCCTTTAATATGGCAGACAGTTTGCATGAGCACACAACTCAGAGTGGAAGTGGGTAGAAAGAGGGAACAGGCAGGTGTTTCGTAAAGGCTTGCGCTTTTCTGATTCTCATTCCACAGTTCACTCTGGCCTCAGCCCAGTGTTGTCTTACCCTCTCGTCTCTCTTTTCTTCCTATCACTCCAAACGACTTTCTTCTGCACTTTTTTGTCTCCACAGCAGCTCTGTTTGCTGTTTGAGATGCCCAGGGCCTAAGGCCAGCCTTGTTAACTCTGCTCTGAGGTCTCTTTCTGCTCAGCTAAATTTCCCCTCATCCTCACTCGCTGACTGATGGAGTGAGAGGCGTACTGATTGGCACTCAGACTGTCTGCGGGGCATACTAACAGGCTGACTGCACTAAGGCCCAGTGCACTACTGTGTACAAAGGCTGGCTAACTGACTGGGTGGACTGAGAGGTGGCCTAGTGGCTTTTAAACCAGACCAGTCTGAATTCATTCAGAAAGCTAAATACAAATCTAAAGACTTTATTTCAATCTGGTACATACTTATGTCTATGTAGTGGTATGATGCAGGTTTGATCAGTAAATGTTCACTGTCTAAAGAAGTACAAATGAACAGGTAAGAAGAGCAGAGAAATCTTGCAAGCAAAATGATCATTTCTCAAATGTAGCATGTCTTTTTCTTTCTGATAAACAGTCATAATATAAGAAGGAAAAAAAAACTTTTTACAAAAATCAAAAAGTGATCTTCTATCACGTCTATTTGGTGTCTACAGTAAGCATAAATTATGCAACAGTGAGTCTCTGGTGCCGTTTTCTGAATTCACTTGTAAATAGGGCTCTTTCAGTGAGCTGTGCGGTGCATCATTTTGCAGAAATTTGATAAATTGAGGGCTGAGAAATAATTCTCAGATTCACACATTTCTTTGCCTCATACAGAGATGATTAATGTTTTAAAAACACATTTGTAAGGTATCTCTGATACAACTTTACTCTTTATGCTGGAGCATAAAGTTGTCTTCTTGTGTATTATTGGGGACCAGTACATTTATTTTTAATTTGGTGAATTTAAACATGCATTAAACATATATTTAATGTGATTAAAAAAACAAAACATAACAAAACAGAAAAGGGGTGATAATGCCTTGAAATAACGATGACAGCCTGCCGGGGTTCTGTATCAGTATATTTCTACATTTTCTCAATTAAAACAGTAAAGACAAGACTTTGAAGTGAAAACACACAAGTGAGATCCATCCGATGCACCTGGGATACAAACCAAACACATGATTACAATAACTATTCTGTTCTAACCAGTTAGGTTCCACATAACCTAAATGTCTCACTTGATTTAGTAGAGTGGAAAAGCTGGTTTTAGGTCTTGCTGTGTGAAACCAAACTGAACCACAGGATGCACACAGAGTCACAAAATGATCAGCTCTGGACCCTTATAGGGATTTCAGGTGTGTGTTTTCAGGTGTGTGTTTTCAGGTGTGTACCAGTGTAGACGTGAGTGACAGAGGGGTGCTCTATCAGTGCCTGCTCTGTTCGGAGGATGTCTTGAGCCGAGGGGTCACCTGTGCACGGTGTGTACACCACAGTCACACTGTCCTCCTTGGACTGGGCCTCATTCAGCATCGCCTACAGCACCACACAAGAAGACCAAAGTTTAGACAAGGTTTCACTCAAATAAGGTCTGATTTAACATGAATATTTTTAAGTAATATCATTATGATCCAGCCAGTAGTATTATATTTCAGGTTATGTCCACACTACACTAACACACCGCGTCTTCATTTTAAATTAAAATTGACTTTGCTTGATAAATGATGACAGTGCATTCCAACTTTGATTTTTTACCACCTTCTATAGAATAAAAACACTTTCACATAAACATTTTAGACTTGGTGACAGCAGTGTAACAAGACTTATTGGAAAAGATTAGAAATAATCAGATGATATCAATTATATAGTTTATTATAGTACAGTTATTACAATAAGTTATATTCATGGTTTTACACCACTACTTTTTTGAGGGATCTGCCCACTGACAGTGGCTTTAGATCTGCTACTGAATCATTCCAGCTCCTGCAGGAACTTTGGTGTGGAAAAAAGCTTTTTGTTGATGCCATACTTGTTTATTTGCTCAATATCCCTCTCTGCTCATTATTGGAAATAATGCTTCGCTTTATATGCTTTCTTAAATACATTTACATGTTGTTATTATTACTAGCCTTATTAATGAAAAGCAGAGAAAGCATTATGTGATATATAGGCGTACTTACACTTATCTAAGAGAATCTGCATCTGAGTGAACTGCAGCATTGCCCTTATAGCTGTGTGCTAAAGTGATTAAGCTGCTGTAGGAAGAGTTTCTAACAATAAAGTGATGAGTTCTTAGCTTTTTCTGCACAGTCTACTCTAATTAGCACACCTTCCACTGTGCAGAGAAAAGTAGCCATTACGTCTTCCTTATGACTTCTGCAATACCAACCCTACCCTCAGAGGATACATTCAGAGGAGGTTTACTGCAAATGTGTCTCTGTGAGATCTAATGGAAGTGGAAAACTGTGGGAAGTATATGCTAGATGAATGACGCAGGCTGAGGTGTTTTAATCTTGCTGCAATGAGAACTCTTTGACGTGATCATGTGAGGTTTCCAACTCAAAACTAAAAAAAGTAATGCGATTATCTTTATGCAAACCACTGATGCATAATATATGACGAGATTTTCAATGAAAAAACTGCAGTGTACAGACATTAAGGAAGTACATATTAACACTATAATAACTGGGAGTCATTTTCTGTGAATGTTATATAGCTTTTCAACCAAATATTCACTTCCTGGCTTTATTCCATGTTTATAAAACTTGAAATGCTGCTGAATGAACAGGCACAATATTACTAATAAATATTTTTTTTGCAAATGTATGTCTTAGTGTGGAAGTCAAGTTAAAAACTCTTATCTACACGTCTCTGCTGCATATAGAGTTTTTAAAAATCTTCACTTTGGAAAGTGTTTTAAAAAAAAATCTCTTGCAGCTTGAAAACTCTATGCATAATTATATTAAGGATTTATGAAAATACCTGTGCACTTTTGGCCATGGCCTCAATGCAGTGAAAATGATGTGGCAAACATCAAACTCAGGCTGTCAGCTGTTTGAAAGACCAATATCTGGGAACACATTTGACCAGAGGCAGGTATTATGTGCAATTGTTTCACACAAATATAGGCAGATTTATGTCCTACCGCAGTAGTGGGACCCTCACTGTCTGATTGAAAACCAGCACACATTGTATATGTTAATGGCTGGCAAGTCTTTGTAAAGAGCAGGAATCTTATTGGTTAATTGTTCAAAACTTATTTGTTAAATTCTCCTCACCAAACACAACAAGCCAATGAATGCAAAAATCAATTTGTTTGTGAAAGTCTAGCCCTATGTTGTGTTTCAAATTTCACAAAGACGTGCCAAATAAATAAGGGTAAAGATATGAGAAAAATGCCGGAACAAAGTCGCAAAAAAACTGCCTTGAAAAATATCTTTGTACCATACATTTTCTCTAAACGTACCAAAAACTCATGCCTGAACCTTCAAAAAATAAGACTCTGATTTGAAACCTAACAAGAGAAATTATGAGAGTAGGCTTTCAATACCTGATAAATATATGTGGACCTTATGTGAATATCCAGACTTTAAATAACACATATTTTAAATATCAATCATAGGCAAATTAGCAGTTGGTAAAAGGTGTCTCTGGGCGCTGTGCTTTAAAAACTCACTTCTAGGGAATGCTCTTGATAGTTCTTGTGTATTCTATCAAACACTTCTTTTGACGCAAAAAAACCCACTTGAAAAGTTTTAAAAGGGAACTTTGAATGAACACATTTAAAATAGTCATGTTTGTTGATCTTTAATAGAAGGAGGAAGATTTTTTCATGCACTCAAAAGACTCCAGTTTCTTTTGCAACTTTTTTAAAAGAAGCCTCTACTGTAAGAACACATTATATGCTGTGCTAAAATTGTGTTCAGTTTGGGCCATCACTAAATGGATCTAAGGAAGTGAGTGGGTTTATATTCATTCAACCTCAAGTGATTATTGTTGCAAAATATAAGTACTTTTGGTCTTCCTCAATCACTTTGTGCACAGAACATGATGCTGTCATGTGCAAATTGCATTTATAAAGAGACAATGGGCTGCATTCAAAAGCTGTCATTGTGAAATGTTGAATAGAAGATATTATTATTTATTCATACTTTAGCTGGCTAGAGAGCTGGCTAGCTGGGGACAGGTTTGGAGGCTCAAGAAAGCACTGTGCACTAATCAATGGCCTATAGGTGGGCACTCTAGGTGGTTTTATGTGTGGAGATTAGGCAGCATATTCAGTGTAGAGTTCCACAGAGATCTACCTCGATACAAAGTGATTTTGATTCCAAAATTCCAGGTTTAACACCAAATATACCTCCAGGAACAGTACAGGGCCCTGGAGCTTGTTGAACTGTGTCTTAACATGCATTTTTGTAGGTAATCTGTGGATATCTTTGAAGTGTCCACTATTATTCAGTATCAGACTGCAGCACTGTCACCTGCTTGACCTCCTTCTATACTGACAATGTATTCACTGCAGTGTGAGTGCCTTTAACTCTATAAAGCACAGTCAGAAATTATGTCATGTAAATGAAGAAAATTATAGTACAACAAATTCCAAATAATGTCATGCTAATTTATAGTGGTCTTGTCTTGGTCTCAAACTCAATTTTGCTCAGTCTTGTCACAGACATCAAGAGCATCCAAGACCACAACTGGTTTATTTGTCTGTGGTTCTCAAATTGTTGTGACATAGTCTTGGTCTTGACTTGGTCTTGTCCGGGCAAGTCTTGTTCTTGACACTCAATCTCTAAAAGTCTTTTCCAGGTCTCGATAAGCTCTGGTCTCGGACATGACTTGGTCTTGGTAATGAGGACTTGACTACAATGCTACTAATTTGCCCAGAGGTTAAAAAAACTGCCTCCTTCAAACAAGTCACTAGAAAAAACATCTGAAAAAATCAACACAGCATTGAAATATAGTATGGGATGTTTCTATGTTCTCTATACTTAGTACTGGCGAGGGTTCTGTTTTAAGCAGTAAAACAAAAAAAGTGGTCCATCCAACTATCCAACTTGTGAGTCCAGAGATGCAGCCAAGCTCCGCCTCTCTGGTCTGGTATTGAAGTAACGCTGGTGTGGGTGATGTATTGAGTGTGGCCTTTGTGTCATACGTCTGAAGTCCAGTGTAGAGTGCGGTGTGGACAAACTTTGACCGTGCCCTTGTGGGTTCATTATAAAGCCTTCAGAGGAGCATATGGCACCGCCAGAGGTTACTAAACGTCTGTGATTGATAGGCTGAGAAGGACTCCAGTCGGCCAGTCCTTTAACCAATACTCATTGGGGCTCACGGCGGTCCGCCCAGCGCCCATCTGTCCACTCACCTGCCAATAGAGCTTGAGCTGTGTGCTGATCCGGCGCTCTGTCCCTGCCGATGCACAATACATCCAGTCAGCAGTCAGCGCACTCCTGAGGACACACAGACCACAAAAGACAAAACCAGGGTCAAGAGTTTTCAGTCGACATGGATAATTACATCAAAATAAAATACAACGGAACAGAAACGTGGTACTTTGGTTTGTGTTTAAAGCTTCACTAACCCATGAGGAAACTGTTGTGTTTACAAAAAAATATGAAAGAATTTAAAACACAACTTTGAAATTCCCCAAAAATAAAAATGCAAAACAACTGTTGAGAAGCAAATATGAATTTTCTTTACCTGGACAGCCATTACAATTCACTTTACCAAAATTCATTTGTCTTGGTGAAATGGGTCTGAAATCCCTTCCCGTCACAACAATTCCACTCAGTACAAATCCTTTTGAACCAAATGACAGAAGTTGTAAGAAAAATACTCCTAAAATCCTGCAAATTCTTGGTCCAATCTCATGCACTCATTGTAGTAATGACTACGACTCGACGAACTTATGCATTTACACTATTCTCTACCATACTGTACTCTACTGTAAATATAGTTTGCTACCCACTACACCTCCGTCCCTGCTGGCCTGTTCTGAAAACTTGAACATGAATTTAGTGAATACAGTTGCACAGCATCAGGCCACACTTACATGGGAAGGAACATAAAAGGCCACAGATGCCAATAATGCAGATTGACCACTTAATCTCCACAGGTCCCACTGAGGCCACAGATCGATCCACCAATTACCTGATAGAACAACATGGCCCTGAACGTGAAGGGGGCCTCTTGTCAACATAATAACCCCGCTGGCTTTTCTGACAGCCGTCCGTGTAGAAATATGACGAGCAGAAAACCAGGAACTGAGTCAAACTGGGCAATACAGTCAGGTGAGAAATAAGAAAGAAACACTCACAAAGATACTCAGTTGGAGGAAAAAGGGGAAAAAAATGGTCTGACATTACAAACGGTACATTGTAAGTGGTGCTATATAGTGCTTAACTTTTACAACTTAACATTTGTACAGTTATAAGTAACTCTAGCTTCTAAAAGAAAACTAGAGCATAGGTTGTACAATATTGTTGGGTGCTATTCAAAAAGTATGTATTCAGTGTTTGCTGATGTCTGTGGACAGTGGACTACCACAGGCTGCACCAGTGTGCATCAACCTGAGAAGCATCATTTGCTTAAAAAAAAAAAAAAAGAAAATAAATAAGAAAAAGAATATGAAACCATTTATCTAGAAAGGAGGACATATTGGGGACGGTGCAAAGAGAGTGTGGAAGAGAGTTTAAAGTTTGCAAATGTATAAAAATTTTCTATTTCAAGCTATTTGCTGTGAAAGGATATAACTGTTTTATAAGAAGAAGCATTTGCCAATCCTTTATATTGCTGACACTGATATTTTGGCAGCCTTTTGCAGACACCCCTTAAGGGCATGACTGTGATGCATGATCGTGTTAAATGTGCATGAGAAGGACTTGAGTTTTTGTTAATGATCAACACTTTTTACCACACCGTTCCTCTTTTGTGAATCTGGGCATATTATGTGCAACAACAGAACCCCAACTCACACTGTACAAGTAAATCCCATATGAGGAAAGCTGAAGCTCACCATTATGTGCTCTCTACATACAATTTCTAACATGCAATGGCAGGTTAACCTCCTCTTGTAACCCTCCTCTTGATTGTATGACCAGAAATTCTGTCATTGGGACTTTAGAGATTGTCTGTTGCCCAACTCAACCCTTGCTGAGTTGCAATGTTGCAAGTGGTGCCCCACCAATGATGCACACAAGTCGAAAAATGTAACTCCAGCAGAACTCCACCACCATGCCCTTTCAAAAATGGCATCTTTTAAAAGATTAACCAAACGTACAAATGTTGATTTGTACCTATTTTGACGAAGTAAACACTTTTTGAAGCCTGATATACAGACCCACACTTTATTGTTCAGTGGCTTAAAAGTGACAAAAATAGGATTCTCCACAGCAACACTGTTTTGTTTTTTTGCTCTAGCTAATCCTCCTTCATGGGAGTCCTCACTCAGTGAAGCTAATCAGGACTGAAGTGCATATAAAGCAGTGAGGATGTGCTGACAAAGCACTGTGTCTGTCTGTCCATCAGTCAGCATTGTCCCAGCCCCTTGGTCCTGGCCTACACACCAGCCCTGTTTGACTGGTGCAGCCTCTACATCTGTCGGCCATCTGTCCTTTGGCCTGGAACTACGACTGATGAGCACAAACCCTCACATAGTATCTCACTGGACACATATTTACTACAGTTGAGGTAGAAATTATGCTCAACTGCAGCTCTACATGCCTTAATAATCACTGTAAGGCAAAATAGCCCTAAACTGACTATGTTAGCCCCGTGTTAGTCCTGGATCTACTCCACAAACATAAGGAACATGTAACTGATGTGTGGTTTCATACTTAGCTGCGAGCCAGGGTTGGTCCAGCATCCTATAGACCACAGCCTGCCTCAGGTGGTTTTGGAAGTGCGCCGGGTTTAACTGGATGCTCCTGTGGAACATATAGACTGGTCACTTCATCACAGCAAAGTTTATCTAGAAGGTCCGCAGTTAACAGACATAACATGCACCATTCAAAGTGAAGTTTGAAACAGGTTTACTATTGATATTGTAATGCCACATTTATAGACAGTCCACATTACTAGTCCAAGAAGTTCCAGTTCTGAAATGAAGTTGCAAATGGGGCAATGTGTTAACAATGACTTCTATTGCACAGAAATTGCACAGGCAGTGTTTCTCTCTGTCATGTTGCCAGCTTTTGTATACATCTATTATCTATCATTTTGCTCAAACTCATGTATAACAAGGGTGCTTTCACTCTAAGTTTTGTTCCACTTCCTGACAGACTCCAGTGTGCTGTAAACAGTAGTTGTGTCTGTTACATACTTATGTTTACTGATATTGTTTCTGTCATGAGATGCATTTGCCGAATGAAAACGAATGTTAAACTGAGCATTTGAAGCTGTTAGTGGTGGTTATTAATGAGCCTGTTGTGGCTTTGTGTCGGTCAGTTCATTTCTTCTTTGTTATTACACACTCTGCCCAGAGCTTATACCGTATATAAACTATAAAGGTCATACAGGTGGACACGGCTGATGACAACATGAATAGGAACTCATAAGAACTTGTTAAAAATTGCTGTGTGAATACAAACCAAACCAACCCAGACGAATATAACAAAACAGAATTATCATCTTTGATTTGCACCTTTGATTTGTGGTTTGAAAACGCCTCGTGAAACACACCAGAACCACAACGTAAAGGTCTTACTTTTCCGTCGATTAGAAAACAGTAACTAAAACGCCGACTTTTTCATGCATCTGAGGAGTTAAGCTTGTGGATAAGTCAGTAGTGCTCCCAGACTGTGACTAATGGGTTTCATATTGAGAGATTTAAATGCTT
This sequence comes from Rhyacichthys aspro, assembly GCA_036850595.1. NCBI lineage: Eukaryota > Metazoa > Chordata > Actinopteri > Gobiiformes > Rhyacichthyidae > Rhyacichthys > Rhyacichthys aspro. Next base: position 21,528,786 of record CM072151.1, read on the forward strand.
CACACATAACGTCTGATAGGATCAGACTGCCTGAATCTGGGACACTACTGCACAACATCTAACACTACACCCAGCCTGGCTCCAGAAATCTAGTGCATCAAAATAGTCAATTGTAAATATATATATCCACTTACTTCCACAAAAATCCACTTCCACCCTAACATTATTCTACATCACACTGGGCATCACCACAAAGATAGTAAGAAATACAGAAAGTCACTTAAATAATGTATACGTTTTAATCACCCAACATTTTATTGTAACAGGAATCATCCGAAGAACTTATAATGCCATCTGAGCTTTAATATTAAGATTTTCAAACATGAGAGTTTTCCAACGTAACAGCGCAAAAAAGACATTATAAACAGAAAAAAGGAATGCAACATTAAACGAAGATAAATATTCAGTCACGTAATGTTTAATGAGGCAGAGATAATTGCCGTTGTGACAGTAAAGTCAGAGCTACAAGTTTAACGTAAGCTCTAAACTTGGTGTAACTTTAGTGTAATATTAATATTTTGAGTTGGCTCCTTTTACATGTAACACAGGTGCAATTACAGATGCCCCAGGGCTATAGCCACAACTGTTCCAACCAAAGCATTCTGTTAAATTGAAAGAGCCTTTTTGTCTATGGCATGTTCATAATGGACTCAAACATTTTTTTTTTTATGTGAGGAAAAACTGCTTCATCATGTAATAACATACAGGAAATACAATTTGTGTGATTTTCACTCATGTACTATGGAGGATGTCTTTTATAAAAATCTGAAGGATGTCACAGACTTATGTTCCTACCTCAGAAGTTTACAACATGAAGCTGGTGAACAAATGAGCTCACTCCTCTGCAGTGATGTGATTAATGCACTAAAACTGTCGCTATGCACAACAGTGGAAACTAAAGTACAAAGAGTAGCAGAAGAAACAAGGCTTTAGATCTACCTCCAGAGATTGTACTAGTGCCCCAACCCCCCCAGGATCATCTCCAGGTGTGAAAGTCCTCCAAAAGAAGTCTGGATGAAGAATCTTGGAATTTTTCGGTTGTCAGATGCTGACTGTGATAAAAAGTGTACCTCTGGCTACATTCTTTGACTCGCATTAGCATTTCACAGCATTCATTCTGTTTTTCTTCTGTGTTTTTATTATTTTTTTTTTATTGAGAAGCACACAATTGGAGGAACATAAAAGAAGATGAGATTAAAGCCGTAGACAAATGTAGCACAGTCAAGCTATTGTTATAAAGTGTTTCACATAAAACTCCTAAAACTACTTACTAAGTTTGAGAAAAGGTGCTGCATTCTTGTACTGACTTTTCAGAGAGAAAGGAAAGTGTCCAGAGAAGAAGAATGCAGCCATCACATTTAATTTCACAACAAAAGCCTATGACACTTACCACACAGATATCAACAAAACTGGAAGTAAACATTTTCTGTTGTCTGATTTTTTGTGAACGTATAAGTTTCGAATTTGTGAGTTTTCTCTTAAAGAATTGTGAGTGGTACATTTCTGACACAGAATTATTAAAAACCTCTTATATGGGCTTTTTCATGTGTGTACAGACACTTTTAGACAACATTTTGTCTTGCAGTGTGTGTGCAAATAACGCAAAGGCATGGCCAGCCAGGGAACATTTGCAAAAGATAGCTGTCAGAGTTTTATCCAAAAATACAGCTCATGACACTTGGTTCTTTCTTTTAGTGGTTTTACACTACTTTATTCAACGGACCAGAGTTGTAAAAACATTTGACACTTGTTTTCAGTAGGTTCTATCAATGAGATATTTAGGTTTTTACTTTCCATACATTTTATTTGGGAAAAAGAATAAGTAGAGTAAAAAAAAGAATGTCAATAGGTCAAATTTTAAAAAAAAATGCATGATAGAACCGTACAGTTTTAAGGGAATGAGTTGAATAGTTGCACCGACTTCACTAACAACTGTAGACTTGCTGTACCAAGCTTGCAAGCAGCCAGTTACAACAAGCTGACACTGTAGGAAGCCTCTCACGTGTACGAGACAATTCCGATGAGAAAAGGAAGTGAATTTGACGCAAATAAACACTAAATAAAATGTTCCAGCATTTCTTTATGTGTGACTCATCTGAATTAATTAGCAGTATTAGCATTCAGTGTCAATGCACCATTCGTGAAGAAAATCTATTAGCACATGCTGAAGAAACTGTAGCAGGAAGTTCAAAGTGCAGCTGTAGAACAAAGGCGTATAAAACAAAGCATGGTAATGTTTTCTGTCTGGGGCTGAGAATAGAGACTTCAATGGGTTTAGAGAGATTTACAATAATTATATTTGTAAGACAAAGATATGCATAATCTATGGAAATTCTTTGTACATTTTACTAGTGGTCCTACTTTGATAACATAACTCTCAATGAATGCATAAACCATTAGGGGAAAATTTATGACTACAAACAATGAAAGCGAGACACTGGAAAATACAAACGATAATAGAAATGATGAAGTGACAATGACATTCTTGAATTTTTGTGTCGGCGATTGGAAAAATATTTCTTTTTCATCACTGCTCTCTGTGGTTTTTTTTATGAAGGTAATAGTTCAGAGAAGTGTCTTCTCAGACAATAAACTTTTCTCAATCTAACTTTTTGTTGCAGTCACGTAGGTCGGCAACAAAGCTTGTATTTGATGGGACATTTACCTTGAATGAAAATTAGATTTAAATTACATATAAAGATACACCGGTATTAGATTGATTGAATATTGGCTCTGTGGTGCATGACACACAGAATGAATTGATAACTGTGCAACAGACTTCAATGAGCTGTGGCCCAACTTTATACTACAGCCTATGACAGACAGCTATAGATATTGCTCATATTGGCATAATAAACATTGTTTGTGTCAATGCAACTTATTAATATTTCAAATGTTAAAATTGGCCTTGCATGAAAAATCCCACTAGTTCCAGGTTGCACCATTGCTGTTGTGGTGAATGGAAGAGTGAGTGAGCCCATAGGAAAGGTGCTTCCTGTCTGCTCTGAGCTAATGAGCCTGGATGACACAACACCAGTGAGTTTCTCTGGGAATAAATAAGAGTAAGAGTCTCTGAAACACGACTTTGGCTTGTTTCTGAACACACCTCAACAGCACCGTGTCACTCGATTGGTGCTTGAGCGAAACAACAAAAAAGACGCCCTTCAATATCGTTTGGCTAAAACATATTTCCGATGGGGCAGATTGAGCCTATATTGGATTCCGACAGATGAGGGAAAGCATGAAGTATTATGGAAATGTAAGCCTGCAATAATAGTGTTCTCTCATCAAAAAGCCTCGGAGCTATTGCCATAAATCCACAACAAAAGCCCTTCTCTCTTTATCAACTCACGACTCAGTGGCAGGCCGCTCTGAAGTGGTACTCTTTAAAATATACTGCTACAGGGCACAGCCACGGAAAAAAGCAAATGCAGCAAAACTCCTGCTATATTTACTATGTATTTTTTAGGGAGCCATGTGGGACAATGAAATTTTAATAGCATTTTATTTAAATTGCTATTTATGGCTGATTTGTGCCTGATTTATGGAGTTGGGAAATCAAAGACTGAGCAAATGTGAGCCATTTTTCAGATTCTTTATTTTAAGGAACTATTAACTACAACACATTCATTCATCAGCATATAAGGCTGTATTTTAATTAAGCTGAAAGTGAATTTAAGCTGCCTTACCAAAATGTTATTTAAGTTCAGGCAGTGAGGGCCAGACCTCATCAAAAAGCAGCACATTCCTGGACATTTTCTTTTTATGCCCTCTGTATGTTTGTTTCATTAGCCACCATAATACTACTGCTGAAAGAAATGCATTTGTTTTCAGAACAAGAGCAATTTAGTTCCTTCAAAATGTCTGAACGCATGGGTTAGTGGCTCAGGGCTTTGAAACAAATACCAAGTTTTGCATGTGAAGTGGCACACACAGAAAAAGGAGATTATATAGCATTTTTGTCTTGATGGGCTCCACTATATAACTACAGCTCTATATAAAAGAATGGATGATAAATTAGATAAGCTGAGAAGTGAGTCATACAAAGAATGCTGCTAATGTCTAAGCCTCAACAGACAAACACAGGAAAAAAGTGTGATATAAACTTTGCATCTCTCCAACAAAAGAGACTGAGTGATGTTTCTTTGTAGAGCAGAGATGACAAATGTGAGGAGTGAGCAGCGAGCAGCTGGAGCACTGCTACAGGCTTTACCTCAGTCAAACACAAGCCGTTTCCACACAGACGTCTCATCCATCAAGAACAACTTCACACCATTTTAAAGATGACATCCGGGCAAAAGGAGGAAGTATACATAGAATACAAACTCTTTCAAGACCTTCCATGGTCCATCTTGTCTTGAACTGACATCCCCACTTTTTCAATAATGAAAGTAAACTCAAATTCTCTAAGTCTAAATTCTATGAGCCACAAGGCCTTATGGGGAAGTTCATGCCTGCTCCTTCACATCCTTTGGCCCCATCACCTGCTGCTTCAAGGGATGCTCTGAGTGATCTGCCCACTTACAGTAGACTAGTACAGACTGGACCATTACAGCTTCTGGAATGTGTAGTGCTCATACACAGCAAAACCCCAAAAGTTAAATTAAGTCTATGGGTGTTAAAAACTGGACTCATATAAACTCCACACTGGTGTTGAATTTCAACACTATGACAGTGTTAGAAAACAGTCATGAACAAAATGAATAAAACCATGAGTGACATTCACAGAGACCAGATAGAGATATACTTGATGTTTCAGTGACTTTTACTTGAGACTTAGACAGAGTCTACTCTTGAGACACAGTCATGACCTGTAACAGATTCCTTCAATTTTAGTCTCTGTGGATGTTATCCGAGAAGGAAATATAGTGAGCAGGTATTGAGCAAAATCATCTGTGATGAGACAATAGGATCATTTATAGTGAACCAGTCTGTTACAGCCTGTTACATCAATTTGTTCCTACCATTCATGAGTTTAATTTAAACTAAAAACATTCAGCCCTGCAACTAACTGGCCATTGTCCAGGGTGTACCCTGCCTAAGGCCCAAAGCTGCTGGGATAGGCTCCAGCCACCCACGACCCCAAAAATGTGACTTAGTGGTAGTAAATGAATGAATGAATGAACATTCTATACCAAAACTGAGTAAAAAAGTCAGACCATGACTGACATCAAATAATACACAACAGGTTTAGCTGAATAGAAAATAAAGTGTTTGTTGAATGTCAATTAAAAAAAAAGCTAATTTAAAACTATAAATAATCTTTGTTTCATCAGAGACGTGTTTGCTCAACACTTGCTCGTTATATTTTCTCCTCTGATGAGTCCCACAGAGACTCAAACTGAACTGTAAAACTCCTACAGATCATGACAGTGTCTCAAGAGTAGACTCTCTAAGGGTCTCAAGAAAAAGTTATTGAATTATAGAGTATATCTCTGTCTGGTCTCTGTGATTGTCACTTACGGTTTCACTCAATTTGTTGAAAGAATGTTGCACTTTAATAGTGTTGAATTCAACACCAGAACAGAGTTACAGAGTTAACTCTGGAGATTTTACTGTGTATTAAATACACAATACAATGCAGTTTTTCCTAATATCACAACAACAGTCTAAAATGGCTTTACAGACTATACAGCACAACACCCAGAAATAAACACGCTGTTAATGCTATTATATAGACGCATGACCGGAGCCTACTGAATGTCTGTCAAGGCAGCGAAGGGAAGTTCTGGTGCAAAGAAAACATGTAAGAACACAAAAACACACTCAATGAAAGCATATTTTAAAAAGTCTCAAGTTTTTAAGTAGAAATTTCTTGTCAAGAAGCATCATGAATGTGGACATCTGTCACTGTGTTCAGTGCACTGCACAAACCAACTATTAGACTATAGGACTATCTGTAAATGCTGTAAGCCGTCTGATTAACCAGCAGCATCGGGTGAGAGTCACACCTGTTTGAAAGCACTGATACAGAGAACTAGATGGTTGAGTCACTGGTGCTGTAAAGATGTGCTCTTCTGACCTGTTTGCGTGTTCTAGAGCACTCTGGGGTCTTTTAAGCCGCAGGTAGCAGACCACCAGTCTGGCCTGGATGTAACTGATCACAAGACTGATGTCTTCAGGGTCTGCACTTAGCATGTCCTCCAGCAGCCGGCCCTCAGAGGTCAGCTACAAAACACAGCAGTGCATGCTCAGTTTGGTGTTGTAGTGCTCTGACTTCTTGAGAACACATTCTAAAGATCTTGTACTAAATGTCTTGAGCTTAGCTTAAACAGGACCCACAGACAGTGACTACAGTAAACCAACATCAGTGTGTGTTTGTGACAGTTACCTGCAGAGCAGTGTGGAGGGAACTAATGGCCGCACTGTTTTCCCAACAGTTGAAGTATCGCTGTGCATCCTGTAACAGCATCAACAGTCCTCTGTCCACAGGCGGCAGGAAGTCCAGACCTGGTCCAGGTTTAGACCCTGCTGATGCTTCTACTGTCTGTGTACAGCTCTGGGAGGTTTTACTGTAGACAGGCAGCCTCTCGGGCCCAAAGGCCAGACTGCTCTCCACTTTGAGGACTTTCTTCAGGGGGATTTGCTGGTTCAGTCTGCAGGGGGCGCTCTCTTTGGGTTTACAGGGAGCGTTTTCTGCAGGTTTGTTGCTCCTGAGCTTTTTCTTTTGGCTCTTCAGACACTGTTGCTCCAGGCTGGGGCCAGCTCTCTTCCTCAGTCGGCTACGTATACCGTCGCTGTCGTGAACTGTTGTCGATGGCCCATTTCCCCCTGCAGGGCTCTCATTGTGGCACATCTTTGGACTTTCAGCAAGGCTGCTCATAGTGGACCTATAAGACAGATTACATTTTCTATACATAGCTTTTTGGGGTCTTTTAGCCTTCTTTAGATAGTGAAGATATAAAAAGCAGACAGAAAGAAGGGACTGACATAGAGGAAACCTGAAATTTGTTTTTGGGAGTCTTCTGAGAGTCTCTGTGTGTGATATGTAAATTGATAACTAATTTTCTGCTGATGGTTAATTCAAAAATCTAGTTCCACAGCTGACACTTTGGATAATGCATGCACCAGCATTAACTGGGAGCTGCGTGTGGATTAAAACGTTTTCCTGCGACTATTTTTACAACTACTATTTTTGAAAAACCCCATGTTTTTAACATTTTCTGTTTTGTCCCTGAGAACTCTGGTTGGACAGCAGGTTGCGAGAGTTTAATCCTGGAATGAAGAGATGCTGTTAAGTAATGATTGCTTTTATAAATGTAACGTTTATTTGTATTATTACTGCAAACTGAGAAGAAAAATTGATTTAAAAAAAAAAAATCCTGTCCTGAAGTGATGTTATGGCCCCCACCATGCTCTGATCTCAGAATCATGGTGTCTGGGGTTACTGAAGAAACAGCTGGATTTGATGAGCTTACAGATGTAACTGACGTCAGATAGATTTTACCTTTGTTCACTCTCTTTCTATTTTGTAAAGTGATAAAAGTAAAGACCCCTAGATGCAGAGAAAAATGTGTTTGGCACTGAAACAAATGACCCATAAAGGAACATAATGCACAGATACTAAATGCTTTACAAACGTACGTAAATGCACTTTCATTTGCACTACATAGTTCAATAAATCTTTAGCACTCACCTTTCGTCACTCTTTCTTCTGTTAAAGATTTAAACCACTCCAGTTTGCAAATAAACATTCTAATGAACAACTACATGTTCAGTGTGGCATTCATGCTCCTTTACCGTCTGTATTTTTAGTTCTTTTTTTAATTTGAGTTTAAGTAGCTATTACAGTACATTACAGTACAGTAAATGTATTTAACATATTTAGTTTTGAGGCAGACAGTACTTCAGCCTCAGTAGAAGGTGTGTGTGAGCCACTGATCATTGCTTGTTCTGCTAAAATAAAATGAGGTTTCAAGTTCACAGCCAAAATTATTATTATTTTTTACCTTTTACTTTGATAGGCACCATGTAGACAGGAGAATTGAGAGAGAGCTGAATGACGTGAGCATATAATCTGAGCTAGAATCAAATCCAAGTCGCTGGGGTATGTGGTGTGCACTCTGCCAGGTGAGCCACTGAGGCACTTTTAAAACAATACAGAATATACAGACAAAAAGAACATATTTGTCAATTCTACAACAGGATAAACAAATACTTTATTTACAGTAAAACAATATACAGCTTACCAAGTAAAAAGTGTCCACCTTTTGGGCGAGTGTCCCAGGTTCAGTTCTGCTATTGACATGTTGCTCTTTGCTACAACTTTGATGTTCTATTTTGTCCAAATATGTTTATAACTTCTGTGTAAAGAATGATGGAGCTGCCAAATAAAAGAATTTATACTACCTACATTTCTATTTATATTATATACTAAGTCTATATATTAAACTGTAAACTACACTCTATATTAGCCTCCCTCACAAGCCTCACCACACATCGCTGTTTATTAATGGCATTTTTAAAAGTTTTTTTTTTTTTTTAGTATTTTGAAGTTCTCTCTTTACTGTACTATGACATTACAACATATGATAGATTGGAGAAGCTTTATTTGTCACATGGACACTTCCACCACATGGAAATCTATTTTTGTACGTGCAGCCAATAACCATAAAAGTAGATTAAAACAACACAAAATATAAAAAAATATAAAACTGTGATCTATAAAATATACAATGAAAAAGAAACAATAAAGTATAGAAATATAAGTGAAGAAGTTGTTTAAAAAAATACAAACAATATAGATATTATTAAAGTTAATTTTCTGTTTTTTAATATTAAAAATAATTGTCATTATAATTCTTAATCTACTTTTTTTTCTGTGTGCATTCATGTTTCTCTAGCCTTTATCCTCATTTACACCTTCAAATTCCTCTCTCTGTGAACCTCAATTGAATTTTCTCACTGCCGGATCAATATTTAATAAACTTTATGTTCTCTTTTCTCTCAGTCATTATTATTGTTTTGTTATTTTGCCACTGAATTCTCATTTTACTTCTGGATTTTTTTTAGAATCCTTTGTAACGCTTAAGGAAAAGCCATGGTTTTCCCTACTGTACTGTTTTCTGTGCATAAATATGATGGCAGTGACCTTTTGACCCTAGAACAACACTGAAGTTCAAGAGCAGATCTGCTGGGCCCTGATCTGTGACTGTACTGAGATCAAATTGTCCAGGAGCAGGGTGCTATGCGCCCCTCCCAAATGGTCCCATCAGCTGTTATTTACCGCGAGCGGTGCCTCCACTAATGTGTCGCAACAGCAGTGAGAGGCTGCGGGCAGCTGGTGTTTTACACAGGACACAGTGTAATGAGGCCCGTCCCGGACGCAGCAGAACACCTCCGCAGCAGCTGTGCACAGATGTTAAGCGCTCTGTGGGCAACAGCAGCCCTCGGTCCTGAGAGAAGAGGAGGGTGAGTGGATAACAACAAGGCAAGAAGAAAAATCTGGTGTTATTGTTGTTCTATAGGCGTCTGGGGGTCTTTGTGGTGTATGGTGTGAACCCTGCCATGTTCAAAGTCACCTAAATCATCTCCTCAACATTTTAAAGTTTGATTTTACTGTTTGGCCTCCTGTTCAAACTCAAACTCTAAAATAGAGATGATTAAAAACACTGCCCAAAATGATTCTTAAAAACTGTGCATGCCTCAGAGACATGTAGCGAGGCAAGACGGAGCTTTGGTATTAGAATCTAGCATTTTGTGTAATGAGCGTGAGGCTATACATGGAAAACTATAAAACTGGTGGCCATGTTTTTTGGCCAGTTTTTTAGTTAGCAGTTACAGCTGACAGACTTATTCAGATTATTTAAAGGTCCCATATTATGCTAAATCAACTTTTCTGAGCTTTTAACCAATGACGTCAATATGTGAAGTAAACCACTCCTCTCCAGGAAGTGCTCCTCCACACTCCTCCAGCCCCTCTCTCCTGAACTGTCAACAAGTGCCGTGTTCTGCAGCTCAGACACAGAGAAGCATCGCTGGTAGTTCTTTCAGTACACTGCACAACAGCTCCTTAGGAGTCTCCAGGCAGCATACATTCTCAACTTCAGTAGGCATTGTACGGCCATTTCCACATGTGCACCGATAAACAGAAGCAGTTAACACGCGCTATGCTACGGGCTACACCATAGAAACATACACAATAAATAGTTTCTCATTTACCAAGCAGAAACGTCTTGTAGAAGCCTTCGAGGTCTTTGTGTTTGCTCATGTTCTTCGAACTCAGAGTCAGACTCTGGGTCGAAGATATACGGCTCAGTTACTCTCAAAGCTATTGCTGAAAAAGTTATTACTATGATGTACGGTGTTTACTTCAGTCTGTTTCCAACGTAGCTCTCGCGTGACATCATGAGTGGGCGGGGCCAACACGGGAGAGCTGAGCCTTAAAGTGACAGCGCCAAATCAGACCGTTCACTTTGGACTCATGATGAGAGCTAATTCAAACTTGTATAAGATCATTATTGTGTGTTTCATGTTGCAAAACGTGATATGGTAACCTAAATGTATCCAAAATACACTGTATAATGTTCAAAATAGTATAATATAGGACCTTTAAGGTTTTTCATGTAACTCAGTGACTGCGTAAAGCTTCTGTCACACTGACATGTTTAATGGTATAAGTTTACTACATGTCACACTGTGTGACTTGAATCGGCTATGACTGACTTCTGATGCATATCATACTGTGAGGTTAAAGAAGCCGAGTGCATCCAAGGCTAGACTCTGTACAACATCAGGTAGTGCCAACATGAGGGGTCCTCATGTTAAAAGAAAAAGAACACAAAAGAGGAATAGATTCTGGTCAAGTTTTTGTTGCAAAGGCAGCTTTAGGTAAGTTGTCAGAGGTAATCTTCATTTGTACAATTGCAAGATCACTGCTCTTTGATCCTTTCACACTGTGGGATGTAGAACCAATGAGTTAATGCCACAGTCGATTTATTTTTGCCCTCAATAATGAATGTTCAGTCAGTAATGGTAAAAATCACACAGAGTTACAAGCTTAAATTGTCTTGAAGATATAAATTTATAGAACTATGCCTCAATCATACTGAACACTGGACAACAGTTTGGCAGTAGATTTTCTGTTTTTCGTCAATGAATTAGAAATGGCTGCGTTCACTGGATCGTACAGAGATAAAACCAATGGTGTGAATTTACTGATAAATACAAATAATATACAAAAATACAATGAACCAAAAGATACAAAATTGCTGGCTGCACTTGCAGTGAATCTCTGCCCATGACTTTCAGGAACAGAATCGAGTATATTTTAGTATTAGCACATGGTAACAAACAGAGAGATGTTCTTTTCTCTGGTCACAAGCTGAAAAAAAGATTCTAGACTGTTCAGTAGACAAAGGGCCACATCTACTAAGCTGCACACTTTTGCCTGGGACACTAATTTGCAATTGTGTGGCATGGAGTGGCCTATTCATTGTCATATTTACCAAAACTGCCCAAGGTCTGGTGCTGAGCCAACAGCAGCTCATCTCAATGCCACTAAATGAAATTGCTGTCGCTTTAATTGAAACTGAAAACATTTTATCTTTAATACAGGATCAGGGGCATGAATGTGTTTGAGCTCAGCAGAGAACTGAGGAAAAACACAACAAATGCATTCAACAGCTAGTTGAGTCATTTTACATCAATTATGCTACTCATTTAACACTCTGAACATTCTAAACAAAAACTGTAATCAGTAAAAAGATGGATACTGTGTCTTTGACAAACATAGAAAAGGAGAAACTAAGCATGTTTTGTTTTGCTTAACTAAGTCAGCCAATGTACTTTTTGTGCCTTTCCTAAGCCCAGATAAATAGAGAGGACTGTGTAAGGAAGGGCATCTGGCTTTAAACCTACACCCAAGTAAATATACAAAGCAGTTATAATGATTCTCTGTGGCGTCCCCTGAAGGGAAAAGCCGTAAGAGAAGATGTTATGTTATTTTTTTTAGAATATTTAGTTTTGGACACATCTTTCCAAATATGACTCAGACAGGATAAAAAAAAAAAAAAAAAGGATAAAGGCAAGTGTTTTCAATATCCCACTCTGTCGAGGATAAAAAAGCTGCTCATCACAAATGCATCTCTGTGTTTGGGCCTTGCACCATTTCACTCCCCATTCATCTGCTCATCTTTCCCCATAACAGCTCGATTGGTCGTTTCCTTATGACCAAAAGGCCTCCGATAAAAATGCCAGCATTTATAAATGGTCTTCCCTCCTGAGGCAGACACCAAGACGGCTGGAGGACAACGTCTAATGCCGAGTTTAGAAGCCTGCTGCCGAGTATAGATCACCTGTTAGTGCTGTAGGGATGATGTATGCTTCCCCAAGTGGCACTTATTTGGAAACAGCAATATCCGTCTTTATGTGTTTGCTCCATAGACCACAGACTGACAGCCTCTTTTTGACAATAAGTGACCAATACAAAAGTGAGAGTCAATATAGAAAAGAAAAACAATAAGGCAAATGGAAGGATGTTGTAATCTTTCACGTCTTTCAGGAAAAACAGGTTACGAGCTTTTATGTTGACACAAAATGCAAAGGTTTGGTGACATTTGGATCATTTGTTTTATTATACAAGGAAACTTTTGTGCTCCAAACACTATAATATATTGTTAGTTTTAGAAATAGAAATCCATACTGAGGCTATCAGCTCAGCTCTAGAAAATGCCAGGTTTAAAAAGTGGATGTATTATTATTCTTGTGTAAAATAACTCTGGCCTGATACAGATACTATGGTGTTTTCAGCAGCTACGCATTTCTATGTAAAGGCAATCCTTTTGAGAATGCTTACCTGCCAGCGTTTGCAGTATTAGTGTTGGTGTTGTGTAACCAGCCCCTTAAGTTATACACAGAGTTCTGGTCTTGATATTTGTTACCACCTACCACATATATTAACCTCTAATACTGTGATAGACTGTTCTTCTGTTCTACTTCACTTCTAAGTTTGCAAACGGAACATAAAGTAATGACACGTACCAAAAAGGTTCTACATTTTCAAATGTTTGCGTTATCTAAAGAGTGACTGAATCAAATTCCATGGTAACGTTAATCAATGATCACAGGATCTGTGTGACCCGGACCCCGGCTTGTTCTTCTGTCCCTCAAGTGCTTGCTCATGCTAAGTGATGCAAGGTCACACATTTTGGAAGGTAGGATCTACCCTATTCTCATTCTACAGGACTGAATCATTTTCTACTTCAGAGACACTTCCATAACAAGTAGATAATCACTGATCATTTGAAATACACCAGCTGTTTAGTCAGCAGTTTAGTTTTAGGGTATGTGAAAACATGCTGAAACAAGTCAAAAAAGGTGTGCCTGAAAAACAACGTGATGCTTTTCATCCAATTAAATGAAAGTGAAGTAAAGTCTTGTTTTAAAATAAAAGTGAACAAATATGAACTTGGCAATGTATTGTGGCCTTTCTTTATTTTTTCTTTTACATTACAAATTCTACTGAAGTCTGGCAGTGAGAGTGGCACTTGATTTCCCCTAAAACAGGGCTGTTAATGTTTTTAACATAGATGTGTTGCTCATAGTATTTCCTGCTTAGTAAATACAGAAATGACAGAGGAGGAGTCTGAGTAGCTTCATCAGGTCTTACTTAGTACTTACTTAATTTCAGATGGGCGCACAGACATCTTTTCTACAAGCTGAAGACATAAGATTTTGTGAATAATTCAGTGATTTATAAATGGATTGATTTCACACCTGTAGAACACTAGTAACAAACAGGAATAAAAACAGGTGGCATTTTAATTAGCTTCTTTTTTTTTCCTTCTGTTGACAGACCTGGGTGGATTTTCAGCACCATGGACAGCTACACCTGCAGAGCTGCTTCATGAAGACACTGACATGACGACAAACTAAATCACAGGTTCCTAGTCACAAATGTGCTGTGGGTAGATCTTGTGCCATTCATTCTGGCCTGCCATATAATTTAGAAAATTTGTTTACATTATAGGACTGTCCAATGGTTAACGTCCCATCTCTAACTGGAAATGTTTATTATATGTCATTTTGTCAGAGTCGGATTTTGGTACAGACTGTGTCTGGGTCCAAACTGTGCACAGCACTGGGAGTGCACAGCTGCAGGAAAAGGTTCTGAACGTCACTTCAATTTATTCAATTAATCTGAGAGTCTGACACATTATTATAGCAGTATTTCTACATTCAAAATTTGAGTACTCTATCATTTTACCACATAATACAAAGTGATCCATGTCTCCTACAGCTGTTGCCTGTCTTGTGTTTAAAGTTGTACAAAGCTCTGAGCAGGTGGGCTGTTATATGTCCCTCATGAAGCAGATCATTCATTTTACGTCCCTCAATAATTCCTGGTTAAGATGGTATAGATCTGGACCTGAATAATCAGAAACATACTGATTATAGATGATTGTATTATATTTCGTGTGCCTTCAGTTTAATGTTACATTTAATGTCCACACACAACCAACACAGTGCCAACCACACAGCTCAGTTTAGCTCCTGAACACTCCAGATGTGATGAGTAGGCTAATAATGTTCCTATCACAGCGCGTAATGGTGCAGCGGTTTAGAGGAACATTGAAAACTACATCCAAATACCTTTTTCAAAACCTTCTTCTTGAATTTGTCTTGAATGACTGAGAAACTCCATAAGATATATTGGTATAAGTTGGTTGTGATATGATACCTGTTTCTATTAACAATAATTATTTTCTATTGAATAAATGCCCCCAGTTATTTTTGCTGCCCATGCAGCTGCACTCCTGTGCTGAATGAAGCCCAGAGAGCAGGAGTTCTAAAAGCAAGAACAGTTACATTGTGCAGCAGCTGGATTCTTATGAGATTTGTGACTTCACAAACTCAAGAAAATACATAATGTATTGCTCCAGGCAAGGTGTCTATGTCCTGACCGTCAGGCCTGCAGGTCAATGATGTGGCAGTACTGACAGGTATGGGAGTGTTTTAGGTTTGACAACGTAGTGACAGTTTCACAATATAATGTTCACAACATAAACAGCATAGTGTTGCTTTGATTCAATAAAACTGTGGTTATTCACATGTAATTGATCAGTCACACATTCATTTGAAGAACCGGCCCTTTCTATATACTTTCTATGGAAGCCCTCCAAGATGGTTGTGTGTCACAGACACAGAATAAAAAGGAGTAAAAACTGTGAAAAAAGAGAACACATAAAGGTTAAAACAGACACAAAAGTCTTTTCAGTATTCCACTCTGTAAAGGACAAAAGCTGCTTGATTTGAATGCTTCTCCATCTTTGGTCCCTGAATTAATTTCTACTCAGTAAATACAAAAAACAAAAAACAAAAAAAAAAACGACACTCAAAATGAGAGCCAGCTTTATTGTTTCAAGACCACCACTTTTTCAGTGAGGCTATAGATACATTTGCTGTTAAGGTATGCATTATAGAGCATGTTCACATACCTGCCCATCTATGATGGTGCACAATACCTCCTTTACTGTTTGTACTTTTGAGACATCACTCCAGCAGCAAACAGTGCAGTCTGCACGAAAATGATTTTGTGACTATCAGTGTGTAGACGTAATGCCAAATCATACAGAGGTTATAATTCCAAACCTCTGTCAACCACCAACCATGCCAATCAATCAACTATCTATAATATGAACTACATTAGAATACTTCTCCATGACATGACAATGTTGTCTTCCTACAGCAGACTTGGAGCTTTAATGACTCATTTGTGAAAGCACAGAGGAGGAGGTGGATAAAAATACCCTTCTGTGAGTCTGATAATTGTGAGAAGAGAAATGTACCAGATACTGCTGTAGTGGTTTAGTCATTGTGCTTCTAATGAGTCACCAGAACTGACATAAGCAGAAACAAAGAAAAGGGGAAATGAGCTGGATTTACTCTGGATTAGTTCTTCAGGCATAATTTTCTTTCCAACGGTTTCATTTAGAACTACACCGTGGACAGTCTCTAGATGTTTTATTTTTGTGTTCAACTAAAGAACTGAGGAAAAACAGCAGAGATACCATCCACTGTACATTAGTGGCTCTGAGGTGAAAAGAGTGGACAGTGGACCTGTCTCAGACTTCATCGTGATCATGCCTCACAAGACTTGAAGCTCCCTCTCAAAGTGCTCAGGAACTGAACCATCACCACCTGGAAAACTGCACCAGACATATTTTAGTAGAAGAAGGGTGGTCTGTTCTGCTGAGACCTTAACCTAAAACTATGAGTTAAGAAGGGGGAGCTATGAATTAATAAACCAGGACTAACCAGGACTGTTTTTGTATAATTTAGCTAATCTGATGTTTCACTTTGGGTTTACTTTTAAAAGGTCACCAAGTTTTAAGTTTAAAGTCTTTATTTGATCTGTTTTTTCACTTTTAAACAGGGTGAGTAATTTAGGAGCCTAAGACAGCAGGGTTTATCACATCAACTTCTAAGTAAGTGAAGTACACTCTAAATAAAACAGAGACAAGAGCTGCCTGTTACTGTGAATAACTGTGTTCCTGGCTCCAACACCTTTGGCATGTGAGAACCAGCGGCTGGTGTTTAAAGGCACATTTATAATCACATGAGCCAGTACTGCTGAGTGAGGAACTTCTCACAGCTAATGTTAGAACAAGTACTGCACTTGACGTCAGCTGTCGGTGTGTCACTTCATGACACTCTCTTATTGGGGTTAGTTTACAACTAACAGAAGATAACTTCAGTTACTTCTCATCAAACAAGATCTGTGATTGAATATGACTGCCCTTCACATTTTACAGTACTTTGGACCTTGTAGAGCTTACTGGTGCGACGTAATGATGTGGAAAGCAAATAGTGAACACTGGTTTTGGAAGAATGAAGTCTGTTCCAGTGTCGATGAAGGCACTGCCTGTGGAGTGGGTTCTTGAGACTGCTTCACTAATGTGAAGATTGGTTTGGACAGGTTAGCCAACTGGCATTAAGTTTTTTTGTCATAAGTTTTGTGTTTATATACAATGTGCTCCATGTTGGACTGAACTCAGTTTACACAAGAATCACATATTAACAATTCAGTACATACAGACCTCATACCTGGTGTCGCCGGGTTTTATACTGAATGCATCAGCATCACATTTTTTGAGAGATCTCAAAAGTTCCTTAGTGAGACACGATAGAACCAAGTTTGCTGTTGTAATTGTTACAGATGCTGTATGAAGCAGCAAAGATCAGGTGGGACAAACAAGAAGACATTGAAAATAAATAAGATTTAAAGTGAATTTTCAAAGGAAGTTGAGAAAAATGAAACTTTAATAAGCATTATTTAGGAATGGGAATAGCACGGATGCAATATCTTGTGTTTCTTTGAAGTGTGGTCATAGCTAAACACAACGTAACATAAAATAGAGACCACATTTTGCTTCATGAAAAAAAAAAAAGTGCTTCTATTGACATCTTAAAGAGATAAATAGATAAAATAATAAAGGAACAACAAAAACTGTGTCACTCGTGATGATGCCACTTAAGGGAGTGTAGGGAGAGCAAAATATAGTGAGGCAAAAAGTTTTTTATCTACAAAAAATTTCCCTATGACAGACCCCAGAATATGGACTTGGCATTGAAACAAAACATTTTATGTTGCCACCCTACTTTGAGTTGCATTGCTTTCTAGCACACTCCCTTGAAAGAGACTAATTCAAGGTTTAGTACTGTATCAAAAGCCTGCCAAATTGTAAACATTAGATATTTGCATTGATAGGCAAGCAAGTATATCTGTAGCCATAGGAAATTGTGCAACTTTATATTATTATAGTAATAGCAATTTTGTCAGAGTCATTGCTGTCAGGCTGTTCTGTTCTGAAACAATACTGAAAACTAATCTGTGGAAAAACTGTCTTGTTTAATTTGAATTGGATTCTTCATCATCTTAGACACATTTTATGCAAATGCTTGTGTTTGTTCATGTTTTACTGAATTGCCTCATTTGAATATTTAAAACAACATTGACAGGTCAGTCACTATAGCTCTTCTCACTGTGTCTGAAAGAAAACCCCTACATCTGACTTGTCTGAAGATGTAGGCAAATGTCTTCATCTCTACGGCCACAAAGGAACAGAGTGAGTGGGTGTTTTCCCAATCTGAATGAGAGGAGTGCTGCAGAAAGTCTGGTAGCAACACTTACCTCAGCATCCATTTAATTACACATGAACGGAACCACCTTGCATTTACATACTGTGTGCATAAAAACAACAAGGAAATTGCAACAATACAATAAGAATCCCTTTGTGTTCTCTCTCTATATAATTTTGCATAACATCTTGCATCAACACCAATGAATTCTACAGCTTTCCTCTAGATGGGGACTCACTAGTGCTCTCAGTTTACCCCATCCTGGTTGGAGGAAAGTTTCTGCCTCTTGGGCTTGTAGATTTTCATTTTGTTTTTAAGCTACAGGAAAAACTGCCTGCCTCAGAGGGAGTTGAAGTAGCAGAAATACAGAAGCATTATTTTTCTATGTAAAAGTTGGATGGTAGATTCTTTCCTTCCTTCATCTTCCACCAGGACAGGGTGCTTTCTGTCTGTTCTGCAAAATAAATCAGCACCTGCCGTGGGACAACAGAAATTTGCTTACACTTTATTTTGATGCACATTTCTCTAATAATACTGACTAATTAGTGATTGCCTGGTTAAACACATCTCGTTCATTTAGTCTTAGTGAGTAACAGGACTAATAAACCTCTACTCTGGAGCGTACTTATATATTATAGTTTATTGGGAATTTAAAAGCCCTCTCACTAAAGGAGGTAGGGCAGTGACTGTCCCATAGCTTTCACTACTTTAAAAAACAGTAGCACATTTAAAGGCTTGCAGGGCTAATATAGCACACATACATACATACATACATACATACATACACCAACATAGCTCCACTTTGAGGCCAGGCTATAATCACAGGTTAAGGTCAGGTTAAACTCTGTCAGAACAAGATACACAACAGAGAAGAAGAAGATCAGAAACAATTAAAGCCATTGGCCATCTCTGCTTCTGAAGATGGCAATCATATATTATGTGATATTCCATGTAGTCAGAAACACGCTGACAACTTCGCTCTGGAGTCAGTATGGTTTTAACTTCAAGTGCTCCACGAGATAGAAACTGTTTGAGGACATAACTTACTGTAAAGTGTGGCCTGTACACCAAACAGACATCCAGCCATTCTTTTCCTGTAAAAACTTGCTTGGAGGGATCACAATAGTTTGCACAGCCTGTTCAATTCATGCTGCAATATCCTGACTGGTGTGTTGTTCTTCGAGACTCACAGCTGTGAAGAGGAAGCCCCACAGTCATCGCATGTATAAGTGAGAAGTGCAGTCAAGACATGCCTCAGCGGCTGTGAGGGCAGTTTGCTGTAACCTGAATGCAATGTGCTGATCATCTGCTTCACGTCGTATACAGTAGGTCTCATGTCTGTGACCAACGTGTTGAGGTGGCTTTGTTTTTCTAAGACGCTCTATAGTCCGTCCACTAACTGATTGTGCATTCATCTGACATCGCATGGAATAGGTTTTAACGTTGCAGCCCTTGTTCTGGTTACATATTTGTCAGGATGTTTTTGAGAGTTTTGTGCCATCAATGTTCGCCCAGGCCCATCATCTTTAGCTGGAGTAAAACAGCTATTGCTAATATGATTTGATCATGTGGACACTGTAAAGTGGAAGTTGGAGGGATGCCACATAAAATCATTCAGGTCCATGTCATTAGAGCCGGGTCATCTCAGTTCAGGACTGGTGTGACGCTAAGCTCTGGGCTTATTTCATCATTAGTCCAATGGGCACCGGAGGGGCACCAAAGGGGATTATCACAGCCCACATGCACCAGTGCGTCTCCAAGAGCTGTGTCTTAAAGGTGAGGCAGGGCTCAGCTGAATTTGTGGACTTGATAACAATGGTGAAATAAATTTTGTATTGATTTTTTTTCCTCTACAGATAAAGACTTGGATTTATTTGTAAAGCATTGGAGTTTTTACAATGGGTATGGTGACATGAGCCAATGTTGTTAGATACTTAAAGATGATTTAAGCCTCTTTGCTCTTTGACAGGTATTGTCTGAGTAATGATTATTACTGATGAACTATGTTGTGCTATCATCACATTATCAATATATGGCAATATATCAACAACAACCTAGGCAACAACCAGAAACAGCTTCAAACAGGTTCATTTTTTTCTATTTTATTACAGAATCAATAAAACAAACACGAGACTGATCAAAAAAATAATTTGAAACAGCCCCTAGAACATTATCATCAACATAAACAAAAGAATGGGAAATTCAGTAGAATATAAGGCTCCTTTTAAACGTTATTGTTCACATCAATTGACTGCTAATCAAATTTTGAATCAAGAAAAAAAAAATCCCTTCAGTGCGATACTCACAAATGCCTAGATAGTGTCAACCATGCTGAATGTGTCCACAAGTTAGACTTTTCCACAGGGAATACTCTTTGAACTTTTGTATATTCTGCTAAACCTGGTCTGGTAGAGGACAGCTTTGAGGCAGCTGATATCAGACAAAGACCCATAGGAGCCATTGCATCATATGGACACAAAGGTTTTTAACCATTTAGTTTGCTGTTAAACCTGTTAAATATGTTCTGTTAGTTTTTAAATCCATCAGATATTGTTGTACACTCTAGTTTGGTGGCCTTACTGAAACCACTGAAACCACAATTCCAAAATCCTTTCTGTGAAATGAAGTATATAGTGGAGAGAAGCCAAAGAAAGCAGACACAATCAGTGAGAACATCAGCATCATAGAACAGAGTAAAAGGCTAAGCTATAATAAAGATCAATGGTGACATTTTTATATTTGCAATGGGTCTTTGTAGCTGCCTGCAATTAACAGATGATGACAATGATTAATAATAAGCAGGGGACTGAGATTAAAAAGCCAAAAGTGACTTCATAATACAGTCAGAGCTAGGGTGAGTGGCAGGTGCTCAGCGTGAGTGGGAGCTGTTTTTAGCCCTATTTTTGTTCACATGAAAGCCCAAGGAAAACCCACATGTAACTGACAAAACACAGATCATATTTGATCAAGGTTCATATCTGTATTAACAAAGTGTTTACAGGATCTGTAATAACTGGAATATTACTGTTTACATGTTAACAACTTACTCTGATTAATCCGACAGCTAACAGTTGCAGTGGTATCAACATCTTGTTACTATAGCAACAGGTTGTTTCCAGCAGTTCCAGCGATGCCCCAGAGAAATGGGCTTTTTTTCTTGTTTTGTGTAGTCATGATTTTCTTAATATACAGACAAAAATGCAAGAAAAATTTTATTAGATATCTGAGGCTTATTAACTTTAGTATGTCATATATGCAACACACAGCCTGATAAGTCTGGATGAGTTAGTGCAGGCAGGACTGGTGGGAAAGGGTAGTAATTTACTGTTTACTGACGGAGCCTGGGAAGAAAATTTCTGCATGTCTCGAGGCTCTCTTAACAAACTTTCTCAAATGATGGAAAAAAAAACAAACAAACAAAAGCATGATGTTTGTATCCCAGTGCCACCTCCAAAGCATGTTGCCATATACAAACTATAGTGCTGTAGTTGCCTGTTGTTGCAAACCAGCCTGGTGTCCATAAGTGCACAGAGAAGAAATGTGTATAAATGTTCTAATACAGAGTTTGCAGACTCTGTGATAAACAGTTATATACCTCAAATTAAAGGATATGTGGATGGCATGCACATAGTTATACTGTCTCCCAGCGACGGATAGAGGGATACTGTCAATAATAAGAGATGGCCTTCTTATGTTCTCCAAGCTTTGATGGATGTCAGACATTGGTAACTTTTTGTGTCATAATGTCACAGTATGTGTTGTAGTAAAGTATAGACTGTACAGTATAGTAATACACTGCCATTTAAATCTGTTGTCATAGTTTTTGGAGCACAAGCTGGAAGATGCCAGGTTCTGCACATGACGCTACTGTCCAGAGCATTCAGATCTGTCAAAGAATACCTACTGCCTTTCATAAGTATGCATACCGGCACAGAGAAAGTGTATAATGTCCATGTAGTAGCATAAACCAAGAAATACACTGCCCAGCCAAAAAAAAAAAATAGGCAAGAGCCTCCCATATATTAATTACTGCATGAAAAATTCACACAACTCTGGACGGGAATAACATGTCACAATATTTATTCCTGTCCAGAGTTGCATTATTTTTTTGGTAAGATCTTATATTGATGATGGGAGAGTCAACCGCTGTGAAAAGTCTTCTTCAGCACATCCCAAAGATTCTCAATGGGGTTAAGGTCTGGACTCTGTGGTGGCCAATCCATGATGTGCAGTAATTATTCAATGAGAGACTCTGGCCTATTTGTTTAGATAAATCTAGGCGGCGACTTTCTTTTATTTTGTTTGGGCAGTGTATCTTGTCTGTTCCAAATATAGTATTTCAGAAAGCATGCAGGCTGAAGGAACAGATGTGGAATTTCTTCATTCTTGGGGCTCTTGATATGCACTGATGCCCTGGCTGATCAAGGGTTACCAGCAATCAAGGCTGTAACCAGAGGAAGGGTCCTTTAGCGCTGACGTTTCCTAGCACCGACAAACTAGCAGTGGAGATTGCCTGCTAAAAAACAATGATTTTCATTTCACTTTCACTCCATACATGTCAGCAACACATTGTGCCCTACCCAGCATTGTGAAATTGAAAAAGAACACGTCAGTCCTGTTAGGTTCAAGGAAGCTACAGCTCTTGCAAGGAAGTTACCTCTACCTGTACAGCATGACAATAACACCTGTGATACTGATGCCACATATGTTAGACGAGCACTTACTGATTACCTGGCTGCACGGTTTCCACTTTGTAGGTGCTTGTTGTAAAAGGTAGGACTGCAGGACATATTCAGTTTAAGATACATAGACATATTTTCATAAGAGATGTGGGCTCAGACGATGGAGTTCATAATGAAATACTTCTACGCAACAATAAATGCCTCCTGTAAAGCCCACCATTGTTAACAAAGTTTCAAATCATGTCTTAAACAGTGCATATTGATTCTAACATGTCTCTATAGGCCCTACTATAGTCTGCATTTTTTAAAATTTCTTCTGTTAAATTGTAGAATCTCTGAAGAGACAACACCATTACCCCTGTAAAAGCTGTCTACAGGAGGCACGATTCTGTTGTCATCACAGCGTCAGGGGAAGTCCAATAAGCCACTTTTGAAAATTGTAGTGTGAGACCAAAAGTTATGGAACTTAACAAATACTGAGTAACAATTTGTAAGTTCTTAATGCAGAACTTGGTGCAGACTTTAATGTGAGAAAACTCCTTTATTTTCAGTAAACTCAGAGATTGTAATTACAAATTGCATGTCAATTCCTATTAGGGATGCATCGATCCAGATTTTTAATGACAGATCCTGATCCAAATACTTTGAGTATCTGTAGTTATCAGATCCCAATCTGATCCAAATGGTATTTTAATGTGCATCATATTAACCTGACTTCACATGGCCCATTATGGAGATGGGGATCATCATTGCATATTGTAATGATTTGGATTTGTCCAAATAAAAAGAAAGTAAAGAACAGCTCTTTTACCATTGTATAGACATTCAATATCAAGAGTAATTCATTTATTTATGATTAATTTTATTCATGATTCTTGTGGTAGCCACTGTTTGTGGAGGTTAGAGGCATATATAGCTCTTTTTCCAGTTGAACTCAGAATTGACAAAGTCCCTTGCATGAGGGATGGAACGTCTTCACCTAAAACTCACGTCCATATACCTTGTCAGAGGAACCTTTTCTTGTGGTAGCTACTGTAACCCAGAGAAATCATCCTTAGGAGGAAAAGAAGTTAGTAGACATAGTTAGATAATAGACAAAGCAGGTGGATATATCACACTCTTATTGTTCCCTCTCCCTGATTCACTGATCCTCCTCTGCTCGTGAGCACACTTTGTGTCTATGAGTGAGAGCAACCCTGCTGCTGCTGAGCAGTCAGAGAGAAAAGATGGCTGCACAATGTGCGCTGTTTTTTACTCAGTAGCAATTATGTCATTTTTAATAAAAGTAAATCTCCACACCGCTGATTTGACTCGCTCCATCTTGTCATTTTCCCTCAAGACCTGACAGTGTAGCACCACAGACATAGAGTTACACACAGTCTATAATAGGACAAGTATTGGATTGGTTCATCCCTAAGATTGGCTTTGCATTTTTTTGAGCAAGACCATGCTGCTGGAGGTGGTTGATGCTATCTGTTTGTTTATATTTGCTTTGTTGGTGAATGAAAGAGCTCGCAGGATGAAAACAGTGTGATGTCATTGGTCAAGTGTATGGTGTGGCAAAAGGTCAAAATTCAATAAAGTAGAGCACATTATTTTTCAATCATTGTGAAGATTTGATTGTTGTGGTCCAGTCAGTCAGCTTTCACATGCCGCTAATTGGGGACGCCTAGACTGGAGTGTAGATGTTGTCACAAACTAATATTTCATGTTTAGTGTGCAGCAACATTAGTTGTTGCAGGTCTGATAGCATTTATCTGCAAACTCACTTTAGCATGTCTCTGTAGCTACAAGCTAAACACACGCTGCAGTACATTCAAATAAAATCATCTAACACTATTTAGTCCTATGATAGTGTTATTTAGTGTCCAGGTAACTACAGAAGAAATGGTAGGAACAAATTGTGAAGTTTGGGGGATAGAAATGCAGTGACATAAATCTGTGTTAAACAAATCTCTTTACTTTTCACATAAAGTAACTATAACTTAATTCCTGTTTAAATGTATAATTATGTAGTTTGTACACATTATACTGCAGCCTGTCTCCAGATGTCCTCAAAACCAGGAATAATCCTAGAATGATCATAATCTGACTGTGTTTCCTACCTTCTGCTGGAGAGGATGACCTGTGGATTTCATGAAGACTAATCTACTCAGGTCTCTAAGATGATGATGCATATGTCATTGCTGTGGACAAATCTCAGCTTCAATAAAGTTATATTTTACATGACTCTGTATATTTATGTAATGCACGTTACTGTGAAAGACAACTGGATTCATTTTGTGATATGTGACTGCCTTTTGCCTGGTGGCTGGATCAAGGGCTGAAGTGAGCTGTGACCGTGAGAAGAACTGAGGGGTCTAGGTTTGGGGTGGATTAGTTTGAGACAGATGAATGTGCCTTTGCCTGTTGTCCCCAGAGCTGATGTGCATTGGAGTGTTGTGCATCAGAAACTAAGGTGTACAGTTCCCTAGCAAAAGTTATACCGGGACAAAACAAACAAAAGCGAGCCAGACTATAGCAAACATTCATTAATTTAAGAGATAAAGTCTCACGTTGCAGAAGTTACAAACAGGAAAGTAAATGTGCTTGCAATAAATCTGTTTTCTCACATCCCATAAATCACGTTGCCACTACCTATTAAATGAAGTGGGGAGATTGTACAAACAATAATAATCTCTGAGGAAATTCATTATAATCCTGGTAATGCGGCTGCCTCTTATTGATATGATTATGATAACAAATGAGGGCTTATTTTCACATTTTTCAACAGTTGACGACACATGCTTTAATACTGCAACCACATGTGCCATAGACATCTGCAGTTATGTAAACGTCAGAGAGTTTTAGCCTTGGTTCTTAACACAGAAGTAGTGTTTTTGTGTCAAATAAGTATTCTTTATAAGGGGCAAATCTCAGCTGATATTAGATTTTTGGGTGCATTGACTAGCCTGTCCAGAAATAGCCATTCAGTTCTATGAATCAACTATTTACACTCAAATCAGACCAGTTGTTTTGCACTGGTTAACTTAAAGCCTTTTCACAATGACTCCAGACCCACTTCCACTCAGCTTCTAGGGCACTTGGTGTGTAGTGACACTCGCAGCTGAATGGACTTCCCTACATCACTGAGTAGGCTCTAACTTGTTCGCTCAGTTTTCGGACACTCTCCCCTCGCTCTGTTGGGAATGGGAACTCTCTGTCGCCATAGTTACCCACCAAGAAAAAGTGGCACAACTTAACGTTAAATGCGTATTTACAATTAAACAAACGCATGGATTTTTTCCAGACCAACACACTTTTTAAAAACTTTTAAAAACAATTTATCTTCATGCTTGCATAAATAGTCTTGTTTTAGAATTGTATGCCTCCACAACAAACGTGGAACTTAATTTGTATGCAGCATCTACCATGGTGACTAAAAGCCAGTGTTGCATGCAGCAACCAAGGCAGCATAGGTGCAGACTCAATCTAATAAGCCACTCACCCTTGACATTTCACAGTTTCGGATGGCCCTTACTATGGTGGATACTCTGTGTGAACATGCAAATTGATGGGAAGTGGGTAGGGTAAGGGAATAGGGGAGCTGTTTTGGAAAGACCCCTAGAGTCCTGTCTCATGGCGATAGAGAACATAAGGGTTAGGGTTATCACATGGCTTCGCAAGTAAGAAAAAAAAAAGTTAGTTAATGGCAGGCAGCAACACGTTTTTAGTTCCCTTTATGTTATCTGCTATATGCCATGTAAAAAAAAAAAAAAAAAAAAAAAAAAATAGCCAAAAAACCAGTGAAAATATGCTAATTGGTGGATTACACACGTGTCTTTCTGATGTTTTGAAAATCTCTCCCCACTTCCTCAACAGGCAGACCTAGTCATACATTTAGGTAGAAATAATTAGTTTAATATGTCCTAATTATATATAGATACAAATTGAAAAAAATTAACAAAGTAACCACCATTGTTTGCAATAAAATGGTTAATTCTTTTGCTAGCTTGAACAATTTCATTGTAAGCCACAACTGTATTTAAGAGCATGAATGCACAAAATTAAGTGACACATATAGAAACCATGCTTTAAGTAAAAAAAAACCCAAAAAAACGAGAATGAGAAAATGAAACCATGACACAAATAATATCAAGAAAATAGTTCACAGCTTCCAATTGACTTTGTTTCATTATGTTTTCTCTCTCTCTCAGTTGATACTGTTCATTCCATGGGCATCAACCTCAGTTGTTTTTGGTTCAGGGGGTGGCACAATCAGTAACATCCAGAGGGTCCTATGCTAAAGAAAGGAGGTATGTAGAAACATTTAAGATCATTTTCTTTTCTGCTTTGTTTATTGAAGAGAAACCTGCTTTTGTTGCGGCAGATTCAGCCTTAATGCATCAAAGGTTTAAGTTTGTCTATATAAATATGAATGCAATGGAAAGCATGGACAAAGATGAACAACCACCCACCCTCCAGTAAATTAGTACCTGAATGTGCTAATTAAAGATCGTCTGTGCACATGAAAGTACTGAATGGTGCATCAGCATATAAGTGTAAATATTGCATTTATGGTTCTTTCAGCGTCTACTCACAGAAACCAGTCGCTGATTACATAACAAGCCTCTGTCTTAGTCAATCAGAGGCTAATTACACAACCACAGAGAGCAGCGACTGGAGGTGCACCGTCTGAACATTAATCAGACGCACGAGTATACAACCACAGTGCATTCACCCAAACAGAAGCTGCGGGTTCAGTGCTTACTTTTCACTCTTACAGTCAGGAAAATTGAACATTTCGAAAAAGTTTGAAAAGCAAGTCTTCCACAAACTTCTTTTGTGTGTGCTATATTTTGTAACATTTTATTTGTCCAGTGCACAAAAGGACAGTTAGGGTGTCTGCCTGGATTGAAGTGTTCACTAAAATTCATCACTGTGGCGTGTTAGCTTTGTGTAATGCTGTGTGAATGTGTATGTCCTTCGGAAAATCTCATCCTCTTCACTAATCAAGCCTCCTCAGTGTGGGTGCAAACAGTGATCATAATTAACTCAGCTGTTTCATAACTGAGTCGAGGCACTGCTTGCACAACACCATTGAACATAGAAATCATTTTGGAAACTCTACTTGGTTGTGTGTTGGGCTCAGATTAGCTTTTATTTTGTTGTGAGCGTATGTTCAGAACATCTGACTAAAAATGTTCTCTCAGTTTATCTCGACTATCTGGTTTATCTGGAACTATTTTGGTAGCTTTGGAAGTGTTCTGTAGAATTACTGTGTTTGTGCCAGTAGCAAATGTACCAATATCCAGTATCAGTTTTTTTTTCCTTCTGTCCTGCTCATGGCAACTTAATTTAATCTTGTTCCACTGAATGTTCGGACGAATGGTGAGGTAGTAGTGGCAGTTATGTACCCGTTTTAGATTTGACTGATTTAATGTTACTGATGTGAACAACACATGCTGTTGATCTGACTGGATTAAATTCAGGTGATGGTTACTGACAGGTGGGTTATCCAATCAGCTCCATCAGGGGAGCTCCCGGTTTGTCTTGAAAATCTTGAAATTTAAGACCTTTTAATACCACTTACAATAAACTTTAAAGAATAATAAACTATATGAATTTAAAATATACACAGACACATAAACTCAAGGGTTTTTATTGCGATAGAACAAAATGGTAATTTTAAAATAAAATGCAGCAATTCAATAATCTATTTTAACTCAAGGCAGTGTTGCTAGACAGGCTTTAGACTTAAGCTTTTCTAACTTTCAACCTTGGCACAGTAGCGCACACCTTACATTACATGTTATAAATATGTAATTATTGCAAAGCTGTAAAAACTTCTATTTTTGATGACAATAGCCTAATGTAAGAGTACTAATTAAATCCTGTTAATTAGCTACAAAATGTAAGGCCTATGTGGTGTAAATTTAACACCTTTTCATGAAATGTAAGACTGTTTAGGCCTTAAACTTGGCACTATTGAATTTAACACCATTTTAATACTTTTAAGACCCCACAGCTACCGTGCCCAGGTTTTCATCTAAAGTACCTAACCCTTTCCAAATGCTTTGTGTTCACCAGAGAAGACTTTTTAGATTTTTTTTTAGACCAAAACATAAAGTTTTGTAAAAATCGAGTTAGAACCTGTTTGTAAAGTCTGTAATAACCCTCATTTCCACTGATTATTGGCCAGTCCAGCCTCTGTGTCCACATTTCTCTGTCCAGACTGGTTTTGGCAGAGTTCATGTCATCAGAGCCTCCTCTAACTGCCGGAGCGATGCCATGCTGTTTCATGCTAATGTGCTCATGATGCTAATGATGACACTTAGTGGAGCAGGCTTTTTCAGTTTTTTCCTGTTCTGATTAGACAACATTATGCAGACAGTTTACACATGGCTGAATTTGAGAGGCTTGTGCTGACGTTCTCATCTGTCACCCCATCACACACACAGCCACCACTGTGTCTAATGCTTTTATAAAATGTTCATTCTGCGGCAAGGCTGCCAAGTTATGAAACACACTGGAGCTGTTTATCCTCTGCTAGCCCTATTGTGTCTCAACCACTTTTTATGTATTCATGATCAAAACCATCACAGTAATTAATATGGCATGAATCCAGGGTCCCCATGTGCACTGAAAAACCTGGAAATTATATGAAATATCCAAAAGTCCTAAAAATAATCAGATTCAAGAGATTATTTCTTTGCTGTCCAACATAGATGCCGAAACAATCAGTAAGATTAAAAAAAAACAAACATTTAAAATGGCCACATGTTGAAAAAAGAATTTAAATATATACTACATACATTACAGTAACAATAATGTAAGTGCAAACTAAGAATAGGAACACTTCACACCAGGTAACATTAGATATAATTACAGATATACAGAAATAGGAGATAATTGCAGGATCACAACAATCTAACGCTATCAAAAATTGCTCTGTTTTGATCCGTTTGAATATAAGATAAGCAGGGAAGGTCTCTGTGCTGCTGCTGGGGGTTTTGTGGGGTGGAACTCCAGTAACACCAGTCCCCCAGCCGTTTTAAAGGTCCTATATTATACTATATATAATATTGAACATTATACAGTGTATTTTGGATACATTTAGGTTACCATATCATGTTTTGCAACATGAAACACACAATAATGATCTTATACAAGCGGTTTGGATGAGCTCTCATCATGAGTCCAAAGTGAACGGTCTGATTTGGCGCTGTCACTTTAAGGCTCAGCTCTCCCGTGTTGGCTCTGCCCACTTCCTGCCTGACGTCACGCTATAGCTATGCGCTGGAAACAGACTGAAGTAAACACGGTACTGTTGTGCAGTGTATTGAAAGTAAAGGAAAAGTATTGACAGTAAGTAAGCTAACACAGTAGCAGCGATGCTTCTCTGTGTCTGAGCTGCAGAGCATGGCACTTGTTGACAGTGCAGGAGAGAGGGGCAGGAGGAGTGTGGAGGAGCACTTCCTGGAGAGGAGTGGTTTATTTCACATATTGACGTCATTGTGTGAAACAGCTTGTTGAAAGGACTGTAGCTCAAACTAAATAAATTAAACATGAAACAAAACACAACTTTGGGTATGTGTTTGAGGTAGAAACAACGTTATAACATGGTTAAAAGCTCAGAAAAGTCAATTTAGCATAATATGGAACCTTTAAAGTCTAATGGCTATATGCTTTCTAATGAAATCTGAATTAATATTTGCGCCCCTCAGTAAAAACAGTAAATAACCAACATTTAACAGATGTTACTATTCTGAAGATGCACAAGGATTGAGGAGGATGGCAGGCACACTCACCTCCTGTGCTGTTACAGCCATTTGACACGCCTCTACTTGACTCTTTGTCATCATCAAAACAAAACTGCTGACCCTTGGCTGGACAGAAACCTCCAATATAACATTGCTGTCCCGGGATGAGTACTTGACTTGACATGAGAGATTAGTGAATATATATATATATCATATTCACTAATCTCTCATGTCAAGTCAAGTACTCATCCCGGGACAGCAATGTCATACAAGAAAGGAAACAGGCCAATACTCTGGAACCTAGCAGAGACGGATATGTACAAAATCCACTAAAATGACCCTACTGTTTCAGAAGTTACATGGTGCAGCTTTAAAATGCATATCCTTTATTATTCATTCATTCATTCATTCATTCATTTTCTACTGCTTAGTCCTGTTTGGGGTCGCGGGTGGCTGGAGCCTATCCCAGCAGCTTTGGGCCTTAGGCGGGGTACACCCTGGACAGTGGCCAGTTTGTCGCAGGGACACTTATAGACGAACATTGACAGACAACCATTCACTCTCACATTGATCCACTAGGGGCACTTTAGAGTTAACAATTCACCTATACATGCATGTCTTTGGATGGTGGGCTGAAGCCGGAGTGCCCAGAGAGAACCCACGGTGACACGGGGAGGACATGCAGACTCCTCACAGAAAGACCAGAGTTTGACGATGATGGTTGAGTCGGCCAGAATGAGCCAAGGATGTTTTGAGTCGGCCGGAGTTTGACCTCACGACCTTCTTGCTGTGAAGCAGGAGCGCTAACCACTCTGCTACTTTATTACTGAATTTAAAAAACTGTTTAGCACATTTAGAGGATTTTATTATATTTTCAGTTCATCCTTTATTACTGAAAATATAATAAAATCCTCCAAATGTGCTAAACAGTCCCATGCCATTTTTGCAGTTTTTTAATGGTGCAAGGTCTTAGTAAAACCTTGCTCTTTGGGGTTTTAACTTCCATGCACATTTACATAAGTATTGCTAATTTTGTTATATTTCTTATATTGAATTGAATTTAATTAAATGCTTTTGGGCATAGACCTTTGTGATTCCACCACTTTTAAAAGGGTTTATAGACAGGATTAGTCAGCCTTATTGTACACTTCCTAATTATCCCTACTTTTGTGTTTTTGAGTTTCATAATGGTGCATTGCAAAGAACTGTCAATAATAACACTTTAAATCTGTTTAAATTACAATTGGATGCAACTATTAGACTTTAGAGTTAGTGCTTAACAGGCATGGTGTAATTTATTAAATGCACTTGATCCTGTTTTTAATGTTGCGTATTTGTTTGTTTATTGTATTTTAAAAGAACATTTCTTAACTGTTCTGAACCAGTTAAAAAGGCTGTCCTTACACCACACTGACCCTGCAAAACTCATTAATGATTTTAGAGCAATACCTGCTCAGACCAGATTATTGTAAAGGAGCTCAAATCCAAAATGAATAGCCTCTCAGGGGAAATAATGAAGTTGGAGATGGAAAAGTGTGTCCTTGTCGTTAAGTAACAGTAGAACACTACCCTATCTAAATGAACTTCTGTCAATTCTCATTTCAGACCCGTGTGGCTGAAATTGTTATTCATTCTCACTTGTACAAGACATGCTTGTCTGCTTTCATTTTGTTGGCAGGTGCTGTTCTCTTCTCTTTTTTATCCTTTGTATTCATATTTCACAAAAGTCTACAATCTATGCAGAACTTACACAACTAACAAAAAATAGAAAATCTCATTTTCTCTCAAAGTTGCTGGTAACCTATGCCAAAAATGATGACTGTGAAATCCATTCATTATATTTTTGGCCTCCATTGTGCAAAAGTGCTTCAGAATTTTTTTCTGTTGTAGTCTCCCTTCTAGACATGTGTGCTCAGCAGGGCTGGTTCTACAGGGATGCAAAAGTTTTCTGCATCCTCAACTGAAGCTATTAAAAAGGTGCCTCACATCACACATCACCAATCAACACCGGTGTGCATGACTGTGCAGTGTTATAAACAGTTATCTCTGTGGATATTGAAGCAGCTGCTGAACACCAGCAACACTGCCTCAGTCAGTAAATCTCTGAGCTGTGTAAATATGTCCCCAACAGACACTTTTTTAACAGGTACATGTAGGACAGCAGTTTACAGGTACAAAGGTCTGTGGGTTAGAGTAGTGTCCAGTTACAAACTTGTGCCATGTCAGAAAAGGCATTCACTCACATTTTGGACAGAAGAGCAGTTGTTTGATCAGTAAATACAGTTGTGTATGTGCTGCTGAGTTGGTTAAATGCCACCACTACTACCTACACTACACTTAACCTTGTGGACCTCTAGCAATTTTAATTCAAGGACAATGACTTGTTAAAAAAATGATTGTTCTGTGGCTAAATATGTAATGATTGGGGCGGCAGCTTTTGTAAATATCAACATGCTGCTAATGCAGTTGGAGTCAAGGTCATTGGAAGGCTTTTCTTGCCGTACGCTCATGGCTGTTCGTATTTTCCTCTGTACTGTTCACTTCAAGCAATATATTAGCGTCTTATTTGGGAGAACCTTCTAAAATAAATGTAATGTGTAGTTGTTCTAATCGGCTATTTCCCTGATCAGCAACTTTACACCAGCTTTAATATATGAATTGTTTGGTTTGGCAGGTTTGGATTGGTAGATGATCACTCACACTTCATAAAGGACTGTGCACTGTTCCAAGGATGCACAAACACCTGAGATAAAACAACTGCAGCAACACATACAGCAAAAAACATTTTTGTGTTACACAGATCACCATTCTTAGGGAATATCTGAGCTGCCCTTGGAGCAGAGAGGAGTCATATGAGAAAGACTGGAGACTTTCTGGATAAACAAGGCCTATTTTTTGTAGAAGGGAACACAGTTCCTCATACAGAAAAGGTCTGTTTTGAGCATCTAGTATCCCGCCACTAACACAGCTACAGAAGGATATTTATTTTTAATATTCCAGCAATAAAACAAGACAGTTAAAAGTAAATGTCAGTATCGTGTGTCCCAGGCGAGCAGCACTCCTTGTGCAGCAGCAGAACAGTTTATGTTGTGTTGACCTCTGAGCAGCAGCAGCAGTTGCAGTGGCATAGATTCAGTCCATTTGACCTGAGGACAGTGTGGAGGAGCCCAGTCCACAAAGTGCAGCTTTAAGACCAGTCAGAAACATGCTTTCTTTTATGTAGGTGCTTAAGCCAGTGTTAGTATCATGTTTCTCAGACGATAAACAGCAAGCAGCCATGTTTTCAGATAAGTCTCAGGAGAGAAAACAGTGCCAGAGCCAGGCAGGTTCAGTTCAGTTCAGTGCTGGAGCAGTGGAAACAACCATCAAGGCACCAGAATTAACTACCCAGACACTAGGCCATTAACAGGTCTCATTACCATTCACAGTTATCACAGAAGACAGTCACAGTCCTTTTTGTTATTTATTTATTAAGGATCTGCAGCTGTACAGTCCAAAAGAAGTAAAGTACTTTTAGAGGTACTAAAGAGGATTAAGGACATGTATATTCAGAGACTTTAGGAGAAGAATATAGTCACTGTACTGGTTAACATTAAACCATTTGACAAAGTTTCTCAAAGATCAGCCTGAAAACACTATTCATTAGGTTATACCACTTTAGAAACTAATACATTACTTTATTTTACAGCTATAAAAACTGAAAACCTCTGTAATTGATGTTTAACTGGTTTGATTCAAACACAGGTCACTGCAGCGACTCACTGCCAAGATAAATGGAAACAAATACTAAAGACTAAATTAATGTTACACTTTCAATTGCATTAATTTAAGTAAAACTGCATTGACATTGAATTATTGTTAGACTTGGTGAGTCATGTTTGGTCAAAGTGACGTGTCTTGGTCAGAGGATCACATATTTCATAAACTATGGTTTTGTTGCTAGTGCCCTTGCTTTCTTTTGATAACACACGTCTGAGATATTAAGGAGACACTGGTTTTTATCATATTTTTAATAATTCAATTAATGAAACTCTAAAGAAAATTACAACTGTCCCTGTAAGCATTTGGTCAGGAAAACCGCAGGTTTATAGTTGTCTGCAACTCATCCACAGATGTTACCCCTGTTTATCCTTCTGTTTGCAGGCTGTTATGATGGTCAGGGATTATTTGCCTTGTCATTTTAAAACAATTTAGTTCAAATAATGTGCTTCTCCAGTGACCAATCACAAACATCATTTCAGTTTAAACTAATTACAGCCACACTGTAATATTTTCTTAACTGTGTTTTTAATCAAACAGTTGTTATAGTAATTCTTTTATTTGAAAAAACAAAACAAAAAAAAACCCCATTATTTTATTAACTTAGCTTCTTGTTTTAGAACAACCCAGATGTGTTGTGTTCAAGGACCTTCACACAGGACAGATACACACAGCAGCTACACTAAACAACACAAGACAGACACTAGATAGATAGTTAACTATCTTCTTACTTTTTGACAAAAAGTCTTCAAAATAACTGTTACCTTAGCAACTATTAGATAACCTGTTTGCAAAGAGGTTAGTATGATAAATTATATTCTTCTTTTCCTGTCTTCTTACTCTTCCTCACATTTGTTGTCTTTGGTTTTTAACCTTTCCCTGCTTTCCTTTTCCTTCTGAAACGGTGTGTCTTCTCTGTCAGGAGGTGGGTCTTTGAGCCTTACTTTTAGATTTTCACTGACAAAAGGTCCATATTTTATTTCCTAAACTTAGGGTTTTGTCCACTTTTGATCGAGTCTAGCTTTATTTTATTACAGCTCTTTTTTACATCAGTAAAACCACCTTCCTCATCTTCCCTGATGCTGGTCCTTTCCTCATCCTCACATGTTAGTTTCTGACTTTGCTTTGTTTTCCTTGTCCTGCTGACACTCACTAAGCCTGTGCTTTTGACAGGAAAGGGTTTTGGTCTAGTTGAGGCTATTCTACAGACTGTAGCTTTAAAGCTGATGTCTCTGATGAAGTTAGAGGTGTAGAGGTACGGCGTTGCACCAGGTGTAGAGAAAGAAGTGTGTGTGTATAATATTTAGATCTAATATAAGTTGGTTCACTAAAGGGTTAAGCTGGACACTGTGTGGTGGGATCTGTGGTAAATACCCAACCTGTAGTAAATTTACTTAGGCACTTAATAAGACATATAACACATAAGAGATAACACAAAACACATTATGATACATTTTTATTACAGATTAGGGCAGTAAAAATCTTCTGCAGCATCCAGGGATATTATCAGGCATTGACTTAAGTTTGCTTGAAAACACTTTTATTAACTAATTCTGGGAGTTGCCACGGTGGTAGCAAGAGCCATACAAGGAACATGGTAGGTTTTACCATGTATTGTATTCATGTGTACACAACTAAATGGTGCCTATAAACAGGGAATTAATGACTTTAAGGAGACTTCCGAGGCTCTTCCCCAAATCATTAACCCCTTCACAGAGCGACTGTCATGCCTCTCCTTTATCTATAGTTCAGACATATGTTAAAAAGAGGGCAGAATCTATGTCACTCATTTTCACACTACAGACTGGTTCTGGATGTCTTAGGCAGGAGAAGTTTATTGACCATCAATACAGGACCCCGAGAGACAGGATACTCAACACAGTGTAGTATTGAATATACCAGTCTGTCTATGCTTCTGTGGGCTGACATTATAAAGACTAATAGAAGCTCAGTGCACACTTAATGTCAAATCCAGGGAATGGTTTTTACCCAATAGAGATGGAGCCAAGTTATCTGTGCGGCCTTGGCCTTGACGTACCAGTCTGTGACAACTTACATGTTGGCCATAAGAGAAGCAAGACTGAAATTTTCCATCAACTATTAATTTAACCGCATTGTGTCACTCACACAAACGTTGCAAATGACATCTATTTTCATTTTTGGTATTTTCTGAAAAAAATTTCCATGCAATGAGTTTGTCCATAACTGCTCTCTTGAGGGTGAACTAGGTTTTGTCACTGTTCTGTCAGATCCACATATTGTCATTGTCACATGATGCTCGCTGTACTGGTCTGTGTGCACTGTTATGGATTACCATTCCACACTGGGTTAAACAGGACTGTGCCCTGGGCACTCGGTACTTACCAAGTGTGTGGTGCATGGGTATTTTGCCGTTTTTGCCAACCTTGAACAGAGCGGTGTCATCCAATTACTTCACAAGAGATCGGTCCATTGTTGCTGTTGCCTCTGCTCAACATTGTGAGATCCCGGTCTTATTGTGGGCAATACAGCACAAGGTTACTCTGCACCAGCAGTGTAAAACTCTTTTTAACTTCAAAATGCACCGGTAGAATTGTATGATTTGATGATTTTCATTGGAGTGCAAACCATTTATACACAAGTGGCTGTGATTTTTGTCCAAGTTTTACCTTGTAGTCAAAAGCATTAAACTAAGGCAGTCCAAACATGTAAAATGATTAAAAAGAAGAAGCCTAGTTTCACCTTGAACTACAACCATACAAATATTATTGTGGACTCATGTACACACCTATGCTCATTTACTGTCAAGTCCAATCCCTGGTTACACTCAGAAATAGGGTAGACCATTTCTGTGCTTACAGGTGCAATCTACATAAATGTACCCTCGAAGCTTAATTGTATGTATGTGTTCAATGTTGCCAACTCCTCTGTAAGAAAAGCAGCTATTGGCTGTACTTCAAGAATACAGGGTAAGTGGCATGTGGTTGTATTTTGTATGTGCTCACAAGTGACTTCATTGCCCAACATTCCATGTTATTGTAATGAACACTGAAGGAGAGATCCTTGTTTTGGGTGGAACTGTTATAAGACTATGATTTTGAGTTGCTGATGTTTGGCACAGAAATCAGCCTTAGAATGCAGGCAGTCTGCCTTCTGCCTGTTCAACAGTTGCTAGATTAGTCACTTGTTGCTTTTTTGAAAAAGAGTCGCTAGAGGGGTCTGAATAGTTGCTAACAATGCAACCCTTTTGTTCCATACACTGCATGGGCCACCACAATTTTCTAAAATTATTCACGGATGAAACGTACACATGCAACTCCACAACTGAGTTGACTTGTGGGTTGAGGCATTGACTACACTGTCCTCCTGGTGTATGATGGGATCTTTTCATTGTGTGTCAGCGCTGTGACGCTGCTGGGTAAGCGTGGTCACCGGAAAAGGAGACCAAATATTATAATAAATTATAATAATTCTCACTAAATGTTGTCTTTCAGTCCACTTCAGCTTATTACCAGTAGTTTTAGTCACAAATATATGCACGGTGCAAACAGGCAGGGCCAGACAAAGTTAAAGGGGAAACAATATATTGATAACCTACTACAAGGAAAAAGGGTAAAATAAATCTATTCAATGAACATTTTTTACTTTATGATATTTATTCATGTTATGTTATTACAGGTGACTATGGATGGGCTTGATGAAGTTTCACAACTACTAGTGTCACTTAGTGACATTTTGGCCTCCCTTGACAAAGATGTAAGGGTTTTGAAACTTTTTTGTTTTTGAACAGCACTGCAAGTTACCTTGGCCCCTTTTATTTATTTTATATGGGACAGTGCATATCAATCAACATGAGTACATTAGTACATCATGTAAATATGCTAGATTTAGCCATTCCTCCACAAAAACAATATAGTCAATATATAAAATTTGGTTAAAACATCTGTTCAACAGGTATTTTATTCCAAGAGTGTGATGTGCGAAAGAGCAAGCCATAAAGCACTGTATACTAATTCAATATATGAATAGATGTTGTAGATGTAGATCATATTTTCCCTGCTCAGAAACGTATATTTACTTAGAATTTTACAGTGAGAATATGAATTTGTTTTTTATCCAGGCTTTTCAAGGTTTGCTTGTAGAGTCTTTGTATTTGCTGTGATGTGTGCTTGTGTGGGTTCAGCTCTTTAGACAGTAATTTATGTGAGAGAGAATTGTGGCACATTAGTGTAATTTTAAAGCTTATACTGTTAGATTATTTCAAATGTGTCTAAAATTCCATAAATTATGTTTAATTGTGTTTCTTACTTTTTTGTCATAGGTTTTAAATGAAAATTGTGAGTCCATTACAGAGCCTAAACATTATGTTAATCTTTTCCCAACTGTGATGATAGGATCTGGATTTCTGCTTGCAGACTTTGAAAAGAACATGCAGACTGTTATACATTAAGATAGACTTGAATTTTTCAGCCAATGACACGCTGACACCGTTACTGATGACAGCTTATATGCAACCTGTTGCTTGGTTTTTGCAGGTAAATAAATTTGCATATAACTGACGTGCGGCATCAGGAGAACAGACATCAGGGAGATCATTTAAGTACAGACTTAATAACAGGGGCCTAAAGCTTTTTTTATTTGTTATATATAACAAATAAAAAAACCACAATAACCACAATTTGAGATTGATTAAATCAAGTCCAACCCACTATTATATATATATATATATATATATATATATATATATATATATATATATATATATATATATATATATATATATATATATATATATATAAAATAGTGGGTTGGACTTGATTTAATCAATCAATCTCAAATTGTGGTTATTTTATTGAAACCTGAAGGAAGTTAACTTAGTTAAGAGAAAAAGGGATAGCAGGTTCTTCTGAGCTGTGACTGTCCCTTAGCCTGGCTACAGTGCTGAACAGACACCTGGGCTTATTCTTATTTTCTTCTATCAGTGTAGAATAATATAATAGTTCTAGCCTTACATAGTGCTTGCTTATAAATTAAAAGACTATTCCAGGCTCTCAAGAGACTCCTCGGAGCTGGAGTGACGCCATTGCCTTTCTAATTTAAAACAGCTTGTTTGAGGAGCTGTAGTTCTGCATTAAACCAGGGTAATACTCCACTGTTTCTAATGACCTTCTGTTTTAGCGGAGCAATACTATCAAGAGCTGTTTGCATTGAAAGCATGGCTGTATCAACAAATTGATCGGTTCTACTGGGACTTGGGCTCTCAGGATTAAATGGAGAAACACAAGTTAATATTGTCTGTATTACTTTCAAAACTCTAAAACAGGTTTATCAGGTAATTCTAAACTGAGGTTCAAAGACAGTCGCTGTTTGTGCAATTTCAAGGGAATGAGGAAAACATTATTTTTTCAACATTGCATTGTGGTGTATCCAATTTGCCTCAGGGGAAACACCATGAAACCTGACAGCATGATGTTAGAGAGGTTGTTGAAGGAACTGTGTGGATGCCAAAGCGCTCTCCCTGCCCTGTGATGAGCCAGTAGATCGAAAAGACTACAGAAATATACTCCTTTTTAAGGGCATATAAAGTTCAAGGTGATGTGAGGCAAAGGGCAATGTTAAATTCATCTCTAACTATAAAAACAGTATTTCCTTGAAAAAGACTTATATAAAATGCCATTTCCCTTTACAGTCAGCAAGAGGACATTGGCAAGGCACAGACCGCATTTGAATAGAACAACATGTAATACAAGAATATTTGCTTTGCAGCCACACTGTTAGGGATGTCTTTGAAAATGCTACTAATGCAGTTTGATTACACATCACAATTTAGAATTGGCATGTGAGACATTGCCTACAATATCTTAACCCAGTGGGACAGGCTTTCAGTTGTTGACAGTTTAAAGATTAATTTACAGTGTTCAAACTCCTGATCAATTTTTGGGAGGTTTAAATTTCACATCACATACATTGTTCTAGTGCGACCTTAGGCACACTGTCCCGAAAAAAAAAAAAGAGATGCTTTGGTGTTGGATCTATTTATCACACACTAGGGATCATGGATCAGTTTGAATACATCAAAATACTTAAAGAAGTTACGCTGCCTTATGCTGAAGAGAAAATGCCCCTGAAATGTGCGTTTCAACAAGACAATGACCCCAAACACAGCATTAAGAGAGCAGTGACTTGGTTCCAACATATTTTTCAGTTTAAACAGCAAATGTTTAAGTTTGACAGCCTAATATTCCATTTTCTTCACTTTCTTTAAAACAATAACAAATTTGATAATTTTTTATGCTGATGCCGGCTGTGGGTTTTTTTTGGTTAACCTTTAGCTTTTTGTTTGACCTGGTGGGACCGTTAGGGCTTAGACCCAGGGTTTTTGTTAGGGTTAGCGGTGCAGCAGCTTCCATGACCCTGTACAGGGTTGGCCTGTCTTACACTGTCCTTATTTTTTTTTTTTTGCTACTTTGGGGCACGGGAGGGTTTGATTTTCAAAACAACAAACTAAATCAAAAATAAATGATAGTTAAAGTCTCCTGTGTCTTTCCTAAATATGTATCACCCTTGGGTCGTAGCAATCCTTTTGACCTTTATGGAGTTTGTACTGGGTTCTACAAATTAAACCTGAGTTTCTGAGTTTCTCTTCAATACAACGTACCAAGAGGTCAAAGAGCAGCTCATGAAACCTAAATTCAGTGGCGCTATTGTGGTTTATCCACGCAAGTTGTCAAATTATTATCGCATCTTTATGTTTTGCAGCATATGTGAGAGTCTTAAGACAGAGATATATTTGCTGTTAAGCCATGCATATGTGTCTGATTGTGACTTGTACTTGGCCACACACCTGCCCATGTACTCCTCCGTACACCTGTTACTGACCCTTTCCTCTAGAGGGCATAGTGCCAGTTGGCTTTGACCTGATGCATGACATATGCAGTACTGCTACTGAGTTAGCTCTGACACTGATCGATAGTAAACATTGCAATCTATATCTACTTTGTAATTATCGCTGTGCAATGCTACACTATACAGATGCAAATTGACCTGCCCAGACTTTCTTTGAAACAAAACATTTAAACCTGTGGGATGTGGACAAAGGATTTGAGTATGATCAAAACAACAACTTTTTATCCCATTACTGTGGTTGGAAAAGTGTTGAATTCAAATGTAACCATGGTAATGTGCATTCAGGCCACACAGGGTAGGGTCCAGACCTATGAGAGTTCGAGGTGGATGCACTTAAATGTATACAAAATGGGTTGCAGAATAATGATAAAAAGCAGCAAATGGAATATAGAAATGTAATAAGGTAACATCCTTTCATCAGCTACCTGTACTTCTACTGTATACATTTCCCAGATCGTTTACCTTGACATGCACATAATCCGATCAACAGTGCTCCAAGAGACATCAAATTGTATTTGTACCATAAAGAGGGAACTTAAGCTTTTCTCTGTAAATCAGGGAAAGCACAAATTACAGAACACTTTGTCTCAAGCAGACAAGATATTTTACATGAAATTTGATCTGAAGCTGCTAAAAGCCTGGTTTACACGATTTCTGAGAAGGGCAAGGTGGCAGATGGACAGGGGCACTTCACAACCATTAGAGACACAAATCTATGGCTGTCTGGGCTGCACGCAGACAGCCGAGACAGAAGAGTGGGTGTATTGGTTTGATGGTATATGTTGAAGATGCTACATTATTATACATTTGCAATTCTATACCAATCTTAATCGAGAAGACTGTTTTTTAAGCACATGAGCTACAGACATGGCACAAATGGGAACTTGAAAGGAATACCAGTTAGCAAATTTGTCATTTAAAAGTTAGTCTTGCTCTCACCAAGCCATTAACCAGAGATAAAAAAAAAATATATAAATGTATATAAAGTTCTATATAAGTGTATTTATCCCATGCAAAAGCCTATCATCATGGCATAGACACTGTGCAAGCGCAGTGAACATTGACCCAAGTGCACGCTTACCACATTAAACTTATCATAATTCATTGTCACCCAATTGATTGTAAAATTCAGAAGATTTAGGACTGATGAAAAAAAAAAAGATATACAAACAAATTGGACCCCCAAAACACATTGCACAGCTGGCACAGTGGGACATTCAATCAGTCGTAGACACACACACAATTTGGTACACACATTAGTCATGTCAAGACAAACAAAAAATATAGCCACACTGCCAGAAAAAAAACAGGAAGATGTCGTCTGTGATCAAAACATATTATTATTAAATAATAATCAAAACAAAGTTGTATACTTTGTTTCGATTGCGGAATTATAGATTTATATAAGTATTCAACTATGCATGAAATGGCTGCCTTCAACACATCATCAACAGCATCATACAACATTTTAATGCCTTTCAAACAGTGTCTTGTAGTACATGAATTATAACTCAAAATTCTATTTTATTTAGATGGCCTGAAAACAGACTTTTTTCTCATATTTCAAAAAATAAGGAATCATATATAGGTGGGGCAGCAAATAAATTTTACTGTGACGGTCTGTCTTACAACCAAGAATGTAAGAACTTTATTCAATAAATGAGCACTACAATTTTTTTTTTTTTCTGAGCAGCAACTGCACCAGCATTGTCTTTGGAAACTTGTGTGCAGAAAGCAAG
The DNA here is from genome assembly GCA_036850595.1 of Rhyacichthys aspro. Lineage (NCBI taxonomy): Eukaryota > Metazoa > Chordata > Actinopteri > Gobiiformes > Rhyacichthyidae > Rhyacichthys > Rhyacichthys aspro. Next base: position 21,571,674 of record CM072151.1, read on the forward strand.
AAAATTCTGGTATTATTGTCACTTACCTGTCTAGGTCTGACAAAGTAGTAGAGGCAGTTTCCTTTTATTATGATTCACTTGAAGCAGATTCCTTTAGAACCATAATGAATGGTAACGTGAAGATCCTCTCAGCTTCAATAAGACACTTAAGGATGTTTCTTGTGGAATTGAAAATATGCAGCTGACAAGAGACTGGGATACTCATCTGGGAAAATTACCCGGCAATAGACACACTACATCAGAGCTATTGATCAACAAATGCTTCTTCCTGAAAGCGCTAAATCATGTTTCCACTTCCTTCCACCAGATGTCCAACTACCTGTACTTCGATTCTAGTCCAGAATTACCATGTGCTGCCTTTCAATATTTTTGTAGAAGAAGTGCTCAAACACACTTGTTCTGCTAGCATCAGTGGGAGTGATATTCTGTCAGACCATCACTGTGGAAGTGATGAAGCTTTGGCTCTAGTAATGGCGGACTCTGATTCTGAGGGTGAATCTGCAATCTGCCTTTAGTTGATTTTCAGCAGAGTAACAGCAAGAATGGTGGTGCCTCTCTCAAAGTACACAATGCACACAGCGGTCTTCTCAACACTTTGCCCAACATAGATGATAGAGACGGGTGAAAGTAGTCGCTCTGGCCGCTGAAGTGAAGGGGAGGTCGGGAATGATGCAGTTTGGACCGAAAGCCGTGTGCACTTAGCACATGCTTCTCATCCGAGGTCTTTACCAGCAGAGGTGATAGAGACCGGGGCAAGTGTACTTAGTGAGAGGGTAATGTAGAGAGAGTGAGGGCGGAAACAAAGGTGGGAAAGTGAGTGCTCTGTCTCATCTACTACGCAGACATCCTTCGTGCACTCGCGGCCGGCTGCCCTTAGAATGGAATGTTTTTACCTGTTGGAGACTTTTTTTTTGTTGTTGTTTTTTTTTACAATAGTTCTAGTCATGTTATCAGTTTTTTTGTTGTATTTAACAAATTTGTTAATACATTATTTCTGTCTCAATCTCCTCTCTTTTGACCACCACCTGCATCCTTTTTATCTTTGAGGTCAAATTGTAAACCTGGGTAAATATAATAAATAAATAAATAAATAAATAAATAAATAAATAAATAAATAAATAGTAAGTAGCCACAAATTAGCTTGGTTACATATAGAGGAGATAGAGCTTTGACAAATGCTAAACCAATAGATTTTTTGTCCCTCTTTCTGACCCATGATTTTTGGAACCTCATTACAAATTAGATGCACAGCTGTGACTACAGTCCAGATTTCATGAGTGGAATGATGTGTCTGTCTCTTAGATGAAAACCTTCCTGTCATTGCACTTGTGTATGGGAGTGGTAGCCTGAAATTGAGGATTACTGGGTAGGATTTTGGCCAACAACAACATGTCTAGGAAAATATTTGAAATAATTTTGTCTTTCTTGCATTTTGCAAACAATAGTCTGTAAGTGAAGAAAGATCAGCCAGGCCATGATAGACTGTTTAAAGTGAGTCCAATAATTGACTTGATAATTCCATGTTTTTCAGCAGTGTACAGTCCACTAAAGGAGCTCTCCCTAGATGAGATTACCATAGGATTTAGCTATGAAACAATATAACCTAAAAGTACAAAACAAAAGATGGATACAAAGGATATGTTTAGAGTTAAAGCAGGTCACAGTGTTGTCAACTTTTTATGAAAACACTAAAAACAGAAACTGGTTTTCTAAATATAATAGACCTATGTGTGTTGACAGGTACAAAGCTTTATGGGTGGATTACATTGAATTGACCAATGAATTGAATTACATTGTAATGGTACAAACGCATCTTCAGTGTTATTCTAAGCATCAGTATGGCTAATTCTGACATTATTTATTCCAAGTGTAACCAAAGCCCACACAAGCCCCTAAGTCCTTGAACCAAGACACTGTTACTGCTTTACTTGATGGCTACTCTTAAGAGGGAAAGCAAGAAAGGGGGAAGACCCTCTGCAGGGAGAGAAATGAAACGGGACTGACTGAACAACTTTGTGAAGCTGGCAATCGTCCAGATTCTGCAGTTTGCTCAGATCGCTCCCGTCTTAAAGGCAGGCACCAGACAAAGTAAAGGTGCAGTCATTGTGGGTAAGTTTGTGTGCTGTGCCTTGTAATAAGAGGTACCACACTGTGAAAAGCTACTAATTATGTAATTCTGGATATTTAAAAACAGATTAGGCTTCTCAACCGAACGCAGACTTTACATGTTAATATTTCTCATTTCTAGTTGCATATTTTACTAGTTATGGATAGATAACCACCAATGTATGAAGTTTTATTTTTTTAGTAGGCACAATGAACATTAATAAACATCTGTAACAAATGCTAAAGCTGTAAATATGCCGGATTGAAGCAGGATTGCTCATTTCCATCATCAGTCCCCAGGCAGGTAACACAAGAGACAAAACAATGAAAGACAGGTTAAAGGTGGTCACAGATTTGGTTTGATTGCATCCACTGTTTAAAATGAAAGTTTTATAAGTTGAACAGTATCTTATTGGAAGTGGGAGGCTATTACTATTTTTTTTTTCCTTTAAAAAACGTTAAACTGTGGTGTGTTTGTGTGGCTCCTCAAGACACAGCCCTGGTGCCAATCCCACTGTCAGAATCCCACTTAACAAAGTAATTCAAAGAAGGTGTGGCAAGTCCATATAAAGCTTTATATCTAAAACAAACATATTTAAAATTAACTAAATTATTATTATATTAATTCATGTATATGTAAATGTTATCTGCCTAAAACATTGCAGTGCTGAAATGACAAATGGCAAATAGTTTGGGTCATACCTGACATTTTTCCAATAGTAACTCCTCTATTTCTTATTTTCAAGCCTTTCGAAATTTGGATGTAAAAAATCAGCATTAAAAAAAACTCAACAAAACAAAACAAATAACCCTGGCGCCTAATTAATAATCTTTTCCTAAAGGAATAGTATGTTTCACAACACCCCACTGATGAACATTTACTTACTGGTTACTTACGGTGTAATTACAGCATCAGTACTCTCGGACCTACTGGTCACAAATTGTAATTAAGGTGTACAGAGTGTAATTAAGGGGTACAGAGTGTAATTAAGGGGTACAGAGTGGAGGTCGACTGATATGGGTTATTTAAAGGCCGATATCTTCAGAACCTGATCAGTCGATGGCACAGCCGATGTTTTTGGGCTGATATAGAGGGATGATTTTAATAAATTAAAGAATAAAACAAAGTTATGCTGAAAAGAATCTCCCTTGTTTTGTACTTTTTGATGGAGGAGCAATCAAGAGAGCCTTGTGTGCTATTAAATGTAAATTAAACAATTTTTTTTTATTAACAATACTGTAAAGCTCATTGAACATTCAGTGCAAATAAGGAACGCAGCATTTTTTCATCACAAAAAGTGCTATCATAAGAAAACATTATCTTTTCACTCCCAACCAACTAGTATAAATAAATAAAAAAAAACCAGGCAATATGGGTGTTTAATGGCCCTTAGTCTGAGCCATCAGGGCTATAGCTGAACAATACAGGGCAATACGCAGTCTGAATATAATAAATGTATTTGTTGTATCTGTATGTGTGAGAAGGGACAATTTGCAGTGACAGTTGCAGATGACAATGACATAAGTAGCTAATCAATGACAATTACTTGTCGAAAGGGTACATCTAAACAGAAAAACAGACCTGCTTCACTCACTTCTTCTGAAAACGTCAAGTGTGGTGACACTGTCAAACCCCGGAACAAGCTTTTGCTGCGCATGCGCTCTAAGTTGGGTGACGAAGTGATGGTTTAAAATTACTTTTTACTTTGAATCCCAATAATACGTACCATCGTTTGCATTTTGGTAAACTGCGTTCATAAAATCATCAAATTCATTAATGTTTACGTTTATGTTACATTTTTAGTTTTATTGACCACCAGATCAAGTGGTGTTACGTTACAAAAAACTTCCAAGGAAATTCACAAAGACAAAGTGCACTTAAGCTCAGCAGTGCAATTGCTGAGGTTTGTGATGGCAAACTTGGAACTGTTTAATACTGTAGCAACTAATAACAATGTCATAGACAGTGAATTGACTTTTTTCCTGTTATATTTATGTGTATATTTATATTTCTTACCAAAAGACATAAAATCGCATACCCAGTCTTCCAAACGGTATTGACCCTCCAGGAGTATGCGAGAGAGCTCCGCTTGGTTTATTAAAACTAATAAGTAACTAAAGGCCACAAACTGTTGGCCTAAAAAGGAAAGAGAAGGATTATCCCACTAAAAATTATTTTTCTTTTATTTAACTTTTTTTAATAAGGTGTGTTTGTGTTTGACAGTGTTATTTCTTGAAAAATTTCAAAAATATTGTTTTTGAAATTTTTGCTGAGTGTGTGTGTGTGTGTGTTTTAATAAACATTTTACATTAAGTAATTATTAAAAACTGTAATATGGCATTTACTGATCAATATACAATATGTAGATGGACAGATGACTAAAATACTTGCTTAATTACACGCTGTACCCCTTAATTACGCTCTGTACCCAATCATTAAGCTCTGTACCCCTTAATTAGATGCCATAACCCCTCTATACCCCCTTATTACAATTTATTTATATTTGGTCCTAAGGTGTAATTACACTGTAAGTACAAGGCCAAATTTAGAAAACAGTACTTAAAGTAAATACAGACTTCCCTTGACCTTATGATAAGTTGGAAGCTGTTTTTTCAAGTGTTTGAAATTTGCTTTAGATATTGAGAAATTGGAAGCAACACCACTACATGATACCACAGGATGTTTCTAAAATGGAGAAAAAAAGCTTTCTATCCAATCATTTACATTTCTATCCAATCAGAATTCAGGGAGCAGAACACTCAGCAGTGAAACAGTGCATTTAATAAAGAAGACCCCATTTAGATAAACAGTTATTATTGGTAGTACTGAGGAAGTTGGGTTTGACTGGAGGACTTCCAGACCCACTTTGCTAAGAAAGTACTTGGGTCTGGGTGGCCAGGCTATGGTCAGGCCAATTAGTGTCTATAATTCATCTATGATCAAAAACAAGTAGCATCCACCAGTGTCAACCTAAGTGGTGTTCTTCTGCGTAAAAAAGAAGAGATTCTGTGTTACATTAGTGAATGTAATTATTAGATTACACACCATAACATCTGCTCCCAGACCAGCAGGTAAATGGGACTATAAAGTGTGCAGCTGATCAAAAGGCCAGAGGGCTTACAGTTAATAGCAGCAGAGAGACACAACAGAAAAAGATTAGCCTTACAAATGGTTTTCAATAAATCCACACATGCAAATGAGCAGGACATCGTTTAATTATGTCCGACACAGGAAAGAACAAAACATTTAGCCGATGGTTTTTAATTATAGCAGCTCCTCACCGGGAAGAGAGCACACTCGCCACGTTAAATTGAACGTCTTGTCTGGCATTTCAAAGCCATAATTTGCTCGATAATTCACAAGCAACCCACTCTGCAATCAGACAAAGCCTCACGTCAAACTAATCCAATAATCGAGGAGAGGTGTGTGTTCAGAACAGGACTGGATTGATAGGCCCAATAACGCGCGGCCTGTCGGAGTCCGCCGTAACTCCGTCTGTTAATTGGCTGCGTGCATACGGCCTCCTGAAGGTTATATTTCTGCTCAGGAGCTGTATCATAAACAGTTTACAGCCTCACAACAGAAGCTGCCATTGATCTCCGTGATGAGGACAATAGAGGGGAGCCATTCCAGAGTACGTAGCACTCTGTGGCCTATAAATAAATACATCTGCAGGGCCATATGCAGAGGGAATGTATGCATATTGCCCCGCCGTAACCTTCTCTTTTATTGCGGCTTTACAACTCGAACCTCATTAAAATATTTCGGATCACATCGGTAAAGTGCATCTGAGAGTAGGCCACTTCAACACCAGAGAAAAAACATAGTACGGGTTTGATTTAATCCTGTTGTAAAGTTTACCAGTTGTATTTCATAAAGATATATTCTGGGATTTTTGGAGTAGGGTTGTCATTTTTTGGGCTCTTGGGGTTGTTTAACAATTAAAGCAAAATCCATTCGGTTCCAAGTGTGAACTTTGAAACCTCCTTGATGTTCTCTTTTAATTATCTTCTCTCTGTTCTACCTGTCGGACAGTCTTATATGAGGCAATGACTTGGAAAAAAACCCCAAAAAACAGTAGTAATCACAAGTCTGTAGTTAAAGTGTTGGTTTCAGAATCAGTTATGTGTGCTTCACGTTTATGCACTTTTTCCACCCTCTAATAAAACATCTTACATTCACACACATTAGTATGATTAGCAAACAACTGGTACAAAGTGATTAGAGTCACATAAAGCCAATTCATTCAGTTAGTTCAACTGACATAAGAACACAAGAGGAAACTCTCAGAAAGATTATCAATAAGGCTGCAGATGAGGCCTCTGGGACATGTAAATTCTATTTTTGGGAGGTTACAATCAATCTTTCACTATTTATTTATACATAAAAATAGCATTAGGTAAGCTTTGATAGAAATAAAGGCAGTGTAGTATTTAACATGTTATGACTGGAGAAACAATGGCTAAAAATATGAATGAACATTGCCAACTAATTGCAAGAGAAGGTTGGTGGCATTCATCTGAAAAGCTATCTCCTCTACATCTACTTGATAGTTACATGATTTATGCTGCACAGAACATTTAAATCAATCACCAGTTTGTTAGCTAGCTATTGCTTTTACGGCTGCTTAAAAATAGAACGCGTTTGAAATATTCTTGAAAAGGAAAAGGTGTATATTGCAATGCTTGTAGACAGACAAAGGCAGCACAGATGTGTTCATTATGTCTGTTTAAAGCAACTGGCAGAAAGCTTGTGTGTAAAAAAAAAAGATTTAGTATGATTTAGGCACAAATCCAGCAAATAACACGTTAAGTCAATGATGTTTTGGAAAGATATATGAGTGGAACAAAGGTTTCCAAACTGTGCTGCTGGAGAATAACTGAATTTGTCGCTGCTATTGTGGGTGTCATTCAGTTTATAGCTGTAAACTAAATGTGCAAGACGCAAGGCATTAGGAAAGCAGTGGACTTTTATAGCCATTTTTAAATACCCCTGAAATGGACAGAGAGCTTGCCAAATTTTTTAACACTATGCCATCCAGTGCCACTTACGCAACAAATCACACCCAAAATGACAAACTAGAACTCATGAGTGGTATCGTTACTGAGGAAATTGTGACTGCAACATAATGGATGTGAAAAAATCATAATTGTAGTTTAAAGAAATTCAGTGGAGTGACTTGTATGATGGCTGGAACGCATTACTCTACAAAATGGAGCTGCTAAGTCTGATAAAAAATGTTCTGGAGAGTCTTCTTTTACTGTATCGACAAGTTCTTTGAAAATCCTAAAGTAGATGCTGTCTTCTCAAAATTAAGTTTACACAATTGTTTATTGACATATTGGACTGCAGTATGAATTGAGACTACAGTGCTTCTGAAAATCATTACCAAGGATTCGTACCATTTGTACACAGGTAAGCATGCATGAGAAAATGCTGAAAGGGGTACTATCAGTTGTAATACACTACGCCTTTGCGTACCTCAGTCAGGCCACGACCTTGAGATATATACACATTTCTTGGCAACACAAAAACTACCAGCTCTCTCTAAAAATACGTCTAGGAAACAAGAAACAATAAAGCCACTTTTTGGTGTTTCTCCAAAAACACAGAAAACACAGTCAGAGCATAAAAGTATTTTCAGAAAAATAGCTGTGTTAAGACCCATGGCTTCACGGTAATGATGAAGGAACTGTGGTGAAAGAAATGTAGTGCAAGTTGTGCCAGACACATCCACATTTAGCACATAAAACTGGTTCACTCTAAATGGCCCCACCCTTTTCTCCAGAAACATGAAAGATGCAACAAATGAATGTGGTACAATGGATTACTTCTACACAAGCTGATGCAGATGGCAGAACAAACAAATTGTCATTGTGTGCTGAGGCTATATCTTTATTAAAGAGGCTTGGAGTAAATGTCAACACACCATATTATTCATGTGAAGGGGCTGCACGCGTTGTGTAGACCATCTTGCACACTTTTAGCGGGGAGTTAAAAGCAAAGCTGCTATGTGTGGAATTTAGAGGACATTTGTTTGATGGTTCAGAGGACATCAGCCTTATGTTGGACTTCTTTGAATAGCACAGGGTATAACAGGCTGGGATGACTGGACAACAAACAGGGCTGCTGTCAAAGTTGGGATATACAGCGGCTTTGTACATAAACTACGGCAGCCTGCAGAATTATTTGGACAGATGTGGGGTAATGCTATTGTTAATAGTGACCTGCAACACATCAGCACAGAGTTTATTGAATGTTTTCTGCTTGAAACATTACCACCGCCCAAAACCCTCAACAGAAACGGCCAAAAGAATCAGTTTTACCCTCGACACATGGAAAGTGGGGCGTACCCACAGTTTCACTGCTGAGGGGTTTTTCATTTTTTGGACAGCAAATGGTGCAACAAAACAAGGTTCTAGTTTCCATGACTCCACCTGGAGGGGAAGGTTCTGGGTGGAGAGCCAAACTTTCTGGTCAGGGTGGTATTTTGGTGCTGGTCTGCGGTGGAGGTGGACAGCAGCAGCATATCTCTTTGACGTACAAAGAAGTAAGACACAAGTCTGAGCCAAGGTCCACTTGCACTTTCAAGGCCAGACAGGACAGAAGGAACACTGGCTTCTTTCTCTTGGTTGGGAAAAAGCACTGGCTGGAAACTATATGCACAATGGAAAGGAGACAAGCCTGACCAAGAAACTGTGTGTGTACTCTACCCAGAGGAGTTGACGTGCCCACCTGGAAGGAGACTGAGAATTAATGCAGCAAAGGGCTGTCTTCATCTCTTGGTTTAGCCTCTCCAACTGTCCATTAGATTGTGGGTAAAAGCCAGAGGAGAGGCTTACTGTTGCTCCTGACATTGTGTAGAAAACTCCAAAACATGGAAGTGAATTGAGGACCTCTGTATGACACAATGTCCATAGGAATGTTGTGTAGATGGAACACAGTCTCTTTTGATATCAGGATGTAAAACAGACAGAGGGTAAAGAAGCCCAGCAGCAGACTGGTGTGAGGACTTGTGTTGGCAAGATGGGCGCTGGATTGGGAACACCCCCATGATGCCAATGATGCCACTCCTCTTTACCGCCAGGACTTCCCTGTGTCTGATGTCATAATTCGTCAGAAGACATCAGAAGAAGAAGGCACATGGGTGGACTTTGTGATCAGTGGATGACCTTTGGGAAAGGACCGTTCCCACTCCAACTTCAGATACATCATCTTCGACAACAAACTGTTGCAACGGTTCAGGTATGGAGAGAAGAGGGTCTGTGGAGAACCGTGACTTGATGATATGATCACTGTTTTCAGAGGATGTATTTGCCTCAATTGCTGTGTTAATATGTATTTTCAGTCTTTTTAGAAAACAGCCAGACTAGATCCAAATGTGCCACCAACTTTTATCCTTCAAACTTTAATTCCGTCCACAGAGGACCTCACTTTACATTCTATAAAGCAGTCGTTGCAGTCTTGCACCAGGCTATATATTCATATTAACATGGTTTTCACACACCTTGCCCTTACTCACCTCTGCTTTAATTTAAAGTGGAGCGTGATTTGGGAGCAGTTCTGGCCTGTAATATTTCCACAGTCTGTCTCTCACACACTGCTCCAGTCTCTGGAGTGTGCTCCTAAAACATTTCCCTCTGCACTCTATTAATCAGCAGATACTTCCTGGCCACTGATTTACCTGCAGAAAAATCCGCTGCCATATGGCTTGGATTAGAAACAGCGTATGGTGGGTTTATAGTGCTGCTTTATGACAGATTCAGCTCAGGTTGTTGCCTTTGGATTAAAAACCTCATTTGGCCTTTCTCTCTTTCAGAACTGCAGATTATACTAGGATTAAGATTTTAATCAATCAATTTTGCTGTGGGTGCAATACTCCTGTAAATTATAATCCCAGGTCGGTGTGATTTCGATTTAGCACAGCTGGCTTTCAGACACAATCAAAATGTGACCTAGATCGGCCTTTGAGGGGGAGACGTCATCATAGAGGCACTTTCATGCTCTCCTTGCAGGGGTATTTCTGTCTTTATTACGTCTCTCCTCATCCAAATATATGCATTGCCAATATTTATGTGTTTCTCTTTGCTTCTCTTTTTTCTATTTATGTCTTTCATTTTTTGTGCTGTTTTGTAGTGTAAGCAGACAAACAATCAAACAAACAATCTTACACCATACAAGCGTGATTGGCCTATGCCACGATGAAACAGTTTTTCTTAAATATTAGAAATTAAATGAATACAATGCATACTTTCCATTTAGTAAGGTCTATACCTACCTAATTTTTCACTGAAATGTGGGGTGAAAATGTTTGGGGAATACATGGGGGTTTTGTTGACCAATAATCACAAAAAAAAAAAAACACAGACAGAGGCATAAAAGTGACATGCTTTTTTGGACAACCAATATCTTTTCTGGAGGTCCAACATTGACCTAGACTAGTAGAAAGATCTAGGTCCCACACATGGATATGGGGGTGAATAAATTGAGGATACAGATAGATATGAAGATATGATTACTGAAAAACCAACAACACCATATATTGATCAAAAAGTATTAATAAATATGTGAATAAAGTAAGTGGACGCCAGGAGCTAAAGGCACATAGGTTTGTTCACACAGAAAAGGCTTGTAACAGTTTAATTCAATTATACTATCTATTTTATTTAGTTAATATAACCCATATCACATGACTTGAGAACCCTTCCTGATTGATTCCTGGCAATCACGTGTCTTAAAACAAATGTTTAGCACAGACACTTGGGACTTCCTGATTTTGGGCTTCTACTGTGGTGGTGGCATGGCTAATAAGGCGTCCAGTTATAATATAATAACTATATTTATTTTAGGAAATAACTCAACTCAGATTAAAAAGACTGATGAAAAAAGACTTAATTCTAAACTGCATCAAGTGCAGTGAATTTATGTTGTATTTTGTATTTACAACAACTTTACCTTGCCCAAACATTAGTTATCACAATTGAAAGGCCATTGCGGAAGTATCAGTTTGTATGAGGCCAGTCCATAATAAGCCCCTTCTGGCTAATAACAAGTCAGCAGCACTTACACAGACCCAACTCAGGCTGGCGTAGAACAATGATGATCTAAAGGCATGAAGCCACCAGCAAATGAAGACCTGCAGCATGAGCTTAACCCGACAAAGACCATTTGAAAGAGCCAAGGCCCGGTGAAGGACACCTGACGAGGGATCTTTGTCCTTGTTCAAATACTGGAAGAGAAGAAAAACGGAGAAGAAAACACAGAGAAGGGAGGAGACAGTGAGGAGAAAATTTCCCTTTAGTCAGTGCTGGGCTCTCAAGGCTTTATGGCAGCATGGTGCTAAAAACAGCCGATCAGTCCCACACTATTACCGATCACCACACTTAACAGAATTATTACAATCTCACCCACGAGACCCACGACACACACGACAGCTGAAGCACAGATACTCCACTGCAGTGGCTCAATGAACCCACAGCGGCATCTTCTCTACAGCAGGAATCGGAGAGGAGAGGGTCCGCCAGCAGAAACTCGCCTAGAGCATCGAGCAACATGTGACTTAGCTGACACACAGGTGTGAAGAGGTCTACAACTACAAGAAAGCTGCAGTCAAATGGTTACATAGTTTGATGCATTGCCATTAAAGGCTTGACCTTTTTGTGGAACAGTTGAAACCGAGGCGAGCCAAAATGCACAAATGGGTTGTTGCATCAGCACTGTTTGTGTATATGACCCAGATTTGGAACACTCTTAAAGTCCAATCTGTGTTGACTGAGTGAAATGCCAGGGCAGGCGGGAGACTCCTCTCAGCCGTTCTGTCTGTGTTGTTAATCAGTTACAGCCTGATGCTTTTAATTAATATCACACACACACACAGACACACACACACGCACACATTTATTTCATATTCACAATCTCCTCTTCCCCTTCTTGTTTCTTTATTATCTGTGCAGTTTCTGTTATTAATCTACTATACTATTAATGCAAATTCAACCAATTCCTGCAAATTTAACGTGACCATGCAACTTTTGAGCATTTTCAGTTTATACAAAAATTTCAGTTTAGATACTAAAATGTTTCTTGCTTAATGGCAGTTGGTGTCCATACCTGGTTCATTATTTGTGTCCATCACATTCCTCTCCTGGCTCTCTTTCATGTTCATTCTTTCGACAGCCTTACCATACAGTAATTATTTTTGCTTCCCCCACTTTTTAACAGAAGTGCAAAGGTCACAAACACCTGACACACAAACATACTGTTTAAAAATAACATATAAAGAACATTCAAGGGACAAGAGCTGTTTTTAATTGATTAAAGCCATACTGAGATCCATAAATTTGAGAAACATTCTGTTACATCTCCTCAAATGCTCTGTCTTCAGGATGAAAACAGTGGAAACATCTTTGTTTGATATTGACCTGTGATTGTGATGTATTCAAACATTTTTCTGAAGCTAAATACCAGTGATTTGTGCAATTTGAGCAGATGTAATTGATTTGGAGGGATAAAGGCAGCTGATGAGGGCGGGATGAATGAGAGCTGACAGTCTAATGATGCCAAATGATACTTAAAGACGTTAAATTCACTTTTGGTTCTGTCTCTCAGCTGCCATCTCATTCCCCTGCACACCTGAGGCAGTACTGGGAGCCCACACAATAAAATTGATATCCGAGGACTTTTTAAGGGTCGTTTGGGGGATTTATTATATTCTGTATTAGATTCTGGTCGGTGTGGCCAAAGTTGTGAGAACAACTGGAGTTTATTGACACTGGGCTTTCTAAAATTATTTTAAACACAAAACTCAAAAAAGATTCATAAAAACAAACAAAACCTGTGGTTATTATAGTTATTTGGAACTGTGAATTTTTTTTGAATCAAATGTTAAAATAAAGAAACTTTACATGTAAAATGACATGTCACCTCTGGCTTATATTCATATTTACAACAAGTGAAGCACCCACAAATAATAGCTACTAACCAGCTTAGGTGAGTTAACATTAGCATTAGCAACTTACCGACGCCACAAACAGCAGCAGAGTTTTTGCCTAGCTATTTCAAGGAAATTAAGCGTCCTGTAGTGCATTGACTCACTTTATATCACAACTCAAACTATCAGTGGCTAATAAACACTTGCTTCTGTGCGCCTTTATGCACATCGTATCTTTGATTTGACTCGACTAAAGTGGCCATCACATGCGACACATTAACAAAATGAAAACAAACTTGTTATTTAGCGGAGATTTTACACTGTCCACTTACTGTAGAAGTTCCATAGTTTTATGGGCAAGAGACCCAACCCTGTACAGAAGTATTCCATGCATCCTACAAATGTCAACAAAAGTGCAACTGATTTTAATTGAGATTCACATATTGAGAGAAACAAAGATAAACTCATGCTCACAATGGAGGAGATCCTAGTCTAAAGCTGAATTTAAAATTCAATCATAAGGAGAAAATCTAAAGTTAGTGATCTGCTTTTGTTCAAAACAGCCAAAGTAATTTCATTTCTGCAAAGAGTCAGGACAGCAGCGCAGGTCACAGCAGAGGTTCAGAGCTGATGGAAGTATGAAAAAAGGCTTAATTTTTTTTTTTTTAATTGAAAAATGACTAAGAATCTGTGAGAGGTGTGATTTGATTGTCAGACAGACAGAAAATTGATCATTGATTTAAAGTCTGATATATAATTCTGGGTACATTGTACATTAATTGAGATTCCAGCATCTTGTTGTAAGTATTGATATTGTGCAATATATAGTGCGGTCCTAACACACTTGGTTCAAGTGAGGTGGCCTTTTTAATCTTAGAGCAACAGCCCCTAAAAATGTCTCTACTGCTCCTTCATTTCAAAATAACTTTTGTACATTTTTGACTTTGCGTCCATCTTCCTTGTTACGGTTTAGAATGTTCCTACTTTCTAAGCTGAAATCATGTAAACACACTGAAGTCGGAAGAATGACTTCCTAACTCGCACCAACAGTTCCTCTAGTTATTTGCTAATGAGTTCTTGATGGAAGATGATTTGATCAACTCAAAGTTGATCAAATGTGAAATGCTGTTGTTACGGCAAAAAAAATTTCCCTGGGGCGCCGATGAGTTTGTGAAATAAAGGCTTGCCAGTGTTTTATTTCTCGGCAGAGAAAGTTCCAACCATCCAGTGACAGAGTCACGGTGAGAATGAAGTTGGACCCTGCCTTTCGGTTCAGACCAGTATTATATAGGGGTAACATCAAACACAAAACATATGATAGGTGGGAAGAAAACAAAAGGGTTAAGGAAGTTTGAAACAAAAGGAAAAACAGATGATCATACATTACAAAGAGCCATTGGGGACTAAAGGAAAAGGGAGCTGTTGGGTAGAGGATATGTTAATTAACATGTATGTGCTAATTTGATTCACACTTAGATGTAAAATCATTCTTGAGCAGACCTAAACAGATTATGGCATTTGGCGAAAGTAAAACAGATTCAAATAATCTTATAAGAAATGTTAGGTTTCCCAATTGTATGACTGAATCAATGACAAAATTTCCATTACACTGTATCACTTAAGTAGCTGTACAGTTAAAAATAATGTTCAGTGTCCATAAATTACCGTTAGCATTTGCACATGTTTGCCCCCACAGGCACAAAACAAGAAGGTTCCTATTTTGTTCTTTGTTTTTTTTTTCTTTGTTCGTAGCCTGTCATCCTACCTAGTATAGGTTTTGAAGTGTTTTTGACTCTTTGGAGATGTTCAAAACAAGAAAAGAGTGGAAGTCTCTCCTCATTCAGCAGTGTCTGTGCCTGCAGACTGTCTATTTTACATATTGTATCTCACAGAAGCAGCCTGCTGTGGGATGTACGGCTGTATGAAGGATTAGCTGCAGTTACATTCACACATTTCAAGAATAACATATTTACCCAAACAGAAAGCTTTCAGCTGAAGCAGCATCAAGCACAAGTTGTTTACAAACTGATTAATGTGGACGGTATAGAGAGACGGCTTACACCGACAGACAGCTTATCCAAAGGTCTGCAGCAGCATCAAGAGATTTGTGGTTTCCATATGGGGTTAAAATGACTGGACAGGAACTAAACTGTGGCATGACTGACAAAATATGGGTTGTGATTTGTTTGCTTATTCAAAATCTGGTTTGAGGAACTGTTTCCAAATTGTCTTATTGTCTGACCAAAGACGAGCTGCAACAGACATCGAACGGTGTCAGATATTTAGAGGACTCGTCACATAGTGTGGCTGCCTCTCGCCGTACCTACAATTGAAGTTAGCTAAATAACCAATAAGAATGTGACGAGTAATGATGTACTCATTAGTGTGTTAAGTCAATCTAACAATAGATTCTTTATCACTATCTAACTATTCATTACAGCTTGGGGTGGACACAGACCAATGACTCAATCACACTGCATTTAGAGTCTGAAATGTCTAATAGTGTATACCCTCATTGAGCAACCTTGAGACAATCTTCTGAAACTATAGGATCATTCTGTTTAAATATGACTCTGCGAGGGTCCAGTGTATTGGCCTATTTTCTTAATTATATGTGTAGTGTGGTAGAGCACTTCACTAATGTAACCTCTCACAATAAGCCACCGTCCAACGACAGGACTCAGCTGTGTAGCTGAGGGAACTGTGTCAGTGAGATATGCATGCTTCTACTGATCTCATGTCTGAGAACCATCAAAATGATTTTGGGAGTAAATATTTTGGGGCTAAGAGTTACACAGCTCTACTTGAATGAGAATGTTTGTTTTTGTCAAACTTAATACCGGCCACGAACCAGAAATCATGGTATAATACAAAGGGTTATAGCTTGGCACACTGGTAACCCTATCTGCACCTAGTGTAGGGTTTAAATGAGTTTTTGCCATTTCCATTTATAGGAATGAACTTTTGTTTTGCCATTGAACAGGGCCACATCTGGCATGGACATTACTCCCAAAAAGGAATAACTTTAAGGATAAGTACAGTGTAATTTGCTTGTTTATTGTTTTGTATTTTATATTGATAAGTCTTCCAGATGTTTCTGATACAAACACAGTTACATCTGTGTAGACACACAGGAAACATATGACCCTCCTGCAGGTAATGGGGTAGAACATGGGAGTGTGACTGCTGCCTCCTGGCAGTGGTACGATATGATGGATGCTGCACTCTAGGGGCAACATTCCTGGAAGTGGTTGTAAATCTGACGGCCACTGCAGGTGGGGTGGTCACTGCACCAGCCTCTGCCCCTCCTGAGAAGGAGAAGACAGGGAGGCAGCAGCAGAGGAAGTGGCTGGGAAGAGGGAGGCACTCCTTGAAGTAGGAGAGCAAGAGGGAGGCAGTGGTCAGAGAGGAGGGGAGAGAAAGGGCAACAGTGGAGACAGAAGAAAAATATTCAGTTTGAAGATGCAGTTAAGTTTTAAATAAAAAGATATAAATATAGAATGCACACATGAGGAATTTCATCTGAAGGGAGGAAAACAAGTCTTATTTTATGAACTTATGACGTTTCAATTTTAAAATCTAAACTTTTTAACTACCGTATTTTCCAGACTATAGAGCGCACCTAAATATAAGCCGCACCCACTAAAATTTAAAAGAAATATATATTTTGTCACATATAAGCCGCACCGGACTATAAGCCGCCGATATCCAGGCTGAGAAATAAGATATTTACATAGAAAGATTTTGTACCATAAGTGTTTATTCATATACCTGAACTGATTGTTTCCGAACAGTGCCTGTAACACGGCAGTAAAAGCGCTGATCAAACAAAACAGAAAAGTCATTGATGGTTTTATTCATCTTCCTCCTGCGCACTAAAACCAAGTTGCTTTATTTTTCTTCCTCCTGCGTACTGAAAGCACTGAACACCAAACCACTGTCACTTTTTCTTCCTGCGCACTGTTAAAGCACAACTGCGCAACTATTAAAGTCGCTTCATTCTCCCGTGCACTGAAACCACAAGTCACTATTCATCTTCCTCCTGAGCATTGAAACTACTGAACACCAAACCACTGTCACTTCATTTGTTTTCCATTATGAGGGGGTGAGGGTGTAAAAATATTACCGTATTTTGCTGTTGTGCGTCTTGGGTTGCATGTGCTAAGAATAAAAACTGGTGCTTTCTTGTTTGTACTGTCTACCGCTGCCTGTCTTGTTTTTGCACTTCCTGCTAGAGCGCCCCCCTGAGGGCTGAAGAAAAATTCATAGAAAAGCCGCATCTCTGTATAAGCCGCATGGTTCAAAGCGTGGGAAAAAAGTAGCGGCTTATAGTCCGGAAAATACGGTATTTAATATATTGCTAAGGGTTATAAGGTTATAAAGAGGGCATCTGGATTTAATAGACATAGAAACAGAAGATGTTGTGTCCCTCATCCAAGGAACTTCTATATTTCTTCTCCTGAGGCAGCGCAAACACCAAAACAATCAAGTGTTCATCAAAGCTGCCACGCCCCCGTGCGGAAACATAGCAGAATGGAAGCAGCTGATCAGGAAGTTTCATACTGTACAAGAAACTTAAGTGCAGAACTTGCTTTTCTGCATTAACCACGCCCACTTCAAATTTCCGACCAATCACACCATAGTTCTCAGACACCCACAAGTGCAACAACAAACACTTATTACACTTGATTGACTATGAGATGCTTGTTTGTTCTTCAACCAGAAACTTCATGCGCAAGTAACTCTTTTTTTCTCTCTTTCCTTGTAATATGACCCGCATCATCCCTTGAGGAAAAAAAAGAAAAACAAAAAATCACTTTGCTTATCAGGCCTTCCACAACTCTATGGTTCCACTTTCTTTGACAGGTGAACTTAACTTTCCAATAACTTCTATAATTTCTTTGAAAAACCAAAGGAATTCTGAGCTCAAGAGTGCAGCGTTTATTTTACCAGCAACTTTCCTGTAATTTTATTATTATTATTTGCTTTTCTCTCTCCTCCTGCACCGTCTGTGCTTTCATCTCTCACTTTGGTTACTTGAAAGCTTCCTCTTTCCTGACTGTAGGTCCTTTTTGTTCTTCAGTCCCACTTCTCATAAATATCTCTCATTTCTTTGGATTATAACATTGCTGTTCAGTAGTACTTAGAGGTGGATTGGGTCCCTTTTAATACAACAATCTTCTTGTTACTGAACTGTCTGAACAGTTACCTCAATTGCTTACTTTTAAATTATATTTCCTGTTTAACTATTTATGCATTTTCATAAATATGTCTTTGGGTAAAGTCTTTGAAAACAACAAAGGAGTTATACTATACAATAATGTTCCACAAACAATACAGAACACAAAAGCATTACAATACACCTGAAACTTCTCTTAGAACTGTTGTTACAACCATAACCTTACTGGCGTCACCAAGGGCATGCTGTTAGGGTAAAGAAATCCCCCCTGCTGTAATTTTATGTTGCTTAACAGTTCATTGTGTGGCTATGATTACTCAGACAAATTCATCTTGTGTGGTTTGAGAGAGAAAATCAGAAAGGATAACAATGCTCATGGCGGCACTAAAAACTTTCTGATGCTGTGGTTGTCACACAAATACACATGTAGTGTATGAGAGAGTTAAAAAAGCAAAAAAATATCTACTTGGGTTCGGTTGTTACACCATCTGATGAGTGGATTGGCATACGAGTCTATGTGCTCCTTGCATTAAATGGTTACAGGGCCTTTTTTAGTTAATGTTTCAGGAAGAATCTGATTAATGTCAAGCTCCCACCAGACAGCAGATCTGTAAACTCAGCTAAAGATTTCAAGGCTTCGTTCACTGCCTCAAAAACAACAATGTCCTGTAAGCTCAAGATCAGATGCTGCTGTTTGAATTTTTTATTTTAATTTATTTATTTATTTATTTATTTATTTTAAGTGCAATTTACACACAGAACACAAATTTTAAACTATTAGTTTAATGAAAGCAAAACAGAATATACATAATACAGTCTTGAAAAAGTATTTGCCCCTTCCGATTTATTTTTTTTTGCACGTCACACAAAGTTCAGTTTATCAAACAAATTTAGGCAAAGATAACTCAAGTAAACACAAAATGCACTTTTATGTGATGATTTTATTTACTAACGGAAAAAACCCATCCAAACCTTTCTAGCCATCTGTGAAAAAGTAACCTAATGACTGGTTGTGCCAAACTCAGCAGCAATAACTGCAATCAAGGGTTTATGATAACAGGGAATGAGTCTTTCACATCGCTGTGGAGGAATTGTGGCCCACTCTTCTTTGCAGAATTGTCCTAATTCAGCCACATTGAAGGGTTTTTGAGCATGAACCGCCTTTTTTAGGTTATGCCACAGAATCTCAATCAGATTCAACTCCGGTCTTTGACTAGGCCACTCCAAAACTTTCATATTGTTTTGTATTTTTTGTATTTTATTTTTTTTAATCCATTCAGAGGTGGACTTGCTGGTGTGTTTTAGATCATTGTCCTGCTACAGAACCCAAGTGTGCTTCAGCTTGAGGTCAGGAACTGATGGACAGACATTCTCCTTCAGGATGTTTTGGTAGAGAACAGAATTCATGGTTCCATTAATCACAGCAAGTCGTCCAGGTCCTGAAGCAGCCAAAGCAGCCCCAGACCATCACACTGCAACCACCATATTTGACTCTTGGTATGATGCTCTTTTTCTGAAATGCAGATGTAACAGGACACATACCTTCCAAAAAGTGCAACTTTTGTCTTGTCAGTCCACAGAATATTTTCCTATTTTCTTGGAGATCATCATCAAGTGTCTAATACTTTTTCACACCACTGTAATTTGTGTGGTTGTTGACAGTTGCGGTAGGTCTCTGTGGACTCCCATGGGCTGCCGTCTGTGACCCAACTATCAGAAAATAATCTTACTGTCGGTGGTTTGTCTCCCACTGTTCTTTCTGTAAAGATCAATGAAAAAGGACAGGACTTAGGCTGTGAGCTACCCACACTCTAAAGGGAACCACAGAGACTCTGGGTCTAAGATAACAGCCAGATCAGCAGGGGTGCTCCAATTGTATTGTTTTCCCTTTTGTGTTTCAATATAAAAACATGAAGCCAGACACTGTTTTTACCAAAGACCTAACCATACCCAAGGCTGAAATAAAAGCTACCAGAGTTTGATGTTTTTGTTCTAAGTTAAATGTTCAGGGAATGTACTGAGCTGGACACTTCTAGCTAAAATTCAATGACTTACTGTTCTTAAAGGATAAAATCCTTTGTCTCTGGTTTTCAGATGGCTGATTGGTATTAAAGTAAAGTGTAACATCTTATGTTTCTAACCATATATGGACAATAACACCAAAAAAACAACAAAAAAAACAAAACAAAACCTAACAATTCAATCAGCAATCCCTCCACCTCCTCCCAAGCAACACAAGTGCAATGAAACCATTTACTGCAATTGTCACACTATCACACAACATCAGTCCCTCCTCTTCCTCTTAAGGGTCAGGATCACACTGGGCTCCAGCCTTTAAATAAATTGAATACTGTGGTATTGGGTTACAATTAGAGGTCGACTGACATATCAGGCTGATTTTTAGAGATCGGCCAAGAGATTGGCCATTGGCTCAAAATATTGTCATAAAGGCCAATTTTCAGTCTTTGTCCTGTCACACTGTGTGACTTTAATGTTAATGACCTGAAATTAATTTAACTGAAATCTACAAGATTCACTTACATTTGTTTACACAATGATGGCGACTCACTATGAGAGATTACAAACCTTTAAATACGGCTAAAAATCTATTTTGATTTCATTCTGCCACCTGCTGCGGTGCTGTTGAGGCTGTGCAAAAGGCGCTGGTGTGTCATTGTTTTCCAAGTGAAAATGACAATGACACACCAGCTGGTTTAAACAACACTACACAATACTGTTTTTGAGTTCCTATATTATTAGTAATACATGTTTAGATCCATACTGAGGAAACACTGTTTACAAAGATGCCTGTTTTGAAACAGCAGCTGGGTTTGTAGTGCCCCTACTGGACTGGCAGGTAAACTACAGTGTCCTCGAGAAGCCATGATTTGATTAAGCTACGAGCCAGTGTTTTGGTTTTTTTTGAAACGTTTACACAGCCATTTAGTTGGAGGAACAGATAATCAAAAACAAAACAGACAAACAACACGTGGGCCGTAACAGAAAAACCTGTAGTTTTGATTCAGATACTACTGTTTATTTGTTGTGTGGGATCTAATACTTTAGACTGGGGACATTTCCCTGGTCTTTAGTAAGACCACCAAGCACAAGTGCAGGCTGACACTGTAATGTGAGCTCTATGTCTTTGTGGGTGGTACTGCACACAGGGTTAGACAAATAGTTGTGTATGTGCCGGGGCAGTTTGTGCTTGGATGTGTGCATATTTAATGTGATTGGTAACACTGTAATAAGCAGTGACCAGGGAAGCGAAACCAAGTAGGGTCCCAACATTGATCACTGCCAAAGATTCCCCTTGGAATCAAGACCAGCGTGTGTGTGTTGTGTATGTACGACACAGGAACACGGGACTCAAGTTAATTATCAGAGAGAGCCTTTTGCAAACGTGCATGTGGGTGCATGTAGCGGTGAGGTGGGGGCGGCGGATGTTATTGCAGCCAATGAAGCACAGAGTTACCTCAGTTTTGTATGCAGAGGCTGTATTCTCTGTGGCTGTTTCTTATTTATACACAAATGTAGCTGTGGACGCATACACCCTTCTGCAAACTTTGGTGCAAATGACTATCCCTTAATTTAATTTAGCTTGGATGCTGGAAAAAATTAGCCCCTCACCTGAGAGGATTGTTAAGGGTTTCCTGGATATCTCATTAAAAGTACAACTTTGGTTTTGTTTATAGTGGGCTTCATTGCTTGTCCTTCTGAGTCCACGTGAGGCCCATTTCTGCTCAGAGTTCAGGTGAGTTAGAATAGTTTGTTTAATCAATTAAGAATTTTTTGATCAAAAAACAAGAACCAAGAATGTCTCTGAACAAAGAAATCAGTCAGAGCTAGGAGGCAGTAAGTGCATTTAGTTGCTATACTATTTATATACAAACAGGAGTCAAAAGACGTACATTCCTAATTTGAAAAATAAGTAAAGAAACATTGTTGTATAGCAGGCCTGGTTACCATCTACAGTGGTCCCTCGTTTATCGCGGGGGTTACGTTCTAAAAATAACCCGCAATAGGCGAAATCAGCAAAGTAGTCAGCTTTATTTTTTACAATTATTTAACATGTTTTAAGGCTGTAAAACCCCTCACCACACACTTTATACACTTTTCTCAGACAGGCATTAACATTTTCTCACATTACTCTCAAAGTTCAAACCTTAGCATCTTCCTCTGTCTTTTGGGTGCGACCACAGGTGCCTTTGTCGGTGCAGAACGTTTCGTGGACATTGTGGGTTTTGTCGGAGAGAAAACTTGCAAACATACAGCACTTCAGAGTCACACTGCTAGTGATCGAACATTTATGTAAATTTGGCATACTATACTGTACAGGAGACACGGCACGGAGGAGACTGATTGACAATGGTCTACAGTCCCTTAGCCAATCAGGACGCAGAACACAATGCGCGAGTTCTCCCTTAGCCAATCAGGATGCAGAACACAATGCACGTTCATACGCTGTAAAAAAAAAAAAAAAGCATGCAAAATTGCACTAAAAAAATCTGCTAAACAGCGAGGCTGCGAAAGGTGAACCGTGTTATAGCGAGGGACCACTGTATATATATTTTATAATTTAACACCATAAATAAACAAAATATTCTATTGCTTTGGTTCAGTAATCAGGAGAGCAGAGGATTAACAGTGAGGACACCACAAGTGGAATTCAGCCATGTTTACTTCTGAGGACAGACAGTCATCTGATCAAGAAAGGCAAACAAACCTCTGACAATAAATGATTGTCATTGATGATCATTTATATAAGACTCTTTCAAACTGATCTGCCAAAGTACATATAATACGCGACTAAACTGAATGACACGTGAGGGAGTGACATGAAACACAAGAGACACAAATCCAGAAATATGAATAAGGTAGTTTCACCTTGTTTTAACTGCACCACATCCAATAAGCATACAATACTACACTTGTGAAATTTTACCTTTAGATATATACCTGGAACTGACTTCCCACTTGTACAAAAATGCACATATTCCTGGTAACTCTTATCTTATTCAGTCACAATGCATATTCTGTTGTGTGCTAAGGTTAGTATGGCATCAACTCTGAAGTGCAGTGTCATGCATTACACATATTCTTTCAAAGTTAGTGTAATAAATAACTTGTATTTCTCTACAGAAGGCTGTCCTCACACCACATCTCTTCAGCTGCTGAGACAAGGCTTGCAACATTAATGGAAGCTTGACAACTCTGACGTGGGCTTTTGAAGTGACAGAGCCCCTCTCGCTAACCCTCGTCTTTCAGCGCTGGGCTCTGTCCTGCTGCTGAGGCCTGATAAATGTTGCATGGCTCTTGCTGGACAGATTCTTCTCCTAATCCTTTGGTCAATTCTGCAATTCTCCATTGAAAGTGCTCGTTTCTATCACCTGCAGGGCGACACAGTTGGCTCAGCCCTTGTCACATGAAAAGCCTGTTTTCTGGACTTGTGTAATTGTCTGCTCAGCTCATCATTAGTCAGAGTTTTTGTATTTACACCTCTTGTCTGTTTCTAAAGAGGCTTCAGTTTTCAGTGTGCAGGAGAGTGGCATCTGCTACACATTCAAGTGTCAGACATTTTAGTATTTATTCATGGAAAGCCCCTTAAGATGTATCATCCCATTTTCAAGGGGGTCCGGAACACACACAAACGCATACACACTGATACAAACATAATGAAGACAAAACAACATTTAATAAACATTTGCTCATTTACTTTAACCCAACAACCCACAACCCCAATTAGAGTTTACAGTTCAGGTGCACATTTCAGTTTACAGTTCAGTTACACATTACTTCAGTGAAAACTAAAACTATTACTTAATTCATACTATTTTATCACAGTACAGTCAGAAGATAAATGTTAAGAAAAACATGATATTAGAAGTATGTACAGTTTGTCTTCAACTGTCTATACACTGAGGCTTTAAAAGGAAGGTGAGAGGTGATTTTAGCTGTGAAATTATATTTCAAGCAACTAACTCTTACAATAAATAAGAGAGTGATTTTTTTTAATTTTTTTTTAATTTATGCATCTCTTTTGCAGCCATAATACTGGTGAAGATGATGAATGCTGGAAAATGTCTTCTAGCCCTTCGTTTCAGGTGTGGTCCCTGAAAAACTGTGTAATGGTGTGTAGACCTTCCCTTCATTTTAAAAGATAATTGGGATATGCCTTTGCCTCAAAATGCAAAACTGATTGGTAGTGCTAAGGAAAGGGCCAAGGGGTAAAAATGGGATTGTGCGTAGGTCCGGCAGTGGAACATTAAATACGTGTGATGCTATATTTAGAAATATACTAATATTCCACACCAACAATACTAGATTGTATTATGTACAGTATTCTTGTTCAGCATCTGTTCAGAGGTGTTATCTGCTTCTAATCAGCTGGACACTATCCATCCCACCTGTGATTTACTGAAGAGGCTCAGCTTGTGACAACTTTGTCAGATACTGAGTTACATTTGTAAGTATTAAGCATTAGTGGTTAACACAGAATGACATAACATGCAACAAGGCATATGTTTAGAAAACAGCTCCCAATAAATTAAGAAAGGAAATTATAAAAGCTCACAAAAAGTCTTAATAATTATATGAATAATTAGTGCTGTTAAAATTACCCTAGAGTGTTGAACATTAATGTTATTTTGCCAGTCCTGGCTTTCATAAAGTGTGTCACAAAAATATTCTGATAGTGCTAGACTACTACCCTATTGCATCTATCTTGTTTTCCTTTTTCTTCATGTATTCTGTGTCTCCATGTCTTCGTAAAAGCTTTAAACTAGGTAAAAAAAACCTTAGTCTTCAGTGTCTTTACTGGCTCTCCAAAATGCAAATTAGCCTTATATAACATGAGTATTTATAATTCTTTATGGACCCTCTGCATAAATGACTATTAATGTAGAAAATGGTTGTTGATGGGCACCTGAAACACAAACATGCGTCTAACCATTTTGATCACAAAAGAAAAAACACATCATGTCTTCATACTCAGTGTCTGCTTTTTTTGTTCACTGTATTCACCAAACCCAAATGACATAGTTGTGCTGTGAACAAGTAGCACACTTTTTTTTAAAACAGCAAGACAACTTTATGAGAATTGTGAAATCTGAAGACAGCTCTTCACACAAAAATCTTCTTTTTCGTGAACAAAAAAAAGCCTGAACATACGACACAAAATAAAGCTGCGGGAAAAGCTGAAGAAAAATAAAGCACACCAAAACAAAAGTGGCTAAAAAAAAAACTTCAGAGCCCGACAAAGGAGGCAGGTGCAAGCATGGATGAAATAAGACGATTCACGGTGAGCGCCGGCATGGCACACTTTGAATATGAATGTCGACGTGAAATAATGGAGTGGCAGTGCACAGCGTAGGTAGATCAAAATGTTTCACCTGCAGAGTCTGGCCAATTAAATTTGATATTGTGACTCCAGATGGTTCCCTGGGTCCAATTTAATTTGAACTTTTGAACCAATTTGGACCAGAGTCTTTGGCGAGCGGCGGGGTTCCTAATCTTTCATGCTGGTCTCCTAATTATATCCCTCTATGTTCTGTGTTCAGCCTTTCAAAACAAAGAGAGGTCAGTTGAACAGTGCGTCTGTTTGCTGCATGTTAGCTGATGTTCCTGGAAGTGTTAGTTTTGAAAAATCGCTGGTGACCCTTTACATTTATACTTGACCCCACAATTGTCCGAGTTCGCTAAAAGCTTCCCAGTGTTTGCACTTGCAAGCCCACCTTTGTCTATAATTATTTTCAAGACAAATTTATCTGTTTCATACAGCTGTGTGGAAATGAAAGAAAGATTTTGGAATTTTAAACAGACCAGTGAATGGCAATAACATTCTCAGTGTAGTACTAGTTATATATATGTGTATAGTGATTTTTACATTTTAGTCGCTTAACCCTGTGTAACTTTTTAGCCTGTAGCACTGCATAACTTTTAGCCCCAATATATATATTATCACTCATTTTGATGGTTCAGAGTCATGGGATCTGTAGAATCATGCCCATCTCACTGACACAGTACCCTCAGCTGGACAGAAACCTCCAAGATAAATTATATATAATTTCTGTCGCACAGACGTTATGTGAGTGACTATTATTTGAGTGCTTTTTACAGCACTCAAATAACGGGAGCACAAATAGGCCAGTAAAAGCCATTGGACCAAAACTGTTTATTCAGAAGAAAAAGGACCAAAAAACAAGTCTGGTTTGTGATCACTTTGACTTCATGGGGTTTTTCCCTATTACACTGAGCAAAAAAAAGCTTTGTTTTTGCAGATTTTACTACATTTAATGCTTGATCATGTATATAAATGTATAAATATTCAAACTAAGAAACTTAATCCGTATATTTTACTTTACTTTGAAAATCTGAATGCTGTGCTCGTTTGTTTTCCGTTCTGGTTGTGATCTGATCTGTGCAGGTTGATGTGGACTGGCTCCGCCGTCGGAGAAAAATAGAACTGCTGCGTATCTCGTCTGCTGCGATGCACAGATCGGATCAGAGCCACAACGCAGTGGATACAGTGGAAATGCTCTCATTAAAAAACAATGGAAGTGTGTTTCCTGTGGAGTGCGTGGCGGAGAGAAGACCCATGCAGTGGACATTGGGGGTAACCCAGCTCCATGTTTTGTAAACCTAACCCCAAATTTCCACTGCATCCACTGCGTTGCGTTGCGGTTGCGTGCCCATGATTTGAACACTGCAGGGATTAGCCATAACATTGTGAAAAAAATGAGATAATGACCCCAGTGCTTCTATATGAAAATTTCACACAAAAAAACTGACCATTCATTTTTCTCACTGATTATTTCCTATATTGCACTGATGGCAAATGAGGGGTGGATTGTTCTATCTGTTAGTTTGCTTTACAAACTGAAATGGCCACTTCTAGGGTGTTAGAGCCATAAAGAGGCGTGTGACCGGGAAGGCGTACAGGATAATGGCCATGTGATGGGCCAATGCTGCACGTTAACAGCCCGTTCATATCCCCTAAATGTTGTTTTATTCATTTACACACCCACTCTGCCAAACGTATTGCTCGAATCTAACAAGTCTGTCGCTTGAGTAAAACCTGCTGAGTGACTATCAGAATCAGATGTTTTTAGTGTTCACACAGAGTGATGTCCAGCTTCTTTAAAAAAAAATCCTGTGTCCATCTAGATTATTCTGTCATTTTAATGGCTAATACCTTCATAGGACAAAACTTGATAAATAGTAGCCCCATATTTTTTTAATGTCCTCCCCGTGTTACCGTGGTTTCTCTCCGGAGTGTCTGTTAGTGTCTGTCTTCAAATGTCAGCCCTGCGACCAACAGGCCATTGTCCAGGGTGTACCCCGCCTCAGGCCCAAAGCTGCTGGGATAGGCTCCAATCACCCGTGACCCCTAACACGAATAAGCGGAAGAAAATGAATGAATAAATGTTGATTCTTACACTCCTATGTGTGTCAGTACATCTTAACATCAGATGTTAAGTCACCTTTATCTTCTGTATCTCATCTGTAATATGTTCCCAAGATTTTAATGAAATATTACCTATCCCAAGGTATAGAACCTGAATGGGGTAAAATGGAGAAAAATAAAAATATCTATTATCATTTTTTTCTTTCTATTTAAATGTTTACTTAAATGTTTCCTGGTGGTGACAGTATGTTGGCACCAGATTAGTACCACTCTGCCAGAGTCTCTGTTTATTGGAGTCTGTAGTCCAGTTACAAAATGCAACCAAGATTTGAGAAATCTGTTCCTCAAAGCAAGCTCCAATAGTCACTGAAAGGACTGAAAAGTGCAGCTAAATATAAACAGAGATTAGAATAGTAATTGTTCAAACACAACAAAATAGTACAGCAGAGATGTTTATCATAATTAGCAGTTCCAATTCACACAGAGTCAGTAGTGAACGATGCTCTTTACACTTCCATAGAAACAAGCCTACGTATTAACACCCACAGTAACATGGGATATCAATGCTCCACAAGGGAAAATGACAAAATAACATGTGCTTGTCTGATAACAATACTGGCACTAAGATATGGCTGCTGTTGCACTAAAACAACGCTCTATTTGACTCTATGTACACAAGCACACATGTACATTTTTCTCTGCAAAAGCCTTGAGCTTGGGCTACTTTCCCACAAGGCTGTTGTTTCAAAGTTTTGACCATCTTACGACAAGTTATATTATCACCGTTGTTACCACCTGATGGCACGATGTGCATTGTCACTATATGGGGAGACATGCAGATGAAAAGGGGTGTAGATTCCCTTCTGACCAATTAAACAGACTAATAGTGGATAAGACCCAGTATAATGAATTAAAAGAGAAATCTTGAGAAATCTTGAATTCAATTCCTTACATTTCTGCAAATTACGTTTTTAAATACAGAAATGCCCAGGCAATCTCCCTTCTTTTTAATAATGGTATGTCATAAATCAGCTGCAGCGGTTCCTTTGTAGACATATCATCATGCATACATTATTATGTCTTCACCATATGTTGTAGCTGGGCTGTAGGCAGCCTCATAAATCAAACCATATTTAGCCGGCTGTTGTCAGTAAAGTAGACTCCTGTAGCACACCAATAATTGCGTTCTGTGTTGGTCCTGTTGCTGTCGCATATCAGGAAGGTGTCTTTACCAGAATGGCTGTCATTAAATAACACAAGAGTGATGTCTTCTACAGAAAAGCAATAACGCACGGTAGACTCTTGATGTGCACCACATATTTTTCACCACATGGCATTAATGCCTTAAATAGTTCCTGTGGGAGCTTGACAATTAGCAGGTTCCACAAAACTTTTTGTTTCAACATTTTGCTAACCAACACTACCACTAAGTTACCACCTCTACCAAGACTGGACAAACACATTTTATTTGTTTAAAATAAAAATCAGCTTTGGGAAAAAGGCAATGGCCAGTTAGTTGCAGGACTAACACTAACACAATTAGAGACACTCACTGGCACATGCTGCACCCTCACATTAATTTACAAGAGGCAATTTAGATTCATCTGTTTATGCATGTCTATGGTAACGGGAGCACATGCAGATGCAACACAGAAAAGGCTGGTTGGTTTAATTGTTGAATTGGAAGTGTAAATGTGGCACAAAAGTCTGTCTGTAATATAATGGGAACATAAAAACACAAAAGGAACACATACAATGGACACAAATTAAAAACTCCAGATAAATATGTTATCTGGCCCAGTGGATGGCAAGATGTTCATACATAAAGTGGAGAAACAAAGTGTCGTGTTTGGCATGTCTTTTTTATGAGAACAACATAAGGAAGAAACCGGCATAGTGTGTAAAAGCTGGGTTCTTGAATTATTGGAAAATAAACAGGGTTTTGTTCCAGTTCTTTAATCTAGTACCTGATGCAATGTAATGATTTGTACATCTTTTTTTTTTTTTACTTTTGTATAATATTATTTTACTTTTTACTATTATATAATGCTTTTCTTGTGTAACTGAAAATGAAATGCCTGTCTTCTGTTAGATATGCATTTATCCCTCCATCACTGGTTCCTACCAAAGTCCAAGACCTAATTCACCCTGAATATATTGTAGTATATTTGCTCTTTTGACCTCATGGACATTGGAATTTGGGCATTATTAAATAATGACCTTTCCTTTTGAACTTTAACTGTAAGAACACTTACAAACCTAACTTAACTTAATGAATAGTCTAATATTCAAAAAGTCAAGGTGAGGTGAGGTAGAAGTGATAAGCTTCATTTTTATTTGTTTATGTTGTACATTCTGAAATTAATACTTATGTGTGTATATAGAATTATGTGTTAATGCATTGTATATACTGTATGTTGTTAATACATTCGGATAAATGAGTGTTCCGTGTGTGAAAGTGTTAAATGAAGTATCACACAGACAAACTCAGGTTTCTCCAGCCATAATTTCAAGGGCATGCTTTAAAAACTCACACAATTAAAGCAGTCTGAGGACTGTGCCATCCCAGTCTTTCCCTGAGTCTCATCTACCTAACAACCTGAGCATGAACTCTCTGTTAATTTGTAATTTTTCTTAGCGAAAGTATTTTTTGTCAGAGCTTTGCTTTTGCAAGTCAAAGGACGTGTTCTAAAAAACTTTTGTTTAATTTTTGCTACAGTAATTATCAGCTACAATGCACAGGCTGTTTTTCTCACAAAGCGTACAAAGAACTCTTAGTTTGCCTTCAGTGCTCCAATTTTCTTTGAGTTTTCCCTTGTTCTACAAACTGTGCAGTGCTGTGACACTCCACAAGCCAAAGCAATTCAGACTGCAACTTCGGCAGTTCCTTGACCTCTGACCCACAAAAGAGCAGCTCAAGTTCAGCTCACAGGCAGAGAGAACTTGAACTTAAAACTCAGATTAACTCTTTAGACATTTGCATTATTGTTTCCATTTATTACTGGCACTACTATATTACTTACTTATTCTACATTCAATAGACAAATCTTTAATCTTTAAATCTTCTTCTGTTATTTATTTTTGATTCAGTCTGCATATTCAAATGCTGCCTGTTTATCAGTGTTGGTCAATACACCAATATTCTCCGTAGCTTTGCTGATTAAAACTATTTAATTTTTCTCTTCCCGTACAAACCCAATAAATATACTACAATGTCTTCTCTTTTTTTTTCATTTCTTTTTTCATTTCTTTTTTTTTTTTTTTTTTATAGAATAGTGATAATAATTGAGTTGATATTAATGTTATGACTTGTATGTAACATTTGTTGGATAATAAGGTTTGTTGGGGATTTCTGCGCTGAAAATCATGAAATGTGTTTTTGGGAATTAATGCTAAATAACTACAAATGATCCATACTGAACTCAACTGAAGGACTTTCTTATGTTTCACTGTGAAAAACAAACCGAATCACAGAAAAGTTGCATCGTACATATGAGCGGGCCACAGACAGGAGACTGCGGCGCTCTTTGTTGCATAATTCAACAATGAGATGTGAACAAAGGGCGCTCTTTGAAGTGACTGCATGCCCTGAAGCTACAGGTTGGAGAGATGGGCTGTGATTAAAAATGGGTCCTCCGGCGTCGACCTTTCCTCTGAACAAGGGACTCCTGCAGAGGCCAAGCTGCTGACTCTGACAGCGGATGATGTATGCTTTATGTAACAAATAGGAGTTCAGATACAGAAGTGAAAAGAGTTTTGTTTAGTTGTAACATTTATCCGGGACAAACTCTATAGAAAACTCACCAGAGTCAAAGTAACAAATTTACAAAAATAAATTAATAAAGTAGTTATGGCAAAAGTTCAAATGAATTAAAAATGAGCAAGTAAAACATAATGAAAATTGATAAAAGAATGCTTCAATTAAAAGAATGCAATGCTCTCTTTATTGATACTAGCTCTGTTACACGTCAACTTAAAATATATGTTTAAATAATTCATTGAACAAATTCAAGTTGACGCAAATTGATAAATATTGTGGTGGTCAGTTTACATAAATTTCATCAGTTTATAAAATCACATGCATTTTTATCACAACTGTTTTCAATTCACACATTGTTTAATCAATTAAATTGGCACTGCATAACTAGCCAATTAAGGGCGCAGATCCCTCTCTGTGAAACTGGACTGCCATATTGTTTCCTAGTAGAGACAATTTTAAATGCATTTTAAGGAAAGTTTTTTTATTCATGCACACCATAATTTTTGTTAGTTCCACACCTCATACTCACAAACCTTAAACAGCATTTTTTTTTTTAAATATATGTACCTGGTGTTTTCTGGAGCAGCCCTGATCAGTGCTCTTTGAAAGCACTGGTGTGATACTGGGCTGTACAAAAATAAAAATCTTATCTTGACAAACTTAAATCCTTTATTTCCCTTTTGATATTCTACTGCCTGTGTGTTGCCAGCAGCCAATAGCTGTCTGGAACCAGCTGGGACACAGTTTTACAGTTTACATGACAAAGAAAAAGCCAACATCCAAAACCCAAAGAATCTTATCGTTTTAGTGAAAATGTGCAGATGGTCAACTGCCTTTCTAGTGGAAAACAGCTTTCTATAAACTGCAAAGCGCAAATATAAAAACAGTGGTCAAAAACCTTTATATATAGAAACCTCTCAATAAAAAAAAAAAAAAAAGATTATCTTTACTTCTGGGCTCCTGCTGTGGGTTTATATATTATCGAAAAAGAGTCAAATATCATGAAGTCATATATATACTTTTCTAATTATCATAATAACCATTGGCACGTGGAAACTAGCCAGTGTCACAGCATTTACCCTGGAGTCATTCAACTTAGTATTTAACTGATGATCTGCCAAATGGGTATATATTATATGATTGAATGTGTTCTTGTGAATCAAAGCCCCTTTTGGTATAAAAATTGAACTCTCACAACACAACCCACAATCAGTTTGCTTCACACAAATAAGCCTGTTTGCACCACACTCCTCCGAGCTCATTGTACATGTAGGAGGTTTAAGGGAAAGTGCAGTGTTGGCATTAATGCTGTTTTTTTCTGAATTTAATCGCTCCCCAAGAGGTGTCCAAACACGCCTTCGTACTGTACAAGGGAGCTGCTAATGCACAGTCAGTCGAGCGGTGTTAAAGACCCGGCTCGAGGAACGGACAGCGCATGCATAGTCAATGTTTGACAAGAGTGCTTTATGGTAAACATTATGGTAACAATGGCTGTAAGTGGCTGTGATGTAATTGTGCCACTCAGTACTGAATGTACCTTTCAGTACATTCATGCACATGTAGTAAATTAATAAAACAAGCCAAACAAAGGGTTGTGTGTTGGAACCATCAACATTGGTGCACTGGCAATTTGTCAAAAAGCCAATTGTAGCCTACATTTCACACACCACATGAGGGTTTTACATAATGAAGCATAATGTGCACTTATTGTAAGATGTAGGCAGTTGATTTTACATGCACAACATTTGCTCTCAGCAGTAGCGTAGGCAGAAGTGGGTGTTGAACACTGACATGAAGACTGACTCCATTGGACACGTGGAGACAGACTTTTCCATTATCAACCTTATCCAATCATATATTTATTAAACTACTTATGTTTTAGTCTAGCCAACAGAACTCAAGGATGATAGACCATGAGCAAAGTGTTGCCTGTAGTAATTGCACAATATGCCAAAAAAAATAAATAAAAAAATCAGGAGGCCAGACTTAGCTACAGACTTAAAAATCTGGTGTATTATTTATTGTAAGTCCCAGTTTGGAGACATTGCTTTTTCTCTTCTTGGTTTATGGGATGAATGAGTTGCCAGTGACCAGAAGTTAACAACCAAAAATATATAGTACAACAACTTCACATGAAAGTCTTATGGGACAGTTAAGATGTGTTGAGTTGAATCATGAAAAGCCCCACCCTCAGCTTAGATGCTAATTTTTACTCAACTTATTGTTGAAGTTGTGTTGCAGCATTATTGAATTAACAATTAGAGGTTATGTAATATAATTACATATAATGTTAGGAATGTTTTTCTTTAGAACCAAGAGTCTCATAATGATCCATGACTCATGACAAAGGGAAAAAATAGTAGAATAGTACACCAACAGTGCCATGAAAAAGTGGTTGCTCCCTTCCGGATTTGTTCATTTTTTTGCACATTTGACGCACCTAAATTTTTCACATCATCAAATAAATTCAAATATTAGAGAAAGATAACTGACATAAACACCTAATGCATTTTTTAAGTGATGATTTTATTTATTAAGGGAAAAAAAGCCATTCAAACCTACCAGCCCCATGTCAAAAGGTAGTCCCTAAACCTAATAACTAAACCTAATTGTGCCACCCTCAGCAGCAATAACTACAATCAAATGTTTGCGATAAATGGCAATGAGTTTTTCACATCACTGTGGAGGAATTGTGGCCCACTCTTCTTTGCAGAATTGTTTTAATTCAGCCACATTGGAGGGTTTTTGAGCATGAACCCCCTTTTTAAGGTCAGGCCACAGCATCTCAATCAGATTCAAGTCCAAATGTGGATTAGGCCGCTCCAAAACCTTCATTTTGTTTTTTGAAGCCACTCGCTGGTGTGTTTTGGACCATTATCCTGCTACAGAAGTGCCCTTGAGCTTGACGTCACAAATTAATGGCTGAACATTCCCGGATTTTTTGGTAGAGAGCAGCATTCTTAGATGTTGTTCTGGGATATTTTGTGACCTCTTGGATAAGTCGTTGCTGCCCTCTTGGGGTAATTTTGGTAGGCAGGCCACTCCTGGAAAGGGTCACCCTTTTCTCCATTTGTGGATAATGGCTCTCACAGTGGTTGGATGGAGTCCCAATGCTTTGGAAATGGGTCTGTAACCCTTTCCAGACTGATTGATGTCACTTTGTTTCTCATCTGATCCTGAATTTCTTTGGATCAGGCAATGATGTCATGTATTTTGAGATGTTTTGGCCTAATTCAATTTGGCAGTAATCAGGTCTCGGTGTGGCTAGTGAAATCGACATATCTTTGTATAATATTTAGAAATCAGGAACAGGGCAACCACTTGTTCATGGCACTGTATGTTGATTAGTTCATATTTTTTGTGAAAAGAAACAGTGATTTGGATTTTTGACTTATGGAAGCCCAGAATATCAGTTCAATATTGATGACTGATCTCACTGCAAACTGAAGTGTGTCATGTGTCCCCTTCTCACGTTTGCATTGGAAGACTTGTGGTGCATTGTGAGTAGTGGAAGGCAAAGAGGGATCCACAGATTTATTCACAGTATTTTATTCAAATGGAGACTGAGCCCATTGGTGGAGGCTGTTGATTGGAACACTCCTTTGACAGCAGCTGATGACCTGGATTCCTTCAAAGGCGTTCTTAGGCCTGCTGCTCTTCACTGCAGACCTTTTACCAGTCAAATGGTTGAGGCTTTAATGTTGACCACCAGAGCACAGCAAAAGTGGTAACTGCTTTATAAAACATTATTTAGAGAAATAGACACACGGAAACCATTGTGTGAATGACTAGCTGTTGTCTGCTGTTAACCTCGAAGACAAACTTTGATTGCTTATTTTTTGGGGTTTTTCTTTTGTAAAGTATGACTTTAAGTGTTATTTTTTCACTTGTAACAATAGTGTTTTCGAAGCATGGCAATGTTTTTCCTTTAAATAAAGACAAAAAGTGTCATTTGGGTCTTTCCCGTGTGTGATGTGCCACTGCTGCCCTGTTGCGTTCAGTGTACACAGGGGAATGTGGTCAAAGACTGTTTACTTTGACTCCAAGGAAGTTTCAGGGTCAGCCATTAATATGCCTAAAAGTAGTTTAGCCCCGGGTGAGGAATATTGAAGTGAGACGCCACAAAAGCGGCCGAGATAAGTCAGAGCCAAGGACAAACACAAATACGTTGCAGCTCCATACACACGACCGAGCGCAAACTATTCGATTATCTGTAAACGCCACATTTGACAAGGACTCAGAACTGATCTATATTTCGCTGTAGGGAACTGCAATGCACACTATTAAATGCCTTTAAAAAAAAATGGAAGCTTCATTATTCTAGTGCTAGTGGTATATCCAGTGCACTTGTTTGTAGAAGTCACACAAGGCCAAAGATAAGAAGAGATAGAGCAATGTGTTGTAACAATCACAGGATAATATATAGAATTTACTACTAATACTGCAATTCATTGTATATTTATGATAGTAAACATTTACAAAGAATCTTCCAAACTGTCATGAATTCAGCCTTTGTATTGAAGTATAAAATGTAAAGAAGACCATGCTTGCAAAATACACTACCATACTACAGATTTTAACATTACAGTAAGGAACTGGAACGTCTAGAAATGTCTTAAACAATATACAACCAAGAACAAAGACATGGCTGCAGACTTTATACTAAAATCTTCTCTTCTTTTTCTGAGCATCAGTGAAGAAGAAATGGAGACATTTTGTCAGCCAAAAATCACACCTAGAGCAACTGTACAGCAACAATTATAGTGAGAAATTCTTCACGTAGTTCATTATATGATTAAAAAAGGTTAAGAAGACTGCAATGATACCAGGTCCCATCCTCTCATTGTCCATTGACCAGTGACAACAGACATCACCTTTTTATTGTCCCTGCAGGAACATTTATTCTCTGCATTTAACGCATCCATCATCCAGTGCTTCTGGCTTAAACGTGTTGGGCCAGAGATGCACTTGCTGTTCTATCATAAGAGTGCACACATTAAGTGTCTTTGTTGCAGGGTGGCAAAAGACGTAATATGCACAAGGTAAAATATACATCACCAAATATGTATGAAAAGTTTCAGAGAAAGGTGAGGTGATATTGAGGTAATGTTTAGGATGACTTTTTGAGTAACAGAACAAAACCTGAAGGAATACCATGTTGTTGTATATTGTGTGAAATCAGTGCTGTGACCTCTCAACAGGTGTTGCACATGGGTGAGAGTGTAAACAAGTACATTACAAAGACCTTTACTGAACTTCAAACCTTCTTGTTATAAGGCGACAGTGCTAAAAAACCCACCTTGCTGCCAACTCACCGTACTAACTTGTAATGGTTGATGTGAATGAAGGAGAAAATGTCTTCTACTGCCACAGATTATGGCGACTTTTACAGTAATAATTTTTTCAGTGCAGTAAAATTGGCACATCCAATTGTTTATTGAGTTCCATTATCCTCTTCCCTGTAAGTGCACGCCCAAAGAGGAAGAAGAGTGTGAAGACTCAAGCACAGAGGATAAAAGACCATTATCAAATTTGATCCCGTCCAAATGATGTGTTTGCGCTGCATGGAGTATAGTAAGTTGCATAAAAGAGTAATTAACTGTGAGACAAACAAACTTAAAACTTAAACTGCGGACCAAACTAAAGGACAAGGCTTTCTCAAGAAACACAATAGATGGTGCTATCAGCCCAAATGTACCTCCTTAGTGCTCCAAAATCTCTGCTCATTTAGTTTTGTTGATAGACAATATTGTCTCAGCTGGAAAAACTTAAAGTTACATGATGGTTTTTGTTGCTAATTTATTGCCTTCTTCCTGTTTGAGCTCATTTAGACGTCTGCAGTTCACTTTGGGTTCACATTTGAATCGAACCGTACCGTACTTAAGAAGGAAGTGAAGCATCACAGAGCATGTTAACACCTGAAGATCTTATGACAGAATTCACTCTTATCCAAGTGAATCACACTAATGGAGCAATCGCACCAAACACAGCAAGTGCGTTTTTTCATTGCCTTTGCAATACAATCTATAGATTGTATCATTACTATCTTGAGGTGCACAGTGTAAAGGCAAGACAGTGCGTTCCCCACAGCTCTTCAGTCTTTCAGTTTTGTTGATAATGAGATTCTGTGAGGAGAAGGTATCAAAGCAGACAAATACCGTCATCATCCCTAGAACTGTTATTCTTTCCCATGTTCCCCAGAACTGCTGGTTTCTCCACTTCTTATTTTTAAAGCTGACATGGACTGTTATAGAGTTGTCAGAGAAAGGAACAATGCAAACCCATTTGAGGTATTTTTCAGATTAACTTCACAGCCACAGCAGTGTTTAGTGCAGGAGTGATCTTACACTGGTCTCATGGTCTATGTATTTGAGGGATAAATTAGGCTCCAATTAGTAGAGGGAAATATGGCAAAAGTTTCATCATGATTTTTCCTGTGCCAAGAACACAAGTTTGATTTTATCAGAAAACAGAACAAAACAGAACAGTGATCAAATATTTTTTGTTGATTTTATATTATTTGTGTTATATTTTATTATAATTAGTATAGAGGACTACTATTTTTTCTACTTCTAACAAATTTGATCCGCTATTTACTGATTATTTTTACTTTCCACAACAAACTCTAGTATTTAAAACAAAAGTATATTTATAATAAAAATGTGATTAGAATAGTGGCATTTTTTTTTAATCTATATTCAATTAATCAATTGATTAACTTCCTCTTCCTCTTGTGCATGTGTTGTATGGAAATCAATTTAACATATACTGTAAATCAGTTCACACTTTTCTTGTAGGAAGACAATATATTTGAAAAAAATGTAAAAAAAACAAACAAAACAAAACAAAAAAACCACACACATTCACAACACATTCTTTTATTTCAATTTTCAAAAGGGTAACTAACAAGGACCATGTACAATTTCAGTTGAAGACCCCTGCTTTAAATGATACATACCAGACAAGATGTTTGACCTGATGGCAGATGATACCAACATTTATGCCTTGTAAGACTGTACACAAGGTTTTGAACCAACCAGCACTGCACTAATCAGAACCCTAGTTGGTCTCCACCTGGCTTTGGGATTGATGAAATCACCAAGGTTCTCCATGTAATGGGAAGCTGGAATAGATATGGGCATTTTTAGAAACACTATGTCCCATGGTAGATTCTTCCAGCTCCATTCACACTGTGTGGTCTGCAATTTAGAGAAGCCAGAAGACAATGTTGACGTGTTTTTTATAGTCCATCCACTGTGTGACTCAATTCTCAGAAGATGCTTAGAGCTCCCCTTGGAGGAAATCTTTTTACTGATGAGTGAAAGGTGAACTAATGATTTCGTGGTGTTCTTAATGTCTGTCAAGCTGTACATTAAAGGTAAACCACACCTATTAGGAATTAAACTATACTTCTTGTGTGGCAAAAGCAGGACAGCCTATGATTTCCTTCTCCACCATGGTGCTTCAATGGAGCTGTCTGAACACAAGAAGCAACTGGAATTCCAACCACAAGCTCTACTTTGGAAATATTAGCAGAGAAGAAAATCCATGCTGCAGGGACAGCAAGAGCCTGCCGTTTTGCAAAGCCACCACTCAAGTCCGATAAAGACATGTCAAAAAGGGAGCGTGGAAACTATGATGAAGTTGTGAGCCATGATGAGAAGGTAGTGCTTGTCAAATGGTTTGACAACAGATCAGTCCTCATGGCTTTGAACTTCATTAGAGCTGACCATAGAGTTGAAGTACAACGCGGGGACAAAAAGCAAGGCACGTACTGTATGTATCACTCGGCCAGAGGCAGTAAAGCTCTACATTGAAGCAATGGGGGGAGTAGACCTAATGGATCAGCTTATCAGTCTGTACAGAACGGAAATTTGATCCAACAATGCATCCCTCAGAATGATAACACACGCCTTTGGCCTTGCTATAGCTGTTGTAGCGAAGCACCCAAGAAAAGATGTTTTGGATCTGCTTAATTTAAAATGAATGTTGCCCAATGTCTGGTGTGAATGCAACAACCAGTGGAAACAAAATGTGGAAGACCAAGCATGTCTCTTGTGCCAGTCCACCCACACATGTAACAAGCTCAGTATGTGAGGTCCCCACCTGAAGTGCAGTTTGACATGGTAGACCACGTGCTGAATTAAGATGAAAAGAGAAAGGCCACCAGATGCAAGAGCCTGCACTGCTCAGGAAAAATACTCGTCTTCTGTGACAAGTACAACATTCATCTGTGCGTTGTACCTCAACGAAACAGCTTTAAGAAAAGCCAAAGAAAATGAAAAAGAAATACAGTTGACAAAGTGATACCTTGAAGCTACAAGGAAAATCAGCCAGTGAATGTAGCACCCAAACACACACTGCTGAGAGTACTATACCATCGTAATGGACATTTTAAAAATCTGATAAAAACATGAGTTGGCCAAAAAAATCAGACTACTTTTTACTTTTTTTTCGTTTTAATTCATCATACACATATGATGTCTGTGCAAAATTATTTGTTCTGTGTAGTAATATGTTTTAAGCAAGTAGCATTACCTTATATTCAATTCTCAGTGAAATCAAAAGAAGGAGCTACAGGATGATGTTGAAATTATACAGTCTTTGTGTCAAATCATGCAATTTTATTAGAAAAGAGAAGTGGAAGTCCAAACCTAACCTCATTGTTACACTACCTGTTAACAATTCAAAAAGCCGACTGTAATAACAGCTAGCTCATACCGTGAAAACTGTTATTGTACCACAAACAAAAACTCTATATCACCCAAGTCTCACATACAGTATACAGCGAATACTTTTAATGAATTGATATCAACTTTTCTTTAGAAGTTCCAGCTATATAGCAGCTTCAATCAGGTTCATGTGTTTGTGTGTAGAATGTGACCAGCATCGAGCAGAGACCTTTTACCCTGTTGTTATTGAAGTTCACAGGCTCAGTAATAGAATGTATCTCCTCATGACAGCCACTAATCTGTCAGAGCTCTTCCAGCATCCTGCACTATCAGACTGGTCTCAAACACACTTCTAGTTGGAGAAAACAAGTCAGTAAAGTTGCACTTCTTATCTTTTGTGTGGTGCTTTTCTTTGTCTAAACCATTAGATGCAATGTAATGTAAGCATGCCTTACCAGTGTTTGCAAACTACTACATCTCCCAGCCTGTGCCTTGCAGTTTTGGTGGATTACATTAGCTGAAATTAATGCATTAATGCATCCATAAGTCCAACTGCACACAGCCTGAAAATTACAGTGGCTGCATTTTTCTTTGGCTTTTTCCAAATAGAACACTACATGATGTAAAAAAAAAAAAGGTTTACCCTGGAACAAAAATGGGACACATTTGTCAAAACTATTTTTCACCTCTTTGCATTTGTCTTTTTTGGTAAAATGGACACTTAAAGCTTATGGATGCTCCATTACTTACTGTTTCTGTTTCGACAACTCCCCAGAGAGGACAAACTGAACACTGCTGGAGGAGAAGCACTCCTCTATTTGAACTAAACTAATCTCTGACCTTTTTTCAGTGGCTCTGTTCATAGACATCATCATGTCCCTGTGGAGCTATACGATCACGGGCTCTTGCAAGGACTACACACACTACAGACCCACCAGCTTGTTTATACACAGCAAGTGTAAAACAATGATTTACACTCTGCACTCAAGATGGTAACTATTTATTAATCCAACAGAAAAAAAGAAGAAATATAGAGAAAACAGAACAGCTTAGTGACATAACTCACACATCAAAACTGGTGTTGCAGTCAGGATCACTGGACACTAAATTGGACTTGGATCTGAATTGGATCTTTTGGACAGGCAAGCTCTCAAACTCTTAGATGAAGGGTATTAGTAATTTAGATTTTTTTTTAATCTTAGCTATTGTGTAGATTCAATTGCCAATGAAAATGTGCAAACTTATTTGCAGGTAAACATTGTACAAACATCACATTGGTGTCCAATGTATTTTACAAGAGACTCCTTACTTTCCTCAAGGCACAGCGACAAATAGTTGTACAATTACAGCCATCAAAACATGAAACATTTGTGAGATAGCGTTTATATTTTGCCTTTATTTTTCAAAGTGCGGGAGGCTTAGATTAATGTTCTCTATTCATGTCACACCAAGAATAAACAGGCAATAGAAAGGCTTGACTCAATGTGTCAGTGTTGTTGCTTAAAATGGGAATATTTGGTGTTATGCAGGTATAATACACAAAACTGAATAGCATTTTCTTTGCTGAACCATCGGGCCCTGCTCTTTCAGGAACAATTTCCACCGTGTGACCCCTGTGCTACCTACACCACTGCATCCTTGATCAAACCCACAGTGAGTTCAGAGAATGATCACAAAGCTTCCTTTTCATGTGGCGCTATGGATCACTTCTTTTCAAATACACTTTTACAGGAAACATTGTGAGCTGGGTTCAATCGCTGCCATAGAAATAACTCAGAAAAGCTCTGGAAACACATGTGTTAATGAGGTGAAGGTGGGAGAGAGTCTTCATGTTTAGTTTTCACGGAAGAAATAAAGTTAGGTGATAAGATCCAAGACTGCAGCCACAATTATAAAACAGAGACTGTTGATGATGTGCTTTTGGACGTCATATGGCTTTGTGCATTTTTTTCGCCATATTGAGAGAAAAAGCCAGAGTTGCTAATTAAGTGATGATGCTTTGCAATACTCGCTAATATCTCCTACTTCCCACAGCGCTAGTGCCAGGGGTGCTGCAGCAGTTAGGGTTCAACTTACATGTTTCTGTCACGATGTGTCACAGTCCTATTGATATTTATGTTTTTGCCCATTTCCTGTTTTATTTTGATGTCTCTAATCTCTCATTTCAGATTGACTTCCTTGCCCAAGTGTTTTTCCCACCACTGTGATTGCTATCCCCACTCTAGTCTCGTACCTGTGTCTCAGTGTGTATTCATTAGAGGTTGACAGATATATCAGTCGACTGATTTTTGCAAATTTTTAGAGATCAGCCTGTTCACAATATTGTCATACAGGCCGATTTTCAGTCAGGCAGTTTTTTGACTACTGACTACATGACTGAAGGACCCCAGCTGCAGCCACACTGTTTGACTGTAGAGGTCCGTGGGTGCACAGCACAAGCACTAA
The DNA here is from genome assembly GCA_036850595.1 of Rhyacichthys aspro. NCBI lineage: Eukaryota > Metazoa > Chordata > Actinopteri > Gobiiformes > Rhyacichthyidae > Rhyacichthys > Rhyacichthys aspro. The sequence continues at coordinate 21,614,170 of CM072151.1, forward strand.
GCGAGAAGTAGTTTACTCTAAGCATGCCTGTAGCATTAGTTTCTGTTGCTAGTTTGGATGAAACGTGTCACGATGTGTTAAGTCACGCTGGTTTGTTCAAATGCAGTGCTGAAGTGCCACAAAATCAAACGGGGAAATAGCAAAGAGACCTCAACATATTGGGGCTTTTAAATTGTGCTTTAATGATGCTGAGACATGAATCTCACTACAGCTATTAAAAAGACATAAAGGCTAATTGCTAAATGCACAAACTGGATGAATATAAAGGCGTTAGACTTTTTGAAGAAATACTGCACCAAAAGTAAAAGCTATATTGGGGTTTAATTTTTATAGTGTGACAATGCAGAAAAATGTACATAGAAGACATTGGCTGGATGCTAAATAGAGAAACAGGATAGCATAAAGTTGTTGTGCAGGTTAAATGGATAAACAGCATTTAAAGAATTACTAGATTTCTAGAAGATTACTATTCAACGAATCCCCACAAAAAAATATGCAGTCTGTCGTGACGTTAACGCCTAATGTGTGTGTTTATTCTATACAACTAGTGATTGTGTTCATTCATTATAATCAAGGTTTATCTAGTCTGATATTAATATTGTTATTTAATAGTACTTGAATGTGTTTTATTGTTAAATAATCCTGACACTTGACTTGAGTGTACCAAAACCACTTTTACTCTTAAAGTTTATTTTCATATTTGCCTGTTTTGTACAATTTATACTATCTAGTCGGTTGAGAAAAGATAATCTACTATCACAATTTGTGATGAGAAAATGCTGGGATGCTTATTTGGACTAAAACGGTATATTTTTGTCAAAAAAAATAAAAAAAATAAAATTGAATTTATACTAGCACACATGCTCTCTTGATTGCTACTCCAGCAAAAAGTACAAAACAAGGGAGATTCTTGTCAACATTCAGAATCAACATGACTTCATGATTCTTAACATTTTTAGGCATCACCTTTTTATTATTGTTTATTAATTTATTAAAATCATCCCTCTATATTGGCCCAGAAACATTGGCTGTGCTTATTGGCCATCGGCTGATCAGGTTCTCAAGATATCAACAGTTGCCTTTTTAAAAACTCACATCAGTGATTTTTTTTTATTTCATTTTTTTAAAAGGTACTTAAGCAGAGACTAGACAAGTTGTTCTTTGATGGAATGGTTCATGATGTTTGTGAGCCTCATATTTATATAAAAGAGAGAAATAACTCGAAACGCATATGTAAATGAGGTGAAGGTGGGAGAGAGTTTTCATGTTTTGTTTTCACTGAAGAATTAAATTAGGCTCGTAGTAAGGTCCGAAACTGCAGCGACAAATAAAAAATAAAACAGAGACTATTTATGATGTGCCTTTAGAATATATAGAGCTTTTGATGGCTTAGTGCATTCTTTTTGCCATATTGAAAGGAAAAAGTGTGAAAAAAAATATGTAAACAGGCAATTTGAGACTTTGCTGCAGATCCAGTTGTGTAGATGTTATTATAGACAGACTTCTCTGCAGGTGATGCTCCTGAGGAGAGGATGTCCCATCGCCTTCACTCATCTCTCCTCCTTCTCTCCTCTCTGTGGCTCCTCTGTGGGTGGGACAAAGACACAAGGAGTGGAGGAATTGAGTTGTACATGTTAATAGCTTTGAGATGGAGCCTTCCTTTGTTCCTTTGCCATTTTGTCTTATAGTTTCAGTCAAAGCTACCAGACTTTTTTGTGAAAGATTCTTCTTGTTTATGTCCTTTATCTGGATTTGGACCTGTTTTTGTGGCTTGTGTTTTCTGATTTTCTAACGTAGTTAATAATACTTTCTAAATGTTTGAAGTGATCATTTTAATCTATCTCACAATATTCAAATTATAAAATAATATAATTAATATTCTACCACATAATAACATTTTTAACAACTGTTTAATTTTCCATCAGTAATTTTCTTGAATTATCCACTATTTTACTTCAGACACAACTCTAAAGAGACTGGTGAGACAACAGCACACCAAATATTGAATTTATATGATCAGAATCTAGCATTAGCCTTCACTAGCCAGCATCAGCCACTCTCTGTAGCAAAACTGAACAGACAGTAAGACAGATGTAACCTGGTAAACCTGTATTATCATTTTAGTTTCTTGATTTTTGGGTGTCTTGCTGTGTGGGTGAATGCAGTACAGCAGGGGAACCTCCACTTAAACTGCACACTGGCTCCATTCATTCTGTTTGTGTCTTGACAACCTCTGCACAGGTAATACATGTAGCCCTATTAATCACTAAAATTGCCTGGGAATAAAACCTGTTAAAAGACCCTATTCTTGTAATAATACCTTATATTGTTGAATAGTACTTGTTTAGCTGTATGTTGTAGCTTACCATACTTAATTGTCTGTTTGTATCTTGACAACCTCTGCTTAGGTGTGCTGCAGGGGAGAGTGTGGGCTGACCTCCAAGGAGAAAACCACATGGTCTGGCTAACACAAAGTGAACCTAGTCAACTGCTACTAAAGGCTTGATGTAAGCCTCGCTTGGCCTCGCTGGGCTTTGCCACAGAGACTGGTGACCAGACCTCCCTCAAAGCTGAAAACTTTCCCCCAGCTACTCTAGCCCTTGCACACCTGCACTTTGGAGAATTCTCCTCATTTTAACTTTTCAATCATTGTAATAAATCTTCTATTTTTACACCTGAATCTGTCTGCTGCATATTTGTCCACACCATACTGTTAGTCAGAAGCCTAAAGGGGGTGTTACATAAATAACACTGTTTGGACACTAAACTATGCTGTTTGTGTAAATGTCTGATAAGCCAAAGGTGCCACCTGCTTATTTATGCCTCTGTCAGTGGGGCACCAGCCTCTAACACTGCTATCATAGATACACGCCTGCATAAACACACCACCTATAAGCCATTCAGTCACATTATACAGGGCTATGGAGGGGAATGGACCACAGAAAACCCCCAAACCTTTGCCAGGACATCAGAACTTATGCTTTTATTAGTTTTTTATGATAAAAGAGCACAGACAGTGTAAGAAATGCACAGCACTTTCGCGGTACCAGTCTTAGGCTACGTAGCCTATCATTAGGCGTATTAGGTCAATTAGCTAATTATCATATCTCCACAGTTAAAGGTCTGTCTTTTTATCATTCTCTGATGAGGATGATTAGGATAACTTACTAAAACAGTCTTTTTCTTTCCCTTCCTCCAATAATATCTTTAATACGTGAATAGGGCCCATTAATTATCATCCCGACCTCCCTGGTCATTTTGAAAAGTGTTTTTCTTAGTAGAAAAAATGTGTCAAATAAAAACAATCTTATCTACTGCTGAGGTTTACTGTGAATAGTCGCAAAGCCACTGCCCTCTTAAAAGTTTTACATTCTGCATCTGAAATAATATCCAAACATATTTGTGAAAACAACCTTATCTACTGTTGAGGGTTACTGTGAATAATCACAGGGCCACTGCCCTCTTAAAAGTTGTATATTCTGCATCTGAAAAAATATCCAAACATATTTGTGGTCATCTTTGTCTTGATGTTGTCCTTTTATTAAAGTTTAAAAAAAGTTCAGGAGGTCTGCAGCTAAAATAACCAGATGGAGCTAATCCTTAGACATTAATGTAGTAAAATAAGTCCTTTTTGGAGCGATGGCTGACTGTGAGCTCAGAACTTCCCTTTCAACAGGATAAGCTCTGCTATTATACCTTTAATGACTGCTAACCGGGTCAACCCACATTTATCATGGACTTATTTTAAAGACCCATTTACTGTACAGAAAGCATTGTTGGTAAGAATTGGACTGAGCTGATTATTCCACCGCAGCATTATATCACAGGAGCTTAGCCAGGGTTGGCACCAAAAGAGAATTGGCAGGGACTTGTATTTGTCTGCTGTGGAACAATGTGTCTCAGCACAAACAAACAGGCACCAGACGATTGCTCCTGTTTTAAGGATAAGACGTATTTATAGCTCACAAAGCAGCAGCATTGTTTTTCCTGGTCCACACATCATTGATGAGACATGATGAGGTGAACATTTACAAATGAGTGATAAGTTTTCAGTAAAAGACTTACTGATGTACAGTAGATGGAAGAATAAGATCCCATATGAACTTTGCAGTTTACCTTTAGAAGCCTTAACTGCACTCTTGTTCACTCAAATGAACGTTTATATTCTCACAAGGATGATATAAAAATTAAACAGCCTTGAAGCCTTACATTTAAAATAATTGGTTTAACTTCAAGTATTAAAGTATTATTATCAAGTATAACCAATCCAAGACCAGTTAGAGACTGATTATATTAGGTTACACCTGACGCTTTTGTCCAAGTTTGTTTCAGCCTCTGTGAAAGCTGTATATTAACTCCTGTGGACTATAGAAATGTTACTTTGAGGTGGATATGAAAAATATAAAGATACACTATTAAAAAAAAACAAAAAACACAGGAATGGGTAGCAGCACAGATAAGATAGCAAAATGTTAAAAGTCAAGCAAAATGTGGTGATGACGGCTAAATTTTGACACAGACTACATTTAAATGTTAGTATACATACAGTATAAAGTAAAAAAAAAAAAAGTGTTATTTTGAACTCTGTTGTGTTTTGAGTACAGCCGGACACCAGCTGTGCAAAAGAGCTCTGTACCTGGACAAAGTGTCTGACTAACAAGAAGCTAATGTTAACTCACAAACTGCCAGTGAATTGATTTTACAGTGTATCAAGCCATTCTACGCATATAAAAATCTGTCTACTGATGTAGGGGAGACCAGGGCATGTTTTCACACTGATTAAGTTGTCACACTGCAGTTATTTTCAAAACAAAAAGGGATTTACTTAATTGTGGAATTGCAGTTTTGTGCCTCTACGTGGTCTGCTCTTAAGTCCTGATTATGGACAAATAAGCTCTCTCTTTAACAGAGATATGACCAATAAACCATTTTTATGAGTAAAAGTAAATATCATCCTGATATTTTTGTAATAATATTCTAGAGACAAATATTAAACATTTAACAATTATAGATGTTAGACACAAGACTTAAGTTTCTTGTAACGCTGAATCCAATGTATAATCTTAAGATAACTTTAAGTTATAATCCATATTTGGTACACTGGGGGGCAAGTTGTCACAGTGATATTGGGGCAAGTTGTCACATAGGCCGTAGTTTATTCTCTGGTTGCAGTTCTATACAATTCATAAACAGACTTACAGATGACATGGTTTCAGTCTAACAACAGGAGGGCTGTATCTCAGTATTGCCCTTTTCAGACCCAACTGCCCCAGGGTGGAGCAGCTCAGGTCAGTAGATCTATAAATGCCTCTGTGACACAAATAGATGACTGCATTTAATCACACTTCCATCTTTGTATTTAGTCTGAACTGAAGCAAGATAGACAAACAAGACATTTAATAGCTGAGACTTTACTCTTTCATATTGTTTGCAGTTTTTAACTATATGATGTGTTAATCCAAAGATATATACAAGAATGGAAAAAGTGTGACAACATGCCCCAGTCTCCCCTAATTATGCTGTTGTGTGCCTCAGGTTGCCAACCCCTGCCTTAAGCTACAGCAGATTCGTAATTTGAACAATGCCCTGAATGATGGTGACAGTGGTTTTTTTTTTTTTTTTTTGCCTTTTTAGCCTGAAATAGTGTAGATAGAAAGAGAGGCATACTTCAGCTGTGCATCACCTGTGACTGCTGTGAAGCATTTTGCATTTCTGTTTATGTGCTCTGTCTCCAGTTTGGGCAAGGTATCATGAGACTGAATATTCAGAAGAAAAACATTCATTTAATCTTTTGTCTTATTAACTTCTTTGTTCCTAAAGAGCCAAACCTCATCCTCAGCTCAGTGTATTCCGGAGATCAACCAGAGCCTTCTGTTCTAATGATGGATTATTTGCCTCTGCTCTGATGAACATGTAAATACAGTCCATAACCTGTGCTGGTGGTCAAGACACACATACTGAAGTGTACAGGTCTATAATGGTCACAGCCTGAAAAACATTCTCTACTCTTACGTGGATTTCGTGAGACTTCCCTCTTACACGAATAAATGAATGATTTAATGAATGAATAAATGAGTTTTATTATTGTGTCATACATGAATCACAAGCCCAGCCCAAATTAAACAAAAGACCAGATACCAGCTCTAGGTGAAGTAAATACAGTTCTATTTAAATTCTACTGTATCTTCCAGACTTAAAAATATTACAGTTAGACAACATGTGTGGACTACAGTTATCTTTTAATTCATTATTATCTTGCCACATAGTCTTCAAATTTGAACTGTGAAACCAGAAATGGACTTTCAGTTTGTAAACCTATAATTTAGCATTCATAAGGCTTTTAAAAGTGGTGCTGGTCTGCGTGTTTATAAATTGCATTACTCCTGTACACTGGTCAGTTCTATTCTTACCTAGAAGTCAGTTACCTCCTGTGCAGCACCTACGTCAATAATGAGTCACCAACATCAAGTTGTTGAAATCAAGCAGGAATAGGAGTAAGTGTATTAGCATCAGTCAAATGAAAGATTTTCAGCATGTCTTCTCTGTCATCTCTTTATGTAGCATTCATCTATGTTTATATATGTCTATGTTACATTCAAATATTGCTCAAATTGTTACACAATGTTCTGTATCAATAGTATATAATGTAGTGCTCCTTGTCTATCTCTTCACAGAACTGCACAAATATACATGAGTTAAGAGCATGTACATTGATGATGTTTAATAACTTATTAGTTAGGTAGCTATTCCTGCATTAGCTGTTACTGCATACACTGCTAAACATCATAAACAAAGGAAAACAGAAGGAGTAAAGAGACCAGAAAAGCGCAAATGAGACAATAAAAGAAATAAAATGCAAATAAATATTGGAACCGCATTCCAAAGATGGAGAGAACTACGCGACTGCATTGGTCTAAAACTGGACTCTGAGCTGGCTGCTTATCTTCTAGACTGGTAACTAACTTTCTATTCACTATATTTTTATTAGCATTAGGTCAGTTTCTCTTGTCTAGTTACATTTTAAACGAATTGCAAACAAATGTAAGCCTTATGTTGCTAATGCTAATATTGCTAGTGCTGTAGTCTCCGGGACTTATCGCTCTTGAGACCCATAATTTCAATGCTCCACACACTCAGCTCTCAGAGCTAGGTGTCCTCACCTACTAACACCAGTTTCCTAGTACTGTCATGATTTGTGTTGGGACAGGATTAGCGGTCTATAAACACTGAACATGTCCGTCTCGAGTTGTGCACGCGTATAATTAACATGAATTCAGGCACGAGACGAGAGAAAAGCCTGGGAGGGGTTTGTGAGAGTGAATAAGGAGCTAAGGGCAGGGCTTCTGTTTGAAACTCAACTGTCTCTCTCTCTCTTGGTTCTGAAAAAGACAATCAAGTACTGGAGCTTTAACTAATAAAAGTAGTACAGCACTTACCTAAATTGTACATACAAAATGATGCTGACATAGAGCCAACTGTTTAAGAAGTATCTGCTCTGCTGAACAGGTGTCCAGCAGCAGAAGGAACTGTTTAACCTGCCACAGGGCCACCCTGAGGCTGAGAGTGTGGACAGACAGGCTCTCGTACAGAGACTGTAAACTGTACTGTTGGTCCAGTCTGTGTCTCTTTTGTGTCTTTTTTAGTGTCATTATTTTCTTTTTCGTGTCATTATTAAGGTTTAAACAAATATAAATGTTGCACTAATGAAAGCTGATTTTTCCCATTTTATCAAATAATGATATTTCTTTTATTTATTTGTTTCTAAAATATAATGTTCATTTGTTCATATCTCTTCTGCCACAGAAAAGATGGCCATTAATTCTCTATCTCACTTTAACAGCACCAAACATTGCAAGTGTGACCAAGAGTTACCTCCAGCCACATTTGAGCCTTGTGCAGAGTAGATTATTTCAAAAGGAGCAGTGTGATGTGTGCATTAATAAAGAAGAATATTCATTTTTCCCACCCCGCATTCTTCACTGCTAATGTATTCCCAGCTGTAAATACCTGGAGGAATAGCTGCGCTGCTGCGGCGGATAAATAATGCACCACTGATAAATGAACGCCGGTGCAGCCCTCCACTTCAGCTGTGGTGTACTTTTGTGAGTCGACATTATGATAAAATGCAGCATATGTTTCTGGCTGTACAACGCCTCTGTCACAAGCACGAGTCTTGTAAGGTGCTCTCCCTTGACAGAACAGCTGTAGCAATTACACACGACACCAGGGTCAGCGCTAACTCCCATCTCTCTGCAGCCATACTCATTGAGATATCATCAGCCATCTTAAAAATGGAGACGTGGGAGGAAAACTTTTTATATGGTTTTGGAATAAATTAGTATGAAATAAATGAAATAAACTGACTCTTGACTGGAGTTAGCAAGTCCAATGTACATAAGACTGTGTAGAGTGGTCAGAATTGGATGTTGACAATTTTGCGGTTACTTTCGCTGCCACTCAATTACACAGTCTTTCTGTTGGAGTGTTCTTATAGCACTCACTGACTTGTTCTACATTGCTGTGCTTTTTTATGAGACCCGACTACCACTACATTTCAGTCACTACAGCCCAGACGTAAGAGAAATAGGTGAACTGTAAATCTAAATTGCCCCTAGTTATTAAATGTGGGAGTTAATGGCTGACCCTAGAGACGTTGCTGGGCCGCTGTAATGTTTGAACACTGTCAGAAGATACTCTGTACTGAGCAGGCAACGCGTATGTCATGCATCTGGTGATGTGAGAGCTAAAGCCTTGTTCTTTTGCATCTTATTTATACAATACTGTACTCAGTTTGGTTATATTGCTTACATGTTATTATAAACGTAGCATTAATATTAGCGCATTAATCACCGTCCCCACAAAGGAGTCATCTCATTTGTCCGTTAGCTTCATGTTGTAAATGGTCACGCTAATTAAGCGCCATACCCTGCTCTTCTATTCCCTCGCTGCTCACTAAAACCTCTCCAAGATGTAAGAACACAAATAATATGGCCATTTTCCTCTTTGCATGTGTGAGCGCACAGATCAGGCAAGAGTCTGGGTGGAATAACCCTGAGACCCTCCAGGGAACATGTGTCAGCCCTTTGACTAACTGGCCATTGTCCAAGGTGTACTCTGCTTAAAGTTGCTGGAATAGGCTCCAGCCCCCAGTGACCTGTGATGGAACTAAACAGTAGAAGATGAAGGAGTGACCTTGATATGATGAGAACAATTTACAGCAATAAGCTGATGCTTCTCTTTAAGAAAATACTTTAACTGCCACTCTTAGATGTCAGTCTGAAAAAGAAAATATTAACACCCAACATTGTTGCATAGTAATGCGCAGGATAAGGTTATGAAAAGGTTCATTTTAATTTAAAAACAGTTAGTAAAAGAAATGTCGATTCCCTTTAGTTAACATTTTGTTTTGCTTATTGAAAAAGACCCTTAGGACCTGCGGTCCTTGGTCTGTATGTCAGGTTGAATCATGGAAGATTGCCAGTCAGTTGCCAGTTTCGTAATAGCCTTCTTATTTTACATCCCAGTTGAATAGTATTTTTCAAAATATATTAAAACTTGCCTTGTGTCTTAGTTGCGCCCACAGAAGAGACACAGGTACGAGACAGAGAAAAGAATTAGGAGAGATGAGGTAGGCTCAAAAGGACAGCCTCTCCTTAAGATCGTCACATGTAATGTTTCCATCTCCCCCATGTGTGATGTATTGTAAGATCTGGATAATGGCCCACCCTCTTTCCCCTGCCACCAATTTGTGGCCACTCGAGGTACTGGAACAAAAAAATCCCATGCAGCCCAAAAACAATTTCCCCCAGATTGCATAGTGTTTATTACTTTTTCTCTGTTTAAAATCCGTTGATCGGCAAAAACATTTTTCTATTGACGTCATCATTTTATCATGCCTATGTGCCCATTAGTCAGAACTGATTGCGTAGAACCTGATGGTGGGTGGACTCTATGGGCCAAGTAACACAGAAATAAACCCGGAAGCATTTAGCATCCTGTTCTAATAATACCCCACCCCCCATACAGAAGTGTTAAGAGCTTTGGAAAAGTGCTAAAGATGAAGAATAACTTGTGAGGACTCAAGGATGCACAATTAGGAAAATGAGACATACCGATAGTGTACAATTAGCCCTGTGACCAGTTTGCTTTAGAATTGACAAAGTCCTTATGTCTTTTACCAAAGCATTATGGCCTAGATAATTGAGATTCCACACAGACAATGTTTAATAGTGCATTTTAAATGGTAAGGTGTTTCAAAGTTTGAAAAAACACATGATTTTGCTTTGATTCACTTGGAGAATTGTTAGTGCTTTTACTTTTGAAATGATTACCATCAACACAGACAAATGTTTCAGAGGGACATTAGCCTGCTCTAGACAGAAGCCTAATTAGTGCTGATGTTAACTGCTCTCCTGTCGTATGTGTGATTTTCCTCAGCTGTGTCATGTTTGTTATCAGCGGCTCAGTTTTATCAAAGCTGACACCATCTGGAGGCTACAGTGAGACGGAGGGTGTGACGTGAAGCCAGAGGCAACCACAGCTCGACAAAAATACAATCAACACAGAGAGGCCTTCACAGTGTCGCATTAGCTTTGTTATTTCCACAACACTGAACGGCCGCTGCGTTTCAAATAGTGACCTTTAAATTTTCATTTTTTTGCTGTGTTTTCATGCAGTGTCCTGAGTCATACTGCATTTGAGGAGTGGGCCTTCTGCAGATCATATTTTAGTCTAAAACACCAAGGTTAGTGTTGTGTGAAAGGACAAAAACAAAGACTGTATTTGTCCCAAAATCATTATGTTTTCACATGTAGCAAACATTTTTGTGAGGAGAAAGGATTACGCAACAAACTTAAAGTGTTCCAGGGCACCACCTCAAAGAGGAACAGAATAATAAAGCCTAATATAAATAGACAGACAGTGATCCGTATATATGAAATGAAACAACCACAAACTAAAGCATAAATTAATGAGAAATGATGACATTTATTGACCAGAATTAATCGTTGGTACACTGAATATGCAGATTGAATCAACAATAAATAACAGGAGTATATTCACGGATTGAAAAAATAAACCTTTCTTATTGAAGGTTGGATATGATTTTATGGGAAGAAATCGAAACATGCTGTAGTTTATGAGTTTAGAAAAACAGTCTAAAAGAGTACTCTGTATCAAGTAACTGTGTAGATCTTACTGGAAGAGCCAAGGCTGGAGGCAAGAGGTCAGAGGTCAGAGGCCAGGAGCCAACAGGAATGGTGGTGGTACCAACAGGTCCAAACTTCTCGGTCCTGAAGATGATGGTTCGGAGTTGGGTCCCCAATGCTAGCTGATTGTGGTGGTCCTCTGTGGATGGCTCTTGGTGGATCTGCTCTGAGTTCTCTCTGCCTTGGGCTGAGCTGGTGCTAGCCGTGGGTCAGAGGTCAGGAGCATCCCCGGTCTGTGAGACGGGCTGCTGATATCTGTGCCTTTCATGGCCAGCTGAGTCACAGATAAACCAGAGTCCGGCATAAAGAAAGTTAAGTCTCAGATGAAAAATACCAATTGACAGGCTGAACTTGAGTGGGTTACACTGAAGAAAAATACATGTAACAGTATAACAGTAAAACTAACAAACTAAACATAAATGAGTGCACAGGCATTGTCCGGAAAAATTGAAGAGAAAGAGACAAACAAAAACTATTGAATTACTGGACTAAAAACTGAAAAACTCAAAACTGAAGAAGATCTGAACAACACAAAAAATGAAAAAGACAACTGAGAAAGGCTGAAACAAGGCAAGAACTGAACTGGGGAAGAACTGAGGTGCCAAAGCCCTCAAAAGCTTTTTTAACTTTGTAACTTAAAGAAGTGTGACTACGTGATGGCGGGAAGAGTTGCTTTTAGTTTCTTAATGTAGAAGTTAAAGATAATCTCATGCTAAGGCTTCATATTACCACCTTCAAATATTGTGGAACATTTATTTACTCATTTATACCCAAATGTATCAACAACATATGGTTCCAATAACACAATGCATTCAAACACAAAACAATGTTCCTATCATCAGTCACTACAGTCCTTTTGAGTGCTTATGTGTATTCACAGTTAAAACAACATTTCTTTAGGATGTATGTACAACATAAACAGGATAGATAACGATGGAACTTTATTAAAATTGTCTTCATTCGTTCATAAAAGTCTATCCATCAATGAGAATTTTTCTTTTTTAAGTCTGTTAAAGTTGATTCTTCACAGGTTATTAAAGTTTGTCCATTTGGAAAGGAATGTGGGGATGAAGCACAGAGAGTGAGCTTGTGGGGCCGAATAATTTATAGCAGCGCCATTCGTACTAAGCACAGATCGTGTCTTTTGTCAGTAAAGGTCCTTCAATGTTGTAAATCCGTCTGGTTAATAGTAATGTTCACAAGAAAGATCATATTTTTGCAGGTCCCAGAAATCCCATGTGTCCCTGAGGTCAAAAGGTTGTACGCTACACACAATATCCTTTATGAGCAGTTTAGTCCCAATCATGAGTCTCCTCCTTAAAGCCACCTTCTGTAACTTTTAGCCACTAGAGGGCGCATATCACTTTCTACGTGACTACACCAGCAACCATTATTTACAAATAGAGACTTTTAAGACAGCCAGTTAATGAAGAAAGAGCGTGTCTTCTGAAACTGAAAGGTCATTTTAGTGTATTTTGTACAAACACGACTCTTCTAGGGTCCAGTATATTGGCCTGTTTTTTTTATTATATGTGTAGTAATGTAATCCCTTGCCAGGAAAGTTATTTGGAGGTTTCTGCCCAACTGAGAGTTCTGTGTTTGTGAGATAGGCATGATTCTACTTATTTTTTAAGCTGCAGTAAAATACAATTTAATGTGAACTTATGAGACTCCGCACTATTTGTCTGGAGTGTCTTTTGTGGCAAGTAGTAGTCAATGTTGTTGCACAGAGCAAGTAGGTCTGTGGAGGATTTTTTGGGCTACTAAATAAAAATAAAGCATTTAATAAAAAGTATATACAAAAACGGATTAAAAATGCATTTGTAATTACATTTCATAAATCACAGTTTAATTGTACAATTAAAACTCACTTTACAAATACATTTACTAAATCTGCAATAAATACTGCAGTTAATACATTGATCCATATTTAAAACTTTAAATTGTGTTTCAAAAGAGCAATTCCTTATTCCCTTTACAAACCATTAGCAAATACATTAGCTAACACATTGGTTAATGCTTTAGTCTCTCCATTTAGCCTCTGACTTTACTTTTACTGTGGTCCTTGTTCGACACCGAGCCCAAAACAGCAAAGCAAGGCAAATGAGGCAGAGAGCTCAGTGTTATGCTTGGCCATTCTTCTGAACAAAAACCTATTTAGCATGACATTTAAACCTTCTTTTTTTTCCCCTTAATTCATAATTCTTCATTTAATGGTTCCTATATAAATCAATATAAATCAGCATCAGTGCAGATTCACAGTCAACATTTAATAAGCCGGGCGTCAACAACACAAGTCTTTCCAAAAGGCCAATTTACTCTGAACCGCTCTACGACACTTTTTTATTTGTTATATTTGGAGAAAAATTGTTAATATGTTTTACTGTAATGTATAAGTAGGGTTTTTTTTTTTTTTGCAGGGAAGCAGGGAGAGAGTATTTAAATGAAAAATAAATGCTATTATTTTATTAATGTGAGGGGGAAAAAATGTAGCATGTTGGAATAGAATCTAGAAGATCTTAAGCTTTGGCCAATCACCTGCTCACTCCTGTAGAGGGTGTGCTCCCATTTGTCTACACCACTTGTCAATATGGATGTAATGGCTATTGATAATTGATAACCAAGAGTGGTATTCCAGCAGTTACACCGGCTCATTAATTTTAATGATAGCCAACAGTGCCATGAGAGTTCACATCAACTTGACAAAATCCACTTTTTGAGATGCTTTGGGAGCAGTGTTTCCTGGTGCCGTCTACTTTCAAGCACACTGTGGATGAAGTTATGGTAGTATATAAAGGTACAAGTGCTGGCTTTCTCCAAAAATTCATTGCCAACAAACCTGATAAGTGGGGCTTTAAATTGATCTGCCAAGCCAATTCCTCTGGCATCATCCCTGACTTCTTGCTCTATCAATGGGTGTCAACATTCTTCAATGTGACTCTGAATGAGCAGGAACAAGTGCTTCCTTTAGGAGCCAAAGTGATGACATCACTTTGCAAAACCGTTTACTTTTTTATCTAGTTTCGTCTTGGTCCAGAATATGCTTAGTACTCTGGTTGTCAAGTTTCTTGGGCATTGTTTGATCAAACTGCAGACAGAACCTCAGAAGACAGAAAAAGAGCTAATGTAACAAGGACATGGAGATTATGTTTTCATAAATTTGCTGACGCAAGCACCTGACTGTGACACTTGTTCCCATCCCTTTAATCCTTGCGTGTGAGTGGGCGGAGCCTCCAGAACACTGCCAATATGACTCATCTGAACTCCATTTACAATCAAGCAGCAGCTCTCCAGTGAATCTTTGCCAGATTGTTCTGTCAGTCAGATGATGAGTTTGCAGCCGGCCACTCAGTCTATGAGCTTCTGTGATTTTGTTTGACCAGTTTTTGAAGACCTAAGTTTACTTACCCTCGTCTCCTGTGTTTCCAGCTCCATTTGAGTCTCCTGCTCCTCCAACACATTCAAGAGGAACCTGGTGTTGTATCATAGTGTATAATAATATGTACAACACCCCAAAATTCAGTTGGACTTTACTCAGGCTTCGGCACACCTTGTAATACAAGCACATGTTTAATTACATGCTCTTCACTCATCTCATTCTTTACTCTTCTTTGGTAAACATCAATAAACACTATGGGTTACCACCTAGCGGTTAACTTAGCAACAATTAACATTTATGGCTTTTATGCCTTTTTGTTATAAAGGAAAATCTATTACCTAATAGAAAATGTTGCAATTTTGAAAGAAATGTTTTGGTTTTAAAATGAAACCAGAAGAAAACTTTATCTCCCAAATCTGTGATAAAATTTTCTTTCAAAAAATATTACTATAGTGACTTTCCTAAACATTTTAGGCATCTTAGTAGACTGGCTCTGACAGTCTGTGTCTATGACACAGTACCATCACATGTGAACAAGTGGCTGGTGATTGGACCTGTGAGTAACTGCAGTTTGACCCAAACAGAGGAAAGCTTACAGCGACACATAGCTGACATGGCTAACATGGTTAATCCCTGATTTTAATGTCATGGGAAGTTTACAGTCACCAGCTTTGCTTTCAGTCTGCCTGAAAGGAGTTATTTTAACTCTCTGTTTTTCTGCGGCTTTATTTTCTAAGCTGCAAATAAAGCAAGGTTCAAAGTGGACTACTCATCTACACTGCTGTATGTTGTACACTCTCCTGTAAATAAAAAAAAATCTGAACAATCTTTAAAAAGACTTTATCATGAACATGTACAGAACGTCAAGTCCCAATTAAATGTCCACCTCAAAGCATGTTATTTTTTACTCACGCTAAACTTAAAACCGAATGTAAAAGAGAGAACTCACACAACCCCTCCCCAATGAACTGCATTTTGGAGTTGTCCAACAAGTATACTATGCTGATGTGCTTATCATTTCTTATGTGTTGTTCTAATTATTTCATAATGTCTTAAAAGCTCTTAGTGTCTGTTATACTGTCTGTACAGGTCTGTTATTCCAATAACATCCACTCTATGTTGTACAAAGTCCTGCTGAACTCTGTTAAAAACTCCTTTAACAGTACTACTGTAAGGCCTTGTTTCTTCAAGTTTGTTAAAGATATGGTATCCATCTTAACTGAAGAGCGTGTGATCAGGTTAGACAAATAGACAGCGGGAAAGGAAAATTTCCTCTGACGTAGCTCACAAAAAATCACTTAGAATCTCGTTGGACTGGCGTAATAGTTTTATGCCGTTATGGGTGGAGCTGTTGTCAGCAGCAGTGATGGAACTGTCATTCAGTCTGTGCACTCCTCTTGAATAAAGCTGATTGATTGTCAGCCTGGTAATGACAGTCTTTCCTACTTAATTACTACTGGACACAAAACAGAGCCAGATCTAATTACCAAATCAAATTGTGGGACAGTGTCTCAATTTGCAAGGTGCATGATTTTTGTTGAGAATGCTGTGCAGATCCACACAAACACCCAGTCACCCTAGGGCTAACCACCTGTTCCTATTGAAGCAAAACCCAAAGCAATTCACGATGAACTGTGACTCATAGTATTATTATTGTGGATATGGGTTTGTACTCCTAAACACATGTATGGATTTCTCTGTCAAAATGAGAAGGAGCATGAATTCTGTGTTACGATTAAATAGTAATTTGCTAAACTAAGTGTCCTTCATCCTCCTTTGTTCACTGGGCAGGGTCATTTTCAATAAATACTGCATCTATTGATTTACACTCTAGCAACTTGCAAACAACCAATTTTCTGACTGGATGATGTTCCAAAGACCTACTGACAAGAACAATTGAATAAAAATGCCTTTTCTTGTAACATACAATAGTGTTGTCACATGACTGTTTTTGTTTGAAGATTAAGTGGACAGTCTCTCAGTCAGTCCGTCGGTCTTCTGTTACGTCAGCTCAGTGCTTTTTGATGTTATTCACAGACTGATGCCAACATCCATTTAATGCCATGTGTGTCTTCTGCTGCATCATGTTAATCCCTAAGCAGATTAGGATGCATTATGGGAGGAGAGACAACTTGTAAATGATAGCCCTGTCCTGGTTTCACCCTCAAAGTTCCAAAGGTCGGATTATTGACTCAAGAGCTGCACGCATTAATGGATGAGAGTGGCTGCATGGAGTTCAGAAGGATAAATGAGGGAAATTACTCATATGTGCACTTTAGTTTTACTCATCAAAACCTTGACAGAAAAAATGTAAAGATGATAGATGATAATACATTAAACCTGGCATTTTTTAGTTTTTAAAATGCACCTTATCACTTTACTCTGCATTTGAATGTTGAGAGGCAACCTGGTTAAAATAATGCACATTCTCCGCTGTAAATTTCTTTTTTTTGACAATTTCTTATTTATTTTAGCTGCCATGATTTAAAGCTTCAGGTGTAGAGTCCTGAAGAGCAATGCATATGAAGATG
Source organism: Rhyacichthys aspro (assembly GCA_036850595.1). Classification (NCBI taxonomy): domain Eukaryota; kingdom Metazoa; phylum Chordata; class Actinopteri; order Gobiiformes; family Rhyacichthyidae; genus Rhyacichthys; species Rhyacichthys aspro. The sequence continues at coordinate 21,631,287 of CM072151.1, forward strand.
TTAATGACATATGGCATGTATTGATTTGTTCTGATCAAGTAATTATTTAATGTTCGGTTAAAAACAATTTATTTGGTTTATCACTGACTGTATACTAAATTTTATTTCATTCATTCATTGATTAATGTCATAATGTGGTAATACCTCTTTAAGAGCAAACGCAAAGTATGATGGGAGTTTGAGTTGAGGACACGAGGAATGTATGGAGATGGGGTTGTGGGTTTTGTTTATTAAAGTTGCCCCAAAAAAAAAAAGAAAATCATCGTGAGTATGCCAGTTTTATTCAAGGGTGCAATACAACTACTCTATATAACAAGTTGCACTCAGGGCTTAATTTGTGCCGGAACATACAAAAACATGTTCCCCACCTCACAAATCAGGACTGGAAACATTTGACTCTGCACATTTTGTATTTTTTTGTATGTATTTATTCACTTATTTATTATATGAATGTGTTATACAAATTGAACACTAATTGTTGTACTTTTTTTGCACCCTAAATGTTCCATTTTTATAAGAAGGCTATAATATGGTCATTCTATTCAAAACATAGGTCAGGTATCGGCAAACTGAACTCATGCAGCAGCCAAACAAACACACAGCTCAGAACTGCAACTCTCCAGCTTCGGTGCGCAATAACGCTTCCATTGTGGTGCGTAATTACATATGGTGTGGCCTCAAGAAATGGTCTGTGCCCTCCACTCCACTCCACACCTGGACACAGCGCTACATTGTGTGATAGAGAGAGGCAAGTTCAACATCTAACTGCTAGAAATACACTGAGACATACTGCAGAACGCACACAGACAGAGTGAGAAAGGATGATTGACCCTACAATACGAATCTGGCTGGGCATTCAGGTTCACACCCCACATAAGCTTTTCTTCCCGACTGCAAAAAGTTGATAGGCTCATACTGCTGAAACACACCAGAAGCTGTGTTCTCGTTTTGTAAAGAAGCTGGTTCGGTGAGGGTTGTAACTTGGTAAACAAAAAAGTTCCAGTCAGAGACTATCACTGGCTAAAGCTGTGGTAATATAATTTATTAATATAGGTAGTTAACAGTCGGGGGTAGGTTACCCAGAGAGAATCTGCAGTAGCACTGGGAGGACGTGCAGAAAGGCCATGGTTGGCTGACACAGGGATCGACAGGATTTTACAGTGTTCTTGCTGTGATGTAGGGCTGCTTACCACTGTACATGCCAATATTCAACGTAATTCACGCATAGTCTATGTTATCCTAGAATTATAGCATATCATTTCATCTAGAAAGCTCTTTTCATACATGCACTTTATTCTCTGAGCTCCTTGAATCCCATTACAATTTGCCATTGATGGATGTCTGTATTTATCTGTCTGCAGCAACTGCTCCAGACTCTTTTCCACTTATGGGTTATGTTGCTTATATTTAGTTCAATCTTATACATTGTACATCCACTTCATACCGTCTTCTACTTCAACAAAGGTGTTAAACACTTTCAACTTGTCTGTGGCTCAGGGTTTGTTCACCAAAGATCAAGAATCCTACTTTAATGACTTAAATTTGGCAAGGATCTGTGTGCTGTTAGTGAGTGGATAGTGGATATGGGTAAATTGGTAAGTATTTAGTTGCTTAATTTATTTGAGCAGAACATTAAAATCTATGGCTAATTGTACCTGTATGGTGGGGTAACTAACAAGCATAAGTTGCAGCTAGCATGCTAATTCATTTTTACTGTTACATTGTTCTTGTTTCTCATCAACCACACATTCAACAATCTGTCAGTGTTTCATCTACAACATTTAGATTAGATTTAGATTTATTTACTGGTATTAGTCTGCTCCTTCATTAAACTGAATGGAAGTGTGCCATCTATAGTGTGATCAAGTGATATAGTGTTATGAATTCAGATCTATATATCGTGTAGTTGTGACTATTTAATGAACATTACTAAAAAATAATAGATAATAGATAAATAATAAATCTATAAGCCAGTTGCTTTTAATGCCACCATTTATTTGCCCATTTGTTCCACTGTCTATGGCAAGAAAATATTTCAAAAAGGCCCAGGCCAGTCAATCCATGATCTTACTGAGTTCTACTGACAAACATTATGACTTACTTAAAACTTTATTGATATGTCTATGGGGAAATTCACTCATACCTGTAGCTCACTGACAGATAAAGTGCAAAAAGTGTAGAAATTACATCTAAAAATGCATGATGATGAATTCTGAAGTGACCTGCCCATAGCAGACCCTCAGCAGACCCCCTGTAGAGAACCCCTACTGTGCACATGAAAAACAGACTCTCTGAAAGTAGGTAAGTATCCTAGCAGGCAACCTATGAAGTTTTGTAACATTGCCATAATTTGTCCCTTTACAGACGGTAAACACAATCAGCATGAGACATAATAAAAGAGAGGTAGAGTTCCCCACCAGATATATTTGAAAACCGGAGAAAACATGACTCCGAAAATACAAAGAACAGAGCAGTGGCTGTTTTAATGTCATTTGAGCAAGGCCCCCCAAAAAAGATTTCACCTTACCTACAGTTGGACAAGTCTGGGCCAAAATGATTTCATATAATGAGACCTGCAGAGTTGCTTGTTACCATTCAGTCATAATTCTGTACATGAATCCTGTGAAATACAGTCCTAGTACAGTACAGTTTGGGATGCTCACCTTTGTATTCCAGCCATACTTCAGTGTCTCCAAGAGGCTCTAGAGAAGAGTCAAAAATAGGAGGCTTATCAAAAATGTCTGGGATAACATCAGACCATGCCTCAAACAATTAAATAGCAATTGGAACGTGACAAGGCTTCTGGCAACCATGTCAGCTTTATCTAGGTCAAAAAGAAAGCAGACGTTTAACAGACAAACAAGACATTTGAAATGGTAGACAGATCGTGACAAGCGGCAAGCAGTATGTGCTGTTTGTCTAAAATGGAGACTCTTAAAACAGTCTGAGAGGAATAGGTCCCACCTTGACTTCCGTTTTGTGTCTAAAATGAAAAATGTTTTATTTAAAGAAAGAGGGCGACAGCATTCTTTTAGAATTAGACCTGACCTCGCCACACAATATGAATCAGTAAACACTGTCCTCATGGCTACATCCCTAGACCCAGGAATTAAGGACACTGGTGAGAGCCTATTTTTTGCAAAAATGTTATGATTGAAGAGATTCTCAAGAACCAAAGAAGCAGACAAAAAATCAGTAGAACAGCAACAGGAAAAAAAAAAAAAGAGTTTGCTGTCCACATTCCAGTATGGGAGAATTTATCCTGTACAGATTTATGAAAAAGATAAACCCTCTAATTGTCAGGAATTCATGTTTCAGTCTTCCCCATTGTTTTTTTCTTTTTTTTCCAATTCTTTATTTTTAACAAAAGCTTAGAAAACTGATTCACTGGTTCATGATTAGCACTTATTAATTAATTAATTCTGCAGGAGTTTTAGGTTGATGTTGTGGTGTTGTTCTAGTGTTGGTAATGAGATACTTGAGGAAGGTATTGTGTCAAAGTCAAAATTCTGGTAATGTGATAAGACTGATACACTACAATAAACATTGTGGACATTGTCCTGGCATGTATTGTGCATCTTTGAAAGAGATTTAAGTGTCCCACTAACATAGAGTACTGTGTAGCGGAGTAATTAAATCACTACACACCAGTATTTACTCTATTCTTTATAGATTATTGGTAATGCATTCATTTTTTTCAAAGTCCACTTCACGCAAAATCTGTACCTCAGATAGAAACACAGCTTTATTTGCACTTGTGCGATGTAGCAGATGCCATTCTTTTGGACCCAGCTCAGTGGAAACACCAGCCTCTTTGGTTACTGAACCAAACTGTGCCGTATTGAGCTGACCTATATCGTACCTGTCCAGTGAAAACTAGGGAAAAAAAGTAGCAGCTATTAAATGTTGCTCATGGTAGATGTTTGACCTAAAGGACTGTATTTGCTTGACATTAAGAGCTTAATAAAAATGTGTACGTTGTATTTATAAATGTGGTTTAAAGGAGTTTGGAATAAACCAACCAAAGATCATTTTGATTTATTTAATGCTCTGCCTAAAAGGAAAAAAAACAGATTGTGTTTTCTTCTTCCTGGCTGCAGAGACTGAGCTGTGAGAAGGTGTGAATTTAAATGAGCCCTGAAGGCAAAAGTAGCACCGCAGTGGCAGTTTACTCCTGGCCTCGCAAGGACAACAAATGTGCTCTCAATGTCGCAGCGCTTCTGTTTGGCGATAGAGTCTGATGAGACGCTGAAAAAGATGTAAAGCTAAAAAGAAGGTGGATTTCATAGAACTCTTGCTATATCAGCTTGACCTTGCTACAAAATGACAAATTGTTCCCGATTACCCACTTACTGCTCACCTTCCTCCTCCCTCTAGACTCCCCCCCCTTTTTCTTGTCATTTATAAGACTGCACTTAATTGAAGTGGCTTTATCCAAACTGATAAATTGTCTTTTCACATTTGGAAGCATCTCTCGCCTGTTCATCCTCTGTCCTTATTTTCCCGCCTCTCATTCTGCGCTGCTGCAGCCTGTCCTCCCACACTGCTTTCTTATCTCGGCTTCGTCTCCGTCTTTTGCCGCGGTAATAAGCCCAGGCTCTTGTAAGCCCTCAGGCACTTCCACTTGTTGACCTTGTGCTGTGGTTTAAAGCTGGTCCCGAGGCCCCATGCTGTCTTTAGGTACGTGCCCTATACATCAGAGGTATAAGGACAATTTAGTCATAACAGAAACAAGCTTTAAAACTGTAATTAAGCTATAATGACATTCATATTGTGTGTTATTAAGTATCTTTTGGGAATATTTCTGTGTTTTGTGTTTTAGGTTCTATTGAATGGGTTTCAGTCTCTAATGTGTTCCTTGCAGCAAGCAGTTGTCGGCACGCTCCCAGTTTGGAGAAGCAGACAAAAGCAATGACAGAGAGACAAAAGTGCAAACCATTAGCCTCTTCATTTAAAAGTGTTGTCCACAGAGTAGGCTATATTTACAGAATGTTGCTGAGAAATGGCTCAAAGTAAAGGTGCCGGGAAATGCCAAGGAATGGGGTTAAATAAAGGTGAATGTTGAAGAGTATTTTTTGTTTTCTTCTGTTCTGTTTAAAGTGCCTTTGGAAAGGTTTTAATTTACTCTTGCTGTGCTGATATATTCAGTCATTTAGTTTTTAGACATGTAGTCTGTGTAGGTGTGAGGTAGGCTGGCCTTTTAGTGGCTGGAGTTAAGTCAGAAGAGGCAGAAGGCAGGAGCTGGAGTGGTCCACAATTTTATTTTATTTTAGCTCCCCGTATTTACTAAAAGTGCAGGAGGAGGTCATTGGAGCCGTGGTCTACAGCAGCAGAGCACAGTGTAATAAAAACAGATGCCTTAAATATGTCCTCACTAATTGCTAAATTACTAAAACTCCGAAGGGATGTACTGTAACCATACCTTGTTAAAACTAAGCAAAAAACCTCAACAACAAATTACAAAACCACAACGATAAACCTTATAAACCCTTATCCAAATTACTAAACCCAATCATTAAATATTAATAAAACCCATAAATCAATAAAACCATCCAAACATGTTTCCCCTACATAATCCCATCCCTTGGGCTTGCCTGGAACCTTCTTACAGGTGCTTGTTTACCTGGGGACTCTTTTAGAACAAACGCTACACAAAGAATAAAGGAAAGATTAGTACAACACATCAAGACAAAAAAACACCTTAAAACACCCAAACACCTGAACAATAACCGAAATATACTGCACATTTCCAATTTAGTTTTTCTTGATTCCTCTCCTCAGACAAACAGCTGTCAATGAAATGGGCTACACAAATAATCATCAAGTAATTAAAAAAAACAAAACATTACATTACTAGTTACATGCTTGTTAGCAGTAATGGCTGCCAGGAGAAAATGATTATGCCTAGATTTAAGTAAAGCTTAAACTATAACTTCTGGTTTCAGTTAACTAGTGATGGTGTCTCTAACCTTGCCTCTGATTGCGCCTGGGCCTATGTGTTACAGTTTCTCTAAATGCAGACAGCAGGCTATATTTTTAACCAGGTTGTGGTCTGTCTTGCATTGTAACCCTTGAGTTTTTGTAGGTTGGTTTGTCCTGCGATATGAAAGCTCATGCTCTGGGTGTACTCCAATCAAAAGAACCAATCACAAAAAGCAAGTCTCATTTCAGATAAGCAATTATTTTTGAGGCAGGACTGAATCAACTTGAGAAATAGGTTTGAATGAGAGGGGATCTGGACCCACCTCAATTTGCAAAGAGAGTGGGTCTGGCTGGCAGGCTATCTGTCACAGAGAAACCCCATAAAAAGTATGTATATGATAATGGATGACACTTGCACTTGTTTGTTGTTTAAAACTGTTTTTCTTGGTCACATTAGCAGACAAAAAACACAAAACATTAGTCATCACTCCTGTCTGCTTCTCCAAATTCGTGCTGTGCTTCCAATCACCTTCTGTCGGCAATAAGTGACCTATTTCTTAGCACATAATAAGCCTTGTTATTAATCTAGGGTACAGTACTGGTTGGGTTATTACAGGATGGTTTGGTAGGGGCCACCCTCAAGAGGCTAGCATTTCCACTCTGCTGGGTCCAGAGGAGCGGCGCCTGCTACGTAAACAATGTGCCTTAAAAGTTTTGTGTGAGGCTGCAGTAAACAAACTGTTTCTGGTTTATTCCCAGCGTTCTGAATGTTTAAATACATATAGCCACATTTTCCATTCATCATTCAGGGACTTAATATTTGAGACACAGGTTCTGCTTATGTTTAATGCAGTTTAGACAATTAATACAATGTTTAAATTTATGAAGCAGAAGACGTAATTGCTGACTGTCTAAAACTGCTGTTGCAAATGTTGCTAATAATTGCTAGCTTTGTCATCAGGAAAAAAAAAAAACATTTATGACTGTTAATCATAAGAACAAGGCACAATCTATTTGATTTTTTTTTTTTTAACTTTCTTGTCTTGTTTTCACAGGTTTCTGCAGTTGTCTAACTATGGCATTCCTAACCTGTACTTCAAAGCTGGACTTTAGACCCCTTTTGGTAAAACAAACGCACCAGAGCCAACCCACACCGTGCCGTCCCCGTGGCAACAAGGCTATAGCCCACCTTTTACTGAATACTGGACTATTCTACTGAAGCAGTATGGTACAAGTCAGGTCAGCTGTATGTAAAAATAAAGAAAATCTTCTCACGTCGTCACCAGTCTCTACACGACAGCTCCTGCTAAAATTACCTGACCCTTTTGTAATAAAATAGGGATAATTAACAAGAAAAAAAGAAAAGTCTTCTTAGTTGAGTACCTCTTAATAGTGGAATTAAATCCATCTGAATGGGAAACAGCTTGAATTCACAGGTCCCGCATGGTTACTATGCTCGGAGCTAGGATTTGGTCAGACGTTGAGATAAATAATCCATTACCACTTGAAAGAGCAGTAGAGGAACAGAGCCGGGGCTGCTTTTCTTTTCCAGCCTAATTAGAGCATAATTATGGAGCTGGGGGCGCTAAACCCATCATACCTGAGTTCGTATCTGCACTGCCTTTCTTTATCCCGCTCCAGGAAAAATGGCATGGTTAACTGAAGCCGACAAACTTGGACCATGAAGGATAATCAGTCTCCTTCTGCGCTCTGAGGCCTGAATTGAAATGTAATTTGAATCAAAAGCAGCTGGATGTGGTGATTTTCATGGACAGCATTTTCAGCAAATCACTAGAGGTGACAAAATCGTGTCATTTATCATCTGAAACAACTCATTTGCAGTTTGATCTTGATGCGGTGACAACTAGGAGACGGGATCTGAGAAAAGAGAGTAGGATTTGCCAAAGAGTAATGAACAGCCTAATGCTAACACTAATCCTCTGTAGTGATTGCCTCATTTAGTCATTGAACGTGGCAAGTATGATCATCTGCTGATGCCATGTTGTATTTTTTGTTATTTATGAATAGCTAGCATGTTGACATTAAAGATTTTATTTTAATGTTTCTAATATAAGCAGGCATGGATCAATAAATGTTAAGAAAACCTTTATTCACATCAGAAAATGTCAACAAATCCAGTAAATATTTAACTTTGAGGGAGGGCCTCAGCAGAAAGTATTTGTAATAAGATAAACCTCCTATTTTATCCAATTAGAATAAGTTATTTAGGTTGCTTCCTGTTCAGATCTACAAAAACAACCATAACTGCCAGCGCTGCAATATCATTGGTCCAAACTGGTAGCAATTTATGAGCAAAGCTTTGGCCAGAGCTGTACAAGATGGAGTTTAACTTTTTAATAGCTTCAATTATTTGTCAAAAAATTATTATTTTTTTCTTTCCTTTCTTTTTTTCCAACTATAAATTCAATAGAGTATTCAACACTGACCTTTGGCCTTGTTCCTTCTCCAGATTTTCTAAATCTTTTGATGTTATCATGTTCTGAAGTTGGTGATATATTCAAAGTCTTTGCAATTTTTTCTGAAATACTTTCACAGTTTTTTGATGCAGTTGTTTGCAGATTGGTGACCCTCTGCCTATCTTTGCTTCTGAGACTCTTTCTAATATGCTCAATTTCCCCAGTCCTGTCATTCACCTCTTGCCAATTAAAAGAAATGATGTTGCCAAATGCTCCTCCAATTTTTAAGATGTGGCTACCATCAAATTCAAAAAGACCAATTATTTTTCATGAAATGGTAAAATGTTTCACTGTTTTTAATTCCTATTGTTAATAAAATATGTTTCTTTCTTATTATTATTTATTTATTTATCAATAAGCTGCAGTAAAGATGGTGAATGGAGAATATACAAATGGAGAGCACTCAACTCTACAAGCATTATGAGTGTAAAGTGTATATAATTTATGTAAATCATAATGCTGAGGAAAATCACTGTGTGTGGCAATGTAATTCACAGATGCGATAAACATATTTATGCTCTGCCTTTATTCTGTCCAGTCAAAAGGCGCATTCCACTTGAGCTAGACCTGCGCAATTTCGATCCGTGCCAATCAGAGCGCATTACACGCCTGTAAGAATAAAAAAAAAGACACTGTATGGGCTGCTGTCAAATATGGAGAACATAAACATTTTAGACATTTTGCACAGTACACGATTACTTTGTGGGATATTAAACTCATCTAACGTGTAAACTTGGGCATAGATCTAAAGACTTCTGCTTATGGATCTGTTTGTCAAGTGCACAGGAAGAGCAGCTCATTTAAAAAGAGACTGCAGTACTTTCACACATGATGGACACATGCTGTAGATCAGAATTAGAATATTGCCATGGGCACTTTATCAGCTTTAATGTAAATGGTGAAAAGAAATACTTCCACAGTTCATATTTATCTGATACCAATGCCTTTTAGTTCTTACTTTTAAGATACACCAGCTTGTTGCCCATCCAAATACTTCCTGTGTGTTGGTTTGTTCCACTGCCTGGGTTCTATATTGATTGATTAATTATCCATGAGAAAAAAAGATATCGTTTGGATCTTTGGACAGTTTCTCAATCCTAATGTTGCATTGCAGATACATAGGATTCATTACCATTGGTGGTTTTACACTATGATCTAAAGCAGGGTTGTCCAAACTTTTTCACAGAAGGCCACGATTGATCAAAAAATTATTGTTCCTTCAAATGGCAATGTTATGTCAGTTGTGAGTTGCAAGCTGTTTAAGATCTTAGCCTGGCCAACAAGATTTTACAAAGTGTAGTACATCTGATACCTTTTACACTCCGTAAAATAAAAAATAAAATAAAAAACTACCTGGAGCGGAAGGACAAGAAAAATGTTTAGTTCATCTGATAAGACACATCACAGCAACATCATATCTGTCAATCACAAACTTTTGGACAAACAGTATCCAGTCAAAAGCAATATAAGGCACAGTGCAAAATAATATTTCTGGATTGAGGTTATTTGATTTATTATCATTCTACTGTCAGTTTGTAATACATGCCCAGTTTTACTTATCATAGCACTCACGACTCATGACTGTTATGCAGTTTCCAGCATCGCCAGGTTTACTCTCTTAAAGCACTACTCGAGACTTGGGCAAAGGGAATGGCATTTTAGAATTCGTAGGTCAAAGATCGGAAGCTCCCAATCTGCTCTTACATCTGGAGTGAACTTTATTCATATGCTTCACAGTGGTATTTTGGAAATTGAAGACATTTTATTATTTGAGAAAATCTCTGGTTGACTGCGGGATATTGTTCCGGCTGAATGCTTTCCTTGGGTCTTTGGTGGTGTTTTTTTCTGCTCCACTGCTTCTCTCCTCTGCCCCGTGTCTCGCTCCATTACCTCCAGCCTCACTTTTTCATCCACCTTTAAAGTCCAATCCCTCCTTCAGGCAGAGGTCCCATCCCCCACCCACACTCACCTGGCCTATATCAAAACCAGCAACTAGGGGTGGATTACAGGAGATGGATTGGATTTTAAAAAAATCTTTAATAAATGCAGCTTGTTATGGACACATACTTATAATGTTTTATAATATGATTTTAAGGTGCGTTCTATGCTTATTACGTTAGATTTTTCTCAAAAAAGTTTGCTATGGCAACTAATCACTGACAAGGCAAGCAAAGCAAGTTTATTTATAGAGCACAATTCAGACACAAGGCAATTCAAAGTGCTTTACAGTAACAGTACATAAAATTAACAGAAGGCAAATAAAATCATTACATAAAACATAAATATAATCATTAATTAATTAAAACAGAATTAAAAGGCGAACAGTGCAGACAAAATACTTTCAGTTGTCATATGCACAGCTAAATAGAACTGTTTTCATCCTGGATTTGAACATTGTCAGAGTTGAGGCTTGTCTCACATCTTCAGGAAGACTGTTCCAGATTTTAGCTGCATAAAAGTGGAACGCAGCCTCACCATGTTTAGTCCTGACTCTGGGAACCAGCAGGAGGCTACTCCCTGAGCTTCTCACAGCCCGAGGTGGTTCATAAGGCTCTAGCATGTCACAGATGTATTTTGGTGCGAGACCATGAAGAGACTTATACACAAGCAGAGCTGTTTTAAAGTCGATTCTCTGAGCGACAGGAAGCCAGTGTAGAGACCTGGGCACTGGACTAATATGGTCATATTTCCTGGTTCTGGTCAGGACACGAGCAGCAGCGTTCTGGATGTACTGCAGCTGTTTTACAGCTGGTTTAGGGAGCCCAGTGAGGAGGCCATTACAGTAGTCTAACCTGCTGGAGACAAACGCATGGATGAGCCTCTCTAAGTCTGGTTTAGACACTATACTTTTGATCTTGGCAATGTTCTTGAGATGGTAGAAAGCTGCTGATGTTATCGATTTTATGTGGCTGTTAAAGTTCAGGTCCATTATTACCCCCAGATTTCTAACCTGATTTTTTGGTTTTAAAGAGAGAGACTCAAGGTGACTTATAACACTCTCTCTTTGTTTCTGTGGGCCAAAGACAATAATTTCAGTTTTGTCTGAGTTTAGCTGGAGGAAGTTATTTTGCATCCACACACTGATCTGTTCAATGCAGAGACAGAGTGAATCTACAGGTCCATGATCACCTGCCGTCAGTGACACGTATCTGCATAGTTGTGGTAGGACACATTATTTCTTTGGATTAGTTGACCCAGAGGGAGCATGTACCGATTAAACAAAAGGGGTCCCAGGATTGAACCCTGGGGAACCCCACAGGTCACAGCCATTTGGTCTGAAACACAGTTACCAAGTTCAACAAAATATGTTCTTTCCTCGAGATAGGACTTGAACCATTTTAGAGCAGTACCACCCAGTCTTCTAACCTCTGTAGCAGGATTGCATGGTCCACTTTGTCAAAGGCAGCACTCAGATCTTGAAAGTTTGCCTGCGTCTGTGCTTAGACAGATGTCATTTGTCACCTTGACCAGAGCTGTTTCGGTGCTGTGGAGGGGCCTAAAGCCTAACTGGTAAATATCAAAGGCATTGTTGGACTGGAGAAAGTCAGTAAGCTGTTGGTAAAACAAGTCTCTCAGAAGTTATGACTGGCTGAATCTTAAAATTGTGGATTTTAATAACAAAAAAATCTTCATTCTCCCACCATCTATAGAACATAATACCATTTTAAGATCAAGAGAATCTGGGAAAATCTCTGTGAAACGGACAGGGTCAAAGGTCAGTATTGGATTTTGGTAATCTTCAGGCTCAAGCAGCACTGCATTAAAAACAGGTCTGGTTCTCGGATTCATCTGTGGATCCTTTGTGGCCTTTCCCTACCCACAATGCACAAAGTGTTTTGAAAAAAAAGATGGTAGAAAAGTAAGTGAGTGTCCATTTGCTGTGTTTATAGAAAATGTTTTATTTTGAAAACATTTGCCTAATAAACTGCACCGCTCAGTTTTATTTCTTAGAAGTGAGATTGTATCAGCGTTGTCATGTCAGCTGATTGTTGCTAGAACATATCACATTCAGCTTCTCTTGTTTTATTAAAAAAACATATGGCATAAAGAAAGTAAATATCAACTAATGTAACTAACTATTCAGCTCCACAAATGTTTCTGTCCTTTTTTCATGAGCCATGGATCAGTTTCACAGACTGTCATTATAAAAAGAATCTTGTGTTTGTTTTTTTCATTTTATTAATTTGTGTAAAGGTTTTATTTTATTATTGTTTGCTTAAAATCATCCATTTTATGTTATAGTAGTCAAATACTTAATGACTCATAACTCCCTACTTGTAAAAAATTAAGCATTTAAGGGTTTTTAATAGCGAATTAAAAACAGTGGCAAAACTGTGGGCGGGGCTTTTGATGACTCAGCTTGGCCACTTTAAAGCCTGTTCCAAAGACTCATGAAGACTGACCCAGCACTCTAGCTTTGGCTTTGGAGGAGCCGACTCTGAAGGAAGAATCCTGGCAATTGGGAAACGGCCACTGTCTGTGACATAGTTCAGTGTCATTCACAACTAAGAGGTAAAGCTGTAACAAGCAAAGAAAAAGCCACATGTGAACACCACCCAGAAACACCACCTTCTTCCCTGGGACAAAGCTCATTTAAAATGGACTGAGGCAAAATGGAAAACTGTTCTATGGTTTGAAATTCTTTTTGTGCAGCTATGTTTGGTACAAACACGCTTTGAGGTTGTTAGAAGCTGCGTGCGAGCTGTGCTGTGAATAATGCAGCATAGCAAACTGTACATTTCATCCTATACTTCCCCTATAACCGGGGAGCAGCCAGTTGAATGGTGTTTTTTCTTCATCTTTTTTTTAACTCCTCAATACATGCATGTTCCAAAGATTTTTTTTTTAGATTTCAATTTTGCAAGACCAGACAAGTTGTTTCTATCACAAATTAGAAATGATCAAACTTTACTATCATGGTCCTCTGATATTTAACCTTTATTTATCCACCTTACCTATACTTACTGGATGCGCTGTAAGGTTCTCATAAATGTAGTGACACAACACTTATTACTTGCCCTACTGTCAATGTCATGACAGACACTTCATTGTGTGTCATCTGTGAACAATTCTCTGTTTTTGGGGTGACACCATATTACTTACATACCTTAGTGTTTTTTATTTCCTATTTCCCGGTCTTTTATCCATATTACTTTTCTTTTGTTATCCTTTGTTAAGCTGTGACTGTCATTATCGGTTTTCTGTTTGCATCAACAGGCTACAAACCAAAACTCATTCAGTGAATAAATGCAGAGCTCTTGAAGTAGTTACTCTGTGCCTTTGGGTTTGTGTATTTTTCTCTCATGTTTTATTGCGTTCCACCTCTGCCGGCGACACAGGTCATGACACTAGGGATGTACATTTTATTTAATGCGGTAATAAATCAAATGAAAGCTTCCTCCATTCATCACCAGACTTTCCATTCAGCACAGGACAAAAGAGCAGAAGTAATGCGAACGGCGGTGCTTATCAGATGAGCGGGCTGTGGGCAGACAGCGACACGTAAGCACTGCTTTAGCAGGATTTAGAGCTAGAATAAGCCAGCTTTGGGACTCAGCTGCATTAATACACTGAATTAAAGGTTGCGCTTTATTAAAATGAATGGGGCTCAACCTTAACCATTGTGTGGTCTTAATATTCTGAATGCTCCTCCTGTTTCAGGGTGAAAAATGCTACCATAAATCCCCTAACAGCAACTAATCTGTTATATTTAAAGCAACAACTTCTTCGTTGTCGTTTTCTTAGAGAAGAATGATAGTAATTTATAAATGTACATCCTCAAAACATAAAACAAATGTCTAAATGTGTTAGGACATTATGTGGTACACTTTCTTATTTATACTGGTTAAACTTAACTAAGTTAAATAGATTTTCTCTTTATATTAGAGGCATACATTAACTAAAATGGGCATATTAAAAAATGTTTTTAGATAGTATTTCCAGCTTTTTTTTTTGTATTTTTGCATTTACTTACTGTAAATGCAACATCGGTATAGTACTGTGACTGATTTTAAGTCCTGCAATATTTTTAAAGTGGTAATATTATTTTTAATTCATTTGTCAACTGGCTGGAACTGGTGACTGGTGATTTTGTCGTGTGCCCCTTTCCTCAAACTCAAAAATATGAAAAATATGAAACCTTAGTTCTTAATGCACTCATATAATTGTACTTTACTGTAAATAACTACAGCCAAACAATTACTTCCTACAATTATTTGCTATTTACAGTAATCTTCAAAGTCTTTCTTGGAACTCTCTCTTTAAAGTACAGTGAATGTAAACAACAGAAAGCAAGCAAGAAACAGTGCAGCGGCCAATTAGGAGAAACATTCCATGGATACGTTTGATTGAAAAGACAGGGTTGGATTTACTGCATGTATAGAGAGAGAATTACCATTTCTGGTGACTTGTACATTATATTTCCATACAGTGACATTTTCAACCTGTGTGTTCCTCGCTGCAGACTTGGATCTGTCATTAAGAAGCCTACATTGCTGACGTGTTGCAAGTGTGTCATTTCTCACACATGACATTATTCAGTGCAGTGAGTGTCATGAGGAGGAGCGCTGTAGTCATCACGTTCAGAAACAGAGTAATGGTTTCCAGTGCACGCTTCAGCACTTCCCTTTGAAGTGGCTGGTGTTTTTCCGTTCATTTTACAGACTGTAATGTAAAAGGGTTCTTTGTAGTTCTATTGGCCGAATGACATGTATGTACCTGATGAGGAGGATGAGGAAGATGAATGTCAACGTCAAACTGAAAATATCTGCTCATTATGGTGCACCTGTATTACTAATTAGAGCTGACATCACATGGAAACATCCTGGCAAACACACACATGGCAGCATCAGTCACAAATGGAAGCGTTTGCATTTCTATTTATTTGGCTGTGGATTAAAGCTGACCTATTTTTTTGGCTAATGGAGGCTGCGTGGAACAGGAGAATGAGGACACGGCAGATTAACGGTCATCATACACCTACTTGTACCTGCAGATGCACGCTGACAACAGGTCTGTGGAGCGCCACGGGCCAAACTCAATGAAAAATGTATCCAGAGAAAAGAGCAAATATAGTAGATTTATGAAAACCAGGACTTAACAGTAACAATCGCTCAAAGCAGGAGGATTCAGTTGATGTAGTTGTCATCTGTTCTAGATACAACAGATGATTTAGTTGTAACTGTTGTGCATTGTAACACACATCTATTCGTAAAGTTGGAGGAGCTTTGTATTTAGACAGACAACCATCATATTGTAATATAGTCGGGGCAAGCACTTGTACATGTACTTTGAGTAAAACTTTGAGTTTTCAAAATCATTTGTTACAGTTGCAACCCATTCCAAGCATTTGAATATTTACTTTATACAAACATTCTCGACCCGACATCAATTGAATTTAATTTTAATTCATCTTTATTAAATCCTCAGCTCAATGATCTTATTTGTCCACTGGCTGCTCTCTGTTCAAAAGCCAAATGCAGGGAATGGGCCATGTTGTTCAGTATAACATCTGTCTTGTGGTGTGTCTGTTGCTGCACTGCTTCAACTAGAGTCTCCAAACAAATCACTGATACATAGAAGAGGCCATCAGGTTCTTGGTCTATAACCTGGAAACAGGCAGTTAAATAACATACAATTGGGCATACTATTGTACAGAGTCCGAGAACTTTTGCGGACTCTCTCCCTTTAAAGGCCCAAATAGGGTTGAACTAAGACAATTTGACTGTCTATGTCTGTGACCATATTGATTATTAATATTTGTTCCCCAGCACCTACTATTCATCCAGTAAATGTAAAATACCTCACAGCAACATGGTCCCATCTGAATTTCATTCAGGCAGTATACAGTAAGACCACATTTATGATGCTAAATGTAGTCATTTAAGTCAATAAAAACTGACATTTGATCCAGAGAATATCTAATAAGCGGTAGCCCAATTTGTTATTTTTCTGAGAATAAATGTGAGAACAATGAAAATGCAATAGAAACATTGTGTGTCAGTGCACCAGCAGAACATTGATCTCTCCATAAACTGAATATTAGATGAAATATCATGCGAGCTGTGTATTGTGCCCCTTTGCCGTCATCACAGGGATTCATAAAGCCGTCTTCGGTTTTGTGACTTCAGGCTTTGTTCCGACTGCTACCTCCCACTCAGGAAGTTTTCAACCGCCGTTGTAGACCCACTTTTTCAAAGGAAACTTTCTTTAAACCAAAAATAGAATTCAAACACTACTATGTGAACTTAAAAACAAAATATATGCTCTTTCTGTTGCTCTCTCCATGAAACCCGTGAATCCCAATGAAGGCAGCGTTCTCTGTCATATGCAAATGGAAGTCAGGTGGAATTTAGAATCACGAGTTAGCGGTGGCATAAGAGAGCACCCCTGATGTTTGTGGATTTGAAAGTATAATCCACGTACATATGTATTCCACCTACTCTCAAGAAATATTGGAAGACCTGGCAGACATGACTTTCTGGTCGTTTTAGAAACAGATGTGGTGCACAAACTAGAGCACCTGTTTTGTTTTGGCCCAGTGCAAAGGTACTGACCTAAATAGTGCGGTGCTGAAGAGACAGACTCTCACATCTGGCCGTGGTTTATCCCTCAGGAGCAGATCTGGTGCCAGTGGTTCGTGAGCTTTGAGCTACACATTGGTCAGTAGTTCATTAGAGGCTAGGACCTTGTTTCACCTGGCTCTTTCTGGACATTACTTCATTTAATTATTGCCAAGACCAAGGAATGGTCTCAGTGTCCAGGGCCATTTGGTGGAGCAGGTTCAGTCTTTAAACACCTGGGGAATGAGACACCTGCCTGTCCTTCTCATTTTACACAGACTGCCTTCACAGAAATGCTCAACAGAAACTCTCCCTTTTAAGGAAGATATTTTCACTGAGATTAGCTTATTCACCAAAATGACCAGAATGAGGAAAATTGCAAAAGTTGGTGTAAATAGTAGGGTGTGCACATCTCTAAAGATCTCACATGGACATTTTTTGAGATTTTGAGACTGATAAACTGGTCAGTGTGAGAGATGACAGGTGATGATAGAGAGATAGATGAAGGGGCTGTTTATACACCTGCAAAAATCCTACTTAAAATAATCTGTGTTTACAGATATGCTTATGTATCATGGGATATAGTATGGTTTCACTCCCACTGCCAAATGTCCTCATCCTGACAACACTGACTCTAACTGATGTTAGAAACAGCTTTGTTTGAGGTTAGATGAGAAGAAAGTACAATAGAAAGCATTTCCTTCTTAGAATATGACTAAGACCCGATTAATTTGAGGAAAACATCCCTTTTTTGTGTTTTGTTGTGTTGGCCTGAGTGGGAATTGATGTCCATGTCCAGTCAACAGACTGTAATGTTTAGCTCCACATTTTAGTGCTACACTGTTAAATACAGCCAAGGGGTTACCAAAGAGGGACAGCACAATGATCATTTGGCACACTTTGTACCTTTTTGATCATAGTAATGCAGACCCAGTTCTGGACATGCCCTACTCAAATAAACCAGCTTTGCTTTTTTTACTTGCTTCACAAATATTCTCACTTACACTGTGTCACTCACTAAGCAGCACACACACTCAGATGGCTCAGTGTGGTGCTGCGGGTCAATACATTTTCCCGTTTGCAGCTGCAATAGTGATTGATTGATCAATTGTAGTTGAGGATAGTTTGGTTGCATTGGGGCTGACAAATAACTGCTATTATCACATTGGCGGAGTGTGGGTCCTGGCCCTCAGCTGATTGGATCTCATCAGCCGGACATATCAATTACCTCTGTGTGAGCAGTAAACATTAGCCATGAACCTCCCACTGAGTGTCACAGCCGCGATGCATTTGCCTCCACATCACTGATCACACATTAAAGCCACTCAGCTGGCCTGTGCAGATTGGGTTTCAAAGACAATTACTAAGATTACTTCAGAAGTGTTTTTGTGTCCAGTCTGTTGGAAGGCAGTAAATTGCTCTAGGTGTAATTTGGGATGTTTTTTTCTGCAACAGTGTTATTCATTTTGTTGCCAGCTGCAAAGCCAGACATGGGCCTAGTGGTGAAGCAGAAGCAATAATGTTTTTTTAAATCTAACAAACCTTGCTTTTGTGATCAACACAACAGTCATGTTTCAAATGAAAACATGCAAAAAAAAAAAAAATCCTGATAACAAACCTTATATTAGCACATTAGCAACAGCTGTTTCCGGCTTTAAAAAGAGTCAGTGTCGTTCAGCTCGAGCTTTGTGAATCTAAACATTGTATTTATTGTCTACACTTCTATTTATTTATTGTCACATGCATTAAACACTAGCAGAACTTCAAATTTTAAGTCCTTAAATTATACGAACGTGCTCTGTTTAGAAAGTTATGAATGAACCAGAAAAAGTCTAATGTTTCTTGTATGTGGTGTATAACAGCTGTACCTCCAGCCTCACACTGCTACAACAGGATTATTTTTTTTCCTTTATGTTAATTAGTAATGACACATCCAAGTTTCAAAAAGTCTGCTTTAAAAACGTTGTATATCTCAAATAGGGAAACAAATTTTGTGCACTTCAATGACATCATTGCTTATGTAACAGTCACCGCTCTTCAGGACCCAGCCCAATGGAACTGCTTGCCTGTTGAAGGGGTTACCCATACCAGACCGTCCTGTACAGACCTGACCTTTATCCCACTCTCTGTATGTAAATAAAATTGCATAGACTTGAATGCAGACAATATTTATGTATCATGTTTAATATTTTTAGTTCCTTGTGGTACCGGTCACCTCTGGACTGGGGCTCCAGCATTTTAGGGGAAGGCTTCTGTTATGCTTGGCCTTTATTCTGCTTTGCTTTTTTGTTGTATCTTGTTTTAGCTTTGCCTGTTGTATTCTGTTTTGTTTGGCCTGAGGAAACTTTACTGTCCTGTCTGCCTAGGGAGGAAGTTGTACTGTTTTTGTTGGGGAATGATTATGCAGCCATAAGCAGACCTCCTTTTTTGCTGGACTAAGTAGTACAATACAAATAAATCGTGTTCACATTAAGTGTGTCACGTAGCCCGATATCAATTTGCATTTGACCCTTTTTTGAGCTACATCTTCCATCCTTTTGGCTACTTTAGGTGTCTTTTGTTTAAATAGCATTCATGTTTCTAAAAAAATTTAGCACACGGATTACATCAGAGATTAATTTAACCAAACCAAAGTGTAAACAGCGCCTTAATTAACGTTTAACTTCCTCCATTTACCATCAGTAATGGCTTTGCACCTGATACACTCAAATCATACAAACACTGTGCCTGTGTCTTGGTTAATAGTAGGCCTGTTTTCATCATGGTGTGCTCAAAGACGGTGTGTGGGGAGTGGGGTGGGGGGTCTATACCCATTAAACTAGTCAGGAACCATAGATGACAAAGATGAATGTAATATATGAGACCACCCCTGTCCTCTCTGCAGGAATCACCAAAAACACAGCCGGAGAGTGGACAACCAGGCAGAGAGCTGATGCAAGAGGCGAGCCATTATCATTAGTAGATGTGCCATTTCTGTGCACTGAAGGTCACACCAGGTCTCAAGTGTCAGAAAATAGAGAACATGAGCCTCTCTGAGTAATGCCCTCACTGCAGTGCATGAGGTGTAAATGGTGTACTTCAAATATAATGGTTAATGGAACGACGATGTGACGAGGCAGACGTACTTTGATGGTATAATCACACATCCCACCGTTCATTTACATGTACAAGTCAGTTTTCTCACCATCGGGTTCTGAATGTGACATCATTCTCAGGAAAAGAGTGAATAGCGAAAAAGATTGTGTGCTTTTTATGTAATAATTATCAGAAATTAGCCAGAGGTCAGAGAAACACATACTGATTTCTTCTTCCGTTTTTACACACTCAATGGTCAACATTTACAAGTTCACGCAGCTACAAAAATCTATTTTGTCCCAATCAAAACTATGCAATTTTGCCCAAACTATAGCTGGTCATTTTAAACTAGTTGTCTCCAAGTACCTTTGCTTCCTCCCACCGTCCAAAGACATGCATATAGATGAATAAGTTAATACAAATTTCCTCCAGTGAATAACTGTTAGAGTAAGTGGTTGTCAGTGCCTGTGTCTAAGTGTCAGCCCTGCAGCTAACTGTCCATTGTTCAGGCTGTACCCTATCTTAGCACCCACCCCCCACCACCAACATTTGCTATAATTTGCAAATGAGTTGTAATGCTTCACAGTGTCAATTTAGGGCAAACTACAAAAAAGAAGTACTTGTCTGGTTGAAATTAGGCAGGGGTCAAAGGACTCAGACTTCTGCACACACTGAACAATGTGTGAGTGTTATTGAAAAATGAAGATGAGGTTGGTGAATAAATTAATCATAGTTTAAAAAGTGTAGGAGTTACCTGTTGCACAAAAGAACTCAGACTAGTTTTTTGAAGCCATCGAATTGATATTGCTGATAAAGTGAGTTTCTCTGTGACAACACAATGGATTACCTGGATCACAAAACTAACTAACATCTACTCCAATCTGAGTAATGCATTTTTAGACTTTCTCCTGTCCTTTAAATATGTGCTCTGGATGATGCTCTTAAGAGTTTACAAGGAGCGGAGTGATAGTTAATTTGTCTTTTACAGACATAAATGATAAGCAGTTGCCCCACTTTGCTCGGAGCAGTTAGTTCACTCTGAGGCACCATAGCTTTCCATGTGATTCACTGTGATCCACTGTGGGACAAGGAGAATCTGCAAAAAATGTAGTCATGTAGAGAACTTGGAACAGATAGTAGGCTACATGGAAACAAACAGTTATGTTAAGCTTTTTTGGAAGTTAATTGTGCCCTTTTTGGCGTCACATCATGGCCTCCAGGAAAATCCCTGTGTGGCCACTGATGGAGCTGGTGACTGGGGAGTGGGTGGTCTTTTATCCAGTTCCTATCATACATCCATGTTGTTCTCTAGAAAATCATGCATATTTCCTCTTTAAATGAAAAATCTATAACCCATGTGGAACATTCGAAAGTGCCATTTTTTAAAACCACACAAGAGGCTGTTCAGCATGAGTGTATCCTCTTTATTTGTGAAATGTGTGTTTTCACAAGAACAAGAACTAGGCTGGAGGTGTTGTGACAGGTGACAAACTGGTGATGCAACAGAGTTACATAATGGAGTCAGGCGCTCTGACTATTCTCCATCTCAAATTGAATGGAACAAATAATGATTTGAGTGGCTAGTATTTTATGCATCATTGCAGTTATTAATTATTGTTATTTTTTGTATGTGTGTGTGTGAAATTTCTTGGATTCTGGCTTCCTTCCACCATCTAAATACAAGCATTACTTGTTGGACCTGTGACTCTTATGTGTTTGTGATCTGCTTCTTTTAGCTCGAGCCAAAACAGAAATGGATCCCTCTAGTTTAGCTGAGTTAGTTAACATTCACAGAGGCATTTTCAGCTTTGGAACAAATGACACAGCAGACTGAGCTTTTCCACAGAGATATGTGAATGTCTGTGAGAGAGTGTGTGGATAAGGGCTCAGTCTGATTCGACCAACGATAACTTTGTGACAGAAGCAAAACAATGATGGCAGTGACACTGCATGCACTCCTTTTATTCATTTTTTTCTTATACACACATGAGCTTGTGCCAAACACATGAGATATTTTACATCTGTAGGGTAAGAGCAATCCCCAAAGGCCCCAGTGAACTACAACCGCTGCCTCCAGATAGTAATCTTGGCCATGGTGCAGCTGACAGCAGATCCCATGTAATATTCATTCATATGAGTTACAGTCGGTGCTGTTGGCTCGACCCGCTGGAGCACAGATTTTATATATATATATATATATATCAGTCAGGGGAGGCAGGTGTCATCATGGAAAAAATGTAAAATGAAAAAATAAATTAAATGGTTATATTGATCCAGTGATTTGTGCTATAAAGTTATACTCCATGTAACTTCACCATCACTTTGTTAAAATGTTCAAACACGTTTCTTATATGAACTAAATTTACATAGTTTAGCTGATATGTACAGTGTTTTTTTGTGAACAACTGTGTGTAAAGTGTTTCTTGAGAGAGAGAGAGAGAGAGAGAGAGAGAGAGAGAGAGAGACAGAGAGGGAGAGACAGAGAGAGAGAGAGAGAGAGAGAGAGAGAGAGAGAGAGAGAGAGAGAGAGAGAGAAATCCGGTGAACTTCTAATGGTAAGTATAGTAGTTTTCTCTTGATAAATCATTTGATGCTTCTGTGGTTTATTTAGTTTTGTAGTAAAGCTGCTGCTAACGTATGACTTTGTGTTTTCATTGTTTTATAGACTACAACTGCCAAATAGTATTCATACCGCTATGATATAAAATCAGTTTATTACTTTCAACCTCCATCGGCCGCAAAAACACTGAAGTAAATTAATAAATGTTGTTTCTGTCAATCTTTATAGCTCTGCAAACTAATGTCTCTTCAGAACAATATATGTTTTGTAATAATGTATTTGAGAAACTGCTTGCTGTTCATTAGCAATATGAACGCTAACGGGGTGTTTTTCTGTATTAGCTTGGTTTACAGACTTTTACAGCTTTTGTTTTCTTGTCCAGCTGCTGTTGATGCTGACCTTTAATCTCCATGAAGCTCTGGACAGAACGTGAACCATCAGAGGGACATAAAAGGAGTTGTCACAAGGTAAGGCCTTGTCCAAAACATTTGACTTTAGTTTCTGTCAGTGCTGTGCTCAGGTTTGTGAACACAGGAGAAGATTCTAATAAAGCATTATTGGAATAAGACCAACAGTGAAGACATTTACAAAAATATTAAAGCCAATAAAAGTAAAAAAAAAAAACCCAAAGGGTATATTACATCACAGTAACACTTATAAAGGCTGTTGGTTTAATAGATATTTTACTGATGTATAAAGTCTATATTCTCTATTTATTTCTGTTCATTTAGAAAGAGAAAGGAAGAGAAGGCCCTGCACCTAAATCACTGAAAGAGACTCTTCACAGAGGCTTCAGCCACAATGATTCTATGTGCATTATTACAATAATATCATTTGTTGAGGTAACTATTACTTCTTTGGGGCCATAGAGACAGTATAGAGACGACTGAGTGTATTTTATGTCTAGCTTTTTACAACAGACTGACGGCAGGTCCATGTTTAGCTTCTATCAATGTTTACTACGTTTTGAGATGAATAGAGATGAATACAGACTGCGACAAATACATTTCTCTTTTTCGCTACATGTTAGCAATGTAAAGTCGTAACTCCACAAACTCTCAAATAACTCTAGCAAGTGATAAATGCTCTTTTCCGAAGTGAAGCTGCTTTTGCACATTGAGGTTTTGAACATGATACATATAGTCAAACTACACACATAAACAGCGATATCAGACAGGACCCTAACAGAGATAAATCTGCATAAAAAGTTATATTCCCATTTAATACTGTACCTTGTCAGTCTCAAAGTTCAGTTCACGGGATCCATTTGCACTCAGGGTTTGACCCCGTTCCAGCCATGGTTTTACTATGTGCTACTTTTGGTTATATCCAGGCTTCCTCCCACCGTCCAAAATCATGCATCTAAAGCATAGTCGGTAAATCTAACTTGCTTGTAGTGAGTGAATGTTAAAGGTCCTATATTATACTATTTTGAACATTATACAGTGCATTTTGGATACATTTAGGTTACCATATCACGTTTTACAACATGAAACACACAATATTTATCTTATACAAGCGGTTTGGATGAGCTCTCATCATGAATCCAAAGTGAACGGTCTGATTTGGCGCTGTCACTTTAAGGCTCAGCTCTCCCGTGTTGGCTCCGCCCACTCATGACGTCACGCTATAGCTACGCGAGCTACGCTGGAAACAGACTGAAGTAAACACGGTACATCGTAGTAATAACTTTTTCAGCAATAGCTTAAATGAGAGAGAGTAAATGAGCCGTATATCTTCGAACCCAGAGTCTGATTCTGAGTTCGAAGAACATGAGCAAACACAAAAACCTCGAAGGCTTCTACAAGACGTTTCTGCTTGGTAAATGAGAAACTATTTATTGTGTATGTTTCTATGGTGTAGCCCGTAGCATAGCGCGTGTTAACTGCTTCTGTTTATAGGTGCACATGTGGAAATGGCCGTACAATGCCTACTGAAGTTGAGAATGTATGCTGCCTGGAGACTCCTAAGGTAGCTGGTGTGCAGTGTATTGAAAGAACTATAATAAAGTAGCCTAGCAATATGTAGAGCTATGCAGTAATACTTGTTAGTAATACATGTTGCTGACGGTAAGTAAGCTAACACAGTAGCAGCGATGCTTCTCTGTGTCTGAGCTGCAGAGCACCACTTGTTGACAGTTCAGGAGAGAGGGGCAGGAGGAGTGTGGAGGAGCACTTCCTGGAGAGGAGTGGTTTATTTCACATATTGACGTCATTGCGTGAAACAGCTCGTTGAAAGGACTGTAGCTCAAACTAAATAAATTACTTAAACATGCGCGAATGAAACAAAACACAACTTTGGGTATGTGTTTGAGGTAGAAACAACGTTATAACATGGTTAAAAGCTCAGAAAAGTCGATTTCGCATAATATGGGACCTTTAAGGTATAACACAACTTATAAGTGTGTGCATGTTTTGTTCTTTTGGCCGTTGTAGACCTACTGTGTGTATCTCACATCATGCACAAAGTAACAGGAATAGTCTTTAACCCACCTTTTATTCCAGAAAGCTCAGAAGTGGTAGATGTTATGTACCAAGATTAATTAAAAAGACCCCATGGTGGTTATAGTTTAAACAGTGTTATGGTTTGAAGCACTGGAAGTTCCCAGCAGTGCCAAGTCTGCACAGTGTGAGGTGATAAGAACAGTTTGCAGGCAAATAATGTAATGATGTTAAACAGGATAAACACGTCTGCTAATCCTCGGCAAACAGTCTCGACATCGTGACCATGTTAATGCGCTGTCAACCTATTAGCATGGCATTAACAAGCTAACACAGCACACCATGGATCTGTGACTGATGGAGAGGCAGCAGTCAGAGACTGTCCAGTCCAGAACAGTCCAGATTTAGGTGGCTGAGAAAAAAATACATTTTATTTTTTATTTTATTACATGTTCGAGGGTGTAATCATCTGAAACACAGCTGGTAATGTTGAGAAAACACAGGGGTTTCCAGCAAACTGTGTGCTCTGTCTCCAGGCAACCATATATGCAAATATCCTAATTGGGACAATTAACATTTTTGGTATAAAGGAAAAAAGTTCCTTTTTTTTTATGGTTATGAGTATGTTGTTAGATTGGAAGAAATTTGAATTGTGTAAAAGACTATAAGGGATGTAATGGTATTGACGAGATCTCAATATCAGGAACTACAGTGTCTCGATATCATTCTGGATTAGTTAATTAGAAGTAACAATTGAAAATTCTTTTGTTCCAGTGGCAGTGTAACAGAGCAGTGACAAAAAAATAAATACAAATACATATACCATCATTCTTTGCCCAACATGGTGGTCGCCAGTATTGAGAAGAGTGAAAGTGAACAGAGCATAAACACAGAGGAAAGAGACACAGACAACTTTGTGTCACCCTGAAAAGTGAAAGAAAGTGTCAGATAAAAGTCCAGTTAGACCAAAGTACTTTACAGGAAGCCTCAACAACTACCCCCCTACATCACAGAAGAGCTCAAGAAATCACAACGCGTATCAGTAAAAATACATCTTAGGACTTACAGATGTTTTTTGCAGCGGACACCAGAGGAAGTGAAGTCCAAGTATAAAACCCTGTCACTGTCTTAGTCAGACTGTATTACCTGTTCTCTACAATGATTCAAAAGCTAATGTAAGGAGCTAATCAAAAAAGTTCTTAATGCATTCTTAGTGAACCCAACATTCAGTTGCAGCACCTTTCTGCCCCGCCTCTCCCTCTGTCACCCTAGAATACTCCCTTTGAAGAGAGAACACTTAAACTGGCACTGAAAGCAGTAAAAACATTTAAGTCCATGACGTGTCCAGTGGAGAACAGAGGGGTGTAGACAATAGTTTGATGGATAAAAGCAAGCAATGCAGCTTCTTTTGCCTCAAGGCAGTGCTGTCTGAAAGATGCTGTTTTCTGAGCATGAGCGTCAAGCGGGGTTGGATCAAAGAAGGAGGGGGCTCATGGGCCAAAGCCATGTTTAGGTCCCCACCAACACAAACCCAATTCTGAATATACATATGACATGTAGGCTACTGTTAGACTTGTAGAGCAGGGCAAACCAAATAAAGAAATGACTGCCTTCATCCTTTGAAATTTGACAAAAATTATTATAACAATTACTTGTTGAAGATTGCCATATAATCTGTCTTATAATTATGTACACCCCACAATATCATCCTAAATACCGTACCATGGAGTTAATACTGAACTGTGAGATTGTGGTACCATCACATCCCTTCTCTCTTTGTTTATTGTTAAACCTTAAAACTGCAAACTTTCTCAAAACTAGTTAAGTAGCATCTAACCTGATCTGTTACACTGGAGGGCTTTAGATGAACCCTGGAGATAACAGGATGGACCACCTGCCATTAACTGGTTTTATCCAATCACTGCACCATGCCATGTTGTTTACTTTAGCAGAAGTAAAACAGCTACTTAGTCACAGCTGACTCTGAAATATGGACGTAATATGTAATTTACGTCTGAACATTACACTCCAATTAGCTTGTGGCACGCCGCCACATACTGAAGACACAATGAGTTTAATTTACATGAAGGAATGTATTACTATTGTGTCATGCTTGCAACACAAGCCCAGCCCAAATGGTTTTGCTAGGCACCACAAAGTAAACAAAAGAGTAGAGACCAGTACTTGTTGCAATCATTACTATACAACGTACAAAGTTCTATGTAAATACTGCAGTCATCCAGTACATATATTGTTTCATTTCTAAAAAAAAAAAAAAAAAAAAAGTTTGAAAGTTTTGAAAGTTCTTGTCAATGGGGTAAAAATGGCCCTCAGGCATAAATGATCAATTTCCTTCTTTAGTTGATTGTAGAAAGCTCAAAATTCACTGGAAAATCAAACGGTATTTCATAAAAATGATTGATGTCAAGTTTTTATATGAACAAAGTTAGATGACTTTTAAATGGATAGTGGCAAAATGACTGCCTTGAAGTTGCTGTGTTAGTGTTATTTATTGTAAATTTAAAATTGCATGCACATTAACACAGAGGGTGTTGAGTTCAGTTCGTTAATGTGTGTGTCTTTTTTGTTTTTGTGTCCCTGGGGGAGTTCCCGAGGTGGAATGCCTTCAGACCGGTCTTGCAGGTATTTGCCCTGCACTCTTATTGGACAGCTGCTTCCTGCCTTGTTCACATGACACTCTGCTTACCTCCGTGTTCAGGCTCAGGCAGGCACAAACCTGAAACCATGGGCATGACTCAAAGCTCTCGTACTCCTCAGGTCCTGCTCATGGGCCTGGACTCTTCAGGGAAGTCCACTTTGCTGGCCAGACTTCTCACCGGACAATACATGGCGACGTCCCCGACCATCGGTTTCAACGTGGGCACCATGGACTTGGACAAAAAGAACAGTCTGACTCTGTGGGACGTTGGAGGACAGAAGAACCTAAGACAGAACTGGAAATACTATCTAGATGATGTTGAAGCGTTGGTCTTTGTGGTGGACAGCACCGATAGTGAGCGTTTACCAGAAGCGGCTAAAGCTCTGAAGCGTATTCTGAGCGAGGACAAAGTTGAAAGACTTCCACTCATGGTTCTGGCAAATAAGAAGGACTTACCTAACTCCATGACCATCAGGGAAATCTCAAACCAGCTGAACCTGCCGGCACTGACCGACCGGCGCTGGGAGATCCAGGCCTGTTCTGCTAAGCAGGGGCTAGGACTCAACCAGGCCTTTATCTCCATTAACAAGATGATCAAGAAGAGCTAAGGACTCACTTGGTACTGTTACATCTATTATGGTTTGAAATACTGCCACCATAATTTTTCTGTGTTGATATAAATATTTATTAATATAAGTTTTGATGTACTTGAGACTGGTCTTTAAACCACTTTTGAAGGTGTCTTGTCTCACACACACAGAAATGTGGATTTTATATTGTCACTGTCCAGGTCCTTGGATCTTGGCTATGACTTGCTTTTAGTCAGAGCTGCCTTGACATAATTATACTGTATAAAATATTAAAATGCTGCAACTTTGTGGTCAAAAATCTGTTTATTACAGTGCATTACTAAAGTGATCTTTATTCCTGATCAGTATTCCTGTTGAGGTTCTTAGTCATCCAGGACACATTCACGAAAAGGTTTCAAAGAAGGCATCTGGACATAAGACTCACTCAGATCCTTTATCTGGCCAGTTTGCTCCAAGTGATCTCCTTCTTTCTCTTTGTCCATGTTTCCTGTCTATACTCTCTGCTTGGACCTCAACAGTAGCTGAGGTGGCTCCAGAAGGCAAGTATTTGATTAGGAAATGAAGTCAATTTAAAGCAGCGGAGCAGATAAAAGTCAACAATCAACACTGAGTAGACACATCTATCTATCTAAAGATATCTATATGTCTGTATTATATATAGATATAGGCTGGTACTTGGAGAACTGAATAGTTTCTGCTTTTGGGTGAAAACTCTGAGCACCACAGTTCTAACAATTAAATACTGGTGTTGTAAAACAGTGCTTTGCGCCAAAGATGTTACCTTGTCACATAAAATTCCACACATACAATTCAATGAAACATAACTGGTTAAACAACTAGGCACATTAAAAAAATTACCAAGGGAGGTTTCATGAAGAACTTGTGAAGTCATCCTCGGCTTATTCTCGCCTTTCTAATGGATGGATGGAGGTTTATGAAGCAGACAGCAATTAGCCAACACCAGGGGGCTTTCTTTGGTAACTTCATATAGTTTACTTTGAGGTACTAACTTTTCTGCATTTACCAATGATCTCCTGCTCTTTTCAATTATATAATTGTGTTTTTATAAAAACATAAGCTTGAAATATAGATAATCTTTTTTTTTAAGAGTAATGAATAAAAATGTATTTAATTGTAGTAACTAAACCTAGCTGAGGATAAAGTTTGAAGAAAAAACAAACAAACAAATAAAACTATTTAAGATTAAAGTATGAAGTATTTTTTTACAGGCCATAATTTGAAAAGATACAGCTGTGGGTAACATGTTTTACAGGTTTTAAAAGTTGCACAATGTAGAATAATCAATTAATTTATCTATATTATTTTTTATAATCAAATAGGTTGCTGTGTGTGGATGGTTTTGAATGGGATAGGCACAAAAAGTTACAAAGTTGTGGGTTGTGGCACTTTATTTTGACAGCACTGATTCATTCATTGCACACCCTTTTTGAAACTGAAAAAGTTATTAACTAATTTACTGTTTCAATTTCATGTCAAACATGATGCTGTGACAACTGTCATGTAACTCCAACGGCGTAACAAAAATGTCATTATTTCCAATAATTGCATTACAATATTAGTATCTCAAAGAGACAATGCTCTGCTCGTGCAATGGTCACGTCACAAAAAGGTTTAATATTGGGTTACGTCCACATAAAACTGAAGTTGATGAAGAGAGGTTATTTTGCTTTTCAGATGAATTCCAGCAACTCTACAAGTTGTTGGCAACGTTCATTGATGCTTTTGCTTGAACAGGAGAAGAATGACCCAATTAATTTTACACTAAATCTACAAAAACACTGCTCTTATTTCAAGACAAGATAAGACAGTTGTGGGTAAATTCTGGGTAAATGACATCGCGCCCATTGTGGACCCCCAGAAAAAATTTTCCCCTTACACCACAATGAAAAAATAAACACTTGGTAGACAGCTGACAGAGCACCCACAACTTTTTTGTTGATTCCAAATTGTGTATTTTGCACATTTTTCAAGGTTTTAGGAAGAATGGAAGAAAAAGGAAGCGTGACATTTTTGTTATTAAATGGATGGAAACCCTGAGACCAAAAACATTTTTTTTAGTGTAGGCACCTATGAAACTCAACAATGAGCCCGTTTACATGACCAGAATAATCCGATAACTGGGAGTAATCAGATAATTGTAAAAATCTGATCTGACGTGTTTACATGTACTTCAGAAATGCGATTTTCACAGAATCCTCTATTATTAAGTGGTGATGTAAGACACAAACTTCCTTCCTGTTACTTTCACAACATTTGGTCTTGTCTTGCTGAGTATGGCGACGCCTGTGGTCTTGGCGTTGGTGTCCTAATGTGGAAGTTTATAGATCTGCAAAAATGGCTACACACTGCTGCTGTCCTTTGATTTATACACCATGTTTGTTGTGTTTTGTCCTCTGCTAATGTTGTGACAAAAATGTCACTTCGGTTTCCTGCCTTGTTTTTTGTTTTACACATGCGCAAATGTACAAGAACGAAATAAATCAGATTTCTGGGTATACGTGTATGAAGATATCGGACTATAATCAGATTACTGCTGTTATCAGATTAAGGAAACCAGATGCTGTTTACATGATCACATAAATAATCTAATAACTCCAGAAATCTGATAATGATGTGAATGATCTGAATGATTTTAGAGTGAATGTAAATGGACTGAATGACTTAGTCAGGATCCTGGTCTAATAAAACATCCATAGTCTTGGTCAATATATCCATCATACTGCTGCAATGTCATTTATATCAACTAGAACTGAATTCACACATTAACATGAGCACTTTTCATCTTTACATTATATTCTTTGTGTCAGAGGTTCATTGAAATGTTACAGAAATATCTGAAGTCCAAGCTTGATTGTTACATTCCTAGTGATTTGATAGAGGTGTCTTTAGATATTCTAATCATTCTCAACAAGAATAAGTGAATGTTATTGTCTAATGTATCCACTTTGAACCATAATGGAAAATGATGGCAGTAATTCTGCAAAAGAACATCAATAGAACATGGCTGATTCATTTGCAGGGAACAGAAGGCTCCTGCTTGTTTTTCCAGTCACTATTCTCCTCAGTCCTAGTATTGAAACTAATATGTGACGCACAGCATCTGCTTTAATTTAACCGTTTTTGAATATGCATTAGCCGAGTTGTTGAAGCAATGATTAAAGTGGTCAAGAATCAGGGAGCACTTACTTGACTGAAGTGCTATAATTTATATAACTGTATATACAGTGCCATGAAAAAAAAGTGCCCCCCTTCCTGATTTTTAATTTTTTTGCTCATTTGCAATACTTAAAAAACAAATAAAAAAATAAAACAAAGATAACTCAAGTAAATACTAAATGCAGTTTTTAAGTGATAATTGTATTTATTAAGGGAAAAAAATAACTTTCCATGCCTACCCGAAAAGTTAGTTGCCCCCCTTGTTAAATTATTGATTAATAGATAAAAAACAAAGTAACTGACATTAATCAGTCTGGAAAGGGTTAAAGAGCCATTTCTAAAGCTATGGGACTCCAGCGAACCACTGTGAGAGCTATTATCCACAAATGAAGAAAATGGTGAACCTTCCCATGAGTGGCCGGCCTACCAAAAATCGAACTGAATCGAATCGAATCGAATCGAATAGAATAGATGAATAGATGAATAGATGAGCCAGGGTCAGGTGGTTCAGATGGGCCGTAAACAACTTCTTCTGTGTCTCATACCTCAAAGTAAGCATGTGAAGGTATCATTTTGTGTGGTGCCCATTGGTTTTTTCAGACTGGACATTAAAGTCCACTTAAAGCGCCCTACTGCCAACAAGCTAGCGCAGCTGTGCTAACAACCTGCCAAGCTACCTGGCTGTGAACAGCTGACTGTACCTACAAACTGTGTCGGTGTCAACACCGATATGCCACCAAAAAGAATCCCAAGGACAGAGGAGGTAGAGGATGTAAAAAAAAGTCACTTGACTTCTTGTCTGGAGAAGTGACTGCAGTTAGGACAACATATCCAGATTATTTCATTGGTATTAAAAATTCCTTAACAGCTATAACTTTTTTGTAAATGTTGGCCCAAATTTGGCAGCAATATCCCAGATCAGGAAATGTATCAATTTAAAGAAATTATAAAACAAATGACATTCAATCTTTCTGCAACTAACGAACAAGAAGTAAAAAATATTGTATACAAATGCTAAAAGTTAACTATCCACAGACTGTCACAATGTTGACATGGCATTAGTTAAAAAGGTATGAACAACATCTCAAAACCTCCAACCTATATCTGTAAGTTGTCGTTCCAAACTGGCTGTGTCCCAAATAAAGTGAAAATTGCAAAAAAAAACAAACAAACATATTTTTGCAAATTACAGACCAATTTCCTTGTTGCCTCAGTTTTCAAAAATCCTAGAAAAGCTTTTCAGTTTTCATCTACAAAAATTCTTTGAAAACATCAAATTACTGAAGGTCAATATGGCTTTAGAACAAAAAGAACCACCTCAATGGCAGTAATGGAGGCAACAGAGGAAATCATAATTGCATTGGATAGGTAAAAACTTGCAGTTGGTATATTCATGGACCTAAAGAAAAGTCTTTGATACAATAAATAATTCAACTCAAGAAGAGTCCAATATGTTGAAATGGGGAAGACAACATCAAGGAATCTTGGGGTTTCATGTGGTGTCCCCCAGGGGTCAGTGTTGGCTCCCAGATTGTTCAAAAAAAGAAATTATTATATTGATGATATATTTAATGTATGAAAATCACAAAAACTCATATTGTTTGCAGATGACACAAACATTTTCTATAGTAGTGACAATTATGATCTTATAAATACTGTAAATGAAGAATTAAGTAAAATTTAAAAAATGGATGGATAGCAATGAACTATTATTAAATTTAAATAAGACAAAAGCAATGATATTCAGAAATAACAAAAAAAAAAAATCTGAACTACAAATAAAGATAGAGGGTGTCCAAGTTAAAAATATAGTTGAGAATAAATTTCTAGGAGTTATAAAAGACAGTAGGTTATCATGGAACGCCCACATCAGATACATAAGAACAAAGACTTCCAAAACCCTCTCAATTATAAATAAAGCAAAATAGTTCCTTGATCATAATGCACTAATACATTAAACTGCTCCTTGGTACTCTCATACTTTACCTATTATATTGAAGAATGGGTAAACAATTATCAATGTTCAATACAAGCACTATTCATATTACAAAAAAGAGCAGTACAGAGGTTCATACACAAGGTTGGATTTTTAGAACACAGTAATAATCTGTTTATTCATTCAAAACTCCTAAAAATCCATGACCTTGTGCAATATCATACAGTACAAACTTTATTCAAAGCATACAATAAGTTATTACCAAGCAGCGTACAAAAGTTTTTCACAGTTAGACAGGGAACTTATAGTCTGAGAGGTTATGGAAGTTTCACATTACCGAAGGTGAGAGCCACCCGTAAGAGTTTTGTGTGTCTGTATGTGGGTTAAAACTATGGAACGGTCTGGATCTCCAACACAAGCAGTGTCAGAATATTCACAGATTGAAGTCACTTTAGAAACAGATGGTCTGGTCACAGTACAGGGCCAATTAGTAATATGTCATGTTTCATTCATGGCTCATTCCTTACTATTGTTGATAGTGTTGCAATATAATGTATTACAATCTCTGCGATTATTAATTATTTGTTTCCTGTGGTAACATTATTTTTAACGTATATGTGTGTGTATGTATGCACATGTCTGTATATATATATATCTTTATTATTTATTATTTATTACTCGCATAGCTATAATATGGGTTTAATATTTTCCATACTTTTGGTTTGAAGGTTGTTGTTTGTTTTTTTTTTGTTTGATGAAAGATTGTTTAAAAAAAAGCAACTGCAGAATGTGTCACATTCTTAAATAAGAGACAGGGATGTGATTAAATAAGTTTGTCTTCTTCCCACTCCTTTTCAGGCAGAGAGTCTGTTTGATGAAATATTTTGGTATTATAAGAACATGTTCATATTGTTGGGTATATGAACATTTCTTTTATTTTTATCATTGTAATTCTACTTGCTTGAAATAAATGAACAAACAAACAAATAAACAAACTATATATAAAACTGTATAATGCACATAATTCATAGTAAATCAAATGGTACTATATTTAATGATCTTTAGTCTGAAATAATTAGTCTGCTGTAGAATGTAATGTTAATTAAGAAGAATGCGAACAATGATGGCACTTCGTTGGGATGAACCCAAACTGGAATTCAGCCTCTAGACAGACAGTAGGTTAATCCACAGGGCATTTCACTAATCTAACTATATAACTGAATATTTTCTGAAAAGACTCTATGTGAGTGCCACTGAGCTTTAGTGAGTGTAGAAGAGGAAGTGTTAGCTGCTCCATTAGCGTGCTCTCTGCTCACATGCTCTCCTAAGTCTGTGGGGTTTTAGGAGCGTCCCAGGGGTCTCTCTGGGGCGTCTCTGGAGCCTTTGGGGAGGACGGCTGGGCTGCAGTCTGGGGTCTGGGGCCTCTGGGTATTTGAGAGTACAGATCTGAATATTTGAAGTGTGTCTGTGCAGAGGCCACTTATGCTGCTATGTTTTAGTCATAGACCAAGTGCTACATATGTGAAGAAAACAAAGGGTGAAGATGAGAGGCCACAATAGGAGGAAAAACTTTAAAGGTTTGTTTAACAGTTTTAAATAGCATGTCATGTCACAGCTGTGTGCACGAGAATAGGGTAAAATGTTGTATGTACTGTTTATTTTTGGGAGTCTTTTAGTGGTATTATCTGCTGTTGTCCAAACAAAGTGGAACACACAAAACAAAGATTATTTAATAGTGTATAATTATGTCAAAATAACACTCTTTGCATTTGTCCATTGAAAAAAAGACCAATTGATTTCCCATAGAACCAAGTAGGAGTTAATTTATCTGTACTTTCTGTTCTCCCCAGAGAGGACAAACTGAGCCCTGCTGGAGAAGAAGCACACTCAATAGGTACTCTGAGCATAATATTGAGCATAAACTTAGTTAAAGGATTTTGTCAATCTCATCATTTTTTCAAGTAAAAGTACGGCCAGGCCAAGAACCACTGGGTTTTTTTGTGCACAACATGTCCCTGCAGGGCTACCATAGCTGTTCACATTTCTTATCCAAGTGAATTGGGTCTCGTACCTGTCTCATTGACCACCACATCCGTCGAGTCTACTATCACCGACCAATCATCATAAAGTGTCATCTAAAATGAAGCGGGTTTACAAAATACTTAGTTTTCCTTTCATGAAATTTAAGCACATCTCTCAAACATAAAATAACAGCGAGACGGTGATTCAGGTCATTTACTGAGATAACACTGGTTTATGAAGACAGTTATCTCAGTCTATCGTTCTAAACCTCATAAAAGTGAACACACAGATTTAATTACACTAATAATTGCTGCTGATCCCAAAACAGCACGAGGAGCGATTATAATTAAAATATGGTATGAGCAAACAGGATCTTAGTGGGATACAGTGTGAGTGAGCAGCTAAAAGGCTAACAATGGGTTACATGGATGTTGACAGTTGGTCCATAGAGAGGTACCACAGATGTAATGACAATCTGGTTCATGTAGAGTGAAATAACCCCAGTGAATTAAAAACCGTTTCATGTAAAATTCAAGTGGCTAATGAGTGAAGAGCACGTGATGACCATCAATCAGCAAAGTGTGGAAAATGAAGATGGAACACATGAACAGAAAAACACAGACAGCTTCCATGAGCAATTCAACACAGGTCAGTAAAAGGGTGAAGAGACTTTTTTGTTAGAACTGCACACTTTATCCTCTTTCCACACTCTCTCCCAGTGTAATGTATTGAGGAGTGCTTTTAAGTGGGTCTTTAGTTTTTTTAGTTTGGAAAGTAATAGTAATTTTGTTACTTGTTCTAAAACCTGCTGCAGCTACTGTCATCACTAATTATAGTAGGAATGCACCAATACTAAGCTTGTGTACTCGTAATAGTGTACTAATCTGTGTACAGAGATGAAGACAGCCACCACACACACAAAGTCAGCTTCAACGGTGTGTAAATACTTCAAAATTACCAATGATAACCCCCACAACTGCACACTTTGTTCCGTGTTAATATCAAGAGGAGGTAAAATGGCCAGTACACGCACTGACATATGAAACTGAAACACAAAAGTGAGCATGGAGAATTTGCTGTTAGCAGTAGCACGACTGCTTCAAGACGAGAGAACATGCCACAAGATTGCCTGAGGTAAAAAAATAACATAGAGGTGCTTACCCAGTTCATCTTAATGATCAGCAACTGCCAGTTGTTGATAACATGGGTCTCCGTTGCTTCCTTAACATTTTGGAGCCAAAGTATGAGATTCCCAGTCGCCGCTATGTCACAGAGGCTTTATGACCACAGATACACGACACAGTGAAAAAGCACATCCTCAGCCTGTTGCATGACATAAAAATGATCAGCTTTACCACTGACATTTGGAGTTGTGGTGTTGTTTCTCATCAGCCTAACGGTACAATGGTTTGATGGCATCAAATCATACTCCACGCAAAGTAATTTCAGGGCTCTCACACGGGTCAAGCAAAGGCGAGTGTATTTGAGGAAATGCTTGCGACTTGGGCTATTCCAAAAGGTGCTGTACACATTGTGGTCCGTGACAATGCCAAAAACATGATAAAAGGCATGGAGGAAGCTGGTGTCCCAAGGCTCTGGTGTGTGGCTCATACTCTGCAGCTGGCTGTAACAGACGGTCACTGTCAGTGCAGTGTTATGGAGGCCGTGGGCCTGACACTAACACCAAACCAGTGGAATCTTATGGAGAAGATGCTAAATGTCTTGACTCCTTTTGAAGAAATGACTCATCAAGTGAGTCCTGTTGCTCTGCTGCGGAGACTGTTAGTTAAACAAACAGAAGAGGGTCATTGAATCAAAACAATGAAGTGCACTGTGCTTGCTGTTTTGCAGAAGCACTTCTCCAACATTGTGCAAAACACACTTTATTGCACTCCAACCTTGCTTAATCCAAGGTAACAATTATAAAAAAAGTATATATATATATATATATATATATATATATATATATATATATATATATATATATATATATATATATATAAATTATAAAAAAGTTTGCCTAAAATCATGTAACTGAGTGTACTCATATTCAGTCCTTAAAAAATGGTATTGGCATGCTATGTTATGGAGTCAATACAATCTCACATCTGTTTGCAAACAAAAATAATGTGTTAAAAAAAACAAATGTAGCTTTGCCAACAAAAATCAATTTTTATATTTTTTTTCAATATTTTTCAACTTTTCTTATGCAATACCCACTAATTCATTTGCACCGCTCCATTAATCCCGCCTCTCAGTCTGCTGTGGTTTGGCAATACTTATTTTCCTTTGCGTTGCAAATATTTTTGCGTTTCAATCTGACATTGATTTGACGTGTGTGTGTGCGTGTGTGTGTGTGTGTGTGTGTGGGGGGGGGGGGGGTCATGTGATTTCCTACATCACGTCATCAGCTTGCGTCCCAGACTGGAAGAAGCAGCACTTTGTAACACACATTTTCAGTTTAGAAGTAAGTGTAACTTCGATATTTCTAATAGAAAATGTATTTAAATAGTTCTTTCATCCTGTTGCGTAAAAAGCAGTTATCAGCTAGTTTTAGCATGGTCACTTATCGCTGCTGGTAGCTTCAGAAGCTTGCAGTGCCTCAGCTGGGTAGGTACGTAAATGTGCTGTTAATAAGAGTAATTAGCCTCACAAGCTAGCACCTGTCAGCTGCAGAACTCTGCATAATACCAGGCTTTGACTGAAGTTCATCCGCTGTGACAGCTACAATTCTTGTCTTGGCTTTATCAGTAATAATAATAATAATAATAATAATAATAATAATAATAATATAGATCAATTATAATACATTTCTTTGAAACGAATATCACTTTTCACATTTTCTATTTTTTTTTAAATTACTGTGGGATTTGTGACTTTCCTGCAGCATTTCTTTCGTGGGGAAGACACCAGACCAGAGGGACATTCCATGTTGTGTTTTATATGTTTCATGTTTACATACTTCATTTGAGTATGTATGTATGTAAGTATTAATTTTGTTTGCAAAACTTTATTTTTTGGTTGCAAAAAATATTGTTTTTTTTTCAATACATTATTTTTGTTTGCAATCCTTTATTTTTTTTCTCAACACGTTATCTGACTTTTGCAAACTTTTTTAGTTTTGCAAATAGATGTCACATTGTATTGACTCCATAATATGGTTGCAAGAAGAGAGGAGGGCCTTTATTTCTGCTTGCAGCTATATTTTCAATTGCCGTTTTAGGCCATTATTATCACCACTGAATTTGATAGTAAATAATATTAACATGAATATGGTGAAATCAGCCAAGTTATCTTTTTTTCAGTTTTTTATAAGTGGTGGATCAATGGACCTGCATTTTACCCTCACCCTTTTGTATATACAGCTATATATACTATTTAATAGGAACAAAATGTAAAATCAAAACAAACAGTTCTGAGATTACAATGAGCCTGAGCAAATTGAGACAACAATTCACAGCTTATTTTAACCTGAGCATAAATGTCTTCACCCTGGAGAGTTTTAAATGAGTTTGGTGAGTACACAGGGACCAAAGTGTAAAGAAGGAGCATTACTGTCCTTATTGACTGCAGTTAATGGCTCTGCTCCTACAAGTCCTCCTCTGAAAAGTCTCTGTTAAAGAAGTGCTTCAGCAGACTTTTGTGCTTACGTGAATAGCCAGAGTCTAGACAAGATTAAAGATCTGTGTCAGACTTTTGCTTTGAATAATAACTTAAGTCTGATAAGGCATTAGTACAAAAAAGTTCATTGACCTTTAAATGAATAATAATAATGTCCTGTGCTGCCCTCTTTAACTCTGCACTATCTGAAAGAAAAAAGAGTCTTTATTTAAAACGCTGTGCATGGGAATAACATATTTGTCTGTACAGTCTATTCTGTCAGTGTGTGACCCAACATTAAAGTCATAAAGTTGGTAGAGTAGCAGATCCACCAGGAGAGATCTGAGGACACATTTCCCGGAATTCTCACTCCACAGAAAAGCACACTTTTTAATCCAGCTAAGGAGGTGTTTCGCTCTGTGCGTTTACATTCACTTGAGTATCACGGTTATAAAGCCATGTTAATATCACATGTGCAAAGAAAAACTTCATCTTTCACACATGGGGTTCACACGTGTTTATTTTGCCAGCAGCTATCAGAAGCAGCATGTCAAATACAGCATATCTGTGCAGAAGTTTCCTGGTATTCTCAAAGTTCTCTAGGCAATTCAGTGTTTCTCAAACCTGGAATGATAACTCATCCTGAATTTGAAAAACAGAATATAATGGATGCACAAAGTCAAAATCTGAATACAAAAAACCCCCCAAAAAAACCAACTCATTAAAAACTGGTGCATGTAAACACAATAATCGCCATCCTCTGTGGAGATCATGGTCATATTCAAGCACTTAATGACATTTATAAAGATAATTATGTACGTAAAGCATTTTACATCAGAGAGAGAAAACAATCAAGAAAACTGCTCTACAGACTTTTAAGGTTTACTTTGGAGTCATCTTGGTAAATCACACAACATGATAAAAACATCTTAACATTATGTAAAGACAGGAAGAAAATGGTAAGAAAAGCACTGTTTTTAGACACAGAAAAGACAAACTGAAAATGAAGGTCTAAAAGAAGCCTTGTAAACTTGGTGAGGACACGTTATGCCGGTAAAGTCGATCTTTTAAGACTTGAGGCCGGACGCCACTTCAGAGGATTTAATAAACTGAGCTGGAGATGGAACTCTCGCTCAGTCGTCCAAAGTTTGGTGACATCCGACTCTTTTTATGGCCGGGACAGTGGATGGAGAGACACGGGCCACTGAGGTCGTTCCGCTTCACGCCACATACATTCTGCCTATGGTCTGCATATCAATTGTATCTGACCTACTTCTGATGTCGTAGGCCGAAATGAAGACGAGGCGCTGATGGAAAGTTACATTCAAGAACTATTCAATGCATCGCGTTGGGAATAAATATGTATTATATGTGTTATAAGTTAGATGTGTAAATCATGTGTGTTATGCAGGTGATGTGTTCTTAATATGTCACATTGTGCACAAAACAATCCATTAATAAAATACTGCAATAGAAATAATCTGTTGAGCAGAATAAACTGAATGTTTATTTTATTTTATTTTTTTTATATTTATGTGTTAAACGTATTTATTTGTTCTATGCACCTATCTGAGTAGGTAAGTAAAGTAAGTGCTGGTGGCTGACCTGTACCACCATAAATGACCCTGCTTTTTTTTTTTTTTTACTGTGTGAGTATATTTTATTATATTTGTAAATTTTGCAATGTTGTAATAGTGTGGTAGATTTGTTTTAAAATTGTTGTAAAGGTCATTGTTATATTATATATATTAAAACGCTCATCAAAAATACTTCTGTCATTTGGCTCTCATGTATATAAGACAAAAAGATGATGATGATAACAATAATATGTAGTACTTCTCACAGTTAAAAATCAGTTCTTTACAAAGAGCAGTAATAGATGGTCATAATTTAATTGGAAAATGTAAGCTATTTGTCAAAATATAGCTTATATTTGTAGATTAAAAAATCTACAAATATTTGTAGATTAAAGAAAAGGTTTTCCCACTAGGCATCTGGACGTAGGTTTGAGGTGAAGATGTTTGAATGTGTCCTGGATGACTGACAACCTCCACAGACATATTTGGAGATTAATAAATGCTTTTTAAATTTCCCATATTATCCCAGCTTCTCTTTAAATGCTCAT
This sequence comes from Rhyacichthys aspro, assembly GCA_036850595.1. Lineage (NCBI taxonomy): Eukaryota > Metazoa > Chordata > Actinopteri > Gobiiformes > Rhyacichthyidae > Rhyacichthys > Rhyacichthys aspro. The sequence goes on from CM072151.1 coordinate 21,672,432, forward strand.
CACTGATTTTTTTTTTTTTTTTTGGACAAGAAATTTAGCATCCTCCCGTGTCAACAGACCATTAAAATAATTGTCAGACCTGACTAGGCTGACCCAGCAACTGTAAGTGGGTCTGGAACACCCCCCATTGAGCTTATCTTTCACCCAAGCTCAACAGGTCCAGATCCAGTCTCCTTCACATAATGTTTGTAATTGTGGAAATGAAATTTGATCACATTTCTAGGCTTCGAGGCTTAACGAGAATGTTTTTATTTCTGTTCATTTTCATAAATACAAATATGAATACTGTCAATAATACTGTTAATCAATCTAAAGTCATTGAGACATAAAACAAAAAGCTTTTGTCTGAACATAGGATTCAGTCAGAATTAATGGGCCTATTAGTGCATATAACTGCTATAATGTTCAAATTACAAATGGCATAAAACAATGGAACCAAAAAGGTGCATCTGACTTAAAAAGATATATTATTATAATACGTTATACAGAATTATTACATAAGAGATTGTCATCTGGGTGTATGGATATTTTATCATTTAAGAACAAAGTTAAAATATTGTCATTGGCAAAATGTCACTCATGTCCTTTTGGTTCTCAGCCCTCGAAGTGGACTTTTTATTATAATATACAACATATTCAATTAGAGTAAACATGTTTGCATAGTGCATACTTTAGTTTTAAATCACTCTTCTATATAAATTTAATCAAGAACAAGCTGATTTTGGCCAAAATGACATATAAAAGCAAATTTATTTGATATAAGAAAATAAAGACTAATGCATAAGATTCTATTTAAGCCAGTAAAAAACGACAGAAATATGAAATTTGGTTTTGTTGTGTTTGTGTCCGACAAGGACAGAAAAAAACCCACAGTATAGTGTGAGAATACCGTGTCTGGGATCCCTTCTGTTTGGGGCATAAGCCAGGTTTGCCCACACTTTTACACTGCTTCCCTCCTTCTCTCACATCTGTCTCCGTGTGTGTGTGTGTGGACAGACGGACCACTACTGCTGCTGTTGCTGTGCGTAATACCTCGTCCGTCCGCTAGGCGCGTCTCTGCTCCACGCAACGCCTCTTCCTTCGCACTCAGGCAGCGAGAGGGAGCGAGCGAGAGGGGCACTGGCTGGATGCGAGCAGAGGAGAGCAGCGCCGAGCGAGGAGGGGGCTCGGGAGGAGAGACGCACTCACACACTCTCACACGCACCGGAGAGAAGAGGGGACGGCGTTTTATCAGCCAGCCCGGATCGTCGGACCACTGAACGGACTATACGGACCCGCTGTTGTTTCATTTAAAATTCCACGTCTTTCAAGTCTAGGCTCTGTTCTATCTGGATTCCTCTTCTCAATAAAAACAAAAACAAAACAAAAACACTGTGGATTAACCTTGGACTTCAACAGAAATAAGGCTTCCCTTCATTCCTGGGAGTGAAAAGTCCGCCTGGCTTATATCCCATTCATGTTCTTGGCTGACGGAATGAATGCACCTGCTCCTAACGGGACCTAACGAGGAATATTACGCGCGTTTTGGAGGCACGCAACGGATACTGGATGCGTCTCTCACGGTAAATCTCACTTTTCTAAAAGCTCACTGAAGCTGGCGATGGCACTTTACAGGGTTGGGGAGCACAAGAGGGTGACGTAGAGGTTTGGATAGAGAGTTGGATTTTAGAACGAAGTTATGCGTTTTTTGGGATGTTGAAATGAGTAAATGGAGACAAACGAGAGGCTTTTCTGATTCCACAGTCCTTTCCCCTTTCCTTCTTTCGCGTCTCTGTTCTTCCCTCTCTTTCCAGAGCGCGCAGAGTAGACGCACTGACGGAGAGAGATGCGCAAAATAGCCGGTTCAGGTTAGGAGAGCCAAAATGTGGAGTGTTTGTTGAATGGAGACGTCGTGCAAATCAAATACGTGCGCCCTTTAGCTTCGCCCTCGTCAAATCATTCCTAAATCATTGCTTTGATCACTGACGTTTCCTTATCTATGGTTTTGTTGTGTTAGTTTGGAAAAATTGGTTGGTTAGTGTGTAGAAGAAGGTCAGGTTTATTAATGATCAGGGGTTGATGTGACCATCTTAGAATCCTTTATATACAAGTAAAAATGGCTGGTGTCTGGAGTCTCAAATGTAGAATTTTGGTTGGAAAGAAACATTACACATAGAAGACATGCATGTGCCAATTTCAGGCACTAAATAAGCACATAAGTGGTTATGGTTTTGAACTAAAACCACTTTCCATATTAGTCGTTTATGGAAAAATACATTGACATTGTAACTACGTGAGGTTGGTTAATTTAAAATGGCTTCTGTGGAAGAGTGGCAAGGTTATTAATAATTATTTACAGATAATACATATATCCTAGCAACCTTTCAGCTCCAAATGTAAGAGTATCTGAGCTTTTGACTACAGCTAAAGCTGTAGGTTTGATAATATATATAAATCAAGTCAATATGCTGAAGGGACCATGTGCACATGAGAAGTGGCTGCACAACTCAAGATCAGCTTTGACCTTTGTTAAATTCAGAAAAATGTCAAACCAGCCAAGTCTTAACCATAAGCCACTGTCATTTTTCGAGTGTCAATTAGAGATTGCAACATAAAAGCAATTTAAAGTGATTTCCATCTGAGGAGGAGGTATAAAGCAAAGAGAATGAGCCCAAGAATCAGTCCTTGGGGAACTCCACAGAGAAGTACCTCTTAGCTTTCTATATATATATATTACTTCTGTCTATTATCATACCAAGGGTGGTAGTAAATGGTAGGGTTTCTTAGGACGCTTCCTTCGCGAGTGGTTCCTTCAGGTCCTTAGAGGCCAAACCTGGACTCCTGCCTCACTCCACATGAAGCATGCACATAACAACAGTATTAGTTACATCATGAGTTAGATCATCAAAAGCCCTGTCTTAAATGAATCACACTTTTAATGTAAATGTTTTATTTTAAGACTGTGTAGGCTAAATATTGTGTTGCTGTAATTTTTAACAAATTAAATGAACTTACAAAAATACAACTAAAATGGAGCAGATTACTAAGTATCTTGGTTTGATTACATTTTTTATTTTAGTTTATGTCTCATACTGATCTGTGAATTAAAGATATTGTCACAGTAGTTCTTTACATTAGCTCATTACAGATGGTGACTTCAGTGAGTTGTGTACAACTTAAGGTAAAAGTGACATTATTGTAAATCAGCAGTCAGAACTGTGTTAAAACCTCACTAATGCACACTTCCTTTGGTAGCACTGTTTTTAAAAAAGACTCGTGGTGCATTGTAGGTCATGTAGAGTGAGGCAAGGCGACTAGTATTTTATCTAAGTAGAAACTCAGTCCTTGGAGGAGGTGTGGACTGGAACACTGCTTCAGCAGCAGCTGATGTTGTGGAATACGCTCAGAGGATTGCTACCAAAAGATGTACTTAGGTTTGTGCCTAAATTGTTCTAACCAAGTCTGGCGTATGAGCTAATGACATTCTTCTGAGTGCCAAGTAAATTTGGCAGCATGAAAGTGACACAAGATAAAATTTTTACATAGAGTAAAAGAATGTATCTTTTTACTCCACTACATTTTAGATAAAATATCTTGGCTTTAAAAGTACAAGTAAAATTGCATTTGTAAACTAGAAGTTAAAGTGACTGAATGTGAAATGGTATTGTACTAAACCTATAGTGCTAAGTTTTATGGAGTACACTTCTAATGCAGCATCATACGAGTAGATTTTCCTCTCTTTCTTTGATCTGTCAAAGTATTGAACAGACACACACAGCTGGACTTCACCTTAATTATTAGCTTAAGAATTCAATAAGGTCTTCAGTCTCCTAAGTCATAAAGGATGCTCTGGATGTGCCAAAGCCCAGTGGAGCCTCCCTGTGTGAAGCAATGTGGAGGATGTGCAAAGTTTTTCACCATAACATGCATCATTACACACCACAACAGAGGCATTATTAAACACTGCAGCTGAGGATCTTATCAAAAACTGTGCACGTTTGGCTTTTGCACAAGTTCTTCGACAATCATGGATCAGACTGATTGAGGAACAATACTTTTACTCATGTTCCCATGAGCTAAAAAGATACAGTTCATCATTCTTAATTATTATCCAATCAACCTTTTTATTAATAAATTAAATCAATTTTATATTGATTAGTTGTTAAAGTTGAGTCAAGTACAACTTCTGTTATACTTTAAGTACATTAAAAAGCAAATACCTTGATACTTTCATTAGGTAAGAATTTTAATGTGATACTTTTACTTGAGTACATTTCTTGCTCTTTATCTGTACTTTTACTTAAGTAGAGGAATTGAACTTCCTCCACCATTGGATATTGGCCTATATAGTTACAATTGAATTAGGAAACTGAAATAGTACAAATTGTCTAAGGTGACCAGGTTTAGGGTGGCAGAAGTCCTATAAGCTCCAAACCACACGATCTATGCCTTTAGAAAATTATGAACCAAATGAAGCATTGATGTCTCTTTAGCACCCAATCATGTAGACAGAAGAGAGGCAGAGGAGGAGGGTGGTTGCTGGCATTTATAAGGGATTCGATTCAAGAGGTCATACTGGACCAATACTTGAAGGGAAGGATGATGTTTAATTACCTAACATCTGTGTGCTTAAGATGACCAAGGCAAAGGTAATACTCAAGATACTTTTTAGTAGCAATCTAGCAGGTCTTTAACCAATTTAAGGTCTATAAAATTCAAAGACAATAAAAAGAATAAGACCATTTCAACAACAGCGTTCACTTTGTTGGATTGTAGGAACATGAGCACAACTCTCTTAGTTTGCATTTTGCTGTTCCAAAATATACCCACTGCTCCTTGAATGTATCCCTTTAGTTTCACCTTCCTCCAGTATAGTGGCTCAGTTAATTCTGTGTGGATGAGTCGTCCCTCAAAGGCTGCTGCGGGGGCACGTCACTACAAACTGGTCAAATGCAGCCCCCTCCATGTGTGTATAAAACACTTCCATGTGGCATATGAATCAGTATCAGTTATCGAGTGTTGAGGATAGGTTAGTTTTCACTGCTTTCTTTTACTCCTTATGCTAATTACAAATGATCAAACCGTGATATCAACTACTGCACCAATGATTACTTTTTGTTTCTCTTTTGTGAAGTATTCCCTGCACAAATACATGTAATATTTGTGAAAGGTGTGTTACTTTTGTATCGGCCTAGGTTCCAGCTTTTTAAATGATCAGGTTCTACACCAGCCTCCTTCATGTTGCATATAGATCTTTTACATTTTTTTATCTGAGGCCTTCCATTCACTACATATTTCATCGCTCTTCATAATTGTAAAGGCATAAGCAGCACATGGCAGTGCCATAAGCAACACTAATGCCTCACATGAATACCTTAAGAGCTGCTAAAGATCGCCAATGTTTAATTCATCCAGTAAAGAGGTTCTGATAAAACAGCTCACATGTGCCTCTGGTCTTACATCGCTGTGTTCTCACTGTCATTGTGTTAATCAAATGACCAAAATTTAGGTTAAAGTTGCATTACCCTAAACCTAACCCTTACCTTATGCGTTTACATTTATGTCTCCACCTGTGCCAAGATTGGGAACACCTGGCTTTAAAGGTTAAAAGTTCTAATTAGCAACAATGCATGTGGCACAGGTTTCTTTTGAATAAAGTTCACAAAATACATAAAACTTTGAAATACACCTTTTATAACGATAATAGTTTTTTCTGATGGGAGCTTCTCCGTGTTCCCACGGCCTAACCCTACTCTATCCCAGCAGGAGCAGGAGTTAGCGTAATCCTGCTTTCAGATGCGCACATAGGCAAAAAAGAAATGTGGGAACATAGGACTGTGGGAGACCCCATCTGACATAGATGAATATGTCAAAAGGAAAATTGATGCATTTCCATTCCCACACTGCCACAAAAATCTATTTAAGTTTATTGTTACATATTTGCACAGATATGAATGCAGTGTTTTGTCCATGTATTTTTAATTTTTTTTAAATTTATTATATTATATTTATTTATTTTCATTTTTCAGAAGCTTGAATGTACAGTCCAGTGGACAATCATAGAAAGTGAGTTGTGCGTAATCAGGGCTTGACATTAACGTTTTTGGACACTAGCCATTGGGTCTTAACTAGCCAACATTAAGTTTCTAAATTACATGTTCAAAATCATAAAAAATCCAACATTTAAATATTAATTAAATATACAGTAGGTGACCAGTGTATAAATCATCTTGATTTTCTTTCCATTTATAATTAAATTGTCTTGTCTTTTTCTTAGCTTCTGGCTCATCATCTTGATTTTCTACTTCTTCCTCTGGTGTTTTTGTCTTCTTTTCGGGTCTTTTGACTCCTGCTATATGTCTCCACATCTTTTCTCCCAGCGGCGCTAACGGACTTCCAGCAACTAGAACGGGCTCAGCGCGCTCTACACTGGGTGCTCATGGGAGTTGTAGTGTTGTATCAACGAGTTGCGCTGCATATGCTGTAGTAAGAGCATTTGAGAGGACTACAATTAAAAATGTATTTGTATCGAGTCGAACTAACCTTTGACCTTGTGGCTCCTTATTTATTTCTGCATAATAAAGAACAATGTGACAGATGCAGATTGACATATTAGAAGTGGACCCATCTAGCAGTAGTAGTGTTTCAATTTTGGAGCTGGGTAGCTTGAAGAAACTTGTAGAAATTCTTTATTATGTCCTGGTCTCACCTTTTTGAATATAGACAACTATATGCAGAGATTTTCATGCAGGTAGCATGGGCAGCATACAACACTGAGACCCTTACATATCTCTGTACTAAAGAAGTACATTTGATTGTTATACATTAATGCAACAGAATGAAAAATCATTTAAAACAAGTACCAAGACTGCTGTCACGTTTAAGACTGGTTTACTTATTCTACACCCTGCAGTGTGAATCTGAAGTGCAGCTCCAGGACCGTTCTGTTGGTTTACCATCTGACATGCTATCAATGATTTGCAGCATGCATAAATGACTCGACCTCCTCCGAGTTCATGAAAGCTTGAACACAGTGAATACTAAACACCAGCGCTGTCACCAGAGTGGGATAAAAGTGGGTCGAACGAGTCTGTCTCAGCGTAAAAAACAAAGGTTATTAAATGTTTATTCACTCTAATTTCTGTCTTAGTGCAGCGACTTACTGTCAATAGTAAGCAACAGTATGGCACATTGGGCTGATTTTTTTTTATGATTCATGCACAATGGACGTCCTGGCATCAATATGTTGTGGGTATGCTGTAAGGAATGTTGAGGGCTTTTTTATTGCTGCATTGAAATAACAGTGTGGTGGATTACTTTTAAGGGGTCCAGCCTATCTTGTTTGACACTGGAACCACTAACATTCCTCCATTCTTTTTCTTGACTTAATCCAGAGTAGTGACCTAGTAGAACTTCTGAGTGGGTACGTACGAGCCATCTGGAGATCCACTGGTAGAGCACTAAAAATGGATGAGTTGTTGACATGTATGTGGCTGATATTTATACCGTGTGGAACGTGGAAGCCTCATTCTCTCCGTAGCGTCTTTACATGTCACCTTTCACTTTAAGGATGTGCTCTTGAGCACACATCTGCTGCCTTCACCCACCAGCTTTATGATGCAAACACAAATTTTGTCCACAACAGTTATGAATCATACTCCACTCCCACACACTCTACACACATCCAGACGTGTTGGCTGTATGAACACAGTTATCAGGAGAAAGTCTAAACATGATTCTTCTCACATCCTCCCGAGATGTGTGAAAGAAGTGGTTTAAATCAAGGTAAAAATTAAAAATGAAGTACAGGCTTCTTGTATAGTTTTGTGTTGATTGTGTAGGTTATAAATCTGTTTTTAGGGCAGAAGCGGCCACATTCTAGTAGTTTGGGTTTTATCGGGTACAAATGGCAGTATTAGGTATAACTGATTATAATCCACGTCTAATTCAAGAAAGCTCAAAATTCATTGCGTAATCAGCAGAGCCATTTGCAAAAAGTCATGAAGTGGGACATGTTAAAGTTTGTTCAAATAAGCATCAACTTAAAAATGCAAACCCCATTGTGGATTTAGTTATAATTATATTAAAGTACCTTCATGTAAATTTAAACACAATAATATAGATTCTCAAAATCTTTATGTTGGTGTGGTGGTAACATCAAAGTCTGTAGAGGGATATGCACCCTCTACTGCAGTGGTGTCAAACTCTAAGTGGTGAGGGGCCACCATAGTTAACAAGAATCCTTTCAGGGGCCAAAGACGGTGCCATTTGGAAGCTTTTATTAAATTTTGAATGTGAGATTTCATCTTCATTTGAGTCTTACATAAGTTATCTTTTAACATTCATTTATTAATTTAATTCAGTTGAATTTGAACAGGTTTTACTTGGATTTGAATAGGTTTTAGATGGATTTGAATTGGTTTTAATTAGACTTGAATAGGTTTAAGTCAGATTTGAGCAGGTTTTAGATAAATTGGAATTGGTTTTAATTGGATTTGAACAGGTTTTAGATCGATTTCAATAGGTTTTAGTTCAATTTGAACAGGTTTTAGTTTGATTTCAACAGGTTTTAGTTGAATTTCAACAGGTTTTGGATGGATTTTAACAGGTTTTAAATATCTTTGTAGCAAAAATCAAATCCATTAACACCTATTGCCAAAAATATCACTTTCTAAATGTAGTGAAGGGCCACAGAAAACACTGCAAAGGGCCACATTTGGCCCCGGGCCTTGAGTTTGACACATGTTTTAGATGGATCTGAACAAATTTTATTTATCTTTGTAGCACAAATCAGATCCATTGAAAACATGTTTAAATTCAATGAATAAAACCTAGTGCCAAAAATATCCCCTTCTAAATGTATTGAAGGGCCACATAACATTGAAAACCATGAGTGAATTGTTTAAAGTTAATAATATTGCAATTTAATTTCATAATGCTCAGAATTGACCAGACAATGAATCGAGCCATTTACAAAAAGTTGGACATTTAAGGGTTTCATATGTACAAATTTACATTATTTTATTAGAAAATGCAAAAGGCAGAGAAAATAATTGTGCCCCTACATCGACTTCTACACCCTACTGTTTATTACATTGCTGGCTCCCTTCACCACTTGCTACTTCTGCCACATCTCCCACTAAACCTTAGAGGTATAGTGCCCCCCATCATAACCTTTAACTACTCCATTACAATATTGTAAACCCCTTTATACAATAAGGGATAACACACAGACAGGCAACAAAAAGGGTAACTGAAAAGAAAAAAGAGGGAAAAGGAGAAAGTGGAAAAGGAAAAAATAAAAGGAGAAAATGAACATATGCTGGACCCTAAATTTAATTGTATATAATTGAGGTCGTTTATATGCACACTAAAAATTTGATCATTATCAGATTTTTGGTGTTATAAGATTGTTCAAGTGATCATGTAAACAGCATAATCTGACTTTCTTAATCAGACAACAGCAGTTATCTGATTATGAGAGATCGTATTAACACACCTAGGTTTCTCCCCAATAGTCCGATATCTTCATGCATTTATACCCAGAAATCTGAGTTATTTTGTTCTTTTACATCTGCGCATGTGTAAAACCAAAAAAAGGCAGAAAACGGATGACGGATGAAATGAAATGTTTTGAAAATAACGGGAAGATAAAGTTTGTGTCTCACATCACTACATACGTACGTTCTCCAAAAGAAATCCAATAATGGAATGAAACATGTAAACCAGGATTTTTAGATTATCACATTTGAGAAGTGCATATAAACACGTCAAATCCAATTTTTACAATTATCTGATTTCTCACAGTTATCAGATTATTCTGGTCTTATAAATGGGCTCTTTCCTTTCCCCATACCCTCCTCTCACCTATACATTAATAATATACGATAATTCATCCATCTTTCATACATTCATCAACATAAGCATACCATGAAATAGTAATTTACTACTACTTGTTATTGCTTGAGTTTGTGTGTGTAGTATCCTGTGTCTTTTATCATTGTATATTGGTTTGTTGGTGCTTTGCTGTATTGTGTTGTTTTATCTGTATAAGCACAAAAAAAAAAAAAAAATTCTATTTAATTATTATATAAAAAAATAATTATTCAGAAGAAGTCTTGTCACTGCATTGAATTGCAAGTAAATTGTTTCACTGTTTGTAATTCATAAATAACCGGAATAGATTTGGATTTTCCCGTATAGTGATAACTGGTCTATACACATCCCTATATGGAGCAGATACTTACTCAACTAAAAGCCCCGTGCGGTGTGTGTGCAGTGGGGGTGGGGGTCTAGGCCTGAGCTCTTCACACCACTGTCTCCCATGGGCTCTGATCTACATAGCTGAGCCTCCAGGAAACATCCCGGTTCTCGTCCGCGTGTCGGTGTTTCTGCCGCTCTCGTATGCTGCTGTGTTTTCCCCACATCCCTCTGTACGGCGGAGGGAGCCTGCATCTAAATTATACATGTCTGGGTGACTCATGCAGTGGCCCTATTTCTGGAGACAGTGTATACGTCACACTCGGTTTACCTGTGCACTGGTGCGGTGGACGTCTGCAGTGGCACAGGATTGACTGAGGATTGTAGGGACAGGGACTGAGTTGAGAGCAGTCAATCCCGACCTCAAATTCTAAAATGTTAAATTCATTTTTAAGGAATTTATGGCACTAAATGTTTGATGTATGGTATGTTGGAGCCATTTTTATTGTTTTACTTGCAAACCCAGCCATAATATACAACTTAACTCATTGCATTGAGGTACAAGCAGCTTATTATTAAGGGCAACATAGCAGCAGCCTGCCATAGTGTGGAGGTGTTTTGACTGTGTGTTTTTGCTGTTTTTTTGCTCGTTTGTCAAATGGTGCTCACAGCTAAATTTTTGAAACAAATTTTAACAGGGCAAGTTGCCAATACAATATACGTTTCGCCTATTTCGGCATGGTTGTTTTGTGAATACTGTTTTATTAGGTATAGTTAAAGTATTTTATGAAAAGAACATGTGTACAGATGAAGTGTGGTGATGCAGTGGAAGAGCTAATAAGGGCCAAAGAAACAAAGACACTTTACTTTTATTATTATTAATATGTGAATGGTGTTTACTTAGGAAGGAATTTTGCAGTAAAAAATGATTGTTATGGGGAAAAAAAATGTCTTAAGTGGCTTCAACACTTCACTGTTTTGATCATTTTGTTAGTTTGTTAATGTTTGAATGTCATGGGAATGGAAATTCTACCGGTCTGTTTCTTTCACCTGTTTAATACCTTAAGCTCTTCAGAGCCTTTAAAGTTAATAATTATGAGTATGTTTCCCACACTGAAAAACAAAATTCGTACTGTGCTCACAAACCCCAGGTTGGCTGGCTCCTCCCACTGTCCAAACACATGCATCTATGGCTGGATTTGTGATTCTACAATGCCCATTTTGAATGGCTCCAAACCCCTGTGACCGCTCAAGGATAAATGGTAGAAAATGACTGAATTTTTTATTATTTTTCCCAGAGCATCTACTGTGACAAGTCACATCAAATTACACTTTATTTCATGTAATTTTTGGAGGAATGCCCTTATAAAAAGCATAATTCACATTCCTTGTGAGTAGCTGAATGTGTCACATAAAGGGCCTAAGACAGCTGCTGTATTAACGGTACGCCAGTGTGGTCCCAGCACAGTCCAAGGACAAGCGTATGAATGCTCAACCACACTCCGCTGAGGACAACAAACCTGTGTCACCTCCTCAAATGTCACATGCTGCAGAATATTCATCACAAACTCTGGCTCTGAGGTATAATGCTGCATTTATGTTGACCTCAAAACCCTAAGTTTGAAAAATGGATAAAAAAAGCTTGCTCAAGTGTGCCTCTGTCAAAGTATATTTATAAGTATGCTGTAGATTCTATTAGAGTGGTCGATGGAATGTTACATTTGGTACAAACAAGATGGTTTTGGATAATGGGAACTGGCTAACGATGTGTGTGCTGCTGGTGAGTGGGTAGAGGACATTACTGACTCAATATTCTAATAATATATCCTTAAGACTATATAATGGACTTGTACAAAATAGTAAATAACATAAAAAAGCCAGAGTTTTAGATGGTTATTTTCAGAATCAAACTAAACTGAGATCAGCCTTATAAAATTAGCATATATGTTGTTAATCTGCATTATATTAAGGTTAAATACATGCTGAGATAATACAAAATAATCTTAGGTAAAGTAATGCAAATGGCTTTGATGCTATGCAAAAATATGTGAAAGCTATAGCTCTGTGGCATATTTGCTCTATCTGGTAATGATAAACAATACAGCAGTCAACGACTTGAGTTGAACTGAGGGCCATCGGTCAAACATAGACTTTGTTCAACACACTTAAGACAAGGACAAAGGCCTTGTTTTTCACCACCTCTGTCAAGTAGAGTGTCTGTAACCTGCATGTTCATGAAATGATCATTGAATGAATAGGAAATACTGCCGCTTTTGATGCAACAATGGCTGTGTGTGTGTGTGTGTGGACGGGTCAGTTTAAAAGCTATCTTTGACTGTTTTTTTTAGCATTCACTTTGGATTAAAAAGCAAAGTGATGTTAAACCAGATTTATTTAAAGTGGCTTTAATAAATAACTTATCATTGAGTCAGTCTCTGAACAGCAACATTATTCAGAGTTAAAAGCACTAGAACACTCTGAAAACTGAGACGTTGGGACCATCCAAAGAGCAAAAAAAAAGTGCATGTAAGGACAATGATTCATTTTTAACTGTCTGATGCTAGGTTTATTAGGATTCACTTTTTTTCTATTCTTCGTCTTCTTTTTACTTATGAATGCACTGAAGTCGTAATTTTTTTTTTTTTAGTTTGAAGTCTTCACTACCATATCTACCCAAATGTGCACTTTGAGTAGGTCTGTAAACGTAGGTCTGAACACTCACCTCAGCTCCAATCTGAAACTGAATGCTTAGCCTGAGTCAAGTGCCACTCTAAAAAGAGAAGTTCAATTTTATGAATTTATATTTTCCACATGGTTTTTGTGAAGCATTGCACATACCTGAAGGATAGCACTAGAAGGACCTTTTACATGATGGTGCACTTAAAGAGACTGTAGCCTTTTGACTCCTGCAGCTCTCAGGTTCATAAAGTGTTACATACCCACTGTGCATTAAAGCAAACACTTGGATTCTTCCTGAATTGTACTTGACTCTCAAGGATCTGCTGTTTATACCTTGCTGACCTTTGACTCCAAGCAAAGGAAGTTTTGGGTCTTTTATTCAGAACACTATTGGACATCAGGAACCCTTGAATGATATTTGTGTTGATGCTCCAAGATATAAAAAGCATGGTCCTTTTTATAAATATGAAGAAGACCTTTTAGTAATTGTGCTGCTGCATATGATGATGCAAATGATTTTGCAAAGCCATGTTATAGTGTGGAGAAGGTTGTAGATATGCTCATATATCATCAAAAGTTAATCAAAACTAACTTTTGTCAAGGACATTAGATCTGCATACATCTCAGGGTCTGATAAAAAGATAAAAGAAAAGAAATAGCTTAACCAGAGTAAATCCAACCTGGCCAATCATATCCTCCTGACTACCCGTAGTTCAAATTTGTCCTCTTTAGTGGACATTTGTTTACTCAAATATCTCCAATCCCCTACATACTATCTTACCAACTCCTTGTGTGTTCTAAAGAGGACGTTTAGCACTTTTGAATGATACCAAATTTATAGGGGTGGAGTTTTGGGAACGTCCTCTTCCTTTCCAAGGAAGATGGTGTCCATCACCACAAGCACATTTTATGGAAAGAAGAGAAGTAAATGTTAAATCTTTTTCATTCAACAAATTCTGGGTCAAAATTGAATTGTAATGTTTTTTTTATGAATCTCTAATGAACACTTTAAATATTTTTTTATGGTAGAGTAACAATGTTTTACTGTAAAATTAGAGTGTAAATAAAAACCTAAAAAGGAAAAAAAATGTATTCAGTGTATTCAATGCTTTCTAAACAACTGGGAAAATTAGAAAAATAAGTAATTGGGATATATTTTTTTTCCTGGTAGTCAGGAGGATATATCCTTTATCTAACTTGGGGCGAGATATATGCATTTATGCTTTGATCCTGATGCAGTTTATTCTACATATGTTTGTACAGACCCCTGAATTCTGATTGGTTGTTTGTCTGTCCAGTTGCATTTAGAGGTAGTTTAATCGGTGTCCATTTGTTTCCTGGAAATCAAATTTCAATCGACAGGGACCTGAATCAATTTTTACAGTACCGAAAAGAAGTAGGATGGCTGACCAATCTAAGAGTGTCCATTTTCCAGTTCAAAAAACTGTGGAGGTTAGTATTTAAACCCACCTTGCATAAAGTTTAGTCTTTAGACAGGGGATTAGTAGAATCATGTCTATCTCACTCACACAGTAGCCTTGGCTGGAAGAACAGTGGAAGACAGTGGAAGAGCCAACAATTTATGTCAAGATAATTTGTCCCAACAGTATACACCTGGCGTCAACCATTTCTGGGAAAGCACAGGCAACATCATATTAAGACCTTTATATAATCACCAAGGAAATGCATCATTTTTTACACATCAAACACTTTTTTTTAACACTAATGACAAACTTTGTTAAAAAAAAAGAAGTCACTCAACATCTGGTTAATAATAAATGTAATATACATAATTTATGTAAGTTATCACATATGTTTACCATCTCGTTAATTTTTATTTTTAATTATGCCAGGTTCAAATACTCTTGTGTCTTAAAAGTGTGGTGCTCTGTAATGTTTTTAATGCTGCCCTCAGTAACATGCCTCTGCCATTTTAGCAACAGTGCTGTGTCAATTATCCAATAATATCTTAACTGTCTGTTCAGTCTTAAACCCTGTTAAGCCTAAATGTAAATAGGTGACTATACTATTCTCGTGCTGCTCAGTAAATCGGGCCATTAGTCTGTTTGTTGGATTGACAGCCTGAGCTTGCCTATTGTCCTAAATCAACCAAACAGTAGAATGCATATTTATTAAAATGTAGACTCGTATATTTTGTCCTGCATATTTTATATCCACAAATGATTAGTTTACAGACTCTCCAAAAAGACAGAAATGGCACAAATGCAAAACTCTGAATTTAAATAATTTTAATGGGCTTAAACATTTAATTTGACAGGTCCCAGTCAGAAAGCGTTATTGTTCAGTTGAATGGCATTATTGCCTTTATACATATAAAAAATAATCTCTCTCTTCCTGTATGGAATAATAATAACTCTGAGGCACCATGGCGTGCTCTGACCTGCTGATGCTGTTTAACTCAACACTGGTGAGAGACATAGCAGTGACAGCACTATATGATGGAACGCATTAGTGTGTGCGGCTGTAGCTCATTTCCTTTAGTCTGGCTCCAGCTGTCACCTTTCTGACAGGTGTGCACAATGTATATTTTCATCTCCATCCCAATGCTGCAGATTATTCCATCACAGAGTGTCTTTTATACTTGACTTTAGGGATTTCAAAATCCATCCAAAAATCAAAAATTGATCAAAATTATGTCTAAAGCACTGAAATCTGCTGAGCATTGTCAGTTTATCTCTGGCAATGCTGAAGGAGCGACGGAACTGAAAAGCACCAAGTTTTTCATGCTATGACCATAGAACAATTAGTGTGTTGACTGTCAATAGTGACACCAATACAGTCAATTACATGCTACTGTTTAAAAAACTAAAATACATCTGTTCTGTGAGTAGTGGCCATTACAGTTTGCTTCTTTCCATTAAGAGCTGTGGGAAACTTTGAGTGCAATACAGTTCAGTCCTCTAAACATTTAGACACCACTACAAAATGGGCAAATCCCTTGTGCAGCATGTTTCTTGGACTTTGCTTCACAAAGTTCCAGACTCCTAAGCATTGTCCTGAACATACTTCACGGTCACTATTATAATAGCTACTTGTTCAGGTAGGAAAGGAGACAGGAACGGAGATAGGAAAGGAGCAGGTTTTTGGGGTTTGTATGTGATACGTGTGTAGATTTAGTATTAGATTAGTGTAGCTGGGTGCTTCCACAGCAGTATTCTTTGTAATAACTACCACCATTCATTTGACCTTTAACCTCAAAAGCAGTGCTTATATTAAAATGATTTGGTGCATTATTACATTCTTCGCAGCAGGTTTGAACACTATTGTTTAAACCATGTGTAAACAATCAGCTCAGTAAATAACTCAGTCATTATACCCTACAGAAGATAAGTATATTACATACAGCAATTTGAAAAAAAACAAAAAAACAATTTGATGCACAGTTTTTAAAACATTACTTATTCATTTGTCTTGTAACGCATATTTCGTTAGGGGTCAGGGCGGCTGGATCCTTTCCCACAGATTTGGGTCTGAGGCAGGTGACACCCTGCAACGTGCAACATGACATAGACACAAACAAACAATGATTTGCATCCATATTCATTCACTCTGGGGCATTTACATTCACCAGTTCACTTTTACATGTTTTGGATAGAGGGAGGAAGTTGGAGCACCAGACCCAGAATCAAACTTTCTTGCTGTGTGCGCCAACCAAAGTGAATAATAAACTGCCCATTTGACCAGAGAACTTCAAAAATGCCGCTATGCCACTTAATTCTGACCTAATGTTTTAGCAAATGCTGTAACTTACCTACTTTAAGTGTTTTGTTATGTGCCACATTTCAAAGAAAATTAGATTAACTGTCTTAGTAATCACTGTAAATGTAGCCCATGTTTTTTTAAAGGGTTTTGTACTCCTGCCTGAAAGTTGTAGGTCCAATTACCGGGCTGGCCAGGGATGTCCAATCATTCATTGGTGTCAGTGACTAATTGTGAATGGTTGTCAGTAAGCTGCAGCATTACAGTATGGAAACTTACATGCACTGACCTGACAGTGCATGTAAGTTTCCATCACCAAAAGGGGTCTGAAGAGTCAAAAAGTGGACTGTACATTGGGGAACACTTTGGCCTCTGGTCCCAAGTGTGTGGTCCACTTTTGAAAAGATGGAGCTAAACACTGCAGTCTTTTGGTGGGATTATAGATACAATAACGAGAAAAATGACAAAGGGGAAACCTAAAACCTAAAAAGAGAACAAGTTCAAAAAGAAAGCTATAGCCTCGTAGTCATGAATTAAAACATTACATAAGAAAACTTCTGTCATTAAATAGTGAGTCCCTAAAACAAGCCTCTATGGGGTTAGCTGAAACGAACAATGTTGTACTAATTTGACCTTACCATGCCACTCATTTTCCTCTCAGTCAGGGGTGGGCATGATCTTTCCCCAAGGGCCTCCTTAGGACCCAGCACACTTGTGGAGGGCCAAATTCTTTTGCTTATTGTTTAAAGTTTGAACTACAGGCATAACTGACCAACCAGTCACCAACCACATTAACATTATGCACAGATGTCAATTCGAGTGCTTTGAAATAAAAAAAAAAGTTATCATGGTCGTGCTGTACACTCTTGGATTCATTTCCATTTTAACACAAGCCTCGTGAGGGCCAGAGAGGGGCGGGTCGAGGTCTTAAAAGGCCCCAGTCTGCTGAATGTTACCCCTGTGATAAAGTAGCAAATGTCCAGGGTGTACCTCACCTGATGCGTTTGATTCATAACAGGATCATTGGTAGAAAATACATGCGGTTTGTTAGCAAATAATGCAGACAGTAAGCAGTCCAATTTTAGACTTAACTCATTTCTGACACTTCATTTACAAGTGATTTATAGAAAACATTTGAGATACTAAACAAAGTGAACCCTCAAACTGAAGTGACTCCTGTTATGTAAATCTTATCTGTTTCTCATCTCTTTCTTTTGCGGGGCTTACATTGTGATTTCCCTCGGGACCTCCTCGTTGTTGTTGTTGTTGCTGCAGATACTCAAATATATCCAGCCGATAATGCACATGGCGAAGATGCAAACATCGGGAAAATGATTTGTATTGGTGATGAGTCAGCCTGATGTATTTTGTAATTCTCTTAAGTGACAATTTACCAACAGCAGTGCTTTAAATGCCCACAGTGGATAATACAGATGTATGCAAATACAGTCCATCCGTCTGAACAGAAGAGCCTCTGTGGGCACTTGGGACTGAAGACGCCCATAAATACAAGCAGCTAATGCCTGCTAAAGTAACAACCCATGGCTATTCTCACTTTTACTGGCATATGGAGTGTTTGCACAAGCTGATGTATGGTCAAGTCTGCATCACTCCTTTATATAACTTACATGTGCTTTGATGTGTTTGACTGGAGCAAGGAAATACTCCAGGAAAGTTATATGTCTATGGGAAATTCTTCTAACTCAGGGTCCCTTTTTCCAAAGTGTAATTATATGAGAGCATCGTTCTATTCAGAAACCGTCTATAAAGCTCTAAGGTTATTGGGTTTCCCTTGTGATCACTCATTGTCATTTTTGAGCTCAAGCTTGGAGAGTTGCAGGTTGTTCTGTTCTCGATGGTCTTCTCAACATTTGAGTGGCTTCCATCAATCCGCAGGTTTCACTGCCTTTTCTGCAGGACTGAAAGAAGGAGGGTAATCTGTGTTGTATAGTGTGACGGGATCAAAGACAAGCAGTCTCACAGTCAAAGAATCCCTACAATGAAATTTAAGCGCCTTATTATAATATAGTGGTTAGTTAGAGGGGAAAAAACATATGTTTACTACTTATCCCAAGCTCTTTTTGCAAAAGGGAAACCATGTTGTATTGTTGTCTCAGTCATCCAGGTAGTCATAATGCTAACATAAAGCTAAAAGGTTGAAAAGAAGGCATCTGGACGTTGTGTTTCCATTGTATTGCTCTTATGAACACTTCTTAAGTTGACACTCACTGATAATAATGATAATTTTACTGTATGTTTTGTGAAGCCCTTTGAGGCAATTGTTGTTGTGATACTGGGCTGTACAAATAAAATTGAATTGAATTGATACTGCCTGTTTTTGACCAGAGTTCAATTGTAGCCTATGACACACCCAGTCTCTACAATCATTCATTGTCACAGGCATCATGATGCAGGTTGTGACAGTGACAGGGGCTCTTGCACTCTTCATTTCATAACCTGGCCCACCCCACCCACCTATCCCCTAACAGACTTGTTTTTTTACTATATTTATCTTTGACATACATATTTTATTTTTAACCTTAATACAATATACATTTATACATCTTCTGCTGCCTGTTGTAGAAATTTTATGCCCGCTAGGCATGTGAATGTTTGTTTATTACTGCTGTTGCATTTCTCTTGGTTGTTTGCACTTAGACTAAACAGTGTTTTTAATGCTCACTCAAGATTGTACTGGTGTTTTATTTATGCACAGCTATTTATTTATTTATTTTTAGACTTGCACTAATTCAATAAAGCACCAATACGTGTTATCTACTGGTATAGAATGACAATAAAGCATTCAATCAAGTTTGAAATTAACTGATGTGTATGAGCAGTTCAGTAAATTAATCTAAATCTAAATGTATAACCATCTGTCAAAACAAAGCCTGAACTTCTGAACTTATAATGAGCTAAACATTTAAAAGCAAACAATAATATCTGTGATTAAGTATTCTGTCTAGGTGTCCTGATTGTTTTTGGGCCAGACACAACCTCCGAGTCTTGGCACAGGTGTGATTGTGTTTTCGTGACACTAGGACTTTATCTAAGGCCAAATGTGTGGAATGGGCCCACACCTGTGTACCTGACTGTACAATCATGTGTTTAGAATTGGTCTAAAGTCAGAAGTCACAAATCAGATCTGAGTTTGAGATTAAAACAGCTTTTTCTGAGCATTTTATTCTGGTAATTATATGGCACAGAAATGAAGATGTAACTTTGTTGTGTATTGGAACAATTAGCACTTCCTGTTCTGTGAATAACCACCATTAAACCTGAAATGCCTGGAGTACAACTTTGTAATGTTTTCTTTCTTATGACTAATGTAAAAACTGTCTCACTCATCCCCTCATATTAATAAAGGCCAAACAAATTAACCACTTAGGAGTTACTTTTTTTAATTTACTAAATATGACAAAAAGACACACAAACATTAACACAATAGTGGCACTGTCAACTGCAAAATTTTAAATACAGTTTCACAGGTTAACAGGTGGCATAAAATGGCACTTTGAGTGTGATATTGGCCCTAAACCGCTAATGGCTGCTGGCAACTCACAGCGAGTAGAACAATGACAAAGTAAAATGTTGTTGTTTTGAAAGCAAATTCAGTCAGTCGGTCAGTGATGAAAAGATTCTTTAGAGCTATAGCAGCCTGATATGTACAGTGGAAATTTAGCAGACCGGTCACTTGTAAAGAACAATGGTTGCTTAAAGGTGCTTTTGGAATTACATGTTCTTTGAGTGGCAGTTATACAGTTTCTGCATAATACAGCTGAGCAAACATTAAAGCCCTTTTTGCACATTCTACCCAGGGTTATTTCAACAGGACTCTCCCCTTACATTTATGTACATGCCATGAGATCTCCAGACGTTTTTTAAACCTGGATCTCAGTGGATGTTTGAAAAGGGCTTGATAGACCAGTCTCAGTACCTTTCTTCTTGCAGAGCTTTCTGGACATTTATGAACCAAACTGATTTTTCAAAATGTAATCACCATGAGATTTATTTCCACTGGGTTTGCAGGGCTACCACAGTTGTTCACGTGCTCTGAAAAGGACGGTGATATGTGGAATTACAGTCCTGTCACCCCCAGATGTAAATAAAAATTCTCCAAAACGTATCTCCAATCTTAATGACTGGCTTCTTCATACAATTCATACCTTTTTGTGTCTTTAAACTGGAGTCAAACTGAATTAATAAAAAGAAAATCTTTTGCATAAAGTGGTGTATTCTTTAGTCAGTGGATATCTGCGGTGCAACCATTTACACGATTGGTATTCATTGGTTTCCCTTCAGTTATTTTCTGCCTCTTTGGAGCCCAAATGCTTGTGTTTTCCACCCAACTGTAACGTTAGGAACAAGCACAACATTTGGTTTTCTGCATCACAGACCGCCATTCATGCAAATGCACAGTGTGTCTGGCCTTGCTCAGCTCCTTCGGCTGTGTTCACTCAGCAAACTAAGATGTTCCATTAGTCCTCACAGAGCCTTTAGTCAGCAGACACTCACCAGTAAACAGTGCGAGAGGAGCTGTCCAGCCGCTGTTGTGCTGCTTCACTGTTGTTGCTGTTGTGATGCTGTCTGCCCTGGAGGAGTATGGCACCATTATTCAGCGTGGCCAGACACTCAAAACAAAGTCTGCAACTCACAGATCTCTAAATACTAATGTAGCCCCATACTAAAACGACTCAAGCACTTTTTTCAGGATTGCACTTATGTTGGAGTGATTAGTGTATAACCTCACTCTGTTTACCTCAGGGTTGTGTGTTAATTGTACATCATACAGAGGCCTACATTTTCATAGAAGCGCACAAAATCTAAGCTGTGCATCAGAAAAGCAAACTCCCAAAGCAATATCACACTTTGCAATTTATAAACTTCTCAGTTAGGCAAAATAGTCATTGATGAAGTGTTATGCATCAGAAAGATAACATAGAGAAAGTAATATTAAGATTTATCACACACAATGTAAATCTTAATAATACTGATGACTCATACACAACTAATCTCAATGTGATAAATGTAGTTGAAGGGAATAGTCACAACGACAGGCCGGTCTAAAATTTGCATATGAAGTAGGACAATGAGAGCCAATCAAGGGACTCAAGAGGACTTATGGGTGCTCTAAAGGTTGAGCTGGACACGTGTGGACAGAGAGACAAGTAAGACAGATGGAAGATTGTGGTGCATATGTTGGATGTGAGGATTTATATACTATTTTTTTTCTCCCAGCACTTGTAAACATGACTATAATAGGAAATATACATACGCTGATTTCTTTCTTTTTTCTTTTTTTTTTTGTAGATTTGTCACATATGTTTCAGGTCATTAAACAAAACAGAGTGCAGTTTTAAGTGATGATTTTATCATCTTTTTAAGGGGAAAAAAAAAAGCTGAAAAGGTTGTTCACTCTACCGTCATCATATTTGACTGTTGGTATGATGTTCTTTTTCTGAAATGCTGTGCTACTTTTACTCCAGTTGTAACGGGATACATACATTCCAAAAACTTCAACTTTTGTCTTATCAGTCCACAAAATCTTTCCCTATAAGTCTTAGGGATCAAGAATTTTTTTTTTTTGACAAAAGTGAGACAAGCCTTTTTGTTCTTCAGAAGTCAGTAGTGGTTTTTGCCTTCTACCATGGGGTTATTTTGGTAGGCTGGCCACTCCTGGGAAGGTTCACCATTTTCTCCATTTGTGGAAAATGGCTTTCACTGTGGCTGGATGGAGTCCCAAAGCTTTAGAAATAACTCTGTAACCCTTTCCAGACTGATTGATGTCAATTACTTTGTTTCTCATCTGTTCCTGAATTTCTTTGGATCGTTGATGTGAATGGATGACAGATTCTCTTTTAGGGATTTATTGATTCAGCAGGTCTGGCAGTAATCCTAGGTGTGCCTAGTGAAATTGAACTCAGCTTTCCAAAAAAAAAAAAAAAAAGTGATTAATCACAGTCAATTCATGATTTTAAAAAGGGGGCAAAGCTTTTCACATAGGGCTAGGTAGGTTTATATATATGTGTGTGTGTGTATATATATATATATATATATACACACACACACACACACACACACACCCACACACATATATACAAATGATGAAGTTTAGTTGTTATTTCATTTAGACTGATATGTGCCTTGTTTGTAGTGACCACTTCCCCTGTGCTGCTATGTGTAGTTGTTGTTGAGTGTGGCTGACTGTCCCCGAGGGCGGCACTTTTAAAGTCTACAGATCCTTTCACATGTTTGTGTCAGAGCTCACCTGAGGACCGAGACGGGCTGAGTGTGCTAACGACCTGAGGGGCAAACGCACTCAAACGCTTCAGTGTTTGTGCCTGAGTGAAGAGGGCATGTTTTTGACTGTAGCAATACAGTAGTGTTTTGGTCAGTACTCTACACTTTAGAGGCATTTTCTGTGTGTGTTCTGATAGGACAATAGAGAATCCTCAATGGGGCAACAATTAAACTTTATACAGCAACATTTTACCAAATAAAGCTTGTCCAGATGCAGGTCTAGAGACTACAGGGGCCATTAGCAAAAAGCCCCCTTGACACTGAAAACTAATCTTGTAATTGTTATTGTAATAAACAATACTGTAGTTGTAGTAAATAATATTCTTGCAATAAACTGTCATATGCAGAGTTTTTTTGTTTTGTTTTGTTTAATAAACTAAACCACAACGTCTGTTATAATCAGCTGTTTGCCTGCTGCTTTAAAATCACTATTTTCTTTTTTCTCTGCATTGGAAATCTTAGGTAGAAATGGAATTTACTTCGACTCTTTATATTATTATGAATGTATTATTATGAAAAGAAAGTTTATTAGTTTATTAGAAGAATGAAATTTGTTGAAAGCTTTGTTTGACAAAATGTTGCATTTTTGTGTTTTCACTTTCAATTTCCTCTTTTAATCAATCCCCTTCCCCTGAAAACAGACGTGTTTAGCGCCGCTGTGTAGCCACCATTGCAAATGTACACTGAATTGTATTTAAATCCCATTTGGACCAAAACATGATTGTTTGGTCTTTTTTGCCTCCAGTCAACAGGACAATGGGTTTGGAAGATATGCCTAAAATGCAGAAATCTGGCATTTCCTGTTAAGGGATTACACTTCTATGCAAATACATTTAAATTGTCAGGGGCTCACCTTAAGCACATCTTATCATCTTATCCCAAATCCATTGTGGTGGTAACAGAATAAAAAGACACCGTTGTTCGAACATTTATGCAGATATTTGAATTTATTATGTATGCTTTAAAACAGAATTCTCTCAGAAGCTTAATTACAGCAGCCTCTAAATGTGTGTCAAACTTAAAAAAGCACTAGACTATAATATGCTTTGTGAGTAGTCCAAACATATAATGTAATCAAATTCCGCCCGTGGCATTGGGAGCATTATGGGAGTCGTGGTGCATTGCCTGAGGGGGGTGTACGCTACAGTTCATGTAAAATCGCTGTTTTGCGAATCCTGTCACCTCAATTCCAGTGGTGCCGGACTAATGTGCCAACAAAGACATTGTAATCCCAGCCAGATTATGTTCTGAAAATATCCAATCTGCTCCTACAGTGGTATTCATTTTAATGCTGTAGGTTAAACATGGCACAGAAAAGGTTCATTTGAATCACAATAAAACACATCGTAGAGAAATAAATGTATTGCTGCACTGTGTTATATTGCATTTAGGAATACAATACAGATATTGTATTGTCAAAGCATAATGGTGAATACTAGTGAAGACTGTTGGGGTGGAGAAACTGATATAATTGTTGCAAAGATTGTGCATAATGGTGATGAATGCATGTACTCCCTTATCACAAAGAAACAGATGTGACCTTTGACTCCTGAAAATTTAAGGATTTTGGCTCTATCTCCTTTACTTTAGGATGTCCCTAAAAACATGAATATATATGTACCTAAATATAGACTCACATATCAAGAAACAGAAACTGAAAAAAAGTTAATGACTTAGTGATGTCCCATTACAAAGAAATCAAATAAAAAGAAATATTGCAGTAACTAATACAGCCACTAATGCAAAGAGGCAAAGTGCAGTAACTGCAGTTCAAGTCAGAACATTCTGAATGATGCTGCACTTTGCCACTGTTAGTTTTGTAGCTGCATATTTAATACCGTGATTTTATTCTCTAAAACAGAAGAAACTTAGTCTCAACTCAGCTGTCATCAAATATGGAAATACAGAACTTTGCTTTGGTATGACTGTGTAGAAGGAAAATAGGGAAAAAAAAGAAAGAATCAAAACTATTGAAACAATTGCATCTTTGGTCACTGTTTTGAGATGGGACTTGTCGTGATGTTAGTCTCAGTGAGATTGGTCTGAAGCACTTTTTTCCAGTTTTGGAAAAAAATATTCTGTGAAAGAGTCACACTTACCAAACTGTTTCTGAATGTGCTTTTTACTTTTACAATTATCATCAAAATATTTTATTAAACCACTACTACTACTAAACTAATTACTGTCATTGAGTGTCACCACTTTACATTTATTCATCTGAAATGGGACTTTGTAATTTCATTTTTTACTATGACAGTTCAGTGAAAGATGTTGAGACTGGAAGCTCACTCAATAGTTCCAAGTCAAGCAGCTGTTCAAATGTTTTGTCATTTTTGAACGTTAAGCTTAGCTCGCTGTATGCTAAATTCACTCCGCTAATGTTGCGTCACAATGGCTGACACAGGTTGCTGACAAGAGGCTCAAGGACCGAAGCCCGACATTTTTGCTGGGACCTATTCCTTTTTGAGACCCTTCGTACCTGCTCTGCACTTCGGCAACGCAGTCTTTTGTTTGCTCATAGTTAAAATCTCTCGAGGGACTTGTCTCTCAAAACAGAGTACAATTCTATGTTGTTTGTCTCGTCTTTGGCATTAATTTAACATAAGTCAAACATCTAAGAATGAACATATATTTAGACTTTTCATGTGTATATGTGGAACAGGGAAATGGATTATAAGACACATACTGCTAGGATCATTTGTTTCTATTATACAAAAAGATGGACCCATTTGGTCTCACACCTATCCAAAGTTTGTGAGCTCATGTGCTGATAACTTGGCTTCCACCAGGGACAGTCCTTTTTGAGAACTTCAAAAAGACGCCACATAAAAACGGTGGACATCCTCAGAGACCCAATTTAGACCCAACAGCTCTGAGCCAAGTTAGATAAAACAACATCAAGAAGTTATGAAAAAAGAATGTTTGGGTCTGGATGCCCCTGCAGTGGCTCTGAGGTCAGCGTCTCCCTCGAGCCGCTCCTCACACAAAGAGTCGTGATGTAGTGCTTTTCATTAAACAAACACTAATAATGAGGATTTATGTGCTCACTTTTTCATTTAACATAGTTTTTTTAAGAAAGTTTCTGGAACTTGACAAAATACAGAATAGTAATGACCATAATTTATTTTTCTTCAGTTTCCTGTTATTATCATCTGTCTTGTCTGGTAAGCATGTTTAAAGTCCGAAAAGAGGTCTTGCATTGGATTGTTTGCAGATATAACATGAGAAAAATGACATTTTACCACTAAATGTTGGAGTTTAGTTGGATTGCTTACACTGTATCAGCTGTGTGTTTTGTCTATCAACTGCTCTGTGAGAGATATTGTGAAAAAAGTAAGTAAAAGCTTATTTAATCAATTATCCAACCATGTCCTCCATGCTGGATATCTAGATCACCTAGTGTTTCTATAGCTTAACAAAGACCAGCAGGAACAAAATGATGAAGCTGCTAAGTTTTGCTTTGTCCCATTACACAAAAAAACATATGAACAATAAAAACACTGAACACAGAGAAAAATCAAGAAGAGCCGGTATATGTATAAATTGATGCTAAAAATGATTTTCTCTGTGGAGGTGGGTCACTTAAAGCAAATGAAGTGTAAAAGTATAAAAAAAGGAAAATGCACTTGAGGGTCATTTATTGGCTACAGTAAAGTTACGTTACTGCTTCATCAAAAGTGTCTGTACTTTGGTTCTAGGTGTGTTTTATGCTTGCAGATTATTTTACCGTTACTAATGGTAACAACATGGCAGTGCTCTTAATATATAAAACTGGATTAACTCACAAATTATAAATCCAGTCTTCAGCTAGTTATAAAGTACCTGCCTTTTGCAAACACCTTATGAAGCAAACCAAATGCTTCTGTGTCACAGGCCATCTGGCAAGACAGGCTAATTGTAATGGCCTTTGTTGTTTGAAATTCCCATGTCAGGAATTGTAAATAATCCATTTCCTTTTGTACTACTTTTGGTTCATATGTTATGTATTTCTTTCTACAGGGTTCATAAAAATCATTTACAGTTGTGTTTTCCCCTGAATTTGTGCATTTTGATCTAGAAATGTTTAAATGTACACCCATGTTTCCTAAAAAAAAAAAAAGAGTCAAAACACCATGTATAATAATAAGTAGCAACAGTAGCAGCTGCAGACTTTCACAGCTCCCATTGTTTGCCAGCTCAACTTGCCTCTGTTAACTGCGTGCCGCTTTGTAAAATTACACTCAGAGTTTGCTTTGAGCCATTTCCTAAAGGCCTCCATCTTGTCGTGAGCCAGTACGTCTGCGAGTAAACCTTTTTCATGCCAACCCACCACGGACCCCTGCGGCGACGGGCCACAAAATGTCTGCCAGGTAAGGAGGCTGCTCCCCCACCACCCATGCACAACGCCGGCTGCTTTACACTTTCGCAACGCTACACTATCCGGGGCCTGCTCAGAATGGACGCCCACCGGCTCCTGTGACGGAGAGAGAAAACGGCCATCATTGATTCCTCGCGCTCCACATGATTGAAGGCAGTACAGAGCGGGCAGATCACGGCTTAACACACTCCGGACCTGAGTGAGGTTATTAGACTGCCACATTTCAAAGCAGCTCAGTGCGAAGGCCGTATCCAGTCACATCAGAGTGGTTACATAAGCCCGGGAAGGTTTCTTCACTTTATTAATCTGTAGTGCTGCCAACGGACATTAAAAAAATTACCAGTTTTCCGTCATAAAAAATACAGGGGATGTTATAAATTACAGGAAAGCACATACATATTGCAACAGTAAATTTCATCCTAAATAATGTTTTTACGGCACAATACTAAAGAAAAGTGTTTTAGCCCAAAGATCATGCTAGGATGTGTTTATTGCCAATCCATTTATTACTTTTATTGTATATTCAACAACAAACACCAGCTAAATCTGTGATAACAAAAGAATAATATGCAGGTTGGTTATGGGGAAGGGCCATTAACAGTAGAGATCATTTTACTGAAAGATTTGACTGATTGAAAAAGTGGCTTAAGTTAACTGTTATTAATACCACATCACTCTGATTATTATTATACAGCTGGGAGTGACTCCAGCCCAGGATCAGGGGTAAAAAAGAAATGAATTACATGAATATATATACACATATACATAAACACCATTGTTACCAAGCAAAAAGGTTGTTTTTTTTTGTTTCAAATGCATTTGTGATTCCTTTTTCCTTGTTTCCTCAGATTTGTGGATTCATTATTTTTCATCAACATTCATATATATTTATTTGGGCACTGGATGGGGAATTAACCCCAGCACTTTTAGTATATTACACAAACCCTACACAAAGTCTGACTGTCCTCCTCCAACCTCATCAGGTGTGGGTCTTGCCTTCTTAACTTTAGAGATCATTTTCCACTTCCACAACTGTGATTTAGATTTATATGATTTAACCCCAGACTGCAATATTATGTTTACAGAACATATAAATATTGCATCAACAGTACACTCGATTTCACTCAAGCAAAAGCACTCAACTCTTAGTGGTTGAATGTAACAAAGTAATAGTGATTGTAATAGTAATTTGTACTGCTCTACTTAAGTACAACACTCATGTATCCATACTCTACGTAAAGGCGTATAATGCAGTAGTCACATGTAACCTAACTGGCCCCGAAGGTCAACTTCTCCTCTAGAGCTGATGGGTTTTTCATATTAAGTGTGTGACATTTTTTGCAAACATCCTTCCACAAATCTTCTCCAATACATGCCCCTGAATATCGTTTCTACCGCTGGAAATAATTACATTTTAAATCAGGTGAATGCGTCTCTCTGCAGTGACAACAGCCTGTTACATAAGCCATAGGACATGTGACGTGTGCAGGAGTGTAGTGGAAGGCCGAGGTGAGAGGAGCAGAGCGCTGTGGAACTGAGCTGACACGTCGTCTGTGTGTATTCACATAACGCAGTGTACCCTGGGCTAACGGGAGTGTGTGGGCCGTTTGTGTGGACACCGCTCAGCTCGCTTTAACTGTGAGTGTCTTAGCGGAGGCTGCACCGCATGATGATGCACAGTGACAGGTCAGAGCGCAGGCTGTGTTCCCCGGTCACAGTGGCCAGTAGCCTCCTCAGGCCCCACAGAGACAAAACACACTCAAACGTCATCTCCAAAAGTAATACAAGAAAATAGAATGCATTTTTGAATAGCAGCAGGAGACGGTTATGAACAAGACACGTTATATTTCTACAAGCGTCATCAAACACGTCACATGTATCTTTTAAGGTCCTATATTATACTATTTTGAACATTATACAGTGTATTTTGGATACATTTAGGTTACCATATCACGTTTTGCAACATGAAACACACCATAATGATCTTATACAAGCGGTGTCCATGATGAGTCCAAAGTGAACGGTCTGATTTGGCGCTGTCACTTTAAGGCTCAGCTCTCCTGTGTTGGCTCCGCCCACTCATGACGTCACACTAGAGCTGCTAGAGCTGCGTGAGCTACGCTAGAAACAGACTGAAGTAAACACGGTACATCGTAGTAATAACTTTTTCAGCAATGGCTTTGAGAGTAACTGAGCCGTATATTTTCGACCCAGAGTCTGACTCTGAGTTCGAAGAACATGAGCAAACACAAAGACCTCGAAGGCTTTTACAAGACGTTTCTGCTTGGTAAATGAGAAACTATTTATTGTATATGTTTCTATGGTGTAGCCCGTAGCATAGCGCGTGTTAACTGCTTCTGTTTATAGGTGCACATGTGGAAATTGCCGTACAATGCCTACTGAAGTTGAGAATGTATGCTGCCTGGAGACTCCTAATGTAGCTGTTGTGCAGTGTATTGAACGTAAAGTAAAAGTATTGACAGTAAGTAAGCTAACACAGTAGCAGCGATGCTTCTCTGTGTCTGAGCTGCGGAGCACGGCACTTGTTGATAGTGCAGGAGAGAGGGGCAGGAGGAGTGTGGAGGAGCACTTCCTGGAGAGGAGTGGTTTATTTCACATATTGACGTCATTGCGTGAAACAGCTCGTTAACACTAGGACTACCAGGATTCTAAAACTACTAGAACTCCCAATGCCGTCAATTTGACGGTTAGCATTGTGGCCATTGGAATGCAGTGGGCAGAACCGTAGTCTTCGTCTGAAATGACTTTTTAATAGGCTTATTATAAAACCGACTAAAAGCTTACTTTCACATATATATTATTATTAGGGCTTCTTTCACAGGTAAATTTCTTCTAAAAGCAGCTATTTTTAACAATTTAGTTTTTTTGGAACAGTGTAACCTATTTGTTGATGTTGGTTGCTAGGCAACGGTGGCGCTACTAGAGCTCCGCAGGAAAAAATTACATTGTAATTAATAGAGCCGTCAAATTGACGGCTGCGGGAGATAAAGGTAGAATCATTCACTTCTCTATTTATTTATTTTATTAAATTGAAATATCAGCATAGAAATATAGCACATACATATACAGAAAAAGTCAAGATGCTGGGAACATCAAAGATCTATATAACCTGAGTAATTAGACGTCAAAATTTGAAAACCGTCAAAATGACGGCTCTGGGAGTTCTAGTGTTAAAAGGACTGTAGCTCAAACTAAATAAATTACTCAAACATGCGCAAATAAAACAAAACACAACTTTGGGTATGTGTTTGAGGTAGAAACAACGTTAGAACATGGTTAAAAGCTCAGAAAAGTCGATTTAGCATAATATGGGACCTTTAATATTATATTGATGGCTCAAGGTCGACTGGATTCTGACAGGACTGTTTTGGAACAATCTGTGTTCTGTCCTTTTGCTCTGCATTCACTGAATTTATAGTCCAGAGACACTTGATGTTACCGCATTATATTCAGTTATGTATGCTACTTATTGGACTCAATAAGCAATAAAAAACTGTGTTTGATAACAGCCCAAATCATTTTGCATGCATTTTTTTGTCATTTATATGGCTGGTCATGGAATTCTAGCCTAAACATTCAGGTTCTTAAGAATTTTATAGCTCGTATTCACAACTTAAGTATCTTTAATGGTTGTTGTTACACCAAATCTTTGCCTTTTCTGGGGTCCGGCTGGAAGTGTGTGTATTGCTATAGACTTTTTTTTCCTAC
The DNA here is from genome assembly GCA_036850595.1 of Rhyacichthys aspro. Taxonomy (NCBI): domain Eukaryota; kingdom Metazoa; phylum Chordata; class Actinopteri; order Gobiiformes; family Rhyacichthyidae; genus Rhyacichthys; species Rhyacichthys aspro. The sequence continues at coordinate 21,703,396 of CM072151.1, forward strand.
TAAATAGGTCAGTTGTTTATTCAAATCATACATTTAAAGCCATGTCTTTTTAATTCTCCCATTCTTGTGATACTTAGAAAAAGAATGGCAAAAATATAGTAAAAGTCACTTCTGAGGTTGTTTAATGTGAAAGGCCTTTCATAGCAGAAAGCACTCTGTGGAGATAAACACTCACTTTACCTCAAGCCCCATTACAGTCTTATTTTTATGTCCCTCTTGCATTTTGACCTGCAGTTCTAAAGTGTCTGTGATGTCCAGCCAAATATCTTCATTGTGATATAATATTTATGACCCAGTGATATGTAAATCCATACTTGTAGTCATAAAAATGTGCAGGCTTTTTCTGACTGGGATGTGATGTTGGGTCCGTCACTGCACTCTTATCTTCTGACTCTCATGTCATTATGTCAAGTGTTGTTTTTTTTTTGATTTGGGGTTTTTTTCTTCATTGCAGCAGATGCAGTTATTCACTCTTTTGGAAATATGCCAGATTTAAATAACCTGTTTAGAGCTGGCTGAAACACATTTTCCTTCATGATTTACTAATTTTAAGATGCACTACTTACACTGAAACTAGTGCTGCATTGTGTTGTAGTGAAAATGAGATGTGCTTCACAAAAGGAATTCAACCATGTTAGCAAATACTAGGGGTGAGAAACATATGTGTTTGTTGATGCATCACAGTTTCATTTAAAATTATTCTGAAATGTTGCAAATAATAATCAGATAAATATTGTTACAGTTCAACATTAAAGTTCTTTTAACACTGCATGTTTATTTTGCTGTAGATAAATGCACATTTGCTTAAATCAGAGAGTCCTGTTTGAAGGTAACTTGAACAAGAGCCAAATTGTTTTCAAAGTGTGAAAAAGAAATATTTTGGTAACATATCTAATTTTAGGAACTACATGTTATATTAGCAACTGCAACTGGTGTGTAAAGCACCCCTGCAGACAGATAAATATGCAGCTGTCTTAAAGTGGAATACGTGTGTACATTTGAGTTATTTTTGCATTCATACTTACACTGAAACTAGTGTATCATATCTATTATGTTGCATTTGACTGTAGTATTATTGTACAGCTAAGATCACTGGGGTATAACAATTCATCTATAACAATATCTTCACATAATTATGGAGACAAATGATAACTCAGAAATGATGTTCTTTCTCATGGTTTATCAAAGTATTCAGTGCAAAACGTAAATTGAATCTAAGCAAATGTTGACATGAATTGTTAATTACTCAGTTTGTGTTGTGATAGTTCTTCAGTGTGTTCTAATCTAATAATTCCATATCTTGTTTGTTGTGATCTGTTACAGAAAGCTGAGTCATTGGTTTCAATTGACGCTCCTATCAAGGCCATATAGAACAAAAAAGAAAAAGAAATAAACTTTATACACTTATATTTCTCTTTCAAAGCGTTACTGTATGAATTTAAATTGTTAAAGCGAACAGCCAAAAATGTCCAAACTTGTTCTTGTATCAAATCGTAGCTATAGCCTCACTTTAACTTTAAATAAAACATTGTTTAGTATTTGAATAATTCTTCTACAGTACCTTGTCTCTTTTCCTCATTCATGGCCCCTCACATTCATGCCATTCTGCCGTTGAACCCATTCTGTATCTAAAGCCAGCTAGACCTGCAAGCTAAGCACAAGCCTTAAATAAGCATGAGAACCTCTTCAATAAATCCCCTCCACAGGCTCCACAATGGGATGAGCTGCTTAAAATAGGACAGACAAAGGGGATGGAGGGCTAGCTAAAACGCTGTGATGTTGTGAGGATTTATAACGCGGCGGATGGATGGATAGATGGATGATGTGAACTCGGAGGAGGATATGATGGGGGTGACTACAGTGCGGCCTGATGGAGTGTTCATCCCGCCGACTGACTAAGCCATAAGTCTCCCCAGAGCTATCTCCCTCGCTGAGGCTCTGGGTAAAATAACACTATGTTCTGTGTGCTGACAAGTCGGGATAAAATGATTGGCCCTTAGTTTCTCCCCGACTGGCCTCTCAGATAATCACCACACCTCCTGGCCGGCTCGCCAACTCCGGCCGCTGACTCCACTTTATTAAACCAATCTCTGAGTGCATTACGCCGCTGTGGTTAAGTCCTCCGCTTTGACTGGAATTGCTTTGAAAATGCACAATGGAGTTATGTAACTTTTGTGCCGGGTATTGTTCCTGAGCGTGGCATTGTCTCGCCGATTCTCAGAGGAGAATTAATCTGGAAGCTCTCAATGGGCACGGACATGAATGATGTTTTTAGAATTGACTCGGCTAATTTGGGGGAAAAGCACAAAACAGACTCTAAAGCTGGTGACACTGCAGACTAGCCTGGATTGTGTCTGCTCCAAAGCTGAAGGGTATTCCATAGAGTGAGCTAACCCAATAAGCAAGGCTCTTGTTGATAATGCTGTTGCACTCATATCGCAAACAATCTCAGGTATTTATCGCTGTGATCGATCTTCTTGGATCCTGTCACACAGTGTAACGTACAACCACTGTTTTTAAGCCATGACAATCACCATTATGTTGCAGGTTTGGCCTGGTCAACTGCAGAGCAAAATACATATCTACAAACATTATGTAGCCTTGAAGTTGTTTTGATGGTTTTCTGAGTTGAAAAGGCACAACTACACACAGTCAACCCACTGGATTCTACAACCTGTTCCTACACATACATACACATAAAATACATATTTTGCCAGATCTACATAACTTTCCACAAATCTGATTCAAATATACATATTGACATATACTAGTCATATAAGAAAGTGTAGTCAAATCCAAAAAAAAAAAAAAAAAAAGCTTTGTCCAAACATTTACTATATCTGTCATCACTTCTTGAATACAAATTAATTAATGATGATTACATAGAAATATTAAATTACAAAATTTCCAAAGTTTTTTTTTTTTTTTTACTGAAGATGAGGAAATTAAAAACAAGAAAAATAATACATTTTTGCATTGCCATTATCATGATTAAAACAATGGAATTTTAATGCTTTTTTTTTTTTTTTTTTTGCAAATTAACACTTTGTACAATTATAAATATGCATGGGTTTATCATAGTGATTAATTAATCTGCATTTTGTGCCTCATGTTTAATGGGGATCTGGGCCCCCAAGTACTTCCTGCTCGTGGCACCAGTCTCTAAAAATGTCTCTGATCCTCCCATCCATATGGCAGTAATTGTTTTCATTTATGCATCTTTTTGCACTATTATTATTATTATTACTATTTCTCAGTTTTCTATAAATCTTCCTGACTACTTAAGAATCCACTGTTGTTTGTACCAAATATGTTCTACCTGGCATCCCTAGATCACACGTCCAATGATGGTTGCTGTGGAACCTTTTAATTAGGGCAGACAAAAAATACCTCTGGAGTCCACAAGAGAGATGTTGCATTGCATTGAAAATAACAAATCAAATCAATGCAGCTTTATTTATCTGTTCTTCTGGATTTGTTAAACAGTGACATTGATTCAAAAGAGCATTTCACATCAGTGGCATTATTCTCTCAGTCAGCATAAAAGCCAGTGCCGTATCAGATAATAGGCTGTGGCTGGCCTGTCAAAGCCTGGGCTGGATACAAATCTAAAGGAATGGGGATGACATGCAATCTGCCAAAGTAAAAGAAACATGGGGTTTTCAGATGCACCTTGTTTCACATTTTACTGTCTCTGTTTGAGTCCAGGTGAAAGGGTTTCCAACCAGCATGAGGTAAATCACACAGGGAATTTTTCAGTTTATTTGTATTTATTTGTCGTACTCTGTTTAACAGAGTCATTATTCTGCTGATGGACTCTCCATTCAAAGCAATTTCCACTGAGCTCATTCCTACCTGACCAATCATAAACATTCATCTAAAATGAGCTGTCTTTCTGTGATTCTCTGTTTCTCTGATTGGTTTTATGGTTTTCAAGATGTTTTGGTCCAGAGGCAGTTTATTCTGTGTTTGTTGGTACTGCCTCGGAATTCTGATTGGTTGCATGTTCATCCAGTTGCATTCAGAGGTAGTTTAATCTGTGTCTATTTGCGTTTCCTCCTGGAAATACTACTCCAATTGACATGGACCAGACAAATTAATTGTAGACCAAAGGAAAGAATTAGGATCGGGGGGGATGGGATTCATTCTGCTTTACCATTGACTCTGTATTGGGAAATAGCATCTCTTCATCATTTCTGAACCCTACACTAACAGGTGATCAATAAAATTTAGTCAAAAAATGGAGAAAAAGTGAATGTAGGCTTTAAGACGAGAACGATCTATATCTTTTTGTTATAGTTTGCAGGTGTAACCTGTGATTAGTGTGGATTTCTCCCTCACTTTAAATGAGGTTTACTTGCCATTCTTAGGTGAACATTTTGAGCCCCAGCTCTTAAAACTCCTATGAGCAAAGAAAAATGATAGAGCACAGCATAAATGTGTATCATAAATCCATTGCACTTAATACCTCACTGTATCTGCTTCCTATCTGAAAGATGTAAGATGACTCAACTCATGCACATACTCTTCTGTCATGTATCTGCATCCGCTCTGTGGTCTCCCATGCTCATGCTATGTGTCATGCCAAGAGCTGTCATCCAGCGACAGTGAGTGAAATGGCTTCAGGCTGAGGCTGATAGGAGCTCATTAGCTGAGGCTTGGACTGCAGGGATTTGTTCGTAAGTCCAGACCACGAAAGGAAGAGGAACGAGAGGAGGATGAGGGGCAGGTGAAAGGAAGAGCATGAGCAAGGGCTGAGGGAAACTGGCAGGAAAATAAGGATGGAGTGTGGTGGATAAGCTGAGGGAAGGGTGAGAGTTAAAGCCGGGGACACACTGTGTGATTTTAAATGTTTAAAATAGAACCCCACCTCACACTGTATGAGTAAATCTCATGGCAGTAAAGAGTAGGCTCATGATTTAAGTGCTCACACATGGTTTGTTGTGACCAAAATTTCTGAGATGCCAGAATTTCATCTGAACATCCAATTGCTGGTCGGGAGTGTGGGGGAAGGGTGTAATGTCATTTTGGAACCCTCTGTACACAACACTTCAGCCTCAAAATTCACTCAAAAATTGTCGTTTGAAATTGTGTCAGATTTGGTCAAAAATTGCACAATGTATGGCTGGTTTAAGGCAGGTGATAGAAAAGACAGGAGTAAAACTGTATAGTGATTCCATGATATATGGCCAACTTAATGGGGAAATATCAAATAAAGAATAATAAAGACAAGTGTGTCTCCATGAACTACCAAAAAGTTTTATCTGATACTGTAAGTAAACAAAGAACTGATTTAAGGGGAAGGCCTGTTCTGGATGTTTTTGGTTTGTGTACTTATGCGTATATACACACACCAGCAAACCTTGAGTAATAACAACTCTTTAACTGTGTGAAAATGTGACCCTTGATGTATCATTCAAGTGAGGGCATATTCAACCATGCATTTGTTTGGTGTTTTTTAAGATAGACATTTTTAGACGGCCCTGTGTCATTCACACTGGGAACCTGAAGCTTGGGTTGGGTTTCCTGTTAAAAAAACATTTGCTGCTCAACACAGGTAAAAGGTGATCTATCAAGTACCCCATAAAACAATACCTGAAAAATAGAGAATATCCCTTTAATGCATTTCAGCAATATCGTATTTGTGTGCAGGCAGACTTGGGGCACAGCGATATCAGGCATATAATTCAACAGTAAAAATAAAGAAGAATAAAATAACAAGGTGGTGCCCCTTTGTGTATAATTCCATCCAGTACATTAACACTTGCCCAACCTGTTTTAGGTGAGGCAATTTAACTGCTGGAGTAGTTACTGCACTTTGCCTTTGTGTGGCAGCATAGAGCATCAGAATCACCTTTATACAAATATATGAACAAACCCAACAACACACAGGAAGATCAGTGTTGACCTTAATCTGTCGCAATACAACACAATACAACACCATACAGAATAAGCATGAGTCTCTCTGGAAGGATGTTATTTCAGTGTACATATGTCAATGGCTTCACTAATTTTACACTCTTTAAATCTATAAACAGTTTAGATAGAACAAACATCTGTGTATTATAGCTTGGAATGTGACGAGCCTAAACAATAAACTCATACAAATAGATCATATGATATGAAAATAGTAGATGGTCAGGAAATGTATAAACAGAACATAAGGTGAAAATATTTAACATCGCTAACAGGTCGTAGTGCTCTTTTTAGCAGAATGTGAAAAAGTATCCATATGCACAAGTCTGAGAGTGAGAAATGTTCGGGGATCTATATTAACAGGTCCAAACGGGGGTCGGCGTCTCATCTGCACAGGATGGGATTACTAAAGGAGGGATGAGAGTAATGAAAAGGTGCGAATGAGGAGGAGGAGTAAGGACGAGAGGTGAAGATTGGAAAGGGATTTTCCATTTGGTTAGACTCTCCCGACCGCGTGTGAAATTCGCTCTGAACACCCGGTGGCGTTCAATCAGCAGTCAAGAGAAGTGGAGGCCAAATGAACAGAAAAGTACAGAGGGAGTGATGGAGAGAGTAGAGGAAGTATGAGAGAAAGACAGAAGGAAGAAGTTTTACTGCTTCCGTATTTGCTTTTTCAAAGAAATATGGGTTCTTGGGACAGTCTTCTGTCCGTATGCGCCACAGCTCTCAAACTCCAAACCACTTTTTGTTTTATGTTCATAAACCTTATATTGGCAGAGATATGATCATAATTAACTAATTGGCCTAAGACAACGTTATACGGCAGAAGTGCGCAAAGCTTTTCTTACTCTGTCTTTGCTCTTTTACCATAAAAATGCACAGAAACATAAGCTGAGATGTTCTGGCAAAGGTTTAGGAGTTTTCTTTGGAGACTTTACCTCCATAGTGCAGTGTAATGTGAATGAATGGCTCACAGGCTGTTTGTGACATTAGGCTACATTTGTGCAGGGCTGGGTCTATCAAAGTACTATTAGAGGCAGATGCCCCACTGTTAGAGCCTAGCGCCCCACAGAAAGTAGCTTTGGACTCTATAAATGAGCATGTGAAACCTGTGGGTGATCAGACATTTACACATACAACAAACTTTAATGTCTAAATAGTAGTAGTAGTAGTAGTTTATATGCTCCGGTGTGTTCAGGTTTGCTGCAGAAAGGGGCTTATGCTATATTTGAATTATATAAATTGAATTATTGTTTGCTAATAATAAATAGTCAATACTCACCACTGAAATGGAAATGAAATGAAAGGTGATGTGGTATAGTTGCTGACAGAGACTGTTAATATGTTAAGTATATTGATGGATTAAGAATTTTCAGTTAAATTTTATTTATATAGCCCAGTATCACAACAACAATTGTCTCAAAGGGGTTCACACAACCAAAAGACAGTAAATATGCAAACAGGATGAACTAGACAACATCCCCTGTCCTTAGACCCTCCATCAGGGTCAGAGGAAAAACTAAAAAACCCAACCGGGAAAAAGAGAAACCTCAGGGAGAACCACAGAAGGAGGGATCCACTCCCAGGACGGACAGGCCGTGCAGTAGATGTGTCCAGGACAGTCACTGACAAATAGTCCATCATATGTACAATTAATAAGAAACCGATATGGATATAGTCCATGATAATAGGCAATATTCTATACAATATAGAAAAGAGATTTTAAAATACATGTTGAAAAGGCGAAGATTATGTTGTTTACAATTTTACTTTAGAAAAATAACAATAATTTAAAAAATTTAAAAAGTGTCTGTAAAAAGTGGGTTCACAAACTCACTAAAATCCATCTTGAACTGTTCCAAGCAGAACATTTGCTTGTGACACAATGCCATTTCTTTCTTCTTGCAGTTATGAGTGGGCTTTAGATTTAACAACAAAGTGACTATTTTCGTGTTACATGTCATTGCACTGTTTGAACAAAATAGTGTGGGTTGTGGTTACATTAGTACCAGTCTAGACTTTAACATCTAACATCTTTTTTTTATATACATTATATACATTTTATTTTTTTTTATACATATACACAAACTTAACATTTTACATTTGACTCAGAATCTATGTACTGCATTTTGATTTTCTAGAGCAGTATACATTGTTGTTCTACCAGAGCTGTATGCCATACTATAACAGCATATATGGCATTACACTACAGATAAAGAAACATCATCAAGTAGATGCATTTTCATCTAAATTTCATAAGTAAGGATCAGAGCTGACGAGTTGATCAGATGTATTTTTATCTGCTACTAGCAGAACTAGTGTTGTCAAAATTAGTAACTTTTCCTATAATACTTTACTTAACATAACAAAATCTTTTGAACAAATAAACACATCCAAGCACTCTATACTATATGTGACACTCTTCATCCCACTGACTGCACAAACTCCTGCTCCAACTGTTTCTAAATGGATTTGTGCTGTCACTGCACGTCTTTGAGCTGTTTCCATGTTTTCCACAAGAGCGTGTCGACACACTGCTGACTGCTGTGTGCTGGTCCGGCTCTGGGGATCTCTGTGTACAGCACACACAATGAGTATGATGTCGGACTAACACTAAAGTCCAGTCAGACCCAGTGTCAAGTAGAGCTGTTCCGATTAATATGAAATCCCTGCAACTGGTGACTGCCACCCATTTTGTGGGTCTGGTTAGTTATCTCCAAGAAAGTGCATTGCAATATTTGTGACAGGAAGAGAAGCATGGATGGGCTTTTCAAGATGATCACAGCTAGGGCTTAACCTTTGCTCAAAGACAGAGCAGAAAATGTTTTGTTTTGAGACAGACTCGAGATCAAATTGTAAAATTAAGTCACTTCACCCCTACATTTTGATCCCCTTTGTAGTATGGGAGCATCAAGACTACATTCTGTTTTGCTGATGTTCAAAAGGAGGACATTTTGTGAAAGCCACAGTGGATTCTTAAATCTTAAATTATACATACCCCCTCCTTTCACCAGCCTGTGAGCACCTACAGTAGGCCTGTGGAGACATGCTGTTGACTATGAAGACTATGAACAAAGCCAGAGCATTATCTAATGGCTATATTTTATATTTTGTAAATATGGGAGATTATTTCACCCTAGTGCAGCCCCATAACAAAATACTTTGCTGCTAATCTATGGAATAAATATTTCATGTGTATGGAGGTATATGATGAATTATGTGGAAACAGGTATTGCTTGAGGTAAGAAGGACAGTTGTTGTGGGATGGAAAATTTCACCAGTGACGCTGCTGCCTATTCTGGCTTTGGGCTACAACCTGTTTTGTTCTCTCTGCAGTGACATGCTGTAAACAGGCCTTTTTTGAGAGAAATGTACAGATAGTGTTAAAAATACCCAGATGTTTTGAGAAGTGCATTAATTCAGTTTTTATTACAAAATAAATAAATAAATAAATGTTTTTTTTGTGAATGTTTTGCCATAAGATAAACCCAAAACAGCTCCAGCCTCTGAATGACACATAAAAGATAAGTGGTTTTATGAGATGAAGCAATTCTTAAAAAAGCATAGTTAGTTCTTGGTAATATGCATTGTTATAATATTTCTGACAATTCTATTACAGGGGTCACTTCGTATAATTACAGCTATGCTCAACAAACAGTGAGTGAAACACAACAAGTTCAAGCTGCTTTGTAATCCCTTATTATATACATACCAAGCATTGAATACAAACATTTTTTTTATTCATTTTTTAAAATATATTTTATTGTATATTGTCACATGTCCCACATTGTTCTACTTCGTCCCACAAAAACAAACTCATAATTTGGTGGTTTTGATCTGGTCACCTTGCTGTATAAACATGTGTGCATTAGGCATTTGTATATACAGTACAATACAAATAGAAATGTGTGGATGGTGAGGTCTAGTATATGGTAACGTTAAAAGTATAAGAACAAATAAGAGTTGTCAACCTAACGATATTAAATCCAACGTTAATCTATTAATATCAGTTATGTTTGCATAATGTCTTTGTGAATTGCAAAGGTTGGACTTCCTCGCTCACTGCAGAGTTATGACAGATGTTTAAGTATGTGTCTAGTCGTACGTGGTCCATTGTGCACATTTCCAGCGTGTTTTCCTCTGGTGAGCCTGTAAATGCCTTCTGTTGAGGCTGATGGCCACTTAATGTCCCTCTTCAGCTCCGTGTGTCCACAGCCTCAACGAGCCTCGTGTCATTCCTCTTCTCTCCAGCCTCGCTGTAAAAACACTTACTGCCACTTTTATGAGCTCATTAACAAAATAGTGGAACAATCAATGAAAACGGCTTCCTTTTCGCCACTTCCTCCCTCTCGTTGTCTGTCTGTTACTCAGACAATGGCCACTCCTGTTGCATTTGTCATTGTGTTGTGGATGAGCTGTGGCATCTTTAGTAACACTGCTCTTTTCATTCTCACTTCTCTTCTCTCATTTTGTTCTGATGAAGCAAGTGGATTAGAATTTTTTATATTGATTGTCCAGAAATGCCATTTTGATGCTGTAGATTAGGGTTGTGACAATTTGTGACTAACTTATTCATTATCAGCTCACAGCTATCTACAATGACAAAATAAACATAGGGCGCCTTCAGAGCACCATTCATCCATCCAGCAAGACTTATCTATTGCTGTCAACATTACATATCTTTAAGCAGGGTAGCCCACACTTTTTCAGCTTGTGAGCTACTTTTAAAATTACCAAGTCAAAAAGACCTACCTACATTAAAAAAATAAATAAATCAATGAATAAATACATCTTTAGCAAATATATTATAAATATATCTAAACCTGCTCAATCTGCAGCAGCAGGGGTGAGAAAAAATAACTGTTTAAAATCTGGAGTTATTCATTAGAAAATTATTATCGCTACTGGAAAGGCATCATTTCACAACCAACGTTAATAAATTTGTTTTGCTTTGGTGAGATTATTGATTTCTATGGTAGCCTTTGATCTTTGTTTTTTTGTCAAGACTGAATACCAAAACGGGAGGCACAGAAAACCAACATTACACCCGGAAAATATGCATCAAGTGCTACCATTATATTCTAGGACTCTGGAGGCTGGCCCACTGGTCCACCTGAACTCTTTACCACATGGACTTTTATGCCAAGATTTTGACCTGTGGCTACAAACCTGTCCTACCTCTAATTCTTTTTTATGCAGCAAAGCTTGATGTTAATGCATTGCTCATATAAAGTCAGTGGGCACGCTCACATCACAAGGGATGATAAATGAATGACCTGATTCATGAGGGAAATATAATGAAATGTAAGAAATTTCATTAGACTATGACAAACAAAATCTTTTGCCTCCCATTCACTTTTTCACTTATTGGCATTTCTGTCCGTCATCACATAAGGGATGCTTGCATTAAATTTCTCATCTCTATGTAAAACGACAATGAATTTCCCGTTCAAAATTTGTAGGGGGCACTGGAGGACTATTCCCTGGGCTTTTGGGGGCAAATTCCACAGGCCCTCTCAGCCAGTCCATGGCACAGGGCTAATTTAACGTTCCATTTTCTTCCACTTATTCACTTTAACTTTGAGCCTTAGGCGGGGCACACCCTGGACAAAGGCCAGTTGGTCACAGGGCTGACACTTATAGACGAATATTGACAGACAACCATTCACTCTCACATTCATTCGCTAGGGATACTTTAGAGTTGCCAATTAACCTATACATGCATGTCTTTGGGTGGTGGGAGGAAGATGGAGTACCCGGAGAGAACCCACGGTGACACGGGGAGGACATGCAAACTCCTCACAAAAAGGCCTGAGTTGGCTGAGGATGTTCAACTCAGGCCTTGGACTCCCAACTTTCTTGCTGTGAAGCAGGAGAGCTAACCACTCTGCTAAGTTTGCGTGAGTAGTTAATAGAAATCGGGTTCTTCGTGATCTATAGTTAAAAAGCAAGGTTACAGAGGTACTACCAGCTTTACATTATCATTTGAAAATTGTCTGGATAAAAATTGACACAGTAAATACTTTAGATCTCTATTAACCTGAGCTCTGTTGTCTTACTTCAACAGCCACTATGAATGACAAAACATAGCTCTCAAATCAATACTATGAGTTTCTGAGCAGCAGAAGTACATCTCCAAATATTAAACATGCTTTTGTTTTCAAACCACATTTTTTTGTGAGGTTTCTACTTTGATTATTTGGATTTATTCCATTTTAAAGAGTATGACGCCTATGCCTTCCATTAGTTGGTTTTCTTCATTGATGTGGTAATTGGTAAACAGAGAGTGCAGTGGAGCAGTCCATCTTCACTGAGGAGTTATGAATAATAGATACTTGAAGCCCAGTAGCACCTTGTTTAAAAAGGAAACAGCAGGTAAACCACTCAGAAAAAAATACAGTGAGATGTCTTTCGCTACAATTCTGACCTCATTGTGCAGTATATGTTGTACTGCAACAGTGGACATGTCATTGTGAACATCAAACATCAACATATATTAAGTTTAGTATCTATAGTCTTTACTCTCTTTACATTTTTTTTTTCTTTTATCACTAACAACGAAACACTTTTGTCAGGATATGTCTTAATTTATTAGTCTTACTAATGCTGAGTCTTTTGCACATTGTTGTCGTTATTTTCTTTAACCGGTGAACCTGGTGAAAGTAATAGGTACACGTATTAAAGGGTGTGCAGTGACTAGCTAGAACCTGTATCCTGTTCTGCTGGAGCGCGCGTATGCATAAAACAAAATAGACATTTTACCTGTTGCTTCCTTACAGACGAACATACAGAACATGGCAGTGACTCTGAAAGATTGGTGCATTGTGGATAAATTGGAGCATGGCCACACAAGATCTATAGATATATTCTTGGTGTTTTATTCAAACAAAAGACACAGTCTTTGAAGGAGATGTGGGCATAACAGTCCTTCAGCCATTTAGATTCCATCAAAGGAAGGATCCACATAATTGAAAATCATACTTTATATAAGACCAATACTATTAAACATTTAAAACTAAGGAATATATTCTTTGAAACTGCACAAATAAATTTTCCCAGGCGCAATGATATGAAATGAATGTACTGCACAGCCTGAATATCACAGAGGAAGGTTGAATGTGTTTAAAACAAGCCATGTGTTGTTGAGGCTTAGATTTTAGATATGTGGCATTTAGAAGAGTGGCAAATACAAATCAGCATTGTGACAGTCAGGAGTATTGGTGATTCTTTAGTTATTTATTTTGCATCATTTCAGTGTAGTTTTTAATTTCTCAACAGTGCCCTGTTTTCGTTTCCCATCTGTTAAACAAAAGCACCGCTTTATTTCTCTGTTTTCCAGCTTTGACATGATCCTCAGGGACTATTTAGCACCGCTCTCTTTGCTGAAACAAAAAAAAAAGTTTAGTAGGCGATTCTTGTGCGTCCCTGAACAAATAAGTGAAAGTGCTGACTTTTAAAGGCAGTTGACCCAGCACTTATTCTTCAGTATCAACATAGCAGCTACATGATGATAAATATGGATTGTGTTTATGCCTCATAAATACAGGCCAATAAGGCTTTATTCGATGGCCTAATATATGGCATTTAATAAATGTTTACGCATTTTTATGAAGACAATGCAGCTTTTGGAAATGGTCAGAGGCAAGAAAATAGAAAGAACATAAAAATAATAAGAATAATTTATGAAATACTCAAATAAATCATCACACAAACTGATGTTTTATTAGACCTAGCATTGGATTAGTTCTGGGTTAGGCCCTCCTTGTCTGCAGTTACGGTTCTATGAAGAAAGGTGGGGACATTTTCAAAACATTTGCTGTATATGAAAACATTACTCTTTGGATTTATGTATCTGCCGTAGAACAAAAAGTAAAGTGGACTTGACTTCAGTCAGTGCCGTAAAGCCTCTAGCCGGGCCTGCATAATCATAATTTAAGGTGACCCAGAGGAGCGTGTTCACATTTTGATCAACCTGGAGCTGCTCTAATCTGGATTTTGGCAGCTCTGTAGAGAGATGACACTCTTTAAAGAGGTTTTAGTGAGTCACCTCGGCCCCTGGGCTCAGGTGCATCACTTCTACAGCTCTCTCCGATGATATGTGACTATTCCAGACTTTTGTGGCAATGTCAAAGGGAGCTTTAACGTATGTCTTACTTAAACCCCCTCTCACTGCTAAAGCATCAAACACTGGACTGCTTTCCCTCTAATTTGGTGCCATGTCGTCACGTGGCCTCTGCATCTATCCTGCATTGACCTTGAGACACAAGCACACAAATTCATTTCCTCTTGTTTTAGCCTGAAAGATAGGGGTCTCAGGATTTACAGTAATATCAAGACTGACCAGGTCCATAGCTGCTTTATTGGACCAAATAATTCTTGAGATGGGATGAAAATTTGATCTTATCTGATTTTTTTATTTTTTATTTTTTTTAACCCACTTCAGTTTTCTAAAGAGACAAAAGAGCAGCCTGTTCCATAGAGAGCAAATCTATTCTGTACCAGTTACACATATAATAATAATAATACTGATGTTACAAAAACGGTGAATAAGGTGTCATGTATATTATATGTAATACATAATTATATAGAGTTTTGCATTTTCATAGCACTGCATTCCACTGTGAAGCAGTTATAGGTACACTATGTGGTGCTAAGGCTGCTTTCTAGTCTGTTTTTTTAATGTCAGAGATTATTTGTAGATTATTGAGACTTGGAATGTTGTCTTGACCATGGTCTCACCATGCCACAGTCTAAGTTTGACTGAAACTTAGATGTGTGATATACCAAGCGATATTCATTTTGTTTCATTTTCGTATTAGGTCCATCACCACCTCCGTTAACCTTTACTGCTTTAGTTGAAATGGACTGTGAGATGAATTCTTGCACCTATCATGTCATGTACACGGCTTAAAGTTGTGCTAGTGCGCATGCCTGAGCAACTGTTCCGCAGCACACCTCTTTCAACAGTCAGTTCCGTTCTCAAGCACGGTTAGAAACACTCACATCAACCAAACGAACTAGATTTCGGGGGCATTTTAGGCCTTGGCATGGAACGCTTTGCCTGGTGAGTGTATGCCCTTAGACAAAACTGTTACTGTTCGCCTTCATGCTTGGTGTAAACTAGTCTTAATTTAAAAATTGTAACAATTATGTTATGTATATTTAAAACAATCCTGTTGATTAAAGCCTGAGTTTGTTGTCATCACATTTTCTCTTGTCTCCTGCTCCATTCTCCTCCTCCAGCTGTTGCAGAAGTGCTTGTTGCCTCACTCTCACCTGCCACTTATTTTCACAGTAGATGGTGTGTACTTCTATATCCTCCCTGCATTAGTCTACCCTAAAGCAGCGCGTGTGTGTGTGTGTGTGTGTGTGTGTAACGTCACGTCACAGCCATCCTTATCGTCTCCCGGCTCATCTACACGCCTGTGAATGTGTGAAAATAGCATATTTTGGCGCGCCAGCTGACACCCTGTCATGTTGGTGCATGGAGCTAAATAGGATTTCCTCTGCGGTCTATGAGCTCATCCAGGTGGAACATCGACTCGTAAGCAGTGTGAGAAAATACAAAAACATACAGCAGCCATGACAAGCCTTCGTGTTCCACATCACATGCACACACTACATCTGCTACGGGAAATACCTGCTGTCTGCTTGTTCAAGCTGAGATATGGATGAGGCACCAGGCCTCAGCAGATTTATGTTAATGCTGCACACCACTGGTTCTAAAACTGTGGTAAAGGTACTGCTGGTGGTATGCCTGCTCTTCCAAGTGTCACATGGGAGTCTCTCCATTTATTCGGTTGAAATCAATAAGAACTCCATATATTTGAGAGAGACAAATACTTTAAATGTTTCCATCAGATGTTACCCTTTTCCTCTCTTTCTTTATCAATAAAACATGATGTAGAACAATCACATTATGTCAGATCTTGTGCACAATTCAAAAAGAAAAGTAATATTGACTGGCATATTACAAATGATGAATTACAGAGTAGACAACATGTTTTGCCTGCGTGTTTGGTCTTTTCATTGTGTTTATACTTTGGTCTAAACAAACATTGATACTGAAAATTAACAAGGCTTTTTAAAGGCTTTGAACATTCTCAGACACTCAGTCTTGAAACTATTGTTAAACAATTTAAACCATTATTTATGATCATTGACAGAAAGCTTGAGAAAGTGTCATCATCTTAATCAGACTTTTTGATTTCGTTAGTGGCAGACAATGGACATGAGCAGCCCAAATGCTTTTGAACAGTGCTGTAGAAAATGACTAGGGTCAGAGCAGCCACGACTGATTAGCTTGATTGTGCTTTTGTATCCTTTCTGGATTGATGGAGCTGCAAATGGAAGGGCTTGGAAGGGGTCTGTTTTGCCAGATTTAATTAGATAGATTAAAACTGCTTATGTTTTTTGTAGTTTGTAGTTCAGCATTTTAAGCAGTTACAAAATAATCTTGGGGAAATTTAAGATCAAGTGGAATAAAATTAAAAATAATATATGACAATTTTGGAAGTAGAGTTTTATAGTGCACATGGTTTGTATATCACCTATTGTGAATATTTGGGTGTGCTGCAGTCAGTAGAAGGGGCCAAGTTGCAACATGGGAATCACACTACACAATCTTTTACCCTGAGTGGTCATAATAGAACAGGTTGACACATTCAAGATGTCGTCAACAAGTAACAAATAGTGGAGTTACAAATAAATGTAGCTACAGCAAAAACAAGTGCTAAAGGTTGTGTGCTTTAGGTAACAAAAATGTCAGGAGTGAATTTGTACTTGGTGCACTTAGACAGATTAGTTTGTTCATAAAACAGAGAGTTCCTGTCCAATCATGATGCCTCCTGCACTGTCATTTCCTGTTGTTGTCATTGACAGTTTCAGATATTTAGCCTGTTCAATAAATAGTCAGAGTCAGTGATAAGTCATAGAATGTGTTTGTACACAACATTGTTGATTAAACATGGAGTTGCTGCTGATCTGCCCCAGTTTTGTGAATTTTATGTGTCTTTCTTATTGTCAAGTTGCTATTTCCTGAGTATTTCTAACTCCCTCTGCTGTCAAACTCTTATTTGAATACAATACATTTTTACAGCACATAAGTGTCAGAGTTGCCTAGCAACCTGTATTCTAGCATTTGAGTTGATCTAAGAAAACTATTACCAATGTCTTTTACAACAGTTATCACAAATGCTTCAAAAATTATTGAGAGACTCAGAAGTCTTGTGTTCAATTGAAAGTTATTCTCGCTCTGACTTCCAATCACAGAGTAAGCATCCTGCTCCAAAAATGTAATCTTGCATTAGGTTAAATAAAAAATTTTTTTTTAATTACCAAGGTATTGGAGAGAGAATATATAAACATTTCATGGTTTGCAGAGCTATCATCATTACTGTTCAATATAGGATTTGTCTTCAAATAAATGAAATGTTCTGTAGTTACATTATTCCTCAAACACTGTCCCAGAATCATCTTACACAGTGATGGGAACCAGTCTTAAAATGATGTAGTGTGATCAAGGCATAAGTGAGTTCTTCAAAAGATGCTGTGGATTAAAAATCTCATGATAAAATAATCAACATTCAAAAAGGACATATGTAGCATACTTATATTGTATTCATTTGTTCAGTGAAATGAAAGATCTACTAGCACTTAATCTAATTATATATACTATGGGTTTTGTTATATGTGAGTCACTAATACATGTTGTCTCTTTCTTCTGTTCTTCTTGCAGGAGACTGCTGCTGAACAGACGGGAGCTCTTCACCACTGCATGGCCACTCCTCTACTGCTGCTGCAAGTGGCACTTTCCCAAACCGCGGAATCCCTGCTCGCTGACTGATTTGTCACCGTGATGAACAGTGGCACTTGAAGATGAAGTCATCCCTGTCGTCTCCTTCATCTGCGTTGGCAGGGCCTTTGTAAGGAATAATTTGCTGCTCATCTATTGCCAGGCAGAAGGAAACTAATGGCTGCTCTATTGCCACCGTACGGTTTGGATTTTAAAAAGGATCATTAGGCACAGTGACTCTCTGGTCCAGCTCTGGAGTATGTGCTAGCTCTTGTGTGTGAGTGTGGTTCTAGTGTGGTTGTGCTTTTGCATGGCGTGAGAGAGAATACGGGATTTCAAGTTGGATAACTAAGAAGAGACACTACGAACAAGCTGGAATTAGCAGCTATGGCTTGGTGGAGGTTCAATTCGCGGACAGGGTTTGGAATGCTTCAGACAAAAAGCAGCAGGATGATGGGATATACTGATCTCGGAGGTTCCGTGAACGCTGGATGGGGGTTATCTTTACTATGGCTGGGTTTGCTGTTATTGCATACTTTTCCCGATGTAGTTTTGGCGGAGAAACTTGACGAGAACGACCCGGTAGTTACCACAACTTACGGCAGACTGCGTGGCGTCAAGAAGGAACTCAACAACGAGATCCTCGGCCCCGTTGTGCAGTTTTTGGGAGTCCCTTATGCCGCTCCACCAACCGGTGAGCGCAGATTCCAGCCACCGGAACCTCCTATCTCATGGCCGGAAATCCGTAACGCTACGCACTTTGCGCCGGTGTGCCCTCAGAGTATCGTAGAGGGCCGACTGCCGGACGTGATGCTGCCCGTGTGGTTCACCAACAGCATGGATGTGGTGTCCACCTACGTCCAGGATCAGAGCGAGGACTGCCTGTATCTGAACATCTACGTCCCGACCGAGGATGGTGAGTACGCCAGCCGGTCTAGGGTCAGGGTCTGGTGTAGGAGGATTACAGGGGGAGTGAGGTCTGTAGACTGTAGAGAGAGTGCACTCTTGTCTGTCTTTGTCTGTCTCTAGAGGGAACGCATGTCCTTGTGCATGTCTAAAATGCATGACACTGCTTATATCTAGAACTGGGTGTGTGAGGTTTACCAGAAAGAAAGTCGACGAAAGCGAGTGTGTGCATACATTAAAACCCATTCACTTAATTCCTTCCAATTCCTTCATTTTCCCTCTTCCTTCCCAGTGCAGATCATTTATTAGATGGAAAAGACACATATTAGCATAAAGTTAATGTACCGTTTTCAAGAGATGTCATGTTTTGTGCCACATTTGCTGGATAAGACTGCAAAGCAAAGTCACTTTTCATCAGCCATATAGTTTAGATTAAAATTCCAGTATCTGAGTGCTTCCTGGACTTCTAATCAGTTAGTTAGAAATGCTCTTTGGAAAGGGAACTATGGAGATGATGATCTGGCAAGAGAATAAAAGGTTCACCATTGGGGATCTTCTTATCGCATGGGATTATGGTTTCGTATATAGCTGATTTTTTAAAATCTGCTTAGGACTTGGCAGACTTTTTGGTCAACATAATTTGTAGTGTACCACTTTTGGTGTTTTGCCAAATATTAGAGGCTTAGGATATCAATATGTCGTATATGATTAAAGCTGGCGTGCCTATGGTGCTATAATTTACTTGATCATAAAAATGTAAAAGAAATTACTATGGGTAAAATGCAAATTGAGATCACATCAGTCATATACCGGTTCAGAATTATATAGCTCCAACATGATAGAAAACATGCTTTTTATTAAGATGATGACAAAACTTATTCTGTGCATTTGATATGATTAAACAAGCTAGGTTTTTTTAATATATATATCATTTCACTTTTTCTTCTTTTCACTTTTTATGACAATTTTCTATTTTATAATATATAGGCCATGCAGCTAGGGTTTTCTTTAAAGATTTACAGCAATACTCTGTCTAAATACAAAGCTTATCAAACTCTACTTTTCTAATTCGACGTCATTTAAAGCAAATATAATGACAGCAATATGGTGTGCAGTACTTTGTTTAGTATTACTCCCTGAAATTCAAGATGTTTAAGGCATTTTCTTTACAGTGGCATCAACACAAAAATCTCTTGGTTACATCCATAATCATTCTGCTCTATTTTTAACACATGCACAGAGATATACTTGCAGAATACGGTTTTGTCATATTGTCAGTTTCCTTGTTAAACTGTTTTGGACTTCAGCATTTAAATAATTTGGTGAAGGGAGGGGCTAATTTATCTATCTAACTTCACCACTCCTTTTCAACCTAGAATATTTCCGTTTCCTTGTTAATATGTAGTTTGTCAAGTGTAGTAAACCTCAAATATCTGTCCACTATGTTCATTTTCGAAAGTAAACAAAAATCATGGCCTTAACAGTTTTTTTAAGTATTATTATGACCAGTCCAAAAAGTGCAGATCAAAAGAAAAAAAACAATGACCTCATAAGCTATGACAAGGCTAACAAGGCTATATCTTGACCTTGTATGCTATTTGTATGTCAAAACCAATGTTAGCAGCAAGAACTTACATACCCATGATGCAACCAAAGGTCAAAGGACTTATCCAGGAGCTGTTGGTTTGATATTTTTAGTCTAGATAGCTGGGACAGTTACCCACCTGAAAACGTTATTACTGGTGTGTCCTCCATTTCCCTCTTGTCATAATCATTTTCTCCTTATTTGCCCTCTTCCGCGGACCCCTCCCTCGTCTCTGTAGCTCATCACGGCCTATTGTGCTTCACCACAAAAGGCCACAGTTCATTAAACAAGACAGTGGTTTGTCATGATCATAGCCCAGCAGACGTGCCGGACCGGGTGAATGTCTGGTCGGCCGACTGATCGACTGAATACTGCACTGATTGAGCCGGTGCCTTTCATTCTTCCCCTTCTGTCTTCATCTCTCACCACCCCTCACTCACAATCAGCTTTGTGCGAGTGTGTGCGTGTGCGCATGCTAGCTCCTGTGTGAGGTGCACATCCAGGGGCTCCATGTTATTCTTTAGTCTTCTATTCATTTTACAGTCAAAAGAATATCCAAGGAATGTGCCAGGAAACCGGGCAAGAAAATTTGTAGACAAGGAGGTATGTATGATTTGTACCTATACAATGCCACAGAAGGAAGAGGCTTATTATAGTGCTCGGGTTCAATTAGTGTGACAGCCATCTTGGTGGCTACCATAAACTAGAGTGTGTCATGTTAACCCCGAGGCTGGAGTGCTTTAAACATCTGACCGACTGTTAAGACCTGGTCTTTCCTTTTTACATTGTGGCTCCATGTTTTTAATGTGTATTTCATTTGATTAGTTTTAAAAGTTAAGCTAGAGCTAATAGATAAAGCTGAGAAAAGTGATCTTGCTAAGACAGGGATAAGCGATTGATTTTCCAATGGATGTTTTTAAAGAAATGGAAAAAAAAAAGAACTGTATGGCTTTGATTAATGTTTCTGGTTTGATAAGAATTTCTGTCCAAAGAAATCTGCTTTGCATTTTGCTTTGATAGTTTCTGTATGTCTGCATTTCAAGTTGTGTGTTTAGTCCTTATGCATAGCAACCAATCTGTAAACCATTTTGCGAGCACTGGGTCATAATGCAAATACTACATGGTAGATAAAAGATAAATGAAATGATAAATGAATGAAAGTCTTAATCAAAGGGTACTTCAATTTCTGATGCATTCTGGCAAGAGAAGGTTGACCTATAGGGATCTTCCATATGAACATGCAGCTATGGTTTCCTCCATATGAAACATTTTGTATCAACATAATTTGCAGTACCACTGGATTTACCCTTAGGCTGTCATGTTTGAAGAAAGTATGTGAAAAGTTGAGTGCTTGAAATGGCAAAACATAACATGTTTATTTTAACACGGTCAGTCTTCATTGCTGTTCTCAAGCCATGTTCCCCACCACTATGCATTTCCCACACGGAAATCAGTGCTTTTTCTATTTTGGTCCCCTGCTTACATGCACACGATGTTTTAGGTCACATATAACACACCCTTTGATATTTTTTTCTGTGTAGACAGATAAAACTGAACAATGACTTAGTCTCAGTTCAGTATGTAAATGTGTACATTTCTTAGTCCATACAGTAAGGTTACATGGCACAAGTGAAATGTATGAATCCATAGTCTGACTAAAATCAGACGTTTAATGGAAACCTCTTAGTCTGACTGGAATGGTAGTAATTTGACATTATTTAATTGACTGTACCTATATTTGTAGGTACACTTTTTTTTTTTTTTTAAATCTCAAAATGTCTATTGTTTTTCCAACATAGTTGTGTTCACATGCTGTAAGCTCAAAATGCCAGATTATTAACACTACAAATTAATATGCAGTAAAGAAGCTTAGTTTATTAGCCTTTAGTGCTACAAATGTTCAAATGCCTTTTTCTCTTTTAACAAAGCTGCATGAAAGCAACTTTAATCTGAGCAGAGAGCTGTGCATTGAATAGTTTGATTTTCTGCCTTGCTGTAAACTCAGACACGGACCTTAGTCCAGCTATGACTAGTACAACTAAGTTTTGCTGTCCTGGACTTGTTTTTCCCCACCTAGTGGTCTGGGGGAATCTTGAGGACCTTTACTGTGTTTTCTGTTGTGAGATTTTGTAAAGCGCTCTTGGGAAAGTGCCTTTTTTTAAAACCCTGTGTACATGTGAATGTGATCCTAGAAGAAAGATAGAGAGAAACGTATCTATGTAGTACAGTGTAGAGCAATGTTGGGATCAAGGCCTATGAATTATTCCGGTCTTGAATCTGGGCATCTGCAGGTTTCTGGAATGCTAAATTTAAGAGACAAGAGCTCTTAACATTACCTGTAAGTAAATCTGAGGCCAATTTTAAGGAAGCAAAGTAAGAAATCTAAGCTGTCAGAAGCAGTCTCCTTCTCACGGAACGCACCTAATGCAATTCAGGGGTAGCGCGCCGAGCGGGAGAGACCTTTTCAGATTTGTCAGACTGTGTAAGCAGCGTTAAAAATCCTGCACAAACCAACAGTGACATATTTGCTACGAAAACCCTGAATCAGCCTCGTAAAGGCCTTGTGTTAGAAATAGCACAGTGTGTGAACTGTTATTGGTTCGCAGTGTTTCGATGGGAGAGATTTGATTGGCTGCCAGATGGGAGGTTACAAGGTGTGCTGTAACGACGCAAGGTGATATTCGATCATACACACACAGCTTGGAGTTGTATGCAGCGTTTAACAAGATGAGCTAGGTTGGACCTTGGCCGTGTAATCTCCATTAAAGGAAGCAGAGCCGTGTTGGGGTTGGCTCGCGTCACTGTATCATACACTGTTTCATCAAGATAATGCCCTGGCCCCGGTCCCCCGCTCACTGAGCCCACCCCCACACTCAGGATGAGGCCGGATGTCTTAGTGTGTAAAAGAGTGTGTGTTTGTGAGTGTGAAAGAGAGGAAGACTGATGCTAACGCTGCCCTTGATAAGGTCTGGGCGTTAATGTCATTGTTTCAGCAGCTTTATCACCAGAGGGCATGTGTCATGGCTTAGAACTGGAGTCAGTGTAAAGTGTAGTACCAGTGACAGCCACCAGGAGTCCAATTGCTGAGCCTCTGTCTCACGTATTTATTTTAATTTTTTTTTTGCATGAGATTATGTTGATATCTCTCACATTGCACTTGAATAAGAAAAACAAGTGCATTGTAGGCCTAAGTTCAGCTCTAGTCAGACAGTGTTAAGTATTAATTATGTTGGCATTCAAAAAAGCAATAAAGTTTGGAAACAGGACAGCTGAAATTCAGTATTGCAAAAACAATGTAGATAAGACATTAGCATACAAAGGCAGCAACAAAGTGCTAAAAGCGATACACACACATTCATGCTTCGCTTAGTTCAGGTCTGAGTTAGTGTTCACACAATTATCTGTTAGTGAAGGCCTAGTATTTAAGGTCAGGGTTTAATGTTAGGTTTCTTTGAATAAAGTTTAATGCTAATTAATCCCAAGACCACATTAATGCAGCATTAGCCTGAGATGGCCAAATTGAACTATATATTTGCTTTAGGTTGACTAAAACTGACATTTAAAATGCATATAAATGTCTTAGTTGGACTGAATTAGAATCGGCTATTATACCTACTTAAAGCAGACCTGTGTAACTTTTAGCCAGTAGAGTGGCAAATTCCTGTCACTGCCATCTCTGTTTACAAGAAATCTCTTCTTCTGTTCAAGCTGGTATAAAGAAAGAACATGTCTTCTGAAATGGTCGGGTCATTTTAGTGTATTTTGTATAAATAGCACTCTGCTAGGGTCCAAAGTATTGGCCTGTTTTCTTTATTATATACGTAGTGTGTCGCAATGTCGCTAACCTGGCGCCAGGGAAATTACATTGAAGGTTTCTGTCTGCCTTAGGGTACTGTGCCAGTGAGGTAGGCATGATTCTAAAAATCTTATGTCTAAGAACCATCAAAATTACAGTGAAAATATATGTTTTTGGGCTAAAAGTTACGCAGGGCTGCTTTTATAGCTGAGCCACTGCAGCTAGGATTAAGATCGGCGAAGGGGATCTGTACAAGCTCCACAGTTCCCAGCTCAGTTCTTGTTGAGAGCACCACAAAAAGTAAGTGAATGACAAAAAGACAATAGGAGTGCTCAGACTGACACTGACACACTGTTTCAATGGACAAATCTGTTGTAGCTCATTGTTGGTCCATTTTAGAAGCTAAGAAAGGCAGAAGGTAGCTTTTATTTTATTGTTGTGGTTTTCAACTTGTAAAGCATTAATTTTGCTGTTGAAAGACGAACTCAAGAATGAATTAATGTTATGTAGATTTGAACTCTCACAGTACTGCAGTTAAACAGCATAACTGACCTGTTAGATTACCTTAAATAAGCAGTGCATGTAAATGTAGGAATGTCCTTCATACTGTGATTTTCTTGGCAGCAGAGTGTGTTATGACTTAAGGGGGAGTGACACTGCTTAGAACTAGTCAGTGTGTATGTTAATACATTCTAGCAACAGCCTTACACTGAAGATAACTGACGTAATGTATTGGAACTTGAACAACTGAAATGTGTGAGTGATGAAAATGTTGACGCTCTGGAACCTGGTCAGCCATCCTATTTCTGTTTTTATTTCAGACAGTTTAGAAGTCTGGTCCCTAACAATTTCAGTTGGATTTCCAAAGGGTTGAACAGTCTAAACTATAGATCTTCAATCAGAAAACAGGGTCAGTACCAACAATGCAGAGACTGACACACTTATGCTCGGTCAGTTAACTTGCCTGACCAGGCTACATCAATTTCTTGTGCAGCAAAGATTATTAAAAAGCAACAAAAATGTCCAGAATCTCAAAACATGCAGTTGAAGTGATGTCTAAATGCATGGTGTAAATGGTTGTTTTATGCTTACGTAAAGAGTGCACTTTGCAATTTGTGTGCAGATCTTGATGTCATACATTCAGGGACTTTTTTAGGACATTTCTGTGGGTTACAGTACTGAGCTCATAAATGCATATCCTTTATATGTACCTGTTTGACTCTCAATGGGCAGTTCTGCTTTGTTTGCATGGTTAGCACTTCTTAAAAAATTAGATCAACAGTCAGCAAGTTTGACCTCCTGCTCTGAACAGTATCCCATTATGGTTCAAAATGGTGCTACAAAACAGTATATAGTCGCCAAGATGAGTAATGTCACAATAACACCTATTCCCATTTTCTATACAATGTATGAGAATCACGTCGCAGACATTCTTTCTCTTTTACAGTGCATTTACCATGGATTCATCTCAGCTAGTAACACACAAAAACACGTTTCTACAAGGATATACGCTCCATTCACACAGGAGATTATAGCAGCTTACACTTTATTCAAATGGCACGGAGAGTCTCTGCCGTAGAACTAAGGGTCTTAGCTCTTGTCTCTGCACAACGTGTTTTTCCCATTTTGCTGTAAAGGAAGATTACATCGACAAACAATACTTCATTTATAGTAAAGGGGAAGGAAAAAGGCCCATACTGCAGCACAAACTCTTTAACTTTTTTTCCCTTTGATTTGGGTTGATTCCTGCTGGCTGCGCATTGTGCAACAATTAATTTGTTCCCCGTAGAAGCTGGAGCTCTATACAGTTGATTAGTTGCAGACAGAATCATGAGTAATTAAAGGCAGCAGCAGATTAGTATTTTGTAAATGTCCTGCAGGTTCAACAGGGAGAACTAACAATTTGTCAAACAGTACTTAAACCTGTCCAACTCAGATTCCAATATCAAAGGTCTAATACCGCCATAAAATATTCATCTATAAATCGCTTAATTAAGAACTCATAGAGATTTAGTTGGATGAAATGAAATAAAGGCATTATTTTAGCTCAGTAACCAGGTATTGAACATAGGTGCCAGACTTGATTTTTGTTTTATGTTTCCTGGCCCCATTAGCAGCCATACATACAAAACGGGTAACACTTTATATTACAGTGTGGTAATAGCATGGTAATAGTGTGGTATTAACATGTTAATAAGTAGGTAGTATTATAGTAATTATGGTTAATTACTTAGTAACTCCCAGCAACATATGAGTACCTAGTTGATATACTGGTTAGCAATAAATATAATGAAATGAATGAAAATTATTTAATAACCATGGCATTACTGAGCTGTAATATAAAGTGGAACCAAGAAACACAGTAGATGGTGCTGTTAGCACAAATGCTAATAAGGCACGTTACTATTGCATTTTACCTTCTCAGTGCTTTATGTTTGCCCTCTGCCCATATTTTAATTGGATAATACCGTTTTGGTTCTAAACTGAACTGAACTGAACTGAACTAAACTAAACTAAACTAAACTAAACTAAACTAAACTAAACTAAACTAAACGTTTCCATGGCCAATTAATGACAGTCTTTCTGTTTTGGCTCATCTGTGGTTTGCTTGGCATTCACATTTCAATTGAACCCCACCAGAGTCCACTTGGAAGTGCTCTGATACCTTCATTTTGAGGTCTGCGCTAGCCTGCACTAGTCAAGCTGGCTCTGTGCACCTGGCTTGGAATGTCAGCTCTTCATGGGAAGACCCACTAGGATTATTTTGGCCATTGATGGCTCATCAGTGCTCGTCTAAAACACACCTGATACAGACATCAGCACAGACAGCCACAGGACACTTCTGGGTCTGCAGTGGTTGAGATCAAGACAGGTGACAGCGATGCCCGGAACAAACTGTGCACAGACTCCATAAGTGCAGTATTCTCTTGTAATAATTCCAACCATCCAAGGAAAATGAGCATTACATATGTTTTTGTCCTTTAATTTTTAATATTATTTCATTCAGCATCTTCCATCTGGTGCAAGCTTGTGCTGTTATAAAGAACATCTTTTGACGGTAAGTGTTGACCTCTTGACCTCATTCAGTTTCTTTCTGAATAAATTTCTATTCGAATATGACTCAGGCTAAGGTTATCTAAAAATAGTCTTTACACTGTAATGTCTTGTTTGGAGTACTCTCTTATTTGGATTTATTTTTAATTCTTTAATTATACTTTATGAACAGAAAAATATTGTTGTGGATGTAAACATAGTTGTTGCCATCTGCAGAGGCTGCGTCAACTTTAGTGTTACTGTGGTCCTGAGTCATCATGTCACTCTGGTCTCTCGGTGAGTCAGGAATGGAGCACAAGTGGCTCATTTTGTGTCTGGGTGCATGCAGCGGTGGCAGTGATGGCGCCTGGAAACATGCTCTGATTGGAGGGAATGTATCATCAATAAGTCTGTTAGTGGCTGCATTAGTCATGATGAATCACATCAGTGGGGCCCGGCTTGTGCAGAAGCATCAACTGTGACGGACAGACATGACCTGAGCCAAGAAGGATTTGTACTTCTGCAGACGTTGTGACATAACTTTACAATTCAACAATGAAGACGAAGGAACATTTGATTTTTGATTTATAGAAGCTACAGTTACATTTTGTTTCAGTCTTCAGGCCTTTTGTTTCTTAATGGGTTCATAGAAAAAGGATTACTCTATTGTTAGCTGATTCCTGTGTTGTTTAATATTGAAACCAATGACTGGCTAAGAATACACAATCACAAAAAGACAACGAAAAGAAATTCTTCTTGTTCTATTAGTATGTTTACTATGTACTTTTTTCTTCTTGGGCAAAGCAAAAAAGTATAGTATGCAGCCTCAAGTGATTTTAATGGTTTTCTGACATGAAAGAGGAAGAGTAACCCCTCTATCATGAACACAGAGGCACCTTGTAAAACCATACCCCCCAAAACTACATCATCAAGCTGTTCTAGCAACAGAAACATAACCATTTCTCTTCCTTTTTTTTGGTTTGTTTTCTCTGTTTTCTAAGCACAAGAACACAACTCAAATTTGGAACAAATAGTTCAAGCCGTATAGGTCAGTTTTACATAGCCAGTGAGACCATACCCACTGCAGTAATAATCAAGGTAACTACTTTTCCACCTACTAGGGTTACCTTGAGTTACTCTACTTTAAAGTGACTGACATTTACTTTGATTTTTGCTGCTACATCCACCTTTGCTTGGGGCAGACAAAACCTTCACGAAATTGGCCAAGATGATATTGGGAGAGTGCTGGTCAAACAAGTGACATCAGACTGGGCACAGGCCTAAGTCAGACTTTGATCAGTGTAATTGTCTTTGTCCTTGTATGCACTATTGTCCTGCTGCTCAGAAAAGTCTTGTGTGTTGATGTGTCCGGGATGGAGCACAGTCCTTAAACTGCCTCATGCTTGGAAAGTGCTCACTGTAATGAGAGCAGAGCTAGTGTTGCTGCGGTGGTTGCTCCGTAGCTGGAGTGCACCATCACTTCATTATATTATTCATATATTATATTATTCGTAGATATTATTATTCATTATTCTATTTTTGTCATATGGGACCAAATGCAGCAGAATCACCATTGCCACAAAGAGAAATCTTAGTGAGGTTGTTAAAAATCAGCTTATAGTGAGTTCCTGAATAACATTTATATTTTTTGTAGAACGCCAAAATGTCCGGTTGAGGCTTTAAATGTCCAACTTTATCTGATGATTCAGTGAATTATGTGCTTTTTTCCAAAATGTAAAATCATTAATACTAATGAACACCAGGGAGAATTTGAAGTCATAATGCAGAGTGGTGTGAATAATCATCCATTACTTTATGCAGAAATTTAGAAACTTAGAAGCTCATCGACTATATGCACAGCACCGTTGATTATTGGCCATGACTGTCTATCTATGGAAAGACTAATTGTGTTGACCTTACTCCAATCAAGGTCATAAGCCATAACTGAAACAGCAGTCCCAGGTTTTGCAATTTGATGTTATTGCAGCTGCAAACACACTGATCACACTAAAGCTGGCAATGCATCCTCTGAGCAAGGTCAAGAGGTCAACATGGCTGCTGTGAGTAAGATAGACTTAGCACAGAAAAAATCATCTCAAAATAAATAAATAAAATAAAATGACATGTTGCCATGCAGCATTGAAATAATATGTCCAATGATGTTGGAAAAAAAAAAAAAAAGTACATTTGAAAAAAAGAGTGTTCTTTTTTTTGGATGTGAATTGTTAATGGAATATAAGTCACCATTGTTCACCATTCAGTAGTTTGTTTTAATAAATGTCATGTGTCTAGATAGGTTTAAATATAGATTAAGTCAGGCCTAAGGGTTTTTACATATGATCTTTCTCAGTAACTTTTCCATTCTTTTTAGCTGAAGCTGAAAGGACACATGAACTTCGACCTTTACCTAACATATAGACAGGACAGAAAAATGATATTAATGTCCAAGGGAAGACAATTTTTTCAAATGAATTCCTGTTATGTGTTATTTCAGGACCACTTTAGACCAAGCATTTTATCTTGCTAGCTTCATATGAAAAAAAATACACTGGCTTATACCATATTCTGTTAATTACGTGTATAAATCAGTATGATTTGAATTTGCCCTTAACGTCCTGTTACATGACAATCACTACAAATTTAAACTTTTATGTGATTTTGCAACATCTTCACATGAGCAACCAGAAAAACAAACTTCACATCCATAAATTCAATACGAGAGGGTTTATGATTCTTGTTGAAGCTAAGCACTATTTGGAAATTGTGTAACCTTTCTGATGAGCCAGCGCTGAGCTCACAGAGGAAACATTGGCCACAGGTCTGTTTTTGTCAGTCCCTTTTTTTGGAGCATGTTTTGGTCCTGCTGTGCTTTCACTATCACTGTCTGCACCTCGACCACTGCAGGCCTCAGGCATACTCATGCCCCTGCTCCACAGCCTGTCACAAGGCATTATGGGAAAGCACAGAAAACAAACTAATGCGGGCAAACGTGTGCAAAGTTGAATTGAAGTTCAAGTATCTAATGGCAGCAATCGCACTAATTCAAATAATCATTCCATATCAGTGTTAATAAAAGCACTTTATAAACAATCAAACAATTTCTAAAACATGGATTAGTGTGAATGTAGCCAAAGTTCGGCCCTTATATTTTCTCGCTGTTACATTTTGTTTGACTCAGTGGAACATTTGTGCACATTAATGACCTGAACACAATGATGTCAATATGAGGGCCACCTTTGAAAATGGGCCTCTAGAGCCTATACAACATTTGAATGAGAAAGAAAATAAATAACATTACACGTTCTTTAAAGGAGCCGAAAAATATATATTCATAAAATATTTTTGATGGTTCTTAGAAATGACATCAGCAGAATCATTCATCACAACAGATTTCAAGAGTTAAGCAGTTTACAACACTCAAATAGAGGGAGCAGAAGAACAATACACTGGACCCTAACAGAGTCATATTCCGAAAGAATATACTAACATGACTACCGTTCAGAAGACATGTTTTTTCTTCAAAATGTCATGTCTCCACTTGTAAGTAAATGACATCCATCCAACATGGCGCTGCTGTCGTAACAACACAGGGTCTGTAGAGGGATCTGCGCCCTCTACTGGCTGAAAGTAACACAGTGCCTCTTTAAAAAATGTAATAAAAATTTTAAAAAAAATCAACATCTCCATTTTTATCTGAGGAACTTCAATCTCAATCAACATCATATAGACACAAGTTAGGTTTATGTGCTACTGTTGTACATTAGCAACATTAAGTATCAATGTTTAAGTATTATATCATTCTTGTAGACTTTGATACCATGATTCTACTGGGGGCAGAAAGAAAGAATTTCATTGAACAGTAAACATCTTTCCTTTCTGTGCACGTGACAATAAACACATTCATTCTTTGAAGAGCAAGGTACAGTTCTCCCACAGACATGTGCTCACGGCCACAAGAGGAGGAGAGGACCTTTTGTCACTGTTTATCTGTTTGTGCTCATTTGATGATGCATACATATGGGAACAAAATGTCAATGTAAATGTATTTTCTCAGAACTTTCCTTCAACTCCTTATATTAATGGTGTGAGGGGGATAATTATATGCTTTTTTTTATCATTTCTTCTTTGAACACAGTGTACAGTCTCTTCAGAATTCAGTTGTTTTCATATCTGCAGTGCATTTGGTGTCTGTTCCCAAGTATATCTTTTGCATTTTCTGACGTATATACCAATGTGTGTTCACAGAGGTACCTCTTCACCGCTGTCAGGCCTTGAACAAAACAAGCTTTTTAAATGTGTCTCCAAGGCGCGTTGAGGGCTTCCATTGTGTGCTTATGTTGAACGAATCATTGGTCTTTGAAAAGCCAAACTAGGACATTTAAACAGCAAACTAGGCCATTTCCCAGTGCACGTTCACGTTGTTTAATATCTCAAATAGTTCTGCAGATATTTCGACATGTTGCATTATTTTGGATGGTATTGTTGCCTGTGCTCCGCTGGGGTTTTCACAATAGAGGCTCCATTGCAGATGTAAGTGCCGTCACGACGCAGGCAGCTTCACAGGAGGTGGGTTTTGCTCTGTTTTCTCCACGGGATGCCTCTCTCCCTCACCTTCTTCTACTAATGTTCAGACAGTGCTGCGCGAATACACGATTCCAGTCTTTGTTTGTTTAGTACCATTCAACAAGGCTTAAATTATGAAGACAATGGGCCTCATGTACTAACATTTTCATTTCAACCATTTTGAAAGTCCCTCATCAAACACAATAGATTTAACGTAAACTTGGTGTCTAATTATTCCTGCTGCAACATCATTCATTTGCCAGCTAACTGCTTTTTTAAGAATGGGAGGATTGCAAGTTATCATAAAATTTTGTCCAAAAACTTGTACATAGTGAAAAACTGGAGCCAAAGATGGTCAAACCTTGCTAAATGAAATGTAGAAAGGCTCCATTATAAAGAGAGTTTTTAGGGGGACTTTCCTTGTTTCCTCTGAAAGTATGATTGCTTTAAGGAGGTGTAAAGCTGCACTTGAACTCTGGCTCTGCCTAAAAACGTACTTCTTGGTCTGGTTCCAAGTGAATCCTGCTGCTGTTCTATTGACGTGAGAAGCATAGCGGACTCAGGGTTGCCAACTCCTCAGCAAGAAAAGTAGCTATTGGGTGTCTTAGAAGTCGCTAGAAGTCACAAAATGAAGTGTTTACCTAATTTGCATAATTTACTGTGTGCATGTAATTGTGATGGACGCTGTAGGAAAGAGGAATATTGCTGTTTTGTTTTTTACCCATAAAAAGCAGCTCCTTTTGGATGGGTGGGTAGCCTTTTTTTTTTGTTTTTTTTAATTTTATTTACATCAATACAGGCTGTATGCCCATTTATCATCTCCAATAAATGGCTTCATCCAGCCTTTAGATTCAGGATTTGATTCCCACTCCTTTCTGAGTTTTTGAGTGTAGCTACCTGGCTAGACGTTTAGTTTATGTCACAGAGGCACACACAGTGGACAGGTCGAGTGAGTGACTGAGGCTGTGTGAGTCTCTAGTCTAATGATACATCCCTGTTCTGGACGCAGAGGTGAACAACTCCTGCTCTGGCGCAGCTGAGAGGGACTGCTGCGAGCGGACTGGGCCGTCTGTGAGTGCTCCAGGATGGGGGAGGGGCGAATGAGTCTACTATAACTCCAATAACACCAGCAAAAGTCACTAGATTTGTCGCTAGCCGCTTTTTTTGAAAAAGAGTCGCTCGAGGGGTCTGAATAGTCACTAAATATAACGACAAAGTGGCAAAGTTGGCAACACCGAGCGGACCAAACCAAATACAGGAAGTGAACCAAAGCACTGTTCAGCGACTAGAAATTAAATTGCTTTAGAGCTTTTTAGTGTTCCCATAAAGTTCTCATGAATGTCTACCTGTGTAGAAAGTGAATCAGCTTTGTGATACTGAAAACCCAGGCTGACATGGAGTCACTTCGCTAACCTTCTAATCAAGCTTCAGACAGGGCACTGATCCGCACAAGTTGATGTCTTTCACTCCTTGGCACTGACAATCCAACCCTAAACCTCTGCCCTCTCTATCCTCCGTCTATCTCCTTTCCAGCCTTCGCCCAGTCTTTCCGTCTGTGAAGGAGGCTCCCGAGAGACAAAAACAGAGCTCAGGAAACGGGAGGCAGAATTAGACATGGTGCTACTTGTTTGGCTCTCCCTCGAGGGCCTCTGTCACCTCCGCTCACAGCTCCCCTCACTGCTGTGACGGGGCATGTGCTCTCTGGTCTGGGACTTTTAGGTGTCAGACTGGCTTCACTGCACTGCAAGATATGGAACTAGAAACCCAGGAGGAGAGCAGTACCATATTTAGTTAAAGCACGTTTAAAATGGCCGTGAAATTTAGTTTGTACAGTCTGGATTTAGTCTATGGTATCATTCTAGTCAAATCACATTAATACACTGTAGACATACGGTATTTGGACTAGACTTTTCTGTGCTTCCCGTGTTGTTTAAGGCTTGATGAGTGGAGCCGAGAGATGCAGCGGTGCTTTGTGCAGATCTTTTAGAACAAAACACTCTCCAAACACAGATTAAAGTCGTATAAATAAGTAAACAGAGCAACCACTCTGGACTAAAGGCTTAATTAAATTAGATTATCTGGGTAATAATGGAAATGGGGAATTGGCATGTTTTTATCAGTACTGCATTGAAATCCATTAGTATAGATATATCATCATAGCATTGATTCAAATTGTAAGCATATTTTTTGATTTAAAAAAAAAACACACACACACAGAAAAAGGCAATGTTTTCTTAAATGAAGCATGGTTTGTTCTTGTGACACAGTCAAACAGTCATGTTCCAAGAAGAAATAATGGTAAATATATTTGTGAAGGTTCTCAGTCATTCATGTTTCGGTAAAACTGTTTCTATCTGGGTTTTAACACAGTAACATATATAAATAGATGACAGATTATGTCTCAGAGAAGACTGTTCTAATTTCAAAAGGAACAGAGAGGAATCTGATCCAAGATATGATAACATTGTTATTCTCTATTCTCTTCTAGCTGGGCTATCAGAAAAGCTCAAAAAGATTTTCAAACCTTAAGGACAGGATACACACTCACAATAGAGCGAAGTGGTCTATACTGTCCAATGCCATGAAGTATGCAGTGGTCGGTCTATCAGTGAGACCATACAACCCCTTCACTGGAGGATGCACCAACACAGAAGGGCCCATCCACATGGACCCCAGTCTGCTGTGCACCTGGAGGTGGACTGACACACAGTCTATCATCTTTTTACATTGTGTTAAAGCCCAGACAGTTTCACCAAAACAACAGGCCAACAACTTCAGAGAGGGTCAGTTATGTTAATGGCCCACAGGTGGGAAACGAATCCCCCATTGATACCAATATAAGCCATTCACCTGCTTAACGGCCTTAAGTGAAACTGCTCTTGGCCTCTCATTGAGTAACATATAAACTCATCTCACAGACTAGTCTATTATCCAGTCCCCCACAAGATGATATTTTTAACCACTTATGGTAATTGTAAATATATTTCGAAAACAAAGCTAAGACTTATTGCAGGCAGTGTTCCTGGTTGTTGTTGTTTTATGCCTCTGGCTTTATGGATTAACATTGCAGTAACTATTTCTGTTGCAGTAAACATTACATAAAATAGTGAGTCCTATGTAGGAAACTGATGTTCTATGAATTTAAATTCATAAAGCTGGGGCTAAACTGGAAAATTTATTTTTCTATACTGTTTATCTTATTATCTTAGGCTGCTATAAAAGAGGATGCACTATCTTCTTTCTTCTTGTTAATTGCACTGCATTTACAATAAAACGTTTGCCTGAGATACAATTAATATCTTATTTATACACAGCAATTCTAGAGAACTTGTTCTTATTTGTTTTTAAATAATTTACATTGCACAAAGATTTAAACCTGATTTAAATGAAACTCTGTTTAGTTTTTCTTTAAATTGAGCTTAAATGTAGTCTTGAATCAGAATAATTTATTATGGCCCCATTAATTATTATTTATTAATTGTTGATGGAATTTGCAATTGGGACAGTATGACAGAAGCTCCAATCATCTGTGCCAAACATCAACAACAACAATAGGAATTATTACAGACAGTTCAAACAATAAATACAGATATATACAGAGACATGACAAAAGTGTATGGTATCTTTGATGCACCAAAACGCTAAACCACATTTTAACTGTGATCTAGGTTTAACTGACTGGAGGAGATTTAACTTTTAAAGGGCTGTATTTGTAGAAAGGATACGGTAGGCCGCTGATGACAGTCTTTAAACAGTGAACCGTTCCTTTAAACAGAAGGACGGTATCTAACTTGTTGAAAGATGCAAGCTCCAGTGTAAACAATGCAGCCCATCCACCAGTAGTTTTAGTCTATAACAGTCAGTAGAATAGCAGCAGCAGTTAGTGTTTCTTGTGTGTTATAAAAAAAACAACAACTAAAAGCATTCTAACATTGCCTCTATTATACACCTGGACTATTGAAACTTGATTTACATAATATTAAAGGGGCTACTGTTCATGGCTGGTGTGTTTAGATTTTCTTCCCTCAGTCCTTACACAATACATACCAAGTAACACTTAGGCAATACCCCATGGAGAAAGCACAACAAGTATCATTTCAGGTTAATGTATACAGCACATGTTGTAGGGTTGAACATAAGGGAGCATAAACAATGTTCTACAACGTAACTCAGGAGACTCACTGCACAGTGAACAGGCAGGTAAACCCAGGCCACAGCCATCATTAATAATATCCAGACAAGTCCTCCCTGTGCATTTTACTTTTAAACAAAATTATGACCCACCCACTTTTATACTTTCAGACACGGTGTAGTTTGGAAGTCTGACAAGCGAATTCCATATATATAAAAAAAAAAAAAAATTAAAAAGTGTGTTCCCTTTGCTGAGGGAAATCAACATGTGCAGTGCCGTACAGTCCTAGTGGAAAGGAGACTTAGTGTAAGTGTTAGGTGATTGTCCAGGGCTGCACCTTGCCTCATGGGACAAGCAGTAAAGCATGAATAAACATGGATATGTGAACCATAGGCAGGTAAATTAAACACTAAGGTAAAGGGAACAAAATAATATTACTAAAAAGTAAAAGAAGCTTTTACACATTTTACAAGAGATTTGCATTAAACTACAAATACCAGCGTTCAGCCAAATTGGCAAAGGTGTTTTGGATGTCTGAAAATGCAAACATTTGAAAACAGCCAAAAACTATAAATTGCCCATAGGAGTTTATCTCAGGGCAAATGGCAGCCCTTTCTGCTATTAAATGGAGGTCCTTTGCTTTCATTGCTTTAGATATTTTAAGTGATAAAATGTGAATAAAAAACATTTAAGAAGTATTGTCAATCAAAGTTTTATATAAATGCATTGATTTTAGTCATTTTAACCTGGTTGCAGAAGACTGTAGGGTCCAGTCAGTTTATCTAAGGGTTTGTAGCACTTTATTGCATCATAATAAAATCCTTTGAGAACTTATTGAGGTTGTGGTCCCTGCTCATTAATGTATTTTTATCATTTGGAGGCAAACTCTTAATACATAGCTGGAGGTAAGTTCCAGTATGCTACTTCTACTGTGTGATCCTACGGCCTAACGCAAATATAAAAAGGAGTCTGCCCTTTGACAGTTAGCATCTGTATATTCCTTTTAGCGGCACACATATGAATGCCCTACCTTCCGCACTAACAGCATTACAGTCAGAGCAGTGCCGTGTGAGCTTGCAGCGCTTCAAAATCACCCATTAAACCCTGAAATAGTTCAGTGAGTCTTTAATAGGCGGCGTGTTGCCTGGTCAGGGGAACTGTCAGAAGAAATGGAGGAGTATGACCTTGACTGCTTCTATAAACTGTTTTCCAACCTTTTTTTTTTCTTTTCTCAAAACTACTTATACGCACATCCAGCCAATCCCCTTCACACAAATGAACACTACTGTGCTCAAGGTGACAGCACCGATATCTGCTCATGCATATTCACCACCTTTGCATTACAATAAATAAATAAGCGGCTTACTTTTGACTTTGCCAGAATATGAAATGAAGGGGTTGAAGTCGCCAACATTGGTCCCTTCCACAAATTAAACCCCAGCGTACAAAGAGGCCCCGGATGTTGCCCCATTTCGAAAGATTCAGATTCCAGTTCTCGCAGCTGCGGCGGTGGCGACACATTTTCGTCTCATGCATATTTCAGATGGAGCACATTGTGAACAACGCGCGCCGTGAGAACTAACAGCTTTCCACATAGTTTCCATTTCACTCCCAGTCATTATTTATGGAGACTCGCTCCAAAAAAGGCCATACGAGTATGTAATGCATGAAGCCATTTTGTTCGATGATGATAGAAAGGCAAGCTGTGAACCAACTGTAGGCAATAATGTTAGCCTCGGCTCTCAAACAGCAGAGAGAGAGGCGGAAGAGAGAATATGCTGTGAGTGTGAAGGGGCACTTGTTCTCTTCATCATTCTTGAGCTCGTTCTCTTTTACACATGTTTGCATGATAATGGGAGCTTTATGTCATGGAAACAGTATGTTGACTGTCATGTTGTCCTTTGTTTTACTGTGAGCAGTGTCCTCTACATTAAAGTGATGTCATTCAAGTGCCACACAAGTGCATAGTGCATTGTGTTGTGAACTTTCAACCGTTAATTAGATGCCAACTGTCCTCTTGCTGCAATACAGTTGTCCCTCACTATAACGCGGTTCACCTTTCAAGGCCTCGCTGTTTCGCAGATTTTTTTTTAGTGCAATTTTGCATGCTTTTTTTTTACAGTGTATGAACGCGCATTGTGTTCTGCGTCCTGATTGGCTAAGGGAGAACTTGAGTTTTGTGTTCTGCATCCTGATTTGGCTAAGGGAGAACTCGCGCATTGTGTTCTGCGTCCTGATTGGCTAAGGGAGAACTCGCGCATTGTGTTCTGCGTCCTGATTGGCTAAGGGAGAACTCGCGCATTGTGTTCTGCGTCCTGATTGGCTAAGGGACTGTAGACCATTGTCAATCAATCTCCTCCGTGCCGTGTCTCCTGTACAGTACAGAATGCCCAATATACATAAATGTTCGATCACTAGGAGTGTGACTCTGAAGTGCTGTATGTTTACAAGTTTTCTCCCTGACAAAACCCACAATGTCGACGAAACGTTCTGCACCGACAAAGGCACCTGCTGTCGCACCCAAAAGCCAGAGGAAGATGCTAAGGTTTGAACTTTGAGAGTGTTTAAACAAGAGAGAAATGTGAGAAAATGTTAATCCCTGTCTGAGTGTGTGTTGAGGGGTTTTACAGCCTTAAAACATATATAATAATTGTAAAAAATAAAGCTGACTACTTCACGGATTTCACCTATTGCGGGTTATTTTTAGAACGTAACCCCGACGATAAACGAGGGACCACTGTATACAAACATTTTTTGTTACATGATAATACACAATGCATCAAAAATGTGTTTTACAGTGTTTTACAGTGTAAAAATTTGTGGTCCTGACTTTTGTTTTGTGAAGTAATTAAAGAGAAAATTATCTTCAATAACATTTTCAAAAACAAACCCATGAAAGGCATAACCACATCACGCCCACCTGCTAACAGACACGTTCCTTTTATCCTGCCACTTTCCTGAAGCTTCAAAAATTAAGTAAACACTCTCCTCTGTTGATGATAATTATTTACCGCCTGCAGCATGCTAATGATTTTGGATGTTCAGTTTGGTGAATGAACATAGGAGCGAGTTTTGCATCATCCCCAAACCACTGAAGTGCACTCGATGCTGAATACAGCAAACTGAAAAGAGCCGACGATGTTCTTGCCGCGACACGGTAACTACACCAAACAACTAATTGAGAAGACAGCTCTCTCCTCTTATGCTTTCTTTTGAGAATATCTTAAAGGCTCGAGCAGGCAGCTCCAAACAGACCATAATGTGCAGTGATGCAATACATCGTTTCTTGCATAATCTGCGCACAGTTGGTGGTAAGATAAATTTGCTCTAGATATGCATCAAAAAGCTAATCTTTGGATCATTTTCTCTGTATGTGACTTACATAGGATGCATCCCTCTGATGTGCTGTGGTCTGGTGCAGGGTACTATGAAATCTGCTGTTAGGGGCCTGCCAAGTCTCTTTAATTATGCTGTGATGTTAAATTGGGTATGGAGGAATAGAGCAAGCGCCTTGCTGTAACACTGGCTCTGTGCCCAGCTTCAGTGTAGCTTTAGATCCAAGCTAGCACTGGCTCAGACCGTACAACGATGAATTAAACTGTTACAAGTTGGAGATGGAAGACCAGGTAGTGTTGTTTAATTAAAGAATAAGTCATGCGATATTTATGTAAATGTGAACTCCATATTCTTAAGTATTATAGTTGGAGATGTATTCAGCACTGACGTCTTTGATATAAAACCTAAAACATGCCCATAACTGCCAGTACTGTGCCGTTGGTCCTTTAAATCACAGAACAAGGTCTGAAACGAGTTCTGTCAGTTTGTGAATTCACAAATCTCACAAGAATCTAGCAAGGTAACAATAGTTAGCAATAATCTTACTGCGTGCTAGGTCTCCTTCAAACCTGGCATTAAAACCTTGATTGATCTAATGTGACCAACTTCAATGCAAACTGTGAATGCTGCAAGGTGCCACACAATATACCACTGCAAAAACAGACTGTAAAAGGGGGCTAGCACTTGGGGTTTGCCAGACCAAACAGAATATGTACTTAGGAACATTAAGGGTACTTCCAATGTGATTAGCATTAGTTGCTAGTAGTGTTGTATTACTTGAGGTGAGTCTAGGTCTCATCGAAGCAAACCCCCATGAGTTTGTCATTGGTTTGAGACTCAACTTGGACCATTTGAATTTGGTTGATGAGATCTCTTCTCATGGATCATACACTTCTATTTGTCTTAACATGGTCTCACACTGCTGTGGTCTTGGTCCTAACTGGTTCAACCATGTTTCTGGTCTCATTAATGACCTAATATTAATCAATTAATCAATATTAGGTGAAGGCTGCATAGTTATTACATAATATACATTTTATGAAAAGCGCTTCATAATTAGGCATATTTACTGTATGTTCCCTTTGGCCATCCTATTACTGAGTTAGAACATTAAGTGCAGTGCAGCATTGTCATGCTTTGTACTTTTCGAGTCCCTATTGCAAATATGGTGACGTCTGGCCCCATAAACGCAACTTGGCAACAAACATTCTCAGAAGACTATCTTCCAAGGTTCACGTCACACTTTAATTAGTCCTCTCTTTCTCATCGTTAATGGTGTGGTCATTTATTTGCCTGTCTTTGTTTGTGCGCATAAATGAGTGACTGGACAAGGTGAAGCAGGACCAGATGGCGCTTATGGCGGCCGCTCAACTAGAGTCAAAGAGTCACCTTGGCCTGGCACCGAGACAGGAGCAGTGTGGCAGGACAGTGGGGTGGTCAGACACATACACTAAACACACAATCTTCTTTTCATTCCACTGTAGGTACAGGTTAAGTGACTGTGGCTAATTTAAACATGCATTAGGCATAATTTGAAAATAGTCAGAATGGCATGGAGGTGCAAAAATGCTTGGGAGGATGCCATGTTCATAGTCCTTTCCAGCATTTTCTAAAGCCTGTAACTAAACAAATGCGTAAATTCTCCTAATTTTATCACTTACTTTCAAACACTGTAATGGAAATGGAGAGAGTAGTTATTTTAGAAAAAGTTGTGGGTGTAGTTGGCTATTACTATCTTATGCAGACTTTTTCATGTTAAAATGGAGCTCTTGATTTTTGTGATTATATGTGTGATTAAGCAGAAACATAAATGCCATTTTATATTCTTTCATGGCCAGTGATGTCAAACTACATAAAATACATAATTTATAACATTATATATTATAACATGACATGTATCATTATCTAATTTATCATTATTCTAATCTACATCTCATTTCTAGGAACAGAGTCTGACTAAGTATTGAGATTTATATAAAGAAGTTAATATTTATGGCCGTTGGCTTCATGAAGTCTCTCACCAGTGGTGTCCCTCTGTTATTCCCTCACACAAGAGCAGATGAAAAGTCGTTAGCTCTGTCTCAAATTGCCGCCCAGTGTCTCATCTGTAATATTTATGCGCTGCACTAACAAATACAGAAGAACGACAGAGCGGCTTATTGCCACAATGAGAAGTAATGAGATGTAATTTGCTGTTGCGCTCGGACATAAATCACTTAAAGGCCTGCAGTCATGTTCACTCCAAAGGTGCTCTGCAGAGGACTAGACCTGGCACCCACCGATGTCTCTGTTGTAATTTCTGTTTTTTAAAAGTCAAGTAACATAAAGATGGTTGTTCTGAAAATAAGAACACATAGAACTCAATCTCTCACATTTTTTTTAAATATCAAATGACATATAAAAATCAAAATCAAAAAGGTTCCAGATATTGTTATAATGAATTCAAATCCAAACCAATCCTTTCAAAGCGCTTGAAATCCATCCAAATCTGTTAAATGAACCTGTCCAGACCCAATTTTAATTTGAAGTTAAGTAAAGTTTAAATCCAAACAAAACATGTTAAAGTCATGATTAAACTTTGTAAATCTCGTCCTGATACAGTTCTAACCAGTTTAAATCCACATAAGAGACATCCATATCCAGTTGTACCTCTAAATATATTGAAAAACCAGCCTGGGATGAACCTAATGACTAATTTGTCATCTGGTGAATGGCACAAATTGCACAGTGTGACAGAGGCTTAAAGGTTGAGGCTCTTTAAACATCTGCCAAGTAATGCCTTTGATTATTGCCAATGAAAAGTTTAAGCAATTTCTAAGTCAATTTATGTTTTGTATTGTATGTGTGTCATCACTTAATAATAATTTAAAAAAACAAACATTACATTCAATTATGTGACCAATTTGTATTCTTAAGACCTGTTATTTATGTCATGTCGGGTACTGCAGCAAAATTAACATAGTGAATACACACAGTTTCCTGTTTGGGCTCGAGTTCTCCTTACTTCTGTTACACTTGTATTGCATCACTTCTGAACATAAGCCTTGCAAATAAACACTAAAACTCTATGAATAAAAGGAATACTCTATCAGTTAGCTTTAGAACTTTTATTTATTTATTACACTTTTTCATTATTAAACATAAGCAAAGACTTAGGGAGTTAGGGCATTATTAGTATTTTTTTTTATTTATTTATTTTTAAAAATGATATAGGGTTGCAAGCCATTCCAAAAATACTAAACATCCTAAAATTGGAATATCATTTTAATTAAGAATGATGTAAGCACTGGATTGATTCAATGTTGACCAGCCATTCAGACCAACAGCCAATAGGAGTATACCTTTTTTGAATGGGACCAGACCACTCCGTATGCAGCGTTAAAACTTGATAATAAAGCACGACATCTTAAGGCCTCATTTTTTTCACAAATGATTCCTCGCATACACAACACCCTCTTCATTTATCCGGGCTTGGGACCTGCACAAAGGTGGCTTGGGACCTGTCGTAGTTGGAGTGTTGGAAAGTTCATAAATATTAAGCTGATAAATATGTTGATATGAACTTTGGCTCAAACTGAATAGTCTATGTTGTCTCTTTGAGAAGTCTGTCTCTTGAGGTTGAGATTTATTCTTTCTCTCAGATTAAATGAGTGGAAGGCCATTATGAACATTGACTCTCGCCGCTATATTTGATGTTTAATTTCACACCAAACACCAGGAGAGGGAGGAGGTGGAACAATCAGAGGTGGATGTGTTTGTTGGTTTTATGTGAGCGTGGGAGTGCGTGGAGTCAAAACAAAGCCGAGCATAAATCACGCCCGGCCGCTCGGCTACAGTGTGAGTTTCAACATGTGCGTGTGTGTGTCCTCATTATTGTAAAATCAGTAATTAGCCTTGGCGCCTCATTGAGTTGGAGGCTGTAATTGGAGCCTTAAACCTTGGGCCATTCTAACGTCTCATTGTACCAAACTCTGAAAGCCCACACACTCTGTTTACGACCACACACTGGTCAGGGTTACCAGTCAAAGAGCCACTCTTTCACTCATTCAATAACACCTTGCAGCTGTGGTAGAATAATGCCAAGAGGAATTATTATCCGGTGCAAATCATCAGGAGCTGCCTAACTGCCATACTTTAACATAAGCTGTCTATTGTTATCAGGATTTTTAAGATTGCACAGAACTGTTACACAGACGTGCTATGTGTACCACCTTCCTTCCTCTAACACTATATTTCTGAGCGACTCACACTCCTCCATCATTGTTCATCATCAATTAATGTTAACATCCTTAAGCTAATGTGAAAACAGTAAGGCAGAGAATAGAATAATTTCATAGACATAGTATATCGTGTATTATTTTCCCCTTTTAACTCTCAGTCTCAATGATTTGGAGGTGAGAAGTTGCACGTTGTAACTCTATCGAGGTTGCCTCAGGTTTATATAAGAGAGCACTAGAATTTTTCAATAGAATCATTAGACGCATGATGTACAGTGCTTTGGGTGGCCAAGAAGAATACAAAAATATATAAATGCATGCCATTTACCATTTGTATCAAATATTTTAAAAGGTCTTAAAATTGACTTTACACAGATATAATGAG
This sequence comes from Rhyacichthys aspro, assembly GCA_036850595.1. NCBI lineage: Eukaryota > Metazoa > Chordata > Actinopteri > Gobiiformes > Rhyacichthyidae > Rhyacichthys > Rhyacichthys aspro. Next base: position 21,747,059 of record CM072151.1, read on the forward strand.
CTGTGGATGTGAGGCAGGCTGTGTTCACAGGCTCAGATGATGTGATCAATATTCACTGTTTGTTAATAATCTCCCCACCCCTGACGCGTTGTGCTGGTGGTGCTGTATTGGACATGCGTCTAAAGTTCGGGGGGTGCGTGGGCGTGTGGGTCAGCACAATGCAGACAGCAACACCTCAGCATCTTAGATACACTGCAGCTGTCAATACCTCATCACTGGTTTCATTAGGCGTATTGGCAGATGCTCTGTTTGTGTGTGTCGGCTCTTTCTCTTCGAGTGTGCTCGGTTTGGTTAATTCAAGGGCCATTTAACCAATAATGTACTTTGAAGGAGTGTTTTAGTCAAGACTACATCAACTGAGACTGAGGCGTGGCTGAAGATAAGAGCAGGAATTTGGAGTTGAAGAAAAGATCAAAGTTGGCGTGGCAGATATTCTGTACTATAACCATCTCTAGCTGTAGCTGCAGCCTCAGGTGAATGAAAATCATTGGAATCTGGACTAGAATGCATTATACTTTATTCAACCTTCAGTCTTTTATCAAATGTAGTTGGACAGAACAAAACTAATAAAAAATAAAAACTAAAAGCAGTGTTCAGTTGCTTAATCAATATTCTGGGCCTAATATGCATAAATATACAAGGAGATCCTGTTCCTGCAAAACTTAAATAAAAAATCATCAGTCTTGGAATTTCTCTGATCTGATAAACTCTGAAAGCATGTGACTCTGCGTTATAACACTCTAGCTCAAAAGAACCCGGTCTGTAAAGGCAGTTTCAAGTAATATAGCAAAAAAATGTTATTCCACCTTTAATTAAACACACGAAGAAGAGCGAATGAAGGAAAATGGGCAAAGCAGACATTGGTTGGGTTTAAAAACACACCAAATGTTTTGTTGTTATGTTGTTTTATATTGTATCGCTCTATTTTTCCAGAAATGCTCTGGTGCAGCCGACCGTTTCCTAATGAGCGCTGATTCAAATCATGTCTTAAACATTGCATTTGAAGTTTCACCTGTTTGTATTAAATTTATATTAATAATAACATGTCAGTACTAGGCCCCACTCCAATCTGTTTTTTGCATTTCTGCAGTTAATCTGTAAAATAAGAGACCTATTCACCCCTGTAAAAGCTGTGTACCAGATGCTCGTTGTCATGACGACGTAATCACAGCATCAGGGAAAGTCTGATTTAAAAGCTGTATTGTAAAACCAAAAGTTACAGAACCTAATGAGTGCTGCATAACAGTGGACTTTCAAGAGTGAAAATGCCCTTATTTTTATTCACAAAGCCATTTTAAAGAAGCATCACTTTAAAAATCGCAAAAGGAGCAACTGACTCTTTACATTGCAGATATTATGCAGTAAACTTCGAGTTAGTTATGTCTTTTTTCTATCTGTTGTTCTATGTTATTGGATTTGATTGGTGTTGTCAACTGGTTTTCTGTTTAAATAAAAGTTATATATGCATATTTAAACTTGTGTCTCAGGTAGACATTTGCAACAGGTGTAAGGCCAGACTTTGCACAGTGGCATTAATCTATTATACATAATCTCGCCATAACAAAATTATGGTCAGTTATAATATTTATGTGAGTGTATTGTAGTTCTGATTAAGATACATAAAGCACCTTGAAAAAATGACAAGCGCTCCATTTGAATTCCATTGGGTAAAAAAAAAGACACTAGTTTGCATTAGTTAATTATTTCTACCATGTATTTTTCCATTACTTTTCTAGTGACAAGGCCCTTTTTGCATCGTGCACCAGTCTGTTTTCCTCACAGGCTCAAACTGATTGTACTCTGTCTAAAACTTCGTCCGAGTATGCTTCTTTCATCTTTAAAAAGCTGACACTTTGTCGGAGCCTCAAGGTTTCTCTCAGACGACAGACATTTGTTGACGCCACGGGGGAAATGCTGCGGAAGGACAGACTCTGGACTGTCATTGAAGAAACAAATAGAAAAGATGGCAGAGAAAGAAAAAAAAAAAAATAGTAAAAGTTGTGAATATATTGTGTTGTACAAGAATATGGAATGAGTGGAGTGATGGTTATGCACCGCCCACAGTAAGACTTAACGAATTCCAGCTCCCTACGGCGTGTTTTATGTGCTGGGAAAAAGTAGGTGTTGTTATGTGTGGGGGTTACTTTAGATCCGGTGTATCTCGCTCAGTGCTGGCTCCCGCAGGGGTTTGATACATGCTAACTTCAGGTTAAAAGCCTCTGCATGAGTACAGACATTTACATAAGCACATGCAGAAACTAGATACCTACACATACATGTGCATGTATTCTTTCTAGAATTACATTTCTATATTTATCTCAAGTAACTTCCATAAGATTTGGAGGTATTTAAAATATTTTTTTTTGTGTGGTGCTATTGGAAAAGAAGTGATAAATATAGAGTGGCTACATAAGCTACTGTGGTCCAGGTTGGGCTTGTAGCAGTGAGATGGGGAACAGTATGGAGACTGATTCCTTTGGAGTGTAAAAACAGTAGCCTATAATACTTTTTTTTTTTTTTTTATTTATATCATATGTCAAATTTAGGCTAAACAGAAGCAGCCAGTTGCATAAAGCTGCAAACAGGAGTGTCTGCTGCATTTCAAACAGGGTCTAGACCACTTGTCAACATTGATCCATGGCAGCAGAATCTTCCGTGTACAGAGAGAGTGTCTGTTGTGCAAAAAGAAACAGTGCAGAAGAAAAAAAAGGGGAAAAAAGAAGGCAGTAAAAATTATTAGATAGTGGTACATATATGTTTTTACAAGATTCAGAAAAGTGGTCTTTTTAAACTATGTTAACTAGCCCTTATTTTTGTTTTTATTTTTTTATTTTTGGTTGTTGTTGTGGGAGAGCTTCAGCTTTCATTGTCCCTGGGTTTTCTTCTACTGATGCTTTTATTTTTTAACTTTAAAGCCAGTTCACATTCCACAAGATCAGTGTCACTTTTAAAGATCTGCACTTGGGTCTTGGTTTAAAGTTCCATCCTCTAAACTCTTTGCCCCATTTTCAAGTATAGCTCTCAACCATATCCTATGCAGTTCTCTATGCAGTAAAGCTATATTCTGATTTGTATTCACGTCTTTCATGTCAAAGCGTGCGCTCTCCTGAGTGCTGCTTTCCCCCGGTGCGCTCGTATGGTATGCCCACATCAGTGTTTCTATACTGGAGGATGTATGGAGCACAGGGAGTGTGAGAAAGTGAGAAACACGGCAGCCTCTCTCCTCTGAACTGCTTCACATCAGACACAATGTCAGTAATTTACACCTCACTCAGCGCCAACATTTTCTACAGGCTCTAGACGTGCTGTTCACATGTTTTTAGTCGGACGAACAATACTCAATCAACATACTGCCTTCTGACAACAATAAACAAGTTTGAGTTCAATACAAAGGAGGTTACAAAGGAGGCTATGGATGCAACAGTCTACCATTCTGTCACATGTATGTTTTACAATAACGACATGTTGAATCTAATGTAGGTAAGTTTTGGGAAGATTTTTTTTTTTTTTTTTTTACTAAGCAGATGTAATTTTCTGTATTCTGAAGCATTTTAGATGATATGATTTGTGATATTACTGGCTCCAAATCACAGACTTGAAAGTTTTATAAAGTATATAACCACAAGAGCAGTTTTAATAAATGGGACTCTTCTATACAGCTTCTACAACTTCTATACAGTATCAAAAAGCAAATAAACTTTCCAACCCTAAACTGAAACAAATCAGTGTGCTAGTATAGTACCTTACATTTTTTGCTCACTCTTGTTTTATTTCTTTTTTCTTTTTCTTTTTTTTTACAAAATAATGCTAAAATGGTTTAAATTGTTGCGTTATTAAGAGGGGCGCTGCCTATAGGTCTAAAGCAGGGATGTCCAAACTATGGCCTGGGCTCAGGCTCAAATTTTCATTTTTCTGCATGTGACATAATCCAACTAAAAGAAAATATTAATTGTGTAACAAGATATAATTCCACTTTTCTCTGTGGTTATAAAAACCTGCTAGAACAAGTGCCCAGAAAATAGATACAACCGAAGGGAACTTGGGTGAAGCCAAATCGGTCACCTCAGCGAGTGGCCCTCGATATTCATTTTTGATCATTATGTGGCCCTAAGTGAAAAAAAGTTTGGACACCCCTGGTCTAAAGTAATAAGTAAACTCTTATGGGTCATGTGATGCTGCTGAAGTATGAATGGGATTCACTGTCCTCTTTCTGACTGTAGACTTGTAGCAAAAATTAAATGCAGCCCAACCATTCACATATGAGTACGAGGCAAGATAGCGTTGTTGTCTGAAGGCTTATCCTTAAGACATTCTGCTAAGTCCATCTTACTTTATTCACATTGTATAGTGAACATGCTGCATCTTATTTCTCAGTTGGCTTGAAGCTGGCCAAGTGTTTATTTTTAAAGCAGCAGATATAAGGGACCTGCTGCAAATTAGAGCAGACGCATAGAAGAGTCACCCAAAAAAGATGAGGTCTTCCAGTTCTGATAGTCAAAAGACAGACAGCTGGAGGAAGACTCACAGTTGTGGGATAAAAACAGGAGACAGACAGAACGGGTTTGAGAGAGAGAGAGAGAGAGAGAGAGAGAAAAAAAAAAGGCTTTGACGTGAGTTGGTGAGAAATGCACCCTCTTCACAGTTGGGCCTGCAGACATGTTGAGCTGTCACATGGGACACGGCTAGAAATACTAGAATTCTCCTTTAGTCTGCACCAAACCAGAAAATAGGCCACGTCTTGTAGCAGAAGACACTGAATGCCACTATTTCAGTTTTCCAAGATTAGATTTGATATGATGGCATCACTTTTGTATAACTTCCGTACTAAGAGAGTGATGGTGCTTTGAGTTGCTTGACACAACTATTTTTAACATTTTAACATAAATCATGGGTCCCGCAAATTAAGATTTTATTTTTTTCGATTTTTGCTCTAGATAATTCAATAAAGATTCAGCTCTCCTTTGTTGACCAGTACTAACAAAGTAGGAAAGGCAGTCATTGCAGAGCTGCCAATCAATCAGCTTTATTCAAGTGGAGTATGCAGTTTGATTGACAGCTCCAGCTCTCAGCAGGCTGAACTGTCAGTGTGTCTGCTGCCGACAACAGCTCCGCCCACCATGCAAATACAATTTTAACGGAGCGCGGAAAATACGGCTAAAAAGGAGATGCTGTTACAATAGGGACTGGGAGAAGTCGAGTCCAAGGAGATTCTCAGTTGTATTTTTCTGTTAGAGAGACTTTTCTGTTACCGCTGTCTGTTCGCCTTATAATATGATATAAACATGTCACACACAGCTCAGTAAGGTGTCCCGCATTTTCTTGCATTGGTCCCACATAAACAGGCTTGTTGTCCCACATTTGGTTTGTAATGATCTGGTCATCCTATGAACAAATGTCATATCCAGGTTAACTGTACTGTAGCTACTAAGGTCCACGTATTTACTGTATTTTCTTTTGGGATTTGTTTGGCTGACTACCAGATTCTCAAATTCAATCAATCAATTAAGCGAGTTAGAACATGTTAATGCAACCCACTTTTCGATTCTGACCAAACTGTTCTATTTGACCATAGTTACAGAATAAAAAGAAATTTCCATTTTGTGGAAATTACTGTCCACACCTTTGTTCCATTTTCCATAAAAGAAATTTCTTTTGAAACAAAAGCTGACAGATTTTAGAAGTCTAGGGCTTGTTCAATGAAGCAAGGCTAAGGAGTGAGGTAATTGAAATTTAACTCTGGAGTTTTGGACTTTTAAAAACAGTAAATACACTGTCAACTGTCAGACCAATGCCTGTGGAGCAGAAGTTTAAGTGTACTGCTCATTGACATCATGTTGATTTTCCACAAACAGAAATGTGCATACTCAAAATCATATTAAAACATCCAGGCATATGATGGTTTTGCTTTTGTAAAAATGTAACCACACATTTCTGGCATGCATGATGAGGATGTCACATGCTATATTTTATATTAAAGAAATATAGGGCTGGACTTACTTACACTGGTGCTGTTGATTATGCATATATGTATGTAAGTATACATTCCTGACAATCTTAAACCATATTCAAATATGAAGCAGTCTTGTAAATTTGAATTTTGTTCACTTTGTTCATATTGTGCTAATCATAATTTTGCAACATATTGTACGGCTCTAACGGAAAATAGATCTTGCACTGTTCATTTTCCCAACATTACAGCAGTGGTGCATGCATGTTATAAACAGATCCAGTCTCAGGCGTCTGAACAGAGCTGAAGATGTAGAGTGACAGCGGCATCACAGACGTTCAGTCAGACGAGCTGAGATCAGCACATCAGACACCGTCACCTGGATCAGGCCTGTCTGTCTCTGCTCAGAGACACTGTCACACATGAAAGAGTCAGCATCTGAAGCGTTAACAAAGATGAGCGCCCATTTCCTTATGACTTGTCATCTCATTTTAAAGTTACATCAAGTAAGTCACTGAACTTTGTTACTAAAAGTACAATTCTTCTATGACTGTCCTAAATGAACTGAATGTCCTCATCACAGATAGATTTAGATTTAATTAAGAAAAACAGCGTATGTCAATTTGGTATATTTTATGTCAGTCAGCCTTTTGCCCTCTTTATGCTCCACCAGCGACACAGCTTTGTCCTGGCATATCATAAAAAGCCGACTTTACTTCCTTTCAGTTTCCTCAAACGAGTCATGTAATATGTGTATTAAAAAACTTGTAACAGTTCATCGGTGCCCAACAGATCTGTTAACAGATTTAAAAACATTTGAAACGAGAACAGGAGGAACAGAGATGTCGTAGCTCGAGGTTTAATGGGACCGCTCAGTGTTATGGGATAAGATAAGTGCATGTATAAGAAACCACACCTGCTTTTTAATGTAAATTTGCCTTGCTCTATTGGTTTTAAGAGCACCTCTTCATATTGTTGCACCATTTGCTCAATTTTATGAAAAGAGTTTCTCTCAAGTTGTATTGGAAACCACTGGCTTTTTTGTGGGATAGCATGATGCCCCATGAATGGCACACAATATCACAGAAAGAAGCATACAAGGGGCTTTTATTAATGATCATAATGTTCCTCGATGCCTGCTCTTTTTGGCTTCAAGATCTAATGATGCGGCTATAATATTTTGGGAGCCTGCTCAAAGCACAACAACAGCAAAGTGAATTATCCATCAGATCTGAATAATTACCCCAAGGTGAGGTGTATAGAATGAGTGATTAGCGCAGGGTGGGCACTACGATCCTTGAGGAATGAGCACTGCTGATTAATGATGGGGCAGTCCTTGAGAAGGACAGGGGCCGAGGGGGGCTGGCAAAAGGGTGGACAGCGGGCTCCAGAGCTGCTCGTTCTGTCCAATGGTGACATATACAATAACAGTCATTTGATTTACATGTCATTTGTATCACCACACTGCTTTGATTAATGAAGCTGCCAAACCATAGGGCTGGAATATTGATGCAGCGGCCTGCAGAAGGTGACAATGTTCACAGATCAACGATCACTTTCATTTGCCATTCTGATGAGTCTAATGATTCTCTTTACATTTTTGTTGTTTTAAATATCTCTCTTCACACAAACACTACCATTAAAGCTACCAAACATGACATGCCATCTTTTTAAAGTTTTGGCACAAAAATAGATTTTTGTGCAACACTAAGTAGAGAATTGATTTCTAAATTGGAATCCATAAAGTAGAAGGTGGCATAACATTTGTTAATGTTTGAATGTCCACCAAATTATGTTGTCAGTACCAGTCACAATAAGCTAAACAAAAGTAGAGGTGTTTTTTTTTTTTTTAGACACTAAATTAAGAAAAGAAAAAACAACAACAACAAATAAACAAAAAAAACAAAAACAAAAATGTAACCTATGTATTTAGTAGAACCAATGTTATACTTAATGTAGGTTTAGCTGCTTTTGTGACATGCACTGCACTAATCTTGGACTAACAGTCTGTGATGAAGCAGCACAGGTCCTAAAACCATTCCTCTATAACTCTGGCTCTTCCAGGTATTTGGTGCTCTGAGAAATCCCACATATTCCTAAATCCCTAGTCACTTGTACCTCATAGCTTTAAGCTGCTGGAGCAGAGGAGCCTATACAATTAGAGCAGATGGATGTCAAGTCACTCACTAATGTTATATACCCTCTCACTAACAGTACACAGGTGTAGTCAGGCAGTTGCCATTTGTCAAAATCACCTATTTTATGCAGAATTATTAATTTTTTTAGGCTTTTTCATGGAAAATTGGTTGCAGTCTGCTGAAATTCACACACACCATAATAAACAGTAAAAGGTCTCTGCAATATTGAGGCCTTTGTATTATTTGTACGATGTACATTCCACAAAATGGAACTTATGGAGCAGACTATGAAACCATTCAGGGGCAATCAGCTTTGAATCCAGTACATATCCAGGTCTACAGCTGTTGGATAAAGCCCAGTGAACTGTAGGCATGTGTCCTCATACGGCTTTGTGTGAACAGGCGTGAGATGAGGCCAGTGGTGCCGCAGTAAGGTGCCATGCTTCTGTCTGCGCCTCTACTGTTCTCTAATCCATTTGTTCCAGGCCTTCAAACCAGGGCTCAAAAATGGCCTGTGCACTGCAGAGACCACACCATGGCTAAAGCACAAGTGCTCATGCACGCTAAACCACAACGGCCTCTCACATGCTGAGAGCCCGTCTGGAAAAGCAGCCTGGTGTGAAAGCTCCAGAGCAAATCAGCCTCCGGGAATCAATTGAATCAGTGTGGAGACACACAGTGTGTGCGTCCACTGTGTTCTGTGATTATGTACACAAACCTGTAATGCCTGGCTTTGTGGGAACTTCCTGCTTTTGTGAGTATGACACTGACAAGTAAGTGAGGTGGAGCACAGAGGCCATTTTTGGAAGTTGTCCTAAAACTCTTTTGAAAAATCATTCTGCTCTAAGCTAAATTCAGGATCAGTCTAATACCTTAAAACTACAGAGCAGTTTTAATCATAATAATTAATCAAACATTGGTAATTGTCATTGTCACCTTAGACATTGTTTGAATGTGGTTCAGTTGCAGTTGTATTCTTATATGGTGAATTTTACAGCTTTCCACGGCTATTTTTGTATGTACAATATACCCTACTGAATGTGCAGTTTACTGTCCATCCATTTACATACAAATAAGGTGGAGAAAAGTTGTGCCATTTTATGTCTGACTAGCGTTTAGTTGAGGCCATTGCATTAAATTTCTACCCCATTCAGCCTACAGCCAACAACAGCCCCTTACAATGTCCCCTGCAGGTGGTCGGTCCTATGTTATTTCTTCAGACTAAGCCCAGCCAGAAGCTGAAGAACTCAGCCACCAGACACTGAACAAGTCCTTACCCCAGGCCTGGCTTCAGGGGAGGGCCTTGGTAATGCCTTCCAGGCCACATATCAATCCAATTTATTTGTTGATTGTTTTATCAGACAAATTCCACACACAGCTCTGGCATCTATTCTGAATAGTCCTACTTAGTTTTCCCAAGTCTTCCACAGTAGTTAACTTTCTCTTAGTTTCTAATGAACAAATCTATTGAGTATTTTACTGCAGGAAGGGAAACCATAAAATAGATGGCAAAAGCCAAAATCATAAGAATAAAGGTACAATAATAAAAAGCAGTGGTCTGTTTTAAGAAAAGCCCTATCTGCTTCGGATGTCCCCTGGATACTCAGATATAATAGGTTTCATGGGTGTAGGCTCTGGGGCAGACCCAGGACACACTGCAGGGACTGGACCCCAACTGGGATTGTGAACGCATCAGTATTCAGCTGGAAGAGCTGAAAGTGTAAATTGGCTCGTGACTCTGCCTTTAACAACGGAAGATAATAGATGGATGGATAAATGGATGAAAAAATGTCAGTGTGTCATTCAGTTTCTGGCAAGTATTCATTGATGAGAGAAGGCTTTATGGAGAACATTTATCTTAAAAAAAAGTATTTCCTTTAATTCTAAACACTGATAACTAACTTATCCTACCATGTTGCTGCTGTAGAGTCAAATACATCTCTACACCTGCTGCTACTTTTCACCTGCTCCACCACTGTTTGAACCTTGAGAACGCATCATAGACAAAGTATGTTTATGTGTATGAGTTCTCTCTGACTACTGAAGAAAAGGGGACAGCATACCTCTGTTTGTTGTAAGGCAGAGGGACTATGATAGACATGTTACTGACTAAACTCTCCACAGGGATAGACCCTTGAATATACAGGTGTTTAGCCCCCATTTTATCAAAATAATGTGGAACTCACTTATCCTGATGATTGGTTGCTTAAAGCCCATTTATCCATATCCTTGGAGAAAGACTGAGTGCAACTGTATATCTCCAACAGATTAATCTACTCCTTAACTTATAACAGGTGACCTTGGACTTATAAGTTAACGACATAATTTGCTGGAGAAGATCAACATCAATTGCAGCTTTATTCATTTTCAAACCTTATTAAATCTGCAAGAGTCGCCCAATGCATTAATCATCAAGATTGAGGAATACCAATTTGGCATCAGTCAAGGTAGCTCTATATACGCTGACACAATTAGTTTTAAAAGAGACGTCAGTCATTTGGCGTCACGCTCGCCCTGCTCCCGCTGCAGCAGTGGGAACAGCTGTGAAAGGATATAACGCCTGATGAAAGACGCATAATTGAATCAGTGGAAAGGCATATCATTACTGAGCGCTGACTGACTGCTGTATATGTGTCCAACCGCATGAGCGAGACGGCAGTCAGACTGAACAAAATGCCTTCTCACTTCGTCACAAAGTGAAATAATCTGTCAGTCAAATGTAGAGCTGAATCGAGAACGTGTTCCTTCTCGTCTTTTGTGGCGAAAGAATTTTGATCTCATTAGAATTATAATCAGCGCATGCTAATCTGCTGCTGTATTCACACAGTGAGTCAGAGCGTTTATTTGGATGTCTGGCTTTTGACAATCAGCATTTTGGCTGAAAAATCTACCCATATTTCACCGAGGTGTCACACAGGGGGAGTTGACTCACACTGATACAATTGAGAAGTATTTGTATTACGATCTCATCCATACTCAGCCATAATGGGCTACTCAGGTGTCTGTACAATGGCATTATATTTTGGCTTGTCCATCATTCTTTAAAATTCCAATGTGATCAGTTCTTTTAAGCAATATTAAAATGACCATATTTGGTAAAATGACTTTTATTTATAGCTTTCATGAGTAGATATGGTATTGCTATTACATGTGCTAAGGAGTAGTTAACAAATGGTGATGGAGGAAAAACTCAAAACTCAAAAACTAAATTTGTATTTACTGCAAAATAAGTCTTCAGTTTTTCATAATTAAATAAAAAAAATAATTTTCAATTCTAAATAATTCGCAGTTATCCTAATGCAAGCCAACCTGCTAAGTCAAATTTATCTAATGTTTTCAACCACTGATACATAATTTGTTGATTGCGAAAAAAGTAATATAATTATACATAAGAATTGGTTAATGTTATGCTTTGGCAACAGTTTGATAAAATCAAGTTCAAGCAAGGTTACCCAGACCTCTCTCTCCCGCTACCACTCCTCTAGCTCCCCCAAGGCACTACCAATGTTTTCACAGGTCAGGTCAGGTCAGGTCAGACAATAGAATTAACCTATGTGTCCCTACGGAAATATGTCTTGGACAGCTATCCTCACTGAAAACATTCAAAGACACATTCAACTGCACTTTCAGCATACATATATAAAGTGTAATAATGAACTTATGAGTAATGTTATAAAATCTTATTTCCACTGGAGGGGTATGGGTCAGGTGAGTTTTCTGAAGGGATGTAAACCATACCAAATCAGTGCACCATATTGTCCCACTTGGTAACGACAATGCTATATGTAGTGGACCAAACATAAGGGCAAGGAAGGACAGGTGTAACAATGAGGATAATGTAATGAAGTCAAAAAATATGTTTAACAAAGGCTCCAAAATAAATGAAATAATACAACAAAGATTTGAGGTCGACTAATCAACAAAACCAATACTTTAACAGAAGAAAACTGACCCGCCAAATCAAAGAACGGAGGGGTTTAACTACTGAAGGACTAACCCAAAATTAACACAAAACCAAAATATACAAACTTTAAAATATAAGGGAAATTATGATAACTAAACATAATACAACAACAGTGATAAACTAAATAAAATTAAACCCAACTAGACAATCTAAATTACCAAAATAATAAACCTAATCGTGTTCCCCCCTCAGCCTTGGTCCAAGTGGGCTCTCCCAAAGTTTTACATTGTTTCCAGCGCCTTCCTCTGTCTTTCCTGGCACTCAAAAGAAACAAGTAAATATATTCAGACAAATATGAACTAATAAGTGTGCAAATATGCATCTAAATAAATGTTTTAAATGAAACTGTGTTGTGTGAATTTAATGAATGAAATGAATATAGATGAAATGTTGGACAATAGATAATCCTCACAAATGAGAAGCTTAATTAAAACCAAATAATGGCAAGAATAAATGATCTAAAAAGAAAGAATGCTAACTGCTGTACTTTTATTTCATATTAAACTGTTAATCTGTTTTGGGTTTTAGAAAGAGCTGGTATTTTTTTTTTTTTTTTTGCTCTCGTATTATGAATAAAACTTACTGTAGTAGTGCTTATATGAGAATGATTTGTGTAAATAGTGAGGCCTTAAAATGTGGAGAACTGGGCAGCTCTCTGGATTAAAAACTAAGAAAGCTAGTATTGCAGCAGTCTACAGCTATAGCTCAAGCCTATGCATTATTCTCATTCATGGCAATGCATGTAAGTTTTGAAAGGCTGCTTCAAATATGATTTATATCTAGTACCCCGCTTGAATAGAATTTATGACATCACCCAAACAGGCCTCCTCAACTGTATAAAATCATAACGACCCAAAATGCAACATTAATAAATATTCTCTGTATCTAATTTGCGTTTTTGTGGTTCGACTCGACATGTTGCATGTCACATTTGGACGACCATTGCACAGCGTGATGCTTAATTAAGAAGTTGTGAAACAGCTACGCCCTGCCTGGATCCCCCAAGACTGACTACAAATCACAGCGGCCCCCGAGGGTGTCCGTGTGCATGGGTCCTTCATGTGACACAGCTCACTCAGGTAATTAGTACGCTCTCACTCCATGATCTCAATTAGCCTGGTGGTTTGTGGAGGCGGCGTTGCCAATCCTGACAAACATGGAAATGTTTAACGCCGGTGTAATGGGAACGGGGGGCTCACATGTTGAGGTGTTTGACAAGTATTAATTACTTCAGGGCTGGTATGAAACCTGGGCAGTGGAAGAAAAAAGAGCAGCATGTAAAATGAGGATGACGGTTGATTAAGTAGTCTGTGTTTTCATGGCAAATAAGAGAACACTGGTGAGATGTTTCAGCGTGAAGCCGATCAGAGAGACCTCCGAAACTCAGAGGGTTATGTGTCTCACAGAAAAGATTCACTTTAAAATGTAGCTGATTACATGTTTTAGTGGTAACTCAAATATCTTTTAGTATTTTAAGGAATTATGTGACTGTCTGTGGAATTATTGACTGGTTTCAATTCAGTTGTTAGGTTTTTTCAAATGAATTAAAAAGCAAATGAACTGATTCAGACTTCATTTTTCAAAGACTGATTGATTGGACAGGAGTTCAGTCCTCCAGCTCACTGATCTCAGATGTCCACTGGCTGCTCTTTATAGTTTAAAAGCCTAATGCAGGATATGGTCCATGTTGTTCAATATAGCCTCTGTCCAGTTGTGTGGCTGTTGCTCTCCTGCATCAAACTCTAGTCTCTATTAACTTATGCCTCCACTTCCTTAAAAGATTAAAAACTACTTCCTCTTCACCTAATCTTAGGCAGCACTCTATCCACAGCAATGCGATACTGTATTAAAGAAGTGCATTGCATTTAAAATCGCACCCATCATCTATTCTTTAGACCTATAGTGTAGCAGCAAGCCTTGTTCAAGTCCACTTTCTCTTCACATTACACTGTCCACTCCATTGTGCACATTTACCTTAATGCTTTTTAATTTTAAGCATTTAAGTCAGTGTGATTACATTCAGGTAGAGAAAATCCAATTATTGCTTTAGTCCAGGGGAGCACGGTGGCAGAGTAGTTTGCAAGAAGATTGTGGGTTCGATCCCCAGCCCGGCCGACCCTCGGTCTTTCTGTGAGTCTACATGTCCTCCCCATGTTACTGTGGGTTCCCTCCAGCTTCCTCCCACCGCCAAAAAACATGGGTGTATAGGTGAATTGGTGACTGAAAGTGCCCCTTGTGGATGAATTTGAGAGTGAATGGTTGTCTGTCTGCCTTTAAATTGGACTAACACACCTGCATAATATGGTGCATTGTTGGATTACTGCTGCATGTTTACAGCTTACTCCGATTAAGGTCAGACACAGCGCACTGAGCATGTTCCAGAGTCAGACAGCGGCACAAAGTAACACAAGTAAACAGATAAGAACAAACATGAAGAACAGTGTTTAGAGACATACTCACTCAATTTTAGAGCAAAGACACACACTCTGTTATGTCGTAAAACGTTTAGAAAACCACGATAGTCGGCTTTAGGATGGCACAATTGCGGAGTAATGAACGATTGTTCTTAGTTTTTTGTGTTAACGTGTATTGTAACGTGAATTGGGTTACTGTAAGTATAGGAGCTAGATGGACAGCAGAAACTCTGGATGACTTAAGCAGGAGAAGTTTATTACCATCACATTCAGGCCCGGAGACAGTTGAACAGTCAACACAGAGTAGTATTGAACATTCAAGTCTGGCTATGCTTTCATTGGACTGAGATTATAAAGCCTAAACAATGCCATAACAAAAGAGATGTTATTCAGTTGGGCTCGAGGGTATCCTGCAGATGTCTGAGTCTATCTGTTGAAAAAGACCAAGGATCAGGGCATCATAACCGTACAATAGATCTAAAATTCTCCAACAAACGTCCTTTTGAAAGACAGTAATTGATGATTATTGAGCTAATTAGCTGTGTATTTTAGCTTTTGGCGCTGCAAACAAGTCAGGATGAATGTTAGCTTCTTTTCTCTTTTCTAACAAAGGCTTAATGCTGTGAAATACTAAGGACACATGAATGAGGCATTAGCCTGAGTGGACACAGTACTTTGACTCTCTCTCATTCATGTAAACTGTGACAAGGTGTGAAAGCCAGCTACAAGGGTTGAATCGAGCTATGAACGCACTCTGATTAAGCTCTGCATGTCAACATACTGAGTGTTAAACCTACACAATCAGATTAAGACAAAGCATAGATAACTATATTGCATATGAAATTTAAAAGCTGCATTAAACTTAGAGGTTTTGCACAGTCTGAATCCAACACAAAACACAGAGATTAGTTATTATACATTATGCATTCTCTAAATTAACCTTAATCTTTTAGGTCAAGAGCAATACTCCTCTGTGTCAAACAATTTATTCTATCACTGACTTGAGTAAAACATTACATACACATGTGAAATCGGTCTGTCTGTGTTTTTATAATGGACTAATAGTGCTGGTTAAAAGCATATCATTAATTGGTGCTCTCAGGTTTAATATGAATCTCTCGTTCTCTCATCGCATTTGGATTACCGTGTCATTCTGAAAGCTTGAAGATTAAAAGAAAAAAAAAAAAAAAAGTAACTGTATAGCTGGCTGGTGGGTACAACCAATGCAGTTCCATGATATTGTATCTTCATGCCTGTAGTTTGTCATTTTAATTGAAGCTAACTGTTCAGTTTTTGTGATCAAATGTATATCCTAACCTCACCCATAAAACAAGCCAAAAAAAAAAAAGTTTTAGCTCCATGTCTCTGAGTTGACCCTCAATGATGGAGTAGAATGAGAATGGCTCTGAGACTGTAATGTTTTCCAGCTGTCATCCTTTTGGAGGCTGTTAGAGCAGCTCAGAGAAAGGGACTGTCACTAATACACTGCCATTTC
The DNA here is from genome assembly GCA_036850595.1 of Rhyacichthys aspro. NCBI lineage: Eukaryota > Metazoa > Chordata > Actinopteri > Gobiiformes > Rhyacichthyidae > Rhyacichthys > Rhyacichthys aspro. The sequence continues at coordinate 21,763,017 of CM072151.1, forward strand.
AGAAGATGTCATAGAGGCCTCTGTCTGAGCCATATTTTTCCTAAATCTGTTGACCCTAAATATCTGTCACTGGCTTGCAATTTTCAACTTCACACAAGCTATTTTTAAACATTACCTCAAACGAATGATTGTGCAAAAAAAGTCAGATGGTTTCAAATGAGTTTAAATGTTGCAAATTCAACAAATATGCATTTGATCAATGGGATCAGTGATCATATTTCCTGATAATTTGATGATTTAGATTCCTGGAAGATGGAGAACTGTTTGACCAAATATCACACATCCATATCACAAAATCCATTCCATTTATGGCACTCCTTTGAATGCATATCTGATATCTCAGGTCCTCTCAAAAATGTGCACCATGCGACTGCAGCATAAAACCCTTTGTTAATGCCATTCATTCTTTCTATTATTGTGTTTCATTCCATTTGTTCCATTAGTGTGTGAAAAAGTCTCTACTTTCCATATTAGAGTTTCCTCCATCATTAAATATAAGAGTGGGGTCACCCTGCTCTCAGCGACTGCTAACCTTAAAAACACTTTCATTAGTCTGATTTTGGAGCGTCCCGTGAGACTCCAACGATATTTCAGGGGCTTTTCCACCTTGAAGACTCAAACTACAGGGGTTTGCGCTGAATATATTCACAGTTTTTACCAGAAGTGATCTGACTTTTAGTATCTCATTATTGTCTAATTATATTTAAAGAGGTTCTTATTAGGCATCTAGATGCTTCCTCTGTGGCTTTATCGTCCCAACCAGTGCATTAAGTCTTACTTAGGTCGCAGTAGTCAATGAATACAGGTGCGTAGGCTTTTCACAAAAAGGAGAAAAATGACTGAAGCAAACAAAAAGGCAAAACTGAGGCCTTTCCACTTGGAGAGGTTCCAGTGAGTTGTACCATGTTACTGCGCCCACAACACACGTGCATTTGAATTTTTTTCTAAATTACGATGTGCATCTTGGACACAAACAGAACTTGTTTGACGTTGCTGTTACAGAATTGTTCAGTGTTAAAGTGGAGAGACCATATAGACCCATACTGCCATTATAGACCCATACTGCCATTTTTAGTTACCCCATAGTAAATCAGAGAAAAAGTCTCTATTTCCCACATTGCAGGACCCCATCATTAGACTTTGGACTTGGGTGATCCTGCTCTAAGCGATGGATAACCTGAGACTCTATACTACATTTTAGTTTAAAATTTAGTATTAAATTCAAAATGCCAGTGGAAACACAACCACTTTTAAAGGTTACCCAGACCCATGCTGTCCCAAACAATTACTGCTTCACAGAAAAACATGGCTTAATTCAGAGCATTTATAAAGTTTAATAGACATAGTATTGCTAGTAGCTCAAAGCTTGCCTCAGTTTAAAACCCCACGCAGAAGCTAGTGTCTTATTCCTGGGCTCTGTTTGTTCTTCCAGTGCTTCTCCCATGTGGCGGTATCGGCCCAGGGTCCCTTCCTGTCTGGGCTTTCTGGGCTTTCAGCATGGCTTCCTGGCTGCTCTAGGTGTTGGTAATGAGCAGCTTCAAACCTCATTGCCCCCTCATTACAGCCGCGGCCCGCTGGGATCTGCGCTGTGTTCCTTCTCTCCAGGATGTAGCTATCAATGAGCTAACCTGCTCGCTGCTGGTCACGGGAATACTTCTGAAGCAGCCATGACACAGTGATAATGGCCTATTGTATGGACAGTTCTATAGGAAATGGCAGGGTCTACTTACACCCATTGACAATTCCCTTTTTTCCCCCCTTTTTTTTCATTTTATACCTTGGCTACTAACAGAAAACTTTTTTTCTTTTTTGGTCTCCTGGTTACTAATTAATTAGTGACTGATTAATCTGTACTAAAAGAAATGCTCTTAGTACTGTATTCTAAGAAATCTAATGAAAATATGTGTATATGTGTATGTATGTATATACACATATACACACACTTTCATTGTCTCTCTCTCTCTCTCTCTCTCTCTCTCTCTCTCTCTCTCTCTCTCTATATATATATATATATATATATATATATATATATATGTACCGTATTTTCCGGACTATAGAGCGCACCTAAATATAAGCCACACCCACTAAAATTTTAAAGATTTATATATTTTGTCACATATAAGCCGCACCGGACTATAAGCCGCCGATATCCAGGCTGAGAAATAAGATATTTACATAGAAAGATTTTGTACCACAAGTGTTTATTCATAACACGGCAGTAAAAGTGCTGATCAAACAAAACAGAAAAGTCATTGATGGTTTATTAAAACACATTATTAACATAATGTGCACTAAAACCAAGTTGCTTTATTTTTCTTCCTCCTGCGTACTGAAACCACTGAACACCAAACCAGTGTCACTTTTTCTTCCTGCGCACTGTTAAAGCGCAACTGCGCAACTATTAAAGTCGCTTCATTCTCCCGTGCACTGAAACCACAAGTCACTATTCATCTTCCTCCTGAGCATTGAAACTACTGAACACCAAACCACTGTCACTTCATTTGTTTTCCATTATGAGGGGGTGAGGGTGTCAAAATATTACCGTATTTTGCTGTTGTGCGTCTTGGGTTGCATGTGCTAAGAATAAAAACTGGTGCTTTCTTGTTTGCACTGAATACCGCTGCCTGTCTCGTTTATGCACTTCCTGCTAGAGCGCCCCCCTTAGGGCTGAAGAAAAATTCACAGAAAAGCCACATATCTGTATAAGCCGCATGGTTCAAAGCGTGGGAAAAAAGTAGCGGCTTATAGTCCGGAAAATACGGTATATAGATAGATAGATAGATAGATAGATAGATATAGATATAGATATATATTCACAAGGAGTACGCTAAATTTAGTCCCCCACCAGAAATATCAAAGCCCATCCAAACTTGATAACAACCCCTTAAATCAGAGTCATGCTTTCAGTGACCAATTAAGGTAGTTTCAGGCTAAACCACTCTCTCTGAGACATATAAAATTCTACTAACTGTAACTGAGTCAAATATTTTGCAGAGTACATATTGCACAAAATTACAATAAATATATAAATATAACATTTTGTACATGCTGAAAACTAAAGAAGGGTAAATTAATGACTCTCTGATTTGCAGTTAACATACTTTACCCAACGGCAATGTTCTAACTCAGTCATTAGTCCTAGTGGTCTTTCATGTAAAATGGTTGAGTGGAAAGATGGTAAAGACTGTCCACTCACATCATAACAATGAGTACAGTGAACAGATATGACTTACTATCCCGATGATTGCTGTCATTAAATACTTACTCAGCTTTTATTTTCATATCAAGCATCTGTCTTTGAACAGACTGTGACCATTAGGAGCTGTTTCATCTGAGTGAATTTTTTTGTTAATGACATCTGACAGTCTCTAAAGAGTTTGCAGAAAATGGTAAGAAAATGCATACAGCGATGTTGAGTGCCCCATTAGCATCTACACAAATTGGACAGAAACTGTAAAAATGTGGGATAAATCATGTTTAATGATGGAATGCAGAGATGGATGGATGTCCTTTTCCCCAAGTGAACATTTTAGTGTGGTATTACATTAAATGTCAAAGCATTATTAAAGATTGGAACATGTTCCTAAAATAAAAAAAAAAGTCTGAATTTGAAATGTTTTTTTTTGTGTGCTATACACAACTTAAAAAATCAATGTAAAAACATTTATTTGTATGCTCAAAGTGTGTGTATGGTATGTCAAAATGGGTTAATATGCAATCAATCTAGAATTGAACAAAGCAATACAAAAACATGGCTATAGCTAGCAATGCTAATAGCAGTTTAACTACAGCAGACACCAACAGTGTCTGTCCGTCAAGTCGTTTTATAGTGTACAGCTGCACAATTAAAATAATATATGCATAATTACTAAACTTAAGGGCAGCAACAATTTAATTCATGTTTTAACAGGACTCAATAAGAGACTGTATTCTTGCTAAGTACATGCACTATATTCCTGACTTCTGAATTTCTCTGAGAAAAACAGGACTAGTAAATAATCTAATAACTACTGGATTCTACATGGAACTTTAAGATGATTTCATGATTTAGATTCCTGGAAGATGGAGAACTGTTTGACCAAATATTACACATCCATATTACAAAATCCATTCCATATAAGGCACCATTTTGACAACATATATTTTAATACAGTTACAATAAATATTGCAATAACTTATTTAGCAGCTACTTCCTTTGTGACAATTGATATCCAACACACGTTTTCCTGTATGTCCACTCAAACCCCACCTAAGAATAAATAATGATGGCTCACACATACCTGTCATCTCATAAAAAAAACTCCAGCAGCTCAAACAGACAGAAACTGCTTGCACTGCTCTGCGTTGTCTAGAAGCTCACAAACGTCCAAACTTGCCTATGTTCTGAGCGTGGGGTTTTTCCGTTACGGAGCATAGACCACACACTCATTTCACAGCTGTTTAGAGCCAACAAGGTGGTTAGTATCCTGCTGGATACAGGTGGATGTGCACACATATTGGCCTGACAAGGCCAATAATAACCCCTCTAGGACTCAATGAAGGCTCCAGCTCGAGAGAAGAGCTGTTCTATGATTTGACCAGAACCAGCTCCAGTGTGTTACCACTGGGAGGTTTTCTTTACTTTGTCTTCTTCCTATTTTCTGCTTACTAATATTGAATTTTTAATCTCTTTCAGATTATTTTATAATGAAGAGTAATTATATTTATTGAACAAGAAAGACTACTATAATTATAGTTTTTTTAAGTTTTATAATAATTTTAAACAGCCTAATTATTATACATTATAATTATAATTATATTTGTAGATAAATTGTTCTTATATTATTTGTGTGTACAAACTGTTAATCTTTCACAAAGTTCCATTTAAAATTCACATCTCCACACTGCTTCCATTTCTTAAAATACACCAGTGTTACCAGGCCTCAGTTGGTATTCAGCCCAGTATGTCTCAGCTCCAAGAGCAAATGTGCCAGACACACCTCCTTTTAGACCAGAACGCCCACAGTGGTGCATCAAGGCTGGTCCACACCAGCGCCTGGTGGAAGATGGCAAATCAACCGTATGTCAAGGACTATATCTCTTTCACGGGCCAAAAGGCCCTGGGACTGTCACATTAAACTGTACGCTATACAATAAACACTTCTGAATGGTTTTATGTGCAATCCATATGGACGTATGCAATACATTTATAGTGTGTATTCTTATGTTTATTTGCTTTGTGTTGAGCCTTTCATTCTGTTTTTATTATGTTTGACAAGTACACTTTAAGTCTAGTATATCTCCAGATATAACTATTATGAACAAGGTGTAAAAAGGGGCAGTATTTGTGGAGATGCTTCATGACAATCTTCTAAAATGTGTAGATACATCTCATTCCTACTTAACACCTTTTACTTTGCTCCACTTTTCCCGCTCATGTAAATCCAGCCCCAACTGCACCATGTTTTATTACATTGTATTTACCACTCCCCTAAAGCCAACCTTACTCTAAGTCATCACCAGTTTTCTCCCTTTTTCTACATTACTGCCTCCCTTTGATTTACAGAAAGCGCACCGCTGTGCTATATGTAACACATCCTTGGGCCATTTGCTTTGCCTACTTAACCGCACTGCACCTGTCTCTCCAGAGTTTACCTCAATCCTGCAGCTTATCCCCACATCTAATTTAAGACGCATTGCTATAGAGTTTTCTTCACAGCCACTTCTTTTCTGTAACAAACTGCACCTTTCAAGCTGGAGGGACTCTGGCACTGGAGAAGGATGGAAGCCCCTCGGTTTAAATTTAGCCACCCCCGTTTTATCTGGGCGTTCTCATTAGCACCACTGAAGACTAATTGTTACTGGTTAAGTCTTTATTGCAGCCAGCTCCCCCTTTTTTTCCCCCTTCGCTGCTCTTTTTCCAAATGGGACAATGGAAAGGGCGGCTTTTTTTTGCAAGGTGGTAATTAGCTTTTACGGCGGGGTCTTTTCACTTCCACTGCCATCATTTCGGCCCCCTTTATCGCCGTGCCATGCTCCGGCTTATTAGTCTGCGGCCCACCTCCTCCTCCACCCACCGCTAAACCGCCGCCAAGACCATCAGCGTCCAACCACATCCGTCCTAGACACTGAGCCGCTCACTCCACTTCCCACTCACTTAGAATAAAAATCAGCCTCATCCACAAAGACCCCCTTTTTGTTTGGGCCCGAGCGCCGTCTCCAACCTGTATAAACTGGACATTTCTAATAACGGCGTGAAAGTTATTTGGCTGGATTGGTTGAATGGGATAATTGCAGCAGCACAAAAACAGGAATTAACGATGTTCTCCGCATGTCGAACAAGAGCACAATTGTTATTTGATTTCTTTTTTTGTGGCGTCCGTACCGGTTGAAAATATAGCTGGAGTAGGCACAATCCTCTCAGCGAGCCTGCGTCAGTGCATAATTTGTGTACTCATCGGCCCACACACTGCACATTCGCACCAACTGTTCTTCCCCATTTAGATCTATAGCACAGCAGAGATAAGCACAGAGAAGCCATTTTTCTACCGTGACCACCAGAAAGCTCTTTATTATCAGTAGCATACATTAAAGTGTGGACAATAGCTTCACTTATTTCAGGTTTGTAACAGTGGGAAAAAGTTAATCTAATGTATTTTAAATCTACAGCAAAAGTGCTCTAAGAACAGCTACAAAAACGCTAAAAATAGAGGGAAGAAAGCCAAATGGAGCTGCTATTAAAGCCAGTCGATCAATGGACACCATGGTAACAGGACGTTAATGTAAAGATGAAGTGGCATCATCCAAAAGACCTATTTGGAAGTAGGCTTTTACTCAAGACGACACTAACAAAGACCAAGGCCCGACTGTGCTTATTCATAAGATATATTTAATAACAAATCAAAGCAGGGAGCGAGAAATGGAGAAAAGAGAGTCATTACAGTGACAACAGTAAGTATGTGAGGCTTGTTCAAAAAAGAGATATTTGAGTTTTTAGTCACACGTGGACTGCTACAAATTTGTCATGAGTTGTCTATTGTTAAAAGCAACAGAAGTACGAAGTTCTCTTAATAAATGAACATAGCTGTGGTAAAAAAAGTCCTGTTGGGACACTGCCAATGTGTGTATGGGTGTACTCCAGAGCAAATGTACTTCAAAAGATAAAGGGATTATGTTGGATGCTCACACAGTGGACTCGTCTGTTATTCCACACCCATGGTCCTCTATAGTAATATGGTGTCAGTCTGTTTGAACACTCTTGGGCTGCTGTCTGTATATGACTTTTTTACATCCCAGTTTGTTACTAGCTTTAGCATTGCTCTAGTGCAGAGGAAAGAAACATAGCTTTGGTAAACCCGACATACACTCTGTTTGCCGTCCTATGTACGCACCACCACTTTCATTTTGTTTTTTTTCATTATTTATTACCACGGACCCCATGTGAAGCCCTTTGTTATGATAATGAGCTCCTCCTGGAAGACTCCTAATCAAATAATTGCATTTATACCAAGGTGTTTTTTATTTGAAGTGAACAGCTTTTGAAATATACGAGACGAAGAAGTTTAAAAGTAACACGGACTGCCTGCACACAATTTGATTTAACGGCACTTTGATATCTGCTTTCCCCGGGAGAATTGGAACTCATAGTTTTAAAGCGCTGTTATCCATTAAAGGAGAGTGTGACAGGTGCAACATCTACTCATTTTACTTATGAAGAAGAAAATATGTCTGAATACCAAACATGGGGAAACCTACGGGGAACGAGAGACCTTTTCTTGTTTAGCTGGTATCCATGACTTGGAACATTTTAGCAATAATTATATTATACAAACAAATGAGCATGTGTATGTAAGAGTTGTCTAATGAAAGGGCTAATTCGGAGCCATGTTGAGTTTATGGAGCCAGAAGTGACCATATTTTCAATAATGCTTCGCAGTTCTATGTATATATAGCTGTTTCTATAGCTACCAAAACTATTAATTAATTAAAAGTATCAGTGAAACACATTTAATCTTGTTATTCTTGGGATATCATTTAATTTAATCTCTTTTTCTAGCATAGCCTTTAGCTTTGAAGACAACTTTTAAATATTAATCTATTATATGAGCAGTTATTTTTGTAAATAGCTCAGTCTGTGAGTCTCACATCTAATCACATGAGCCTGATTCATACATGTCTTTTGGGATGTGTGAGGATAATCATGTCCAGACTTTCTCCTGATCTGTTTATTTATTTAACCAACATGTGAGATCTACAGGATTTGGGTTCATACATGTTCAGAGCTAGTTCAAGCGGTTTTATTGAGCCACAGGGGATACTTAGAGCATGTGCTAAAATCTCTGTCTTTTCAAAGCTGTCAAAGCCAATTCCTTTGCTCTGATGATGGTCATGCGCTCATAGTGATAAAATGTGTACTGGTGTACTGCAGATCAAATGTACTTAAAAAGATCCAGTGTCTTTAAAGGGATTATGTAGAGCAGTGGCGTCAAATTCAAATTGGTGACGGGCCGCAATAGTTAAAATGAATCCTTTCAGGGGCCGAAGGAGATAAAATTTTGAATGTGAGATTTCCTCTTAATTTGTGAACATGTTTTACTCAGATTTCAACAGGTTTTAGTTGGATTTGAACAGATTTTAATTGGATTCAAACAAGTTTTAGCTTGAACAGGATTTAGGTGGATTGGAACAGATGTTAGATGATTTGAAGAGCTTTTAGTTGGATTTGAACAGGTTTAAGTTGGATTTGAACAGGATTTAGATGGATTTGGACAGGTTTTAGTTGGATTTGAACAGGATTTACATCAATTTGAACAGGTTTTAGTCCAATTTGAACAAGTTTTAGTTAGATTCAACAGGTTGTAGTAGGTAGTGGTAGGTTAATCTTTGTAGCAAAAATCAAAACCATCTAAAACCTGTTCAAATCCACCTCAAACCTGTTCAGACCTAGTGCCAAAAATGTAAAATACTAAATGTTTTTAAGGGCCACATAAAACATTGCAAAGGGCCGCATTTGGCCCCCGGGCCTTGAGTTTGACATGTGTGATGTAGAGGATGCTCACACAGTGGACTTGTCTGTTATTTCACACCCATAGTCCTCTTTGTAACATGGTGGCAATTTTGGTCCGTTGCCTGTTTTTCACTTTTTACATCCCAGTTTGACATATTCTGAATGTCACTAGCTTAAGCAGAAAGAAAACACTGTGAATCTAAGTGGATAAAGCGAGTAAAGTAAACCTGGCTTTTACCTGCTATGGGACGAAAAGGAGATGAGAGTAGCTTTCTTTCATGCTGGTCAGGAAATATATTATTAGGAACACCTAGCAATATAAACTGTTGGTCTGGTACGTGCAGAGGTAACTTTTAGCTTTCAGAATAATCCAGCGAAACCGCCTTTGTCCTTCATGAAAGTCACACTCCAGATATTAAATAAAGCTGTACAGATTCGAGTTTGTGCTACATTTGAAGGTATTATTAAAACTGCAGTGAGGCACAATGAAAGTTATAAACCTTAGAAACAACTTTGGCAGTGCTCGCTCTGACATATTTGGTCTTTAAGTCAAGCATTTTTGATAGAGACTGCAAAAAAGAGGACTATGGAAAAGACATGACCATATCTTTTTTAGTCATCCTTAAAATCTTAAGTAACATACATATCGTTAAAATACTTTCTCCTGGACAATAAACTGTTGCCAAATAAGCGGCTGCCACACTAATTAGCCCCAGGGATGTTGCTCTGCCAAAGAGATAGCATTCAAATAATGTTTATAATTAATCAAATTGATATGGGTTTGTATTTGACCCACGACAGTTTCATAAAATATCAATCTAATGGGCTCATTATGAAGCGTGGATATGTGATTCATTAAGTTGTGTTTTACAATAGCTCCGCAGCAGGAGGCTCGTATAAAGGACTAATGATCCATTCGCCGTAGTTGACTCCTGCCTTTGGTTTGTAAGTCATTCTTCAAAAAAGGCAAATGGAGTTTCAAGGTGATGAAGCTAAAGTGCTGAGAACGGCTCAAGGACTCGATGATTAAGTGCGATCTTTTGTAAAATGTTTGGATATGCACACTTTACATATTCATATGCTGCAAGACCAAAAAAAGCCATATTCTCAATGCAGATATATGTCTAATGAGTAGTTTGTTTGATTTACAGTAGTTCAATTCCTTCATCTGTCAAAGATTCAGTCTTAGCCGACATCCTCTGGCAATCTGTCGCTCTATTATAGCACGCGGAGGATGGTCCATGTTGTTTTGTAGAGCATCTGTCCAGTCTCTCATGCAAGGCTCCACAACTTCAACCAGATTCTTGAAACATTTCCAGTTTGTCACCATCAAGAAGAAAAGTACTGAAGAATTTTCACTCTTGAACCCATGTTGTAGACTGTTTCAAATCTTAGACCTGTGAAAATTCTGGTTTAGTCAATAAACTACCTTGTCACTCACCCAAATCTCCTCCGGGCGGGTAAGAAATCCCAACTCAAAGAGAACACTTAAACTCATGGGACCTATCTGCGCTCCCTTTACTCAACTGTCGTCTTTCCTTCTTAGCTCTCATATCGATCCGCCGCCGAGGCAATTAGTCTGAGCAGACCCCCTTCCCCGTCTTATCCTCAGGCCCCCCCCCCTCCGCAGCAATCTAAAGCTCTTAGAAAACACCCACGGATCGCCTGGAGTCCAAAGAAGCCAAATTACCTGCACCTTTTCCTCCTTTATTGTGATAAACGGCCTTTTCCAGAGGGCTCCGACAGGTCTCAAACTGTTGATACAGCTCAATCACGGCTTCTTGTGTTCTGCAATCTGGTGGCACTGCTTAGTAGTATCTGATTCATACAACAATGTGCCCATATGAGAAAACTGTGGCCCAATTGACTCTATAGCAATCAGGAATATCAGAATATCTGTACCTTTACGGAGGTTGAGAATGGTCTTTTTGCTGTGGCGTGTAGCGTATAGAACTCTCTCCTGTCTACGGCCATAATCTGGTTCTACTCCATCCATGTTGGAGCCACAGTTACACTCAAGTATGACCGGGGTCCGTAAATAAAAGCCTGGTCTCTGCATTTTCCGCCTACACCTCTCCTGCAGAATAGGGACTGACATTAACAGTGTGTTTCCAGCCACAATGAGGCACAGTGGTTTTAACCCAGCCTCTGTATGTTGATAAAATGGAACACTGCATCACTCAAAACTAATCTTAATTGCTTTGAATATTCTAAACTTGGGTAGATTTATATGAACCAAATGCACTGATTGTTCGGCCCTGTTTTATACTATTTGCATTTCTAATCCTAAATGTACCGCCGCTGCTTAGGAAGAGATTGCTATAAAAGAAGACCTGGTGGCTGTTCATTTAAATGTCATAAAATGTCTTTTTTCTGAAAGTTGAGCAACAAACAACACTGGCAGCTGTTCACACAAAATACAAACTGGAAAGAGAGCTTATACATCCAGCAGTGCTTTAAAACGCAATTAATCATTAAGGTTAGTTCTGACAGTAGTGAAAGAGCCGTGGTTTATTGCAACCGAAAGTAATCAAATCATTGCAAAATTACATTTTAGATTACCTATGGTTGCTACTGTAATTGCTAATAAAATACAAATTCCAGTATTAGACCAGTATTGGCGTCGTTGTACTGGCTTCCTGAGCTTTATTGTATGGAAATCCCTCCGCTACCTGCCCCCCATGTAGTAGATCTGCTGGTCTAAACCAAGTATGTTTGTATAGACTTGTCTCTAACGTGTGATTCTGGTCCATTTACTACCTGCCGCTGTCATGGGGACCAGCTCCGGTCTTTTCACCACGTCCCAAATGCCCGCCTGTCAGTGATCTGCATCTCTCCGTGGCAACCGCCCATTTGTAACGCTGACATTTATTTGGTCGACCGGGAGGAAAAAAAACAAGGGAGGGAACATCACTTTATTTAATTAGAGCGTGTCGATGTATTGAGGAGACTATTACACGCTAATGACGCTTCCCCAAGCGTTCAGAATGCGGGTGTCGGACTTGTCCACAGGTTTCTGCACATAACACTGCTCCCTCTGTGTGGCCGTCCTCAAGAATGATGTAGCTCCACGCTCACTCCTTCTCATTTTTCCTCATTAACATCGGCAGAATTAATTTAGCTATTGACTAACTCGTTATGCTCACATTTAATATTCCTCAACTTAAACAATGGGTAAAAAAAAAAATCAACATTTTCAGTCAGCTAATGAAGCACTAACAACGATGATTGTTTTCCTACTTGGAGGAGAGTTTGTGTGAAACTAATGGCTGCTAAGTGATAATTAATTGATTCTGGGCCACCTGAATAAGCAGCGTTTTAATATAAAGTGACAGCAAGAACAAGTCCCAATGTAGCCAATCTAGTTAGTGCACTTGGAATCACTGCTCTGGTTTCAGGGGCCTGCAGTGGAAGTAAAACATTCCTTTCAGAGCCAATCATAATCTGGCTCCAAGGTTAAAAGCCACAGTACTGAACATTTTACCTAATAGTCGAAATAGGTATAAGACACACCAAAGAGATCAGCTGGGGTTCAATACTAACATACGTTTGTTTACATAGCCATCTTGTTGACTGCTATATTACGTTGCAGTTGTAGCAGGATTCTCTATGACTGACCCACATTTCTCACACTGTCATTACTTTGTCATTGGGAATGTTTGGTTGTACGAGTCTAAAACCTTTTGTCTTTGATTCTGTCACACTGCACGACGTACAACACCGAATTAACCATGAAGTATACAAATTTGGCACAACTAATTAAAGTTGCCTTACATTTTTCCAAAAATAAAATAAATTATCTGAACCAATTCACAAAAAAACATTGACATGACATTAAACTTAACTTACTTACCTGAAAGGTCTAGCTCTGAGTTCGGTGTCAAACCAATGCGATCCTATAATAATTGCTGTCTTGTTGTGTCTCTTGCATTGCCAACATTTCTGCAATTATGCGCTTTACTTTGCTTCCCACTTTCCAGAAATCTTGATAACACATTTTTATGTTATTATTTTTTTAAATAATAAATAGCATGCTGTATCTTACTAATAACTGTAGTTTATCTCAAAATAATCCCTTTTGAGATAAACTGCATGTCATGTTTATGCATTTGTCCTGCATACTGTTCACTTGTTAGTTCAGTTTTTACATTGGGACTCCTTTTACCAATGTATTCACCGCTCTTGTGTTACTTAAATGAAAATATGGTTGTTAGGTTGTGTTGTTGCTATGCCTGTACAGGCCTTGTGCCGGTGTGCAGCATTTGTATGTTTACTTTCTCAGTGGACAGTAGTGGGTCATGGGTCTCGAACACTTTGTTATTTTGTGGGTTGCGGTCTGAAAAGTATAGGGAACCCCTGCTATTATCTATGTGAGCATGTGATTGGCCAAATCTAGCACACACTGAACAATCTATGAAAATCCTTAATAATAAAATCTAGATAACATCTTAAGGTTGCATTTCTTCTTTCACAGATGATTGCTATTACAATTTGCTGTAAGATGATTTAAAAAAAAGACTCTTGCTTTGTAAAATTAAAATCAATTTGCTGTTAACTTCGCATAAACACCAACAGAACTTGTGACACATATATTAGGGGCCCTAAGATGTTAGGTGAAGTCTCCCATATCATGTGCCACTGCATTGTCAGACAATTAAATGAAAATAAAATGCTGCATATTATCTGTAATCTCTTTGTGAAGTGTAATGATTCAAATGTAGAATGTTTACAGCTGGGAGAAGATGTTCAAGAATCATCAATCAAATGATTTTACACAATTCTTGTTTTTTTCAATGGCATCAACTGGCATTTATTAAAATAACAGCCTCTCCAGTGTCACTCCCAAAAGCAATAGTCTCTTACTTTGCAGTCTAATACATATTTTCCACATGCTTAAAGTGAAATTGATTGCTATTTCTGCTGTTGAGAGGTTTTCCTTTGAAATGTAAGACATGTGTTCCTCGGGGCCTGAAGGCGGGAATTGTAGCGGAGCAGTTTTATGCATATCTATATTCAGCACACAGCCAAAAAGGCCTCCCGTGTCAGTCGGGGAAATGGCTGCGTACATTGTTGAAGGTGAACGTGTGATAAATCTCATTCTGAAAGCTTTACATGTTTATATTATGTAGGTCTTTGCTGAAGAGTTGAGGCTTGACAACACAGCGGAGGGCACGTTTTTAGTGAGTACACAGTCTGGATGTGCATCGAGGCAATCCCCTTAAGGCTGCACACTCTCATCTCTGCCCCACTTTGAAAATGACTTCTCCGGCTGTTTGTTTTTCTCTGACTGTGCAAGACCTCAAGTGATATAAATAATATGAAATAAATAAATAAATATAATGTTAAAACACATTGGCTCAAGTAGTTCAATCAATATGCATAAGGGGAAAGAGGATGTTATGTGAGTCAACACAAGATGGTAAAAAATTCAGTGGTTAATCCTTAAGAGGCAAGTGTCATCCCATTTTTCATTCATATATTTATTTATTTTTTAGCATCATTTTATTCTACATTTTCAAAATAAATTAATAACAACATACATTGTACAGCAGTATTACACAATACAATTTGTGCTATTTAGAGTAATCTGCTGTGCTTTACAAACTTAACAGTTGTGGGACAAACAACTGCAGCATGTGCACTGTTCAGAAACAGACTTTGTAAATGTCCTGCTAGCTCACGTCTGAACCTATGTACTCCTAAAGCTTCACATTCATTAAGATGTGTATATGGCACATAAAAATTATGTCGTCTTATTTTATCAATCTATTATTCTATTAATCTCATTAAAATAATAGTAAAATAATAGTATAAAATAAGTTAAGTACAATTACATAATAATGCCAGTGTTCTTATCAATCGCAACTGAAAAAGACTAATGCAGGCAAAAGTTTTCACCACGTATGTTATCACAAACTCAACTTCACAATATGTCTTTGATGCTAATGCTATTTTGCAATGGGGTAGCTAATTTTCACTGCTGCATGACTGACCTCTCAGCTACAGGCAAAACCAGGTTGCAAAAGAGTAATTGCTTTGCTGCCGTCTGCAGTTTAGCTCAGTGTGTCAGTTGGTGATGTCAGATTGTGTTATGACCACTATTCTCACTAAAACAGTGTGACTTGCAGTGGACAATTTAGGAATAGCAGCTACTTTTATATAAAAATTGAAGTTAATGCCTTGTTATGTAGTTGTGTTAAGTTTCACACTTTCCAAATTTATTCCACGGGCCAGATTGTACACTCTGGTGAGCTGGTTTTGGGCCGCGAGCCACTTGTTTACAATTTAATATATATTTGATATTTTTGTATAACTTAAACAGTGTGTTTTCCATTCTAATGTCACCATACAAAGTGTCTCTCTGTTTTAAAGTGACCTTTAAAACCAAAGCATTGTGCGAGCAGATACTTGAGAGTGGACAGCCATTCAGTACATGGCACCTGAGCTCTTTTTTCGTCTCAGCTGTTTTTATGAATAATAACAGACAAAGGTTACACTGAGCTCAAATTTTGCCACATTTTGCTTTTGAAACTAGATGTAATCAATGATGGTCAGCATTTTAAAGCAATGTTTGAGAAATACACAAATTACAATGATGTGATGTGCAACAGGCCCGAACCTGTTCTTCAAAATAGAAGTAGAGTCTTTCAGTAATGTTTAAGGAAGACTCAAAAAGGGTTTGTGCTAAAAAGTATAAAAACGGACAAAGTTCCTATAAAAAAAAAAAAGAAACTTTGAACTTTTAGGGAAAATGTCTTGTTCAAAACAGTCCATTTTCCAAAACACAACTTTTGACTTATTTTTATAATACAAATGAAATTTTGCAATGCCCACAATTTCGTTCCAAAGTCAAAGTTGGATTTTTAAACCCAATCCTGTATTATGATATTACAATATTTAGGCTTTATGCTGTTTTAAAATGAGATTGTCATTACAGTTAACTTTCCAAAACAGCTGCACTATATGTTTGCAAATGTGCTTGAATGTGCCATGTTTTTATATTACAATCTGCAGTATATTACATATACACTATTATTACACCCACTGTATTGATTCTGGTTTTGAATTGTGTGCATCCGTGTTTTCCATGTTATATTTATGCATATATGGGTAATAAATATTGAGCTGACAGCGCTTGGATTCAGGAGGTTGTCCAGCAGGTGGGTGGAGGTGCACTGACACTGCAGGCATGCTGGGAGCTGACAGGCCTCGAACACAGCCCCTGTTAGAAAAGAGTCAGACCATACATTTACTTTAAAACCAAACTGCTATATGCTAATGCACTCCAGGGCAGTGTGTACGTAAATGCCTCCACATATATTTATGCACTCTTATACCTAGATTCTAGTAGAAGCTGGTTGTGATGTAATGAAGCTCCACTGTGATCCTGAGTAGCCACGACAGAGCAGTGTTCTCTTTGTTCTCTCATTAGAGTAAAAAGCCCAGCAAGCAGGCTGTTTATCAGCAGACGTCATTGTCCAACTGAATGGTCCTCTTCTTCTGGCTCCCTTTCTTACCTTTCCTTTGTCCCTTCTTGCTTTTTGCATGTTTCATCTTTGTAACTCTTTAGCTGTGCCTAAGTATAATTTTTTTTTAATCATTTCTTATCAAAAAATGTATATGTCCCTGGAGTCTGGTTTCTTTTTGATGATTTTTGATGACTTTTAACTGAAATGAACAGTTTTCACAAACATAAATTGAATGTATACTCATAATAATATTGCATATTGTAGCAATTGTATTATATTAATTGGGAAAAATGTCTTTAATTAAAATATATACTATTAAAGTCATCAACACAAGTAAATACAGAGGCATGACTTCAAATCCAGTGTAAGAATTAACAATTAAATTGTTGCTATAAACAAATAATAAACATAAGGTATACATTCAATATGCTCATTCATGTAATATTTGAACATTGTATTAAAGCATTGCTCCTTTTTGACATTTGCAGTTAACTTGTTGAGGAGTTCCACAGGGATCAGTTGTTGAACCACCCTAATGGACTATCAATAAACATTGCAAAGATGCCTTCTATTTAACCCCTTAGATTAACAGTAATAGTACCACACCTGACCTTTTAATCACACATTTAATCACATTATGGAATTGGATCATGTTAAAAGATTCAATTAAATGGATTGATCTTCTGACATTTTCCTTTTTATAGACAAATACAATTCTCTTTGCACTGACAACGCATTAACATTGAGTCTATCAGCACTGCACAGACATGAGGGTGGCACTGCGACTAAACAAACAGCATTTTGTGGCACAAACAGTGAACAGTTCCACAGTCAGAAGATACATACTGGATATAAGCCCTGTGTGTGTTGTGTGTATTCAGTTCTGATGGCTCAGACTGATGTGGTATGTGGCAGCCGGGACCAACATTCCCATGCACAACACGTCCCAGGCCAATCGCCATGGCAATTTACCCTCTGCTTTGTTGCCTTGGTGACTGAATCACTAAAGACAAGGGCTGTGTGGGACCAGACAAGGACCCTGTTAGTTTAAGTTGAGAGCTCCCCCTCCCTCAGTCATCTCTGCTCCATCTTCTCGCACATTCTGCCTTCTCTTCATTTCAGACTCATTACACTGTGTCCTTACTTTCCTTCACAGTCATTTCAGACTGAGCTAGAGAGTAACTAGCTACATTACTAAAATACAACTGCTTTTGACTAGTGTCCCTTTAAGATTTCCAACACATGACCAATCCCTATGCATGTCATAGAGCTGCAAATAGTGAATGTTTTTTGGACATTATGTAACTGATATTTTAGTCAGCATGACACTGGGTTATATCAAAGTAATTGTCTGATAGACTCTGCTGAAGTGTAGGCCTGATAATGCAATAACTTCTGGCAGAGCTCTTGTGAAAAGAAAGACACCATTTAGATAAAGAATAAGAATATGTATCACACTCACAGCTGTTCTTCTCACATTAATTTAGTGCTAGGTCTCATGGTCTCTAGATCAGTCTCACTGTCTCTTCAAGAATGCTATCATATATTTTCCATTTATAGCCTACAACCAGAAAGCTTAGAAACATTAGTCATTTTACTACTTAGACGGTAACATCATACCAATTAATTATCTTTAGCTTTGCCACAGAATTGGCCAAGGCCATGCATCTAACTTGCTGCATTCCAAGAAATAGATTTTGCTAATCTAACACCATTGCTGCTCAGTACTTTTCACAATGCACTGTGTAAATTTAGTACACTGGACAATCAGACACCAATGCAAAATTGCATAATCATTAGTGAGTGCCCTTAAGAGTGAATGGGTGAGGTGGGGTGGTTTTGGACATATAGTTTTATGGTTTTGGTCAAATAGTTAGTTCTGTCACATGATTCTGTTTGACCAAACATGGCTCTAGGGAATTGTTCATTTGAATTGAATCACTCTGATTTCTGACAGCAGAGTCTAAAACTGTGATTTTTCATGATGCATTGTGAAATCACATTTGAGTCACTAGACATTGGGACATTGACACAAAATTACAAAATCATATGGTGCTCTGTATAGAGTGGGTCCAGATACTGCCTTTTTCTATGCTTTATCAACTTCTGTGACTTTATTGGCTATTAGACTATTTTTACTCGGTAAAGTTGACTTGGTAACTGCACTGCTTCGTGCTTCCTGGACTCTGGCCTCTACAAACTCTCACATGTCTCTTTGTTATAGCGTCTAATTCTAAACATTGTTGTCTCTCAAAGATTTTCTTTAAAATCACAACAATCCAATAATAGAAGATTATTGTCTAATTTACTTCTCAGTGTGTGAGGGTCTGGTTAACCTAAGACAGTGGGTGCAAATGCTTAACAGCATGGCTAATGCAGTGCTTAGCGCTTTATTAAAGCTATAGATGAGGGTCTGGAGAGCGGAGCGGCGCTCTTTAAATCCTGCAGCCTTGGAGGGCTTACCGTGTGATGGAGAGGTATGAAAAGTGAATGGTGTGCGTTAGACAGAGCAGAATAAGATGAGATGCCGAGAATAGACTGGTCAGGCACAGACGGATATTTAGTCTGAGGGAGATTGGGTGGAGATTAGTGTTTAATAGGAATGTGAGCTTTCTCTTAATCATCTCTGTCTGTTGTGTTTAGCTCTGAGGTTTGTGTGTTGTGTTTGTGAGAGCGGGTCACAGAGAACAGTCTCATTAAGTCTTACCGCTGACTGATTGCATGATTGAATCAATGTGCAGTCTGCTTAAACAGCATGACGCTCAGATAAAGTTAACTTTGATCATCAACATCAACAGACTCATATGGGAATTGTGCTTGACATTGTAAACACAGAGCTATGGCAACAATATCGCAAGTCTGCAAAAGCCAATCCAAAATTGTGACAAGGTATAGAGACCTTGCCCTGTCACCAACAGGAAGTCAGCCATTTTAAATTCACCTTGTTACTGCCTGATTTTTATCCCTTGTACTTTGAAGACTCTCAAATTCTGTCAGCGTCATCTAGACACATGTTCCATCAGAACTTATCAATAGTAGATTTCTATGTTCTTTTGTTGCAGAGAGTAGTATTACAGCTCTTTTTCTCAGTTCTCAGTCATCGTAAATACATTTGGTGAAAGTGCAGATTGCAGGTCTCCATCAGATAGAAAGATCATGCATTAAACAAATACTAAGCATATTTCACACTGGAGTATGGAGGATAAGAAAAAGTTGCTGAATGGCTTCAAACACAGTTGATAGTTGTGATATATATGCAGCATTTCGTTTGAGTTCAGTGAGGACCAATAATTAGTTGTAATCCTGGGATAACAATGAATGCAGTGGGTCATAAAAAACATAATCATTTTTTGAAAATTATTAAAGACTACAAAAGACTACACATTGCTGTCACTTACTAAAAAATATGGCACATTTCCTTGA
This sequence comes from Rhyacichthys aspro, assembly GCA_036850595.1. Classification (NCBI taxonomy): domain Eukaryota; kingdom Metazoa; phylum Chordata; class Actinopteri; order Gobiiformes; family Rhyacichthyidae; genus Rhyacichthys; species Rhyacichthys aspro. The sequence goes on from CM072151.1 coordinate 21,782,895, forward strand.
ATTTTACATCTTAAATAATCTCAAATTTAGATTCAAACTCTTTTAAGGCCATAGTCACTTCACAAAAATATCCAAAGAGACATTTAAAAACTTACTAGGAGCAGGACTAATGATAACTGGGAAAACTCCTGCATCACAGCATGTTAAGTTCAGACATGGAGGTATATGAGCTCTGAAAGACATTAATAATTGATTTCAAATTAATGACAGGTATGACATTTTAACATCAAAGGTTAAGTTCAATTGCAAATTTTTGTATATTGCGATAATGACACCAACAGGGGTATATAAATGACCCCTTTGGTGTGATGTGAGTGTACTTGATTTAGAATATATAGTGAAATGAAAGGCTTTGTACTAGCTTACACCACTTAGTCATCAGCTAGGGCTAAATCAATATCAAACGAAAACTGAACCAGAACAAAACAGGTCTAAACAAGAACTAAATGAGGGACTAAATCAACAACAAACAAGAGGTGAACTAAGAAATAATCCAAGAATAAAAGTAGGACTTAACCATGAAGCACAGTTTTGATTTAAAGCTATTTCCACAATTGTTTTGAACAAATCTGGACAACTATTTTGACAACCATTTGCATTAATACATGTCTGTCACATGTCAGACCATAACGTTATAGCTAAACTATTATTACCGTTATTTGTGATATTGATATTGTGATAAATTTGCAATGTATTGTAGCACTTAAAAGTCTGTAGAGAACATCATTTGCTTTCTTGTTAAACTGCACTGGGTATTTTGGATTATGCTGAATTTAATTAGAAACATCTTTTGTCCATGCGTAATTACTCCATTGGGGTTTGCATGGCACAGTTTTGGCCTTGGGAGTGCTACAGTGGAGCAATGACATGGAGTTGTAACAAGTGAGCGAACACTATTAAATATTGGATATTCCATTGCTCTGCCGTTGGTGCTCCGACGCTTTGGGCTGATTATTATGCCATGTCGATGGAAGGGCGATGAGACATTCACTAAGTTTGACACGGCCCTGCGGTTCCGCTGGGGCCGACCCTTTAAATGAAGTTGCCACAGATACAGCCATTCTGTTTGAGCCAGAGGTCAAGGAGTGTTAGGGAGCGTTTATTCACAGAGCGGCTCTCAGCGGGCCTGTTGAGCTAAAAAAGAAGGAACAGGTTGAATTAATGCTGAGCAACACCAGGGAGGAGAATAAGGATAGAGATATTAGATGATCCGTCTGAATATGTCCATGGTTTTGCTCTTATGTGATCATGTAGAATTACTTCACCACTACACAATATGTATGCTACTGTATATTAGGCAGTGTAGCAAAAACAGCACAACCGTTTAGTAATTATGCATACATCAGGCAAAAACACTTCAGAGTGGCAAATCATATTGTCAGGATTATGTTTCCCAAGAATTTCTGTTAATTAGTTCATCTGGCAGGCAACCAAATATTGAACGTAGCTCCAGACACCGTTTCATTTCCTTGCCGACTGTGCCATCATTATTTAGCACCGAGCAAGTTTATGTGAGTGTTAATAGATTATTTGTATAGTTTAACAATATTCTTTTTTGTCTTAAACTACTCACCCTTTCCTCTTCAGGGATGGTTCCTACACAGTTTCCAGTGGAATCCTGCTAATGTGTCTCACCATTTGCACCATTTCCCTGTTTCCAAAGTTGATCTGATGACCAGCCTCCAGAATATTGGCCTCTATTATGGTCCTATTCATAGACATAGAATTCTAAACTTTATATATAAGAGACTCACCACACAAAGTTGTATATATTGGTGCAAAAGAAATAAAAACAATGCTGTGTGAATTTGAAATCAAAAAGCACATTTCAAATTAGAATATTAAATAAAGCAAATACTGCATATTATACACTATTTGTGCAAAACATGAAGCTAAAGGGGCTAATGCTTTAACACAAGTGCTTGGTGCTTAGATATTGACATGTATAATAAAATTACATGACATATAGCTCAGTCACTGTGGATTTAAAGAGCTTAATGAACTCACATTCAGAGCACTAGAGACTCTTCCAGCACAACCAAGCTTCATATTCAGTGTTTCACATAGAATGTATTGTTGTGCAGTTTTTCATCTGCACTTGTATTCCTTTATCTTAGGACTGTGTTGGTGAAAGCGTGTTATCTTCCAGTTTGATTTGATTGTAACAAACCACAGCTCTGACAGTAGTATATGCTGAGGAGAAGCTGAGGCAGTAATGGTAATTATCCATAATGTTGTAATGCACGGTTGACGGTGAGCAGAGCGGCCGAGCGTGGGCTTTCTCAGATGGATTCCATGGCAACAGCAGAATTACCTGTAGGACTGTAGGAAGGAGATCAGTCACTGTACAGAGACTCAGAAAATCAACACTCCCAGCTTTCTCTTAATCCAGTCCATATCTAGAGACAGTTATGAGTAATTAAATCATCATATCATTGAATAATATTGTCAAGTGGATACCAAAACATAAACAGTATTTAGTGGCGACTGAAAGAATTAAACTCAGTTTACAGCTAATATGATACTGTACAGTCTTCTTACATGTACTATTGATAGCACTGAGGATGTTATTCTATTGACTTGTACTAGTGACATTGCTGTCTGCTTTTTGCTCTTAATTGGATCAACTATAATGAACCGGAAAAAAATAAAATGAATAAATAAACATAAATAAAAAAGAATAAATAAGGATTTACTAGATATGTATTATATATATTTACTAGGTATGTCATATTCTTATTAACTTTGCTCATTCTAGTGCAGTGATTTTAATTTATTTATTTTTTTTACGTTATAACTAAGACCAATTCAGCTATCCGGCAATTACAACAATTACTAGCTTCTTTCAGAAACTCTTCAAAGAGCAGATGTAGGGAGACTATGGAGTGAAAGTAAAGAATAGAACAGGTTAAAGTTTGTGAAGATTTTCTGTGGAGCGAATGCACTGTTGTAAGCAAGCTGATCAGTAATCTGTTGTCGCATTGGAAATGGCAGAGAGAATGGCGGAAAAAAAACAAAACCTCTAACCATATGACAAACTGACGCTTATACTGCTTACTTTAAATCCTGATTCCTGCTGTGACAAGTGACATTAAGTATATCTCATATTATTCACTTTCTCATCTTAAAACACTGCATACCAAATGTGGTCTCTACATACTACGTTGAATATTGCCTTAATTCAGTGTTATTATCTGGTGTTATTTTACTGTAAAGGTTATAGATTGGGGAAGGCTAATTACTGAGACCAGAAACAACATTTAGAGAAATCTGTGTTATCAGTGATGTGTTATGTGTGCAACAGTCTGTGTGTTAAAACAAGGCTGGAGTCACTTGGGACGGCACCAGTCTCCACACAAAGACCGCAACCGAGATCAATCACAACGAGAGCCTTGCAGTCGATGCATAGCGCGCCGCATTCGCCAACGATTTCCTGCCGACATTTTAATGTATCTATAGGACAAGTCGATGAGCACGCCGGGAAGAATTCTATATTTCTGCCTCATGAACTACTTAATCATCTCAGGGATAGTCGGCTGAGTGAGAAAAATCCATATCCATTTTACCTTTTGTCTTTCATTGGCCACCGGCTCGCAGCTCATCAAAAATAGACAGAGGGAGAGCAAGTTGGGACTCGGGCAAAAAGTGGAGAACAAGTTACAATGGTCTGTACTTACCACTGTCACCTTTGTTCTGAGGCCTGTTCAGAGCAGTCGGGCTGGAAAAGAAGAGCTATTGAGAAACAGACAATGGATAAAAAAGCAGCCACTAACTCAACTCAATTAACAGTATTTGCTTTGCTCTATAGCAGCGGACCGTTGTGTCAGCTTTCATACAATTGGCTAAAAATCCGACTGCACTAGAAAAGAATAATGCAGTGTTTAAAATGTAGATATAATAAATATGTGCAGACTATTCCAGGTTTTTCTATTCAATTTAGATCTAACTCCAGAGATGATTAAAAGACTTGTCCCAGATGTCTCCAGGGTCCATGTAGCTTCATATAGCACTATCGTTAGAGATGTATTTAGTTTTTCACCATGAAGAGACTTAGATTCAAGAAATACACAACACGCTGATTGGTCAACACCCAATCAGCAGAGTTCTGAATATACTGAGTCTGTAAAGTTAGTTTTCAGAGTACACAGTCTGTTTCACAGTTCCATCTGGGAGGGCCTTCATAGGAAGTGTTTGCAGAGAGCAGGTACTTTGCTGACAGTGATTGGTTTTATCATCTGTGAGTATCCAATCAAAGCAGCTGGTTCCTGGATACTTTGCTTAGAGCATTCGTGAGTTTGTAAACTCACAAATCTCCCAAGAATCCAGCTGCAGCACAAGGTAGCAGTGAGCAGGCCAGTAATGTCACTCTCATTCTGGTTCAGAAATAATCCTTTTGATTGTCTCATTTAGTTGTAGGATTTTAAACTGCAGCTGAGTTTATGAAAGTTATGTTCACAGTTGAAATATTCATCAATAATAACCTCTATAGAAATTTAAATTATTTTTTTCAGTGAAAGAGATTAAAGGTGACCGCTGACATCGATGATTAGTTCTCTCTTGTTTAGTTTAATGAAATGATTTTGCCTCCACACATCAATTTGTGTGATACAGTGACACAGTGATTGGACAGGCACATGCACATTTGAGTGTAATGTACATAAAGATGGAAGGATGCATCACTGCCTTGTACAATTTGAATATAGGAAAATATAAAGATGAAAAGTGGTGTCAAATAGACAACTATGGAACCCCACACCATGGCCATTTGGTCTGATACGGAGTTACCAATTAACAAAGGACTTCCTTTGCTCAAAATGGGGAAAAGAGACAAACAGACAACATCAACCTTGACAAACATGACCTTATTAATCCAAATGAATTAAGGCCTTAAACAATGTAACCTTTTCTTTACGCCACATGGTCAGTTAAAATAGTCAAATTGTAAATACAGGAAACTCTAGAATCCATTTGAACCACAATAAAGTAGATACTGATGATAAAGTAAATATTGTCATTCCTTGATTATAAGGAAAAAAATAAAACAATAAAATGGTTTGAATGTGGCATTTTTTCATGAACAAGAGTTCCTTTCATTCAGTTTTATACAGACACATGACCTATTCAAAGTGGCCATTACCATACATTAATAAGACTGGGATGAAACAGTAATGACTGCAAATCATTAGACTTCCAGTTCTATTGACGTCCATGACTACATATTGTATGACACATTACTCAACTGGAAGCTAAAGCAAAGCTTCTATCATTGAAATGAATGTGGCTTGTCAATTATTTGCTATTTTTATCACAGCTTTTAGAGCTTTTTTCAGTGACTGATCGTGTCATCTATATGACCTTCTACATGAGTCATCATCAGAAAGACACATGCCCACTGTCCCTCCAAAATCCACAGAAATTCCTATTAATTTGTATGAATGTGCCGGTAAAAACACAAACGTAGTCAAATTGTCATCATGGTTGTGTTTAACTGTCAAGAAGTGAGTAATGGTCTTCAGTTCTATGATGCTTCTGTGTTGTTTACCATTTGCAGATGGAGCAAGAATGTTATAGTGGTATTTTTCGTTATATACATTGGTGTTTATATGTCTTACCACAATATTTCATAATTTAGATTTAATGGCCATTTTATTTTGTATGCCATTTTATGCCTCCCATAGTGCTATACAGACTTTATTTGTAAGAAGATTCTATGTGAGGGAAAATGGAAAAAAATTGGCTCGAGGGAACAAAATTGACGAGTCCTAAAACAATCTGAGTGCAAAATTTAGCTCATTTTAACACTTCATTGTATTAAAGTTTCCATGAATATATATTACAGCTTCACAAGAATCATAAAGCACTGACAATTTGGCACACTCAACTGGTAATTAATTAGCACTAAAGACATCAAACAAACTTCCCTAGCATCCATAAACCAACTGTGCCAAATGCAGCTGACACTACTTAAAGAAAGTCCAGTAATCACACAAAACCAATCACAATCTGAATTCTTACCAGCTGCTTCTTGGGGGATTTTGGGGGCTGAGTCCTGTGCAACGTCTTAAAGGCAAATCGGTACAGGTGGTTGTGGTCTCCTCGGTGCTCAACGTCAAACTAAGGTGTCCTCCGATCAAAGCAGCTACTTATCCATTATTTCCACCTGTTGCAGATGAATAGACGCAGCAGCAGGCAGTTTGCCACACCACTGAGTCCCCCATGTGGTGTTCTGAGGTGTTCTGTGAAAGCTTAACATATTATAATCCTAAGCATCCAGTGACTTGTAGCTGGTGTATTAAAGTAAAACATTAAGCTACCTGGTCATGTTCTCTACCCACCCACTGACAGCTTACATATTGCCCAACGTTCATTGTCAGAATATGCAGACTGCTTATGATGCTAACAAACTATAAAGGCATAGATAAAGACATTCAAAAAAAAAAAAGTTCCTATTACTACTACCACTATCTACTACTCTAATGCCATGTGACGTTTTGTAATGCCATACACATCGCTGTAAGTCTTAGTTTTCCTTGTGTATCTCGGCCTGTCTGGCGGCACTTCACTTGCCTTTATTGTCTCGTTTTGTCTCTGTCACTCTCAGAGACTGGCAAACCTCTCACTCTTACTTTTCTCCACCAAGTGCCCTTTATCTGTCTCCGTAGAGATTGGGCCGGTTCAGACCCTGCATTTTAATGTGTTTTCTTGTTCTCCGAGCACGATTAGCCGGGTCTGGCGTTGTTTGGTCCTGAGGTTAACGTTCACATTTTCAAAAGGGATTAGATCCTCGTTGATTCATTTAAGAAATTTCCAGGTGCCTCATTAGCCTTTCATTCCACATTGTCAGCATTATTAATAACCTCAGACAGCTATGCAGGGAGGGTTACCTTATATCACCTTTTGTGTCTTTATTTCTAAGTTGCTCACAACTAGACGGAAGGTAATGCAGTGTTGTTGCAGCAGCCATACATTATAGCTGGACTTCAATAGAGGTCGGTGCCTGAGTTTCTGGTGGCTTTGTTCAAACAGAAAAGCAAGAGGTGAGACTTGAATAAACACATTAGAAGTGCCTCCTTTTGCTGTTTGCTTGCAAGTGAAAGAAACCTTACTTGACCTTAGTAAACTATTAGTAGTATGGGGTTGCGTCGTGTAGACACTTGTCATTTATTTCATTGTATTAGGGTGCCATAGGTCAATATAATTTTTTAGTTGATATTGTGAACACTTATTTTAATTAATTAAAAAATAATTGATTCCTAATACCTCAGGCACAACTGCATCTTTGTTCGTGGGATGTTTTTAAATATTATACTATTTAAATCTTTCCTATCCTATCTTTCCTCTGTGCGCTCTAGTTACAGCACAACAAATGTCACTGTACTGTCCACCATGCAATGACAATAAAGCTTTGACTTAAATGTATTGTAAGTAAATTGGCTTGCCAACACCTTATTGGCAGGTTAGGTGCAAGTATCATCAGTTAAACTAGCATTAGATGACTCCATAAGATGATTAAGTCCATAATTTGATTCCTTTTAAAAAAGAGAGAAAAGATTAGAAACAGGATGCATAAACAATGAAAGCAACCTTGCATGCTCTGTGTGGTAACGACAGCAGCATAATTGTACATGATTTGTTTACAAGTGGACACTAGCAAAGTGGCAAGTTTGGAAGAAAAAAGCATGTTTTCTGAAACATTAGTTAGTCATTTTAGAGTGTTTTGTACAAATACAACTCTGCTAGGGTCCAGTGTATTAGCCTATTTCTGTATCCTCTATTGGAGCCAAAAACAATATCACTCGTTGTAATGTCTTGCAATGAGAGAGTGTTCGCGTCCAAAGGAAAATTATCTTGGAGTTTTCTGTCCAGCTGATTCTGCTTCTACTGATCTCATGTAGGATAGGTCTGTCATAGGTCTGAGGCCCTGAGCTTTAGGCAATAAACCTTTAGACACGAAAGAAACAAAAGGTTATTTATTTGTTGACTTCACTGACCCGTGTAATAAAAAGAAATGTAAAACACACTTCATAACGTCAGTGGCTATGAATCCCGTCCGTCCCATAGGCCCCTATTGTGTGCGAAGTTAGTATCAGCTGAAATGATCAAAGTTGTCACAGAATATGTTTATGACTACCTGTAAACCACTTTAACACACAGCTTCGTGTATTCCTCATTGCAGACAATTTATGTAATTTTTGGGTTATATATTTTTGCATTATTCTGACTGAATATATTTCACATACATATTTACTTGAGAATGAGAAAACATGATTAAGCCCCAGCATTAATTATAACAGACTCTAACGTAAGATCCTAATAACATCCTAATGATCCAGTGCTGATTGCTGGAACAGCTGATATTTTGAAAGTGTTATCTGACTGATGTGGGACTATTGCTTTAAGTGGCTGTGCCTATCGGGCCAGTTTTAAAAGGAGATCCGGATCGATGGCTCGAGCCCACCGATCACACTATTGACTAATATGCAAACAGAGGCATCGATCGGGCTTTGGTCCACGCTGTAGCTTTTCTACCTAAACCACAAGGATGAACAGCTCCACTCATTAGTCACACACTGCGAGCGGGAGCAGGGGAGCGAGGACCAGGAGGAGGGAGTGGTGCGGACTGATTTATCATTTGGCTCAAATTGTGCTTGGATTAACAGATCAGGGGCTGTTAATGTGCTCCACCTTTGCTCTAATGTGGAAGGGAAACCATTTGAAAACATGGTTTGTGGGATGGCTCTCCTGTCATTTAGACTGGAAATCTTTTATGTTAATATATCTAGAACAGTGTTTATAATTTCTCAATCGTCTCTATGGTCAAATAAAAAGGAAAAAAGGCTTACTTTTTACCTCCCAGGTTGGTTTACTTTTGGGACTTTCCGACTGGAGAATTTCACATCCAGAGTTTTGAAGTTCTGAGAGACCCCCAGTGAACTGAAATGCTGTTTTTTCTGCCGTTGACCAGTGACTAATGAGTTGCAGCAATGTCACATGGCTTTTATAATGTGGTCATACATTGCAGTGTGAAGGGGTCAAGAAAGACCAAGCTTACAATTGTACCACCAAAGATGTCAGAAATAAAAAAGTAAGAAATGATGTTCATTTAAGGCATTTCCAGGCACCTCATTAGCTTTTCATTCACATAGTCAACATCATTAATATCCTCGTACAGCTTTACAGAGAGTGTTACCTTACATCGCCTCCCGTTTCTTTATTTCTAAGATGCTCACAAATTAATCAAAGGTAAAGTAGTGGTTCGGTACCAGAGAAAAACCTAAAAAAAAAAAAAACATTTGTAGTGAATCTTATCTCAATTCTTTCAGTCACAGTGTTTTTTGTCTCAATGTATAGTTTAAGATTTGCTAAAATGACTCTTGTGCAGTATGCAACACTTTCAGAGATTTCCAATTTTGGAGTCCCAGAAATGTAGGACAATGGTTGTTTGATTCCCCTGAGGAGGAACTCATCCACAAGATCTCACACCCATGTGCTGGTCCCAAGCCTGGGTAAATGGAGAGGGTTAGGTCAGGAAGGATGTTTGGTGTAAAGACATATACCAAAAGAATACATGATACTTTGGGGTGCAGGTGAAAGACAATTACTTAGAAAGAATGCACCTACAAAAGATAGGTGCACTTAATGTAGTAACATTTAATATCTAAGCCAAAAATATATATTCTCACTCTTGTTTCAGTGGTTAAGGAGCAGATGAGTAAAGTATTGTATGTGGTTGTGAAGGGGCAAATCCGTTTTGTGGGCGCAGACACATGGCTTAACAGTGTGTATCTCTGATACTTTATGTAAAACTGGACTCAACTCCTTAATATAACACGTTATATTGTAGTTTTGTTTTTTTGTCAACCAATCAACAATGTGTAGTTTTTAGCTCCTTGACAAAATGGAAAAACAGGGTCCAGACTAAAGTTGTTTTGTTAAATTATTTATTGGGGTTGATTTTTGTTGTTTTGACACAGCACCTTTTATCAAACATACCAAACGACTTTTCCCATGGCCAAGTCCACTCTTCCTCCTGTGCCTGACACCTGGTTGGTGTAAAGATAGCAACAGACTGATACAAAGCCACAACACGTCAAATGAACCTATTAAACATTTGTTTAAATTGTATTCATAAACTCTAACAGTTACTGTGACAGACCTACAAAAAGAAGGGTTATGTAAATGATAAAAGAAAGGCATTTTTCTGCAAAATAATGTATATAAAAATATACATATACTGCATTAATAAATATATATTGGGCTGCATTGAGGCCAGTTTGTGTTCAGACCTCCCTGGAGTCTGTTTGGAAGCAGACTGAGACCCACCTTTTTTCAGGTGGAATCGGTATGGTATGTTAGTCCACATCAGAATTCGCTGGATTACTTTATCACCAGCTTAAACCAACTGCACTAACAAGCGAACCCGGACTTTACTTTAATCAGACCAAATACATTAGGTGAGAAAGAACTGTACCACTGTCTTTGTTTCAACAAAGTGTTTACATGAGTGGTGCGGTATACTTTTTTTGTACCACTTTTAACATCGCAAATACATATAATGCTTACTGCTCCAGTATAAACATGGTCTAAATGGTATAAGAGACATCCCCATTACTTCACTTTAGCAAACAAGTGCTTATCCAATCAATTACCGTATCCATTTCAAGGAAACACTCTAAAAACAAAGCTTAAAGAGACAGCTGAGTGCACGAACTCTCTGAGCACAGTTGAGGCAAAAGGTCTTAGAGAGCAGAGTAAAAGAAGAACTTGGCGCGCATGATAATGGACTATACAAGCTTGTCAAAAATGAAAGTAAAGAACATTTTGTATCAAACAGTAAAGCCTGCTGTAAAGCAGAACAAAATGTAAATTGCCATTAGTATGATTATGTAGTTCCAAACTAAATAGCAGTAAAGAAGACTAAGAAGAGTCTATTCGCTGATGTTCAGGGTCAGATGAGGAAAAATGAGAGAAAATACAACGTGGGTGAGCACAGGAGCCACTTAAATTATCAAGCTTTTCCAATCAAGTGTAAACTGTACTTTTTGTTCCTTCCATATCTCACCAACAGACATTTCACGTCTTATCTCAAAGCCAAACTTTTATTCAGGAAGCCGTATCACACACCCAATTACCTTTTGGTTAAGTGTGAAGCACCTGTGAAATGGATCTAAGCATTAGCAATTCTGCTTATTATTCAGTCGGTAATTTTTAGCATGGAGCCATAATTCTTGGGTGTAATTACAGCTGCTCTGGCTGAATGACAAATCTGGCTCGTCTATCTTCAGACACGCACCAAAGCCCTCGTAGCGGAGTCTATCTCTGCAACAATCCATATATCCAGATAGGACAAAGTACGCCAAGCAATTAGAAAGACTTTGTAAGTGATTCAGAAAAATTTACAACAAAGTATATCTACAAAGGTTGCATGCATGGAAATGATTGAAGAGAAGTAAGATGTACTAATGTAACCAGGCACTGACTTGTGCTGAAAAAAGTTAGAATAAGGAAATGTTAAGTTCATTTAGTGATATATCATGAGAACTATACAGCCGTCAGTCAAGAAATCCACTTAAGAGCAGCTCTAGAGGTGAGTCAGCAGGAAGTGAACAGTTAGTCTCTGCTGTCACTCAGTGTCTCAAGTGCTACATTCAGTCAGTACTTTACAATTCACTGCATAATGGAAGCTGTAAGTGACCATATGATCATACATTTTGTTCTATGATCTTTTTGTCTGTTCTCATACCCCTTTGCCAAAAGAAAATGTCCGATGCTGAACTGAACCATGCCGTAGGGTGAAAATAGTGGAAACAGCACCTGAAAAATTTTGCAGGTGTGTAGTTTTGCAGTCTGGTCCAATAGCGTGCTGGCAGACATGTGGTTGTGACAGGCAGGAAGTTAACAGCAGCTATGACAGAGATAGAGTAAAGCCTGCATTGTGCTGAGCTTAGACATCGTTTCAAGAGAAAAGTGACAGAAAACATGAGCCTTAATGATGAACAATGATTTTTCTCCCGAACTGAAGGATTTACCTGCTATCTATTTCTTACGCATGTACCAGGGTTGCCTGTTCTGCCTGTGCACAGGTGGGTTTTCTCTGTGTGTTCCGGTTTCCCCCAGCAACCATAAAAAACATGCAGACCATGGGCTAGTTCTCCAGTCTGTAACCATGACCAAGATACTGGCTCAAGATCCCAAAGGGTAGTGTGGTGCTGCTCGACGACCGCCCACTGCTCCTGACATGTTGCTGCAATGACACTGGAATGGATAGGGCAGAGCACGAATATCCCTACAGGGATAAATAAAGTGTGACTTGACTTCAAGTGCAAACAAGCCATGATCTAGTTTGTGTGCTTTTATGATTTGAATTTTAGAATCAAAAATCAGTTTACTACCTACATTAATTACCTATTTGATGGCTTCCTATGTGTCTACTCGGCTCATAGTGGTAATGAATGTGTAGAACCTATTGTGATTGCACTTAGGGACACACAGCGAGCTTTGTTTCGGGGGGATTTTCTTTGCCATAACATCTCTGGTTGCAGGCTAAAAAACTGAAGTCGCGTCTTGACAGCGGGAGCGCAAGACATTACCAAAGCAAAGCAGGGAACACCCCCGAGGAACATTTTCCACTCTTCTTTTTTGCTCACAGGAAGTCTCTGCAGAGGGAGGGATAGGGAATAACGAGGCAGGCTGACGATTCAAGGAGAGATTTAAAAATAAAAGAGACAACGGGCATAAAGGGCCAACAAAACAATGCACTGTTTTAAATTTGGTGGCGTTTTATTATCTGTGCTGCCACAGTTTGGGGGATTGGCTGTTGATTTACGGTTCTCGGCAGGCTTGTTTTTTTTTTCATCACTCGTACTTTGATATTTCTGTTGCAGCTGGAGACAGACGAGATAAGACAGCTGCTGAGATGCAGCTGTTTCAGAAATCTGCATGACATTGTGTGCAGTTGTGTTTTTACTATCCAACAGAGATTAGAGGGGGCTTTGTAATCACTGACTTGAGCAAATCTATAAGCGTGTCCCTCATTAAACTCTATAGATTTAACATAAACTTTGGTGTCTAATTATTTGTGCTGCAACACTATTCGTTTCCTGGCATCAATTTTTTTTTTTTTTTTCAGGAATGACCACTTTGGAGTTTTATTTTGGTTTAATGAGCTGTTCAAACAATATGGACCCTGCAATAACTACACATCTAACTACAAGTCTACAATTCATCTTTTGTTTCCAAAATATAGCCCTAAGTGTTACAATGCTACATTGTTTTGAAAATCTTGCCACTGGAACCAGAGAAGGTAGAACTTGATTAAATGTATACAGATAACAGGCTGTTCTGTAAAAAAAAAATATGATTTCCTCCTTAATATTGTGTTTGGTCCCCCTTCTGCTCCAAAATATTCCTGACCCATAGAGGCATGGACTCCATGGAATCCCCTGGAGGTGTGCTCTGGTATCTGGCAAGATCTTAGCAGCAGATCCTGTCGCTGGTTCACCACTCTTCCACTTATAGATAGATACTATGATTTGTAGATGCTCTGACCCAGTCGTCAAGCCATCACATTATGGCCTATGTCAAACTCGCTCAAATCCTGGTGCTTGCCCATTTCTCCTGCTTCTAAAAGATCAATTTTGAGGACTAAATTTTCACTTGCTGCCTAATATATCCCACTCATTAAAAGGCGCCATGATGAAGAGATATTCAGTGTTATTCATCTCTCAGTGGTCACAATGTTATGCCTGATTGCTGTAGATCCTCTATGCCATCTACCCTGTGCAGTATGCTATTTATTTTCCTTGGGTTCGAGGAAAACTGTTGTTTCACCTTAACATATTGTCATAGGAATGATCTGTGCACTACAAATGCTGAAAAGTACACCTTCAAAATAGAAATGGGAAATTGATAGAAATATGAATACACTGAATGGTTCATTCTCTTTGAAGCAAGATAATCACACAATCCCATTATTAAATATAAATATAGCATTGCATATGCACAAATGTAAATATATTATTTCCTTCTGCATATCCCCAGCCAGCATATCCATGTGGACCCACAAGGGTTATATTTAGGCTGCAAATATGGGTCCCAAGTGAGTTTGTCCATAGTTCCCATGGTGGCCCCACCTGCCCTTTGAGTGGATTCAAAAGTAGCCAGAAGTAAACTGGAAATATACCAAGTTTTTACTGTTACCTTTTACCTGTTACCTTTATCCCTCGAACTGGTAACAGCTTATGCTTTTTGTTGACTTGTTTTTGTCGTGCATTCAGCAGACTGCAGTGTTTAGCTGAGTATTTTAGTAGTTTCAGTACAGTACTTCTTTAGACACCTGTACACATACCGTACCACTCCAGTGGAAACTATTGTGGCAGCTAAATATTTAAAAAATAAAAAAATAAAATAAAAGAATAAAATGGCTGGAAAATGTCTCTTAAATAGAGTCTTGTGGTTTTGTATCGAGGCCTATTTTAAGTTGCCTGATAATATATTTATATTCTGGTGTGTATTTGGGGCCCAGTGCTGAGGGATAACAGTGACATATTCCATTTCACCCCGCTCGAGTGCCTGCTCAGTAGTTTAAGAGTAAAAGCTTTTAAATGTGTAATAATTCATAGTATTAGCTTTTAGGATCATGTATGTTCGCCCGGATCCAAGCCCCAGGC